>JAREYC010000001.1:28887500-29530000 GCA_030015325.1 Cryptoblepharus egeriae
CACTTCTTTTTAATAGACTACTGAATGTAGTAGTCTACATCTACTACTACATTTAATAGACTACTACATTCAGTAGTCTACATCTTATCCTGAACTGTAAGATGATAACAGTATTCTAGACAGAACAACATGTTGTTGTTGTTCTTTCTGTTGCTTTTTTCTGATATTCTAATATTTTCTGATATTCTGATTTTTCTGATATTGGGCTGTTTCATAAAAGATGAGAGGGCCTAAACCGTTTAGGAAGTAATAACAATCACCTTGAATTGCACTGAAAATAGCACTTGCAGTCAATGTAATTAATGTAAAGTTGAGTCTAATGATCCATGGATTTTATTTTTGATGGTTTGGCCAAACCCGGACCCTTTGAAGGCAACCAAGTTGTGTCCACTGCAGTCCTGTGCACTTCAGAATGGCTCTCTAGTATGGAAAACACTACTTCAGAGACATTTTTATGCCTTTTAAGAGCAATCTTTAAGATAAAGATTAATTTATATATGTAATTAATAAAATGATTTTCCCCTTAATTTTTTTAGGCCTTTGTCTGTGTGGATGAAGAAGAAGATGGTGATGACGACAACGATGGCAATCTTGCATGGATGATTTTGCATAATTTACACTTCTTCAATTTGAAAGGCAATTATTGTAAAGTGTTCACACAGAGATTTATGAGGGGAAGGCAGCCTATGAGAGGGATGCTGATACTATCAAAAGAGTGGATTAAATGCACATTTACACCTCTATTGACATATGACTTGTCCATGCCAAGAATGCAATGAGGAGGATGTTGGTAGAGCAATGATGTGGCACAGACTACTGGATATGGATTCAGCTCTGCCATCTTTCTGTAAGGCACATCAATGGAATACTAGATCTGAGCTAAAATAGGAAATAACGGCGCTTGCAATGCTTGTCTGTTAAGATAATTAGCAGTGATGGCCCACCAGAGTTCTGAAAGGATTATAAGGAACACGGAAGAGATTTGAAGGTTTTTCTTTTTGTTTTTTTTTACCCTTTCATTAATGTTTCCTTATTTATACTGTGGATTTTGAGAAGAAAAGCTTCAGGAGACGCAAGGAATATTTGTTACTGGGAAATGGAACCTGGATCAGAGTCTAGCCAGCATCAGAAAAGAAAGCCTGTGACACATGGATTGGAAGATCAAAAAAGAGTAAGTGACAAGTCTTCACCAGTGACATTTTGTGCTTAAATTGCTGAGTATGATTCGGGGAGTTCACATGCCACTTCCAATTTTCGTATCTCTGAAGATTTTCTGCTTTGTAGATGGTGGGGAGTGAGTTTCTGTGGTCCAGATATTGATGTTGTTTAACTGGCTGAGCGCTTTGTAGTAAAGGAGGAGCAAAGAACTGGAAGGCATCAGGACTCACTTTTTAGACAGAGAATCTGTCAGTACCCACCAGAAATGATGTCATGATTGGAAGTGACATCATCAAGCCAGAAAATTTTTTAACTATCTGAAGCTGCAACCCTACTCACACTTATCCAGGAGTAAGTCCTATTTTACCATCAATAGCATATACAGAGTTGCAAGGTAAAAAGTACAGATCTGTAACATTTCCCCAAATGCAGTCACATAAAATGATAGGATCAAGTCTATTAAAAATAAAATACTGAAGTGAATGGGGTTCATTAATTTGACTTGTGACCCACCTTGCCAAACCTTGCCAATCCACCATTTGCCAAACATTGATCTACAGTATGTTGATCCAGATGACATGACATCTGGATAGGTTGTTATTCTAAAAAGTGGGTCCCAAGGCTAAAAGTTTTTGTGAACTGCTGCAGTAATTATGGCTTTGTTGGAATTTATTACTTGGTGGCTTGCGCCTTTCAAGAAATGGGTGATAATTGTTGGTTGGTGATACTGATGAAAAGTTCATAAGACTTGACTGATTTCTGATACTGTACACCCTGGTTGCGACATGGGTGCATATTGACGTGTGACTTTGTGTGGAATACTTTTTTTAGTTAGTGATAATATCGGAGCGTCTTAAGGCTGAACTTATTTTTCTAGTGCAAGTCATGCAGATTGTAAGACATGATGTTTTCCTCCTGTTTAAGTCCATTGGGTTTGGATGGTGGTAGGCAATATAAACATATTCTGGTTCCTGTGGAGAGCTCTTTTTCACTGTGGTTTAGACTTACGGCTTTGTGGAAAAACACTGAAGTATGTGAACTGTGAATAGATCATCAAGTCTTCTGCTATTTTAATAATACCAGCTGATCTGGGAGATAGGAAAGTGAGACAGATTTTGCATTTGTTTTCTTGTTTGCTTTCTCATTTTTCCCAGAGTTTTTCTGCTTGAAACGGAACCAGCTTGGGTGATAGCTGATTTTTTTTAAAAAAAGATTAAAATGCAGCTGTTTTCTTAGCTGAATCTCTGGTGCATTTTAATGCATAGACTATATCAGCTGAAGTGGACAAGAAGCTTCATCTCCTATTTTTCAGAGCCTCATTTTAGGTGGAAATAATCAATAGGCACTGAAAGAAAATCCCTCTTATTGACTTAATTTCCTGAGCCCTTTAATATATTTTAAGCTTACTGTATGCAAGGCTTTGCAGTATATGAGGGAAACATTTGGCGTCCTTGACACCAAGATATGTTCTGTTGAGCTGGTTTCCCAATATTAATAGGCAGTTTTGACTGCAACTCTGATAAGCACAGAAGTCTCCATCTCCCATCTGCTCTTGGCTCTGGGTGTTTGGTGCACATGTAAAATGGGGCCTCTGAAAGTATAATATAACCCCAAGTGAGGCTCAGTGGCAGCTGGGATAACATCAATTGGTCATGCTTAGCTGACATTCATTTTAACTTGAACTCTAGCCGTCATGGAGATTATTAAATTTATAATGATATATGTAAGATCCATTTTAATGACTCTTCACGCCTGGGTGATCTCTCCTGTTCGTATGCTTGCAAAACAACACTTAATAGAGCATTACTTTTTGTTTCCTATTGAATTATTTTTCCAGAGAAAAGGATGTGGGTAGGAATGTGGGTGGCGAAAAATTTAGGTTTCTGGAGAGAAATAATTTTGTTGCTTTTCCTTTGGCTCCATTCCCGTCACCTTGCTGACTCGTTGGGAAACGCAAACCAGGAATCATCTCTGGATTTGGCTGCTGTTGAACATTAATAATTAATTATTGGAACAGATTTGTTCATTTGAAATAAATTGGATGTCTATGTAAATAAATAGGAAAGCAATGACATTAGATTAGCAAATGTGCATGTGTCCCTTGGAAGAAGCTCCCATCTGCCTTGGCAATGAGGAATAAAGCAATGTGCCTGTGTGTTGTGTTGTTTCTTAAACAGAATTGTTCAGACTTAGAATAGAATGAGAAAGGAATATGTTTTAGCATATCTGTTAACCTACTTTTTTGTGGATATTGAATTAGCCTAGCTTAATGTCACTTGTTTGTTATAGATAAGCTTTTGGGAAAGTGTGTAGAAATTGGGGGTCCGCTTTTGCCCCTTATCACAGTTGTGGTGTTGGTGATACAGAAGCTTTTCATTCATTGATTTATAAGTTCCCAGACAGAATTAAAATGAGATTGACACTAATCATGTTCAGAGTCGCACTGGATTTAGTGGCACAGTTTCTAATGGCTTTAGTGTGAATTACATGGCTAAATCCTAGGTGACTCTCAATTTTAATGTTAAAATTGAATAAACCTTAAGAACCATTTGACTAGTGCTGCCAAAATCAATAAAAGTATTCATATGGGTAGAGCAAGAAGGTGTTGGTATTCCTGAGCATTATCAAGATGGTAAGGACATTGTACAGGAAATATTGGAAGTAGTAGATTATTTCTCAGAGTTTGCCCATATTTGATTTCATCAAGTTATTTTCCTTAATTCAGAATTATGACTGATCTTTTCTGAGGGGGAAAAAACTTTGGTGAAGTCCCCATTAGCCATGTGCAAACTGCTGAAGGAGTAAACCTAATATGGTTTTGTTCAATAAAAATCCATTTAACCGGTGTAGATGGGAGAAGTAAATTTTCTGTGACACAGTGTTATTGATTTCTCTTAGATTGATTTGTTTTCTCTCTGAGATTCTCATTCAAATGGTAATAAACATTCATGAATTTGTCACTAGTAGTTGGGGTGGATCCTATTAAAATGTTATTTGTTATTAATAAATGCTCATTGATTAAACATAAATTGGTGATAATCTTTGTATTTTTGGTTATGATTTTAGTTTTATTTGTTGTTGACATTTGAAAGAACACAGTTTTCTGACTCTTAAGTTTTGACTTTGCAGAAATATCTAGTCTACTCCTTGGTATTCCTTCTGCTACATCAAAGTATATGAACTGAAGCGAAACAAATAATTTACTGGGTATTTGGCACTATTTCAAAATATTTTTATGGCATGATGTATTAAATGTATAGGGATTTTTATTCTTTCTGAATATGTACAGGTGATTTTTTAAAAAGTTTTTTAGTATACTGGTATTTTCCTATTGTGGTGTTATCGGTCTTTGAAGTATTTAATTAGCTTATGTTTCAAAGTTAGAATATCAAAACTTAATGAATTAGAATATCAAAACATAGGGCACAATCCAGAGGAAGTTCAGCCTGCCCTGCCCCAACTGCTCTCTCCTAACTATTCTGTATCCAGAGCAGAAAGTTATGCTGCATCCAGAGAGTCAGGAAGCCTGGGCTGCCCTAACTGCTCCATAGCATGCTAAGTAATTGACACATGAGGAGGACTTGCTCCTGAGGAGACACCACTCAGATGACACTGAACAAGGAATAGCTGTGGCGTGAACAAGGAACAAGCTGTGGTGTGAACAAGGAATAGCAGTGGTGACACGACTCTGCGCATCACCCGGTGCAGAAGTCTGTGTGTCACCCCTGGGATGCACGCATCCCCCTGGACTGCGCAGTCGCCAAAGTTGGTAACTGCGCAGTTGTTTCTGAATCCAACTGGCTTCAGAAAGAGTCTTTCGGCTTCAGAGGAGACTGTGCAGGCATCAGAGTTGGTGCCTGTGCAGTACTCTTTCTGAAGCCATTTGGCTGCTGCGCTGCCACCTGAGTGAGGCCGAATGGCTGTGCAGAGGCGCAGACTTCCTCCGCTCTAAGGAAGTCTCCTCTGAAGTTGTTCGGCATGCTCAGTGTGTTTCTGCGCAGTGCACCTCAGCTGGCCGTTCGGGCCAGCTCCGAGGACAAGTGGCAGCTTCTGGCTGCTGCTCTGCCTTGGAGCAGGCCTGAATGGGCTCACTGACGCCTGGGGCCTGCCAAAGGACAGTCAAACTCCTCTGGTGCATCACCCCATACGGAGCGCATCACCCAATGCAGCCCACACCAGCTGCACCAGTCTGGTGATGCCACTGGGTGCCTGCCTTATAAGGAATCCCTGATGAGATGCCAGTATATTCTACAGTGAATACAAGGGGCTTCTTGGAGTGGCCTGCTGTATCCTGAGGTTTGTGGGCAGCCGTAGTTTGTTCCATATCCTGAGGTTTAGAGGAAGGGGTTGCAGCTAGGCTGGCCAAGAACTCAGATTTTTGGTTAACACTGCCATTCTTACTCGGGCTTTATCATGGACCCCTATGGGTCTACTCATTACTATACCTGCTCCTGAGGTGGTATATCTCTGAGGAGCTGGAAGAGGGCATTTCTGCCTTGAAACAGGCTCTGTGTAACTGCTCTTCCCTAGGCAATGCTAAACATGCCCTCAACATGCCTCTCCTGAGCTGCTTAGGCTGCCCCAGTTAGGGCAGAGCAGGTCCACCTCTCTTAGGGCACCCTATGTTGCCTTGCTCTGCCCTAAGCCTCTTCCAGAGTAACTGGGCTGGAGCATCTTGCAGTTGCTCCACCCTAGTGATAGATAGGGCAACCCAAGGGCTCTTATGTGGACAGATTAGTTGCTCTGGATTGTGCTGATAATGAGTCTTAAGAGTGAATGTAGAAAATATTTTCACATTTTGCAATTCTTCTCACAATGTTATAAACATTCCTTAATTTTTGAACATTCATGCATCAGAAAAGTGATTCTCAAACATTTCAGAATTACATTCAGTCAGATCCCACCAGGGGTCATGTCATTAACCTGGCAATAACATCATGTCCAGAGGTGACATCATCAACCAAACATCCTTCATACAACAAAATCAAATCAAATTAAGTATCAAAATCAAATCAAAGTAAGTACGCTGCAGTCCTAAGCACACTTTACTGGGAATAAAACACATTGAACTCAGTGGGACCTACTTCTGAGCAGGCATGGATTGGATTGCGCCGAAAGAAAATGAAAAGATTTACAAAAAGACTATGGCTGCAATCCTAAAGGCACTTTCCTGTGAGTAAGATCTATTGAACACATTGGTGCTTATGTTAGAGTAGACATGGTTAGGATTGTACTGTGTGGCTACAATGCTAAGCTCCAGTTATATTGGCATTAGCCCCAGCATAAGTCCTTTGGTGAACTGGGGGTGTCAGAAAAGTGCCATCAGGCACTTCTGCCCCACTCCTTGGGGAAGGGGGATAGACACTGCACAGTCTAATGCCAAACTCCTCATACCACCACGGGAAGATATATCATGTGAGTTAGGCCAGTCTAAATTGGTTAGGACTGCACCATAAGTTTAAAAATACATTAAAGTTTCCAAGGACTGTGGGTGGCGCAAGCGGTTAAGACGCTGTGCCTGTTAACCAGCAGGCCAGGGTTCGAGACCCCAGTCGGCCCCACAAGGTAGGGTGAGCTCCTGTCCTTAGCCCAGCTCTGCGACGCCAGCTGGATCCAATCGTATTGGCTCTGCCTTTCCATTGGACTAATTCAGTGGCGTGGAAAGGGGGGATTTGCTGCTTGGGTAACAGCCTATCCTCCATAACAATCCAACCCAGACTTTCGTGCTTCGCATGCAGCGTATGCAGCGCCGAGCACGATACCATAGTCTTTCAAGACTGATGGAGGCCTGTACTAAAGTTTCCAGAGGGCTACATGAGGGCTGCTCTAAGGCTGCAACAAGCCCAGGGAAGGAACTAAGTGGAGAAAGAGGATGGGTGAAGAAACCTTCTCCCCACTGCTGAAGTTTGTGCAATGGGATACATTATGGGATACATTATGAAAATAAATGCTACCCAGTCCTATTGACTTATTTTCTCAAATGGTGAAGTGTACTCAAGAGTCATACTTGGTTGAGAGTTTTTCACAGAATGTAATGCCAAAGCATGCTTTAGGGTTCATAAATATCTAAATCAAACCTGTCCTTAGCATGCAAATAATATGCTAGCAATTATGAAGCAACTATGCTGCAGGCCTGCTGTGACTATAAGATTCTTGTTGTGAGTCATTCCAGTATCCAGATAGAGTGATTTAAATGTGTTGAAATAATGGGTTTTACCGCAGGCTTCTGTTAATCAACATGACACTGATGAAGTTTTGCACATTTACTGCTGTTAATATCTGGTTCCATTCTGTAAATTATGTGTGTGGGTGTGTGCATATGAGAGAGAGAGAGAGAGAGAGAGAGAGAGAGAGAGAGAATGACTGCAATCCTAACCTCAACTTAGGCCAGTCTAAGCCCCAACATAAGTCCTGTGCTGACCTAGAGGTGTCACAAAAGTACAGTAAGACACTTCTGCCCCACTCCTGTGGGGTTGGGCCAGTGTACAAACATACGGCGACCTCCCCACACCATCACAGAATGCCAGCCTAAATTTAGGCCAGCCTAAATTTTTAAGGGTTGCACCTTATGTGTGTGTATGACAGAGAGGGGACTTGATCCTGGACTTGGTTAAATGCATCTGGAATTCAGCCAGTTAAACACTTGCCCTTTCGTAGTAATTACCTTTATCATAGGAGAAGTTCTTATATTTGAGATTTTTTCCTGCTCTTTAACGTTCAGAGTTTACCATCATTCTGTAAAGTTAATAAGCTACTTATACATATTTAAAGATTGCTGTCATGGGTAAAACATTTCAGGATTTTATGAGCAAATATACTTACCTCTTTCATTGTTCCAGGGAAAGAAAATAATTATTTCCACTATGTTTTCCCCCCTTGATCCCCTTAAAAAATCAACACCATCAACAACCAGAAGACAGTTTACTCATGATAATTAGCATTTTAGTTGTGTACATTATTGAGAACTGTATGGTAGAAGCTCAGAATTTAGGTAGGAAAACTAATAGCTAATTTTATATTGTAGGTTGTTATTATTTTGCCTGCTTCCTTCTGCTTTGGTGGGCAGTATTCTTGGTATGACTGAAGGAAATCTCAATTTTTCTAGTGTGTGTGATGTAGTGGATTGGGAAGAAATAGCCCCAACTGTCTAATGAAGAATTACCTTCTCATGCTTTTTAAGGGCCATGAGAAGAGCTCACTTCCCTAGCTTTATTTCTTTTATGGCATTTTAATGTCGGGACATACAGAAGTGTCCATTTTTCTCCCAGGGTAATACTAGAAGAATTAACTAGTTCAGTGGTTCCCAAATTGAGAACTGTGGCTCCCTGGGGAGCCATGGAAACCCACCAGGTGAGCAGTTGACCCTATATAATGTGTAGGATTGTTGCCCTAATGGAGAGACATAGCCAATGGCCAAGTTGGTCAAGGGAGCTGACAGTCCAAAATGTCTGGGAACCCCTGATCTAGTTCTTTGAAACACTTGGAATTAAAGGGAAATTTCCCATATTTTAAAATTGGCCTCTCTATTAATCCAGTGTTTTTCAAATTAGGGGAGAGATTTACTCTTTCCCTAAGTCTTTGTGGGGAAGGAGGTGGGGCAGTGACCTGATCCTAAGGGTCTTGTCCCTGCACGGAAATGGGGGTGATTTGCTTCCTCCCCAGGGATCCTGTCCAGGCTGTGACAGGGTCTTTGGGGACGACTACTGGGGAGCCCTGGGGAAGTCCATAGACTGCTTGGCAGAACTCCCCATGGCTAGATTAAAGGGAAATCTGAAAGCAATCTGCAGACCTCCCCTGGCTGTCTCCCGCCAGACCCTGACACAGCTTGGCAGGACCCCTCAGGAGGCTGAAAATCATCTGCAGCAGAACAATCTTGAAGACCTTTATATAAACAGGAGATTGTGACCCCTCTGTTTGTGTAGCACTGTGTTACTGCTTCACCTATGCAGGAACTTCTTTTCTATACATTTTCTTTTTCTGGCAGTATACTGTATTCCATTTTACTTCAATTGCCTTTGTTTTGGAGGTAGCCAAATCAGCCATCCACTTCTCTTTAGTTTTCTAGGAGCAATTTAGAGCAAGGCAGTCGTAGCGAGTATCCTCCTATACTTGTCATGTGGGAGGAATGAAGATGTTCAGTTCATAGTTTCTGAGCAATAGGTGTGTGAAATACAGAAATTACATTTAAAAACAATGGGTTGTGTAGAAATTTAAGAAAGTACAGTTTGATTTACTCTGTTTTCCAATTTTGATACAAGAAATTAATTCTGAGAAGGTAGGCTCCTGTTAGGCAGGTAGGTGTAAGAGATGGCTGGAATGTGTAAGGCACCCCTTGTCAGCTTGTGACTTAAACCATTTTGCAATATAGAGTACTTTGGTTAGCCGAATGACTGGGCTGTCTGTGGTCACAGATTTGGGACGCAATCCAGAGTAACTACGGGGAGTCCTTGCTCCGGTGTAAGAACAATTTGCTCTGGATTGCAATATGAATTTCCCATAGGTTTTCACTAGGTGGTGCAGTAACTACGGGTGCACATAAAGTCTCTTACGTGCACCCATAGTTATTCTGGATTGTAGGGTTGGAGACTGTTAGAATGTCTCTTCCATCTTTTTGGAGAAACTCATGCCAGATGCAGCAGACTACATGACTGGGAAACAGCGAGAGGGAAGATTCAGTCAGGGTCCAGTCCTAACCAGTTTAGGCTGTACAACTCAACAACTCACACTTTTCATCTCCTTATTCTTGCAGGGCATGGAGAGACTGGCGCATGCCTGAGCACCTAAACTCCCCAGGAGTGGTACAGAAGTGCCTTACTGCACTTTTGCGACACTCCAGGTTAGCATGGGACTTGTCCCGAGATTTCTGCCAGCTAACCAGGGGTTAGGATTGCTCTGTCAGTCTCCTGTGTAAATAATTCTGCAGTTCTCATATGTGCTAGAAGTAATGTCTGCCTTATGAATTGGGCCTTTTAAAAAATCATTGACCTCTTTATTCTTTCCCTGTTTTGGTATTTGTTTTGGATAATTTCTTTGTTCACATGAAATTTGTTCAGTTGTGTTTCTGGGCTGTTGCACATCAACATTCATTCATTTATTGGTTTCCCTTAGCACTTTTTTTTAAGGTCGTAATCATGCAAATGGGTACTCTTTAGCTGAGGGCTATTTTTATATGGCGTTCTGTCACAAATCACATGTGTATGGTTAGAGAGCATTGCGTACTTCGTCACAATCACAGATGTCACAGTGACCATTCCTGAAACCTGAAATGGTTTTGAAAACACTGATGCCCTATAACTGTACTGAAGATCTATTGTAAGGTCAGGGAAAAAAATCTCTTAGGCTGCAATCCTAAAGGCACTTTCCTGAGAGTAAGACCCTTTGAACACATTAGGGCTTACTTGTGAGTAGACATGGTTAGGATTGTGCTATTCTTTCAGTGTGGCAGGGATTAAAGAGAGTGATGTATAGAGAGCTTAAATTTTTGTTTGGCATTAATTAATTAATAATATTTTTTAATCTTTTAAGAAACATTCTTGTATTATATGAGCCCCTATAGAGTTGTTATTTGAGGGATTGGGTGATAAGGGTTAAGGTGGAGTGTCAAAATGTGTTTCATATAGTGTGCTGAATAGCATTCATGGTGCTTATTGAGGGCCTGAAGTGACATCATTGAGCAAGAAGTGACGTTAAGTAGTTGATGGCCACAAATAAGCATTTGGTTTTCACACAAAGACTAATTAGCTTAGAGAAAATTTGCTGATTTTGATCATATTTTTAAGATATGAGAGAGGCCAATTTTAACAGAGGCCAGAAAAATTGCTTCTAGCGGCTGCGTCTGGCCCATGGGTCATATGAATGATATACCTAAGTAAAGATCTTTTTACACAAATTCCTTAACATTTGGATGTTCTGTGTCAGGACACAGAATTGATGGGAAACACCTGATCCTATAAGCCATTTGTAACCTATTAATAGTAGACCTAGGATCTCATATGGAATTCTAAGCGTATCTGATAGATTTTGAGGTCCTTACACTTGGAAATTATAAACTCATAGGGTTTAAAAATTAAAAACCTTAATTTTTGTTGTTGCAAGGAATGATTCATTCCCAGAACGTCTTCCTGCATGTATGGAAGGAGGATAATCTGGCCCAGACAGTAGCCTGGAGTGATGACATTAAAATGACATTGTTCTGAAGTCTGAGATTTTCTTGAGTTGATATTTGATGGGTTAAACTAGTCTTTTTGTCACCAGAGGTTATGCTGATTGTCATAACTATGTGTTGTGATTTGTAAGGCTTAGAATTTTTTAGCATTTTCCATTTTAAAAAAGGAAACGCTTTCATAAGGTGAAAATCTCTCTGAAGTATCAGTGAATAAAAGATTGTGGAGTGTTTGACGTATCTAAGAAACATATTCATTTTGCATGCACAGGAGACAGGCCTAAGAATTTACTTTGCTCTGGGTTCATCTGAATGCACCTGCTGAATAAATTTTCCTCCTTACGATGACACTACAGGCAGTCAGAACCCGAGGTGTGTGTGCCAAAGGAATGCAGTGTATTCTAACGTGAGTAACTGAAACAGGTGAATAGAACTGCAATCTTCTCAATTTTTAAAATAGCGTTGAAATAGAAATTGAAATAGCATTTGTGACTTTGCTTGTATCACCATTTGAGATGTGATATCATCATTGGACAGTTCTGCTTTTAAAATACTAATAGTGATAAGTGTTTACTTGATTAATAATAGTTTTGATAGTACTGATTTTTTTGGCTCTTTTATCTTCTGTGTAGAATTACAGTGGTCCTGATAAGTCTACTCTGATCTGCAGTCGCAAAGTAGTTGGAGCAGCAGTGAGGAGGCTTCATGCCTTGGAAGGCTTCAGTAGCAGCTTCTGCCACCTTCCACCCCTTCCCGAGCTCACCTACTCTCCCTGTACCTAGATTTGCCTCATCTTCTCTTTCTCACTACCTTTCCTGTTTTCCATGTCATGTTTTTGTATTTCTGTCTTGGATGTTTTTCCTTCCTTTATTTATATAAAAGGGATATAAATAACTAGTAAGTGCTATGATAATAGTGCTTCATGAACATGTGAACAGATTTACTACTATACAAAGTAGACTAAAGTCTTGGTTGATTTTTGAGGTTGCAGCTTATTGGGAATGATGGACCCAAGATTCTTAGCTACCAGCATACTGTGCAAGTGTAGAAGGAACAACAAAATAATGCATTCCCAAGCCCTGTGCTTACTCTGCTTCATAGGGAGGCCACCTTGTGCTTGAAAAATCAAGTTCAAGATCTGTACATCTTTGAGCCTGGGAATCTATTTTCTCCCTGTCCAAGCTGATCAAGTGAAAAAGAGTCCCTGTTGTGATATTCAACTTTTTTAGACTAAGATTTCATATGAATCACCAATAATGGATTAAAGTCCACAGTTCTCTTTGCATTTGAAAAATAAATATTGCATAACAGTGACTTTAGAATTTACCTGTGGTTTGTCCACTAAGATAAATTACCATAATTTAGTCTGCAATCCTAACTCCCACTTAGGCCAGCTTAAGCTCCAGCACAAGTCCCATGCTGGCCTGGAGGTGTCATGAAAAGTGCTATAAAGCACTTCTGCACCACTCCTGGGGAAGGTTCAGCCACTGTACATATATGTACTTGTCTCCCTACATCACTATGGGAAGACCAATGAGTTGAGCCAGCCTAGGTTAGGATTGCACTCTTAGTGTACAGGGCTTTGTGGAAAAATCAGAAAATCTGACATTTTAGTGAGATTAATTTTAGTGTTATTATTTTCAAAGAAATCTTGCAGTCATATTCCTTGGTGCTTATCTGAACCACATAAATGATTTTCTTCTCACTATGACGTTTATTTTATTGGAGGGAAGAACCTCCAATAAAAAGGTTTGGTGATGAAATGTAGTGGCTGCTCTAGCTGATGAACATGGATACGCCTATTTAAGAGATGTAACACAAAGGCTGCCATTTCATGTCCTTGGAGGTTAAAACAGGATGCAATTATATTTCTTTCAAAAAGCTTGCACACGGTTCCCTCCACCTTTTTTTTGCAAATGTATCAGATACTTGAATGGTTGGGCTATATTCTTCTGGGAGTGTGGAGTGACTAATTTTCTTCTGTAAGATTATAGCCCATTTAAATTGCCCATTGCAAATCAATTCCTACAGTGCAATTTAATGAAACCTTTTGTTGGCAATTAAGATTACTAATCTAGAAACGCTTTTTACTTTACTGTCACTGTTAAGGCTTTGCTACCTTGTTCCTTTTTCCTTTAGCAAGAATGCAATGCCTGTTCTGAATGTGGATTTTGCTTGAATTTAGTTTTGTTGTTTAAATATTAAATAAGCGGGATACAGAAAACTTTTTATGTGGCATTTCTGAAGTGGAAGGCTCCAGTCCAGCAATTCTTGCCTGCTGGAATGAGTTGTGTACCTGATGATGTGTGACGATAGCTTTTTGCAAGGTGTAGGACTGAAGTGCCTGAGCTCATTTCCCTTTACCCAGTTGGCAAACCTGTGTGCTTATAGTAAAAGATCATCAAACACAGGCTGTTTTTGTACTAGGATTTGGGCAGTTGCTAGTATCTTGCTCATGGTTCCCCAACATTTGGGCAGTTGCTAGTATCTTGCTCATGGTTCCCCAACATTTGGGCAGTTGCTAGTATCTTGCTCATGGATCCCCACTTAGGCAAAAATTGCAGTTGTTGTAGACCACATGCATCCCCCCACTCTCTGCACACAAAAATTACAAATGAATTGGGTAGTCCCTGGTAGAGTGCTTGTTCTGTGAGACATTGAAAGTGCATGCTTTGGTGGTGGGCAGTCCATTCTCCGTTCTCTCTGGGAGTTTGTGGGGAAGCATCTTACCAAGTGAGCATTTCCCTACAGACTACCAGAGAGGGCAGAGAACAGTTCACCCACAGTTGCAGCCAATACTTTTTTGCCAACTGTAGACAGTCTGTTTTGTGCCCTCTCAGGCTTTACTTGGTGAGATGCCACTGCCATGGACCTCCAGAGCAAATGCTGGCTGTGGCTGCAGGCAGTCTGCTCTCCATCTGCTCTGGAGGTCCGTGGCAGTGTGCTCATTCAATGAGACATTAGAAGAGATTGAAGTCCATCTTTCTTTTCTGAGACCTCATGGACCATATGTGATTTTTGGATCATAGGATGGGAAACCACTGGTTTGGAGTCTAAGCAGCTTCCATTTCTGCTTCACTGCAGTGTGAAATCAACTTTCCATCACTGGCATAACCAACTTTCCAGCACTGGCATGAGAGCACTGCAACTCTGACATAAGGGAATACTCATTGTATTACTGTGAGGAAGCCTCTGTTGTGTGGATTGTTCTACTACACAATCCTTGTGATTGATTGTTCAATCCTCTGGATTGTTCAACTACACAATCTGAATAGTAACCCAGACCAGAGGTGTTAAGGGAGGTCTTATGCGTTTGCTGGAAAGTTGGTTAGGATTGTGCCCCCAGACTCTGGGTTCTCACTCCCATACTGAAGATCTTTCTACTGTGTAAAGTGAGAACTTATAAAAATAAATGAAAGCTTTTATGAAGCAGAAGTCATAGTGTTAACACACTTGTAAACTGTTGAACTACACCAGTCAAGAAACGCTTCATAATAACTTTAATATCCATTGATTCTTTGTTTCTTCTTTGCTGGCTTGCTGCCCAGGTTCTGTAATGAAGAGTAGCTGTCTGTGAGACATATTTCATTGCTGAATGCATGACAATGTACAGTCCACATTTTCCCCTTTGCAATTCATTCTATTCCTAGGTAATAGGAAAAAGAATAACTAGTTCTGAAAAGTAGTTTAATGTACTTTAAAACACAGTGAATCATGTTGCCCAATAAGTTTTTAAACTACATTTTAAAAAGTAGTTTAATTTACTCTATAGCACTTAACTATCTGAATTATGTTGCCCAATAAGGTTTTAAATAGGGACATTATTGTATGTATGCAGTATTGAAACAACCTTCTTGCTTGCTTGAGGGCAAGAACAAGTGGTAATTTGTGCCACTGTACATACAGTAGCCTTTGCACATAGTTCCACATTTTAGAGTTGCACAAAGTCAGGGGTTCATGCTTGCAAAATTAGGATTTAGTGCTAAATGGGAAGATGTGATCATCAGGGGTAAAATTATCTGCAGTTAAGTATATACTCAAGCTTAAGTATATACTGCAGCTGTATATAGATATCTTGTTCTACATTTGCTTGATTTAGATGGTTTTGGAAGAACATGATTAATACCAAAACTGAATTTATGCTTGCCAGTTTTTGGAACAGGGCAATCAAACTTCTCTTGCATTCCAACATGTTTAGCTGACAACATACTACTATGCATTGTTTTTGGGGGTGGTAATTTTCTATGCATTTTTTCATGCGAAACTATGGTTGCAATCCTAAAGTCACTTTTCTGGGAGTAAGACCCATTGAACACTATGGGGTTTACATTTGAGTAGACATGGTTAGGATTGTGCTCTATGTTTTCCTTATCTGGAAAACCTCCATATGCCTTGTCTGTAATCTTAAAATAGGGACACAAAAATTGATTGAATTGAAGTTAGATAGGGAAGTAGAGAATGTATCATACCTGGTTTAAGTGGGAATCCAGTCTTTACCATTAACCAGTACCACTTAAATATATTTTAAAATATATTTAATTCATGCACTGCTTTTCAAAAATGTGACCTTCATGTAAAACAAGCAGTGAGTATTTATTGTTCTTAGGCTTAGCTGAAAATACCAGACTCTTGGAGCTGGTAGAAATAAAAGTAAAATTTGTTTCCATGACCCAGCCGTCACTTGCCTTGTTTTCTTAACTGTTTACAAAGAGAAATGGAAGCTGATATCTGAATTATGGGTTGAAGCATAATTCAGCTTTAAAGAGAGACCTTTGGTTGAAGCTACTCTTTATCCCTTTAGTTCCTACTGTTGAAGATGGAAGTAGCTGTTAAGGTCCTGAAGCCTTGCCTGTATTGAAGTCCTCTGAGATTCCTCCGGGTTGGGGCTCAGATGGTGAAAGGAGCTGTCCAGCACCAGATTTTGGGTGACAGATAATGCAGATATAAAGGCATGCTTGAATTCTGCAGCACCTGGGAGAGCTCATAGTGGTAATTCCCAAGCAAGGAAAGATCTTGTTTTTCCAGTGCCTGAGAAGCTAAATGGTAAAGAAGTCCTCCTGAATCTCAAACCCACTTCTCAGCTGAGGTCTAACAGAAAATTAAAGAGATGCTGTGAGTTGCCCCCCTTCCAAGTAAGACATAAGGCAAGAAACTTTGAATATATACATAGGCCACAACTTTTATCAAACCAGATGAATTCTGTAGGATGTCCTAACACACCGCCTTCCTCTTTCAACACAGGTTTCTGCTTGTAAGGAGAAAACTAGGATAAACTGTCCTGTCTTCAACCAGTCACCATGCATGTCTAGATGCTTCTGATCAAAACTCAAGGCAGTTTTCTGATGCATTTTCATGCCTTTTTGTAATCTTTATGTTTAGTTTTGAACAATTTTTTCATCGTTTTTGCAATTATTAACATTTTCCAGAAGATATAAATACTCATTGGCTCCCTGACAAACCTATAGTGGGAGGAGAGCCTCCCACCTCCCTCCCCAGTGCTACAAAAGGTCCAATGATAGAGTGCAAAGAGTTCAGCCGATGGGTCTTTTGCTCTAAGAATTTATCCAATCCCTTCTTAAAGGCATTGAGATTAGATGCCATCACCACCTCCTGGGTCAAAGAATTCTACAGATTAATTACATGTTGGGTAAAGAAGTACTTTCTTTAGTCATAAGTCTGTCAACATTCAGTTTCAGCAGATTTCACCTTGTTCTGGTGTTGTGTAAGGAGGAAAAATGTACAATCTCAGCAAAATTTTGTACATCTCAATCATGTCCCTCCTCAATCACCATTTTCCCCTAGACTGAAGAGTCCCAAACACAGTAGAAGGTGCCCCAGCCCAGTAACCATTTTGGTTGCCCAGTAGTCATTTTGGTCATCCTCCAGCTCTCCCCCCTCCGCCTGTCCTCCTCTGATGCCAGCTGTGGTAGCTGTAACTAGGACAGCTCTGTGTGCCTTTGATTTTCCCAACAGTTGTTATCCAGCCTGCTTAGAATACTTAGCAAATCTGTTACTATTCAATATTTAGGACATCAGGACAATGCTTCAAAAACTGCTAGATATTCTGTTCCTGTCTCAAATTGCTTCAATGATTCATTTTCTGTGAAATGTGCTACTCCTGGAAAGCAATTGTTTGGTTTTTCTTCAACTTTGTTGCTTCTCAAAATAAAGCTGCATATGTCTTATCAGTTCAGCCACAGACCTATGACTAGTACAAGGTGTGAATGCCATGAATTTTTTTGATACGCATTGCAAGCATGATGGGGCTTGCTAAAGCAATATAAAATTCAGTGTTGCTGTTTGCAGTGATAGTAGCATAGTGATAAAAGAGCTTCATTAAGGCTTGATTATTTGAAACAGCAGTGGTGTATCCTTTATTTGCCTGTTTCTACTTGAAGGATCTCATCATTTGACATGGAAAAAGGTAATTTTTGAAAAACTTGCATTTTGCTTCTGATTTAGTGTCATGTTTCTTTCTTTTTCCCCTCCTGCTTTATGATTGTGAATGAGCCAAGAAAATCATGATGTGTCTGTAATTGGAAAAATCCTAAAGTTAACCAGAGCCGCTGAATGTGTCTGCCCTGCATTTTCGTTTCCACACTTAAAGTGCACCCTTATGGAGTACTGGGGGATTACTGCTTCTGGGTTGTCAAGCTAAGAGAACTACAGTGGTGCTTTGTAAGACAAACATACAGTGGCGCCTCACGTAACAAATTTAATTCGTTCTGGAGGCATGTTTGTTGTGTGAAATGTTCTTTATGTGAAGCAGATTTTCCCATAGGAAATAATGGAAACTCAGATGATTGGCTCCAGAACCCAAAAAAATACTCATATAAAAATATTAACTGGATGTGCATGATCCTATGAAGTCTACTTAGGCTGCAATCCTAAAGACACTTTTCTAGGACACAATGAACAGAATAAACACAATGGGGCTAACTTCTGTGTAGACATGGTTAGGAGGCTGAAATCCAAGACACCTTCAAAGTGTCTCCCAACTTTCTCCTTCTTCATCCTGAGCCCCTCTCTCCCCTGCTCCCTTCTGGCTAGCCCTGAGCTGCTTCCCTTTTCTCCACTGCTGTTCATCATCACAGTTTCTTCTAGGTTGGGAGGCCAGATGTAGTGTGATAAACACGTCTTTTTCAACTCATTTCACTAGTGTCTTGAATAAAAGGGTGAAAGAAAGAGATAAGCCATTTTCTTTTGGAGTAACATCTGAAAATAAACAACAATTACTTTGAGTACATATAAAACAAGGTGTCAAACTTAAGACCTGCAGGCTGGGTTTGGCCTCTGGAAGCTTTTTATCCAGTCCTCAAGATAGTTGGCCTTTCCGCTAATACTGTCAGTTGCTCAAATGTGTGTCATGGTGCTACACGATGGACAGCTAGCCCTGGAGGCCATTTGGTGGAAGATATTTTTATCACTTGGATGATTCTTACTGTAAATCCATAGAAACCTTTGTATTGTTATCTGTGACCCTTTACATTGCAAGGTAAGCTGACATAGAAGTACAGGTTAGTGAATTCATGCTGTTTATTTTTTAAAAGTGCTGTGGCAATTCTGAAAATAAATGTTCAAATGTTACGCATGTTGGTAAAGGGAATGGGGAAGCTGGAGGTGAGGAGCACAAAATCTTCAATTTTCCAGGTGAATAATGCCTTAAAATAGTATTCTAAAATGCTGAAGTGTATCTTTATCTCCTTCGACAGGAATCAGTCCAGCACCAGATTTTTAATTTTTTTAAGTGAAGGAAGTCCAGATAAAAATGTAATTTAAAAGCCATTTTAAAGTTAAAATTTAAAATAACGATGCAGTGATAGATGCAATGATAGTCTGCATTTCAAGGCTCTGAAATGCAGACCATTTTGAAAAACAATGCATATGTGTCCCTTATTATCTAGTAGGGCTCCATTCTGGAACCTTCCATGGATTGAAAAAAGGTTTTGCTCACATGTCTATAGTTTATTTTAGAAGTTGAACATTATTTATAAACTACATAAGCTACAAGCCAGGAAGAAGGGTTGGATCAACAGAAAAAGGAGACTGGTATCTTTTATTTCCAGGATTTGAAGCAGGCCTCTGTCAGTCTTGAAAGACTATGGTATCGTGCTTGGCGCTGCATACGCTGCATGCGAAGCACGAAAGCCTGGGTTGGATTATTATGGAGGATGGGCTGTTACCCAAGCAGCAAATCCCCCCTCTCCACCCCACTGAATTAGTCCAATGGAAAGGCAGAGCCGCTATGATTGGATCCAGCTGACATTGCAGAGCTGGGCTAAGGACAGGAGCTCACCCTGTCTTGTGGGGCCGAGCTGGGTCTCGAACCCTGGCCTGCTGGTTAACAGGCACAGTGTCTTAGCCACTTGTGCCACCCAGAGCCCCAGGATTTGGAAAGAAAGATTTGGAATTTGGAAAAGAGTCACAGGAATCCTGGCCTGAATTTACAGAGAGGGACTTAGGGCAAAATCCATAGCAGTTAGGGGTCCACACAGTTATGTCACCCTCTAGTGTTATCTTATGGAAAGTCACCTTAACTGCTCCAGAGCAAGGGACTTACCCTACAATCCAGAGTAACTACAGGAGCACGTAAGAGACTTTATGTGCACCCATAGTTACTGCACCACCTAATGAAAACCTATGGCAAATTCATATTGCAGTCCAGAGCAAATTGTTCTTACACCGGAGCAAGGACTCCCGGTAGTTACTCTGGATTGCGCCCTTAATTTCACTTTAGGATATGGGCCTTAGAACAAAGAGAAATGGTAAAGGACTTGGTGATATTGGGTTCTATAATAGAAACCCATCAACTTTAAATCTAGAAACTCATTGCCCAGTCTTTCTTGCTCAACCCATTCTGGAATGCAGTGGGAAAGAAAACGAAAGCTGCTCATATTCTCATGCTTAAGCTTATCATTTTGGTATAAAAAGCTTTATATATGCAGAGAAAATGTATCCCTAGCCTTTGGCAGACCTTACTTTTGCCAGCTGTTCTCACTACCAGGGGAAACAATCAGCTTTAAATTCAAGAATTGTAGCTTTCTATTCATGTATCACTGGAGGATAACAAGATTTTCATGATAGTTAGCTGGCTACTTCTTTTAAGAGGTTTAATTGCAGAAATAATGAAATACATTTATCAACTCATATCTGCTTTATTAAAAACAAACAAGCAAATTCTTCCTTTTATTTTCTTGGGGGGGGGGGGGGAATGCAAATATAGCTCCTGACAATTTAGATCTTCTACTGAAGCAGGAAGGATTGAAATTTTTTAATCAAAATAAGAATACCTGGCACCTGATAAATCACCTGCTGCCCAGAACAAAACTCCTTTGAAGTTTTGAACAAAACTCCAGTGAAACTACTTTCCAGGGATTTCTATACTTTGCAAAAAAGAAAGGCTGGGATCCAGTTCCTAACCATCATTTTAATCTGGTTAGTAACCCCATCTCCTAAACCTTCTTAAGAAGTATTTTTGTAATTGGCCTCAAGAGAGGTAGATCTTCCTATTCAATCATTCCTCCTCATTCCTGTCTGCAGGAAGGCATAGAGGCATAGAACAAAACAAACAACTTTATTTGTGTAACCATTTGGTCATTTGGCTGATTAAAATAACATACGTAAACAAATTATAAAAGACTATTTTTAAAAAGTAGGGTCGGTAAAAGAGAATTCGTTAAAACTTACGTAAAAAAAACAGCTATACATCATACAGGGAGCTTCGACCTGCAGGGCAACTGCTGACTTTCAATCTTCCCAGCACTCTGACACCCTGCTATAAGACCATATAAAGACCACAAGAATTATTATGCTTGTTCAAAGTAGAAGCTGTTCAGATCTGTGTTCTGTTTCAAAGACAAGCTGCTCTTAACTTCTCTTAAGAGAATCTCTTAAGCATCTACCTACCTACCTACCTACCTACCTAGGCATCTCAGATGCTCTTAATTTCTCCCAAGCCTAGAATTGTCAATTTGATGTTTTCATGTTGATTTTTTTCTCTGTGATTATTATTTGGAGGTATTGCATCTCTGTATTTTGAGGCTCCATTTAGCTGTTCTGGCTGAAATATTGTCCAAAAGAATCTAATAATTTGCAGATTTCCATGTTCTACAACAGACAGTACTCCCTATTTGTAGCTTTGTGAAATCAATTGTATGGCTGCTATATTCTCAGTGTACATTAATTCTATACTTTCTAGAACATCCTGTTTCATATAGTGGGCCAAATAGCATTATTGGCACATGGCTGCACTGAGGATCTGGTGGCAATCCTTGATTCTATACTTGAGAGAGTATAGATTAATGGGCCGTCTTTAATGGGCAAATTATAAAAGACTATGGGCAATGATTAATGGGCAATGATTAATGGGCCGTCTTTCAGTAGCATTGCTTGTACTGAAGCATCACTTCACATTTCGGCCACTGAGCCGGTGCTCAAGGAAGTGGTGCTGCTGAAAGGGCAACATGGGATAATTGGGCTTTATTGCTAGGATGGTGTCATCACCTCTTGGTCTGCCCATTACCTTACAGGCTTGCTTGCCTTTTGAAGCCTCCTTCTGTCTCTCCCTGCCAGATATTCAAGAGAATAGGCATATAAGGGACATCGCAGGTAGAGCCCAATTACAATGGACAGTTTGAGGACCACATACTGGCTGCATCTTGGGCTTATGTTTGACTCCCCTATTGTAAAATCACCCTATGCCCTGATTTGACAATATGTTGGAATCTAAAGGATTTCATCTTTTCAGAGGGATTGCTGGGGGAAAATTTTTTTCATTTTCTTAAATAGCAAGTGATGCAAAATATACATCATATGAGTAGGATGGTTTTTGTATTATTTTGACACTAACCAGTTTGACAGACAACCATATGAAGCCACCAAAAATCTAAGGCTGCAATCCTAAAGTCACTTTCCTGGAGTACGACTCATTGAACATTGAGTAACAGCCCAATCCAGAGCAACTAATCTGTCCACATAAGAGCCCTTAGGTTGCCCTATCTAACACTAGGTTGGAGCAACTGCAAGATGCTCCAGCCCCGTTACTCTGAAGGAGGCTTAGGGCAGAGCAAGGCAAGATAGGGTGCCCTAAGAGAGGTGGACCTGCTCTGCCCTAACTGGGGCAGCCTAAGCAGCTCAGGAGAGGCAAGTTGAGGGCATGTTTAACATTGCCTAGGGCAGAGCAGTTACTCTGTACCCAAAGCCTGTTTCCAAGGCAGAAATGCCCTCTTCCAGCCCTCAGAGTTATACCACCTCAGGAGCAGGTATAGTAATGAGTAGACCCATAGGGGTCCATGATAAGGCCCGAGTAAGAATGGCAGTGCTGACCAAAAATCTGAGTTCTTGGCCAGCCTAGCTGCAACCCCTGCCTCTCAACCTCAGGATATGGAACAAACTACGGCTGCCCACAAACCTCAGGATACAGCAGGCCACTCCAAGAAGCCCCTTGTATTCAAGAAGCCCCAGTTGGCTTCAGAAACAACTGCGCAGGCGCCAACTTTGGTGACTGTGCAGTCCAGGTGGGGGGGTGGGCGCATCCCAGGGATGACGCACAGACTTCCGCACCAGGTGATGTGCAGAGTCATGTCACCACTGTAGGCACCACAGCTGTTCCTTGTTCAGTGTGATCTGAGGGGTGTCTCCTCAGGAGCAAGTCTTCCCCTTGTGTCAATTACTTAGCATGCTCTGGAGCAGTTAGGGCAGCCCAGGCTTCCTGACTCTCTGGATTCAGCATAACTTTCTGCTCTGTATACAGAATAGTTAGGAGAGTGCAGTTAGGTCAGAGCAGGCTGAATTTGCTCTGGATTGCAGCCTAAGACTCATTGAACATTGGAGTAAGACTCACTGAACATTGGGCTTTCTTTGAGTATGCATGGTTAGGATTGTGTTCTAAATCACACACAGCCCAATGTAGGGTCCTTGACCTAGAAAGGAAGCTAGAAAAACATAGCTGTGCACATGCATGATAGGAACACTGTTGAAGCAATGTCAGTATTGCAGGTGTACACATGCGGGCTCTCTTGGTGCTGCCTCAAATCAATCCCTTATCCAGATCTTGAAATCTTGTTCAGTCATTATATAAAAAATATTGACTGATCCTTTTATCTATCTATCTACAGTATTTATATACTGCTTTTTAATAAAAATGTTCACAAAATGGTTTACAAAGAAAATGAAAATAATGGCTAATGGGTCCCTGATCTGTAATGGCTCTCTTATCCAGAAGGAATCTTTGTGTGCTTAAGTGACTAAGGGCACAATCCAAAGTGAGAAGAGCCCTAGCTGGGCTGCTCCAATCCAGAGCAGAAAGTTATGCTACATCCAGAGAGTCAGGAAGCCTGGGCTGCGCTAGATGCTCCAGAACATGCTCAGTAGGCACCAAGTCAGTGACACCTGGGGAAGGCTTTCTTCCAAGGAGAGCCCACTCAGATCACTCTGAACAAGAAACGGCTGTGGTGTCTGCATTATAAGGAAACCCAGAAATTCCTGGCAACCAGTAACAGCTGCAGCATGAGTCTCCAATACAGCGGTGGAAGGTGGATGCTAGGAGTGTCCTGCTGTATCCTCAGGTTAGTGGGCTGCTGTAGTTGTTCCATATCCTGAAATTGAGAGACAAGAGTTGCAGATATGGTGGCCAGATCTTTGGTCAACACTGCCATTCTTACTCTTGCCTTAGCATGGACCCCTATTGATCTACTCATTACTATACCTGCTCATGAGGTGGTATAACTCAGAGGAGCTGCAAGAGGGCATTTCTGCCCTGGAACAGGCTCTGGATACAGAATAACTACTCTGCCCTAGGGAATGCTAAACATACCCTCAACATACCTCTCCTGAGCTGCCTAGGCTGCCCCAGGTTCAGCATCCCAGGTTCACCTGTCTTGGGGTAGCCCATGTTGCCTTAGGCTGCCCCAAGCCTTTTCCAGAGTAACTAGGGTGGAGCATCTTGCAGTTGCTCCAGCCCAGTGATAGATAGGGTAACCCAAGTGCACTTCTGGATTGTGCTGTAAGGGTGCAATCCTATGCATTTTTACACAGAAGTAAGTCCTATTCTGTTTGATGGGCTTACTCTCAGGAAAGGGTAGTTAGGATTTCAGCCTAACTGCAAGGCTGATCACAGACCCAGTATTATGAGCTTCCTTTTGGTGTAGTACTTAACTCAATTCAGAACTGAGATTGGCTATTGCTTCTTAAAGATGGGCTTATGATATTGCTTGATCCAATGTAGGCTTAATCAGAGTTATTCCTTGAGAAGTATTTTGTGAACAAGATTTCAAGTTACTCTTTATGAACTTGGATATCTCATCTACTCGTCTGTGTCGCTTTGGAATTTCATCTGAACTGACCTATTTTAAAACTTTAATACTCTCAGCTGGACAGTTTTTTATACCACAAAAAAGTCTTAATATACTTCTAAAATATAAATAGCCCTATCTGTTGGGCCAGTTTGTCCTTCATTTATCCAGTTGATGCCAGTCTGTTCCTTAGTGGTTTGAGCTACTTGCTCCAAGCAATTCTGGGCATTTTAGAATATTCAGCCACTGATGCTCATCCTTTGATGTTTGCAGCTTTTAGTTAAGCATCTTAAGGAAGGTGTAAAGTGGGATTATTCAATTCTGGAAAGTAGGCTGTGTTTTGCAGGATGGTTTTCATTGCCTACAACCTGCTTTAAAGTACCGGATTAACAACCATAGATTTTAGTGTTCTAAGATCAGAGTAATACAAGTAAATTCTAGAGTTAGCATTATACTTTAGCTATTGAAATATTATTAGGGCTCTAGGTAAATTTCATTATTTTGGTAAAACAAACTTTTAAGTCTTCAACTAGTCTAGTCTTCAACTTTACTTAACACTGAGTAACTTAGGAAATAAGTTAATTCAATTGTAAGGGAACTGAATGGTGACTGACACAAACACAATCATTCTATCTGTCTGCAGAGAAGGAGCAAAGGAAAAGTGGAAGTGGTGGAGGCAGGAAAGTCATGTAGACATTTGCTTTAGGGGAACGATTCTTGGTGGAAAATGTTTTTTCCTCCCTTTCATTGTGTTCTCAACCATCCATCATCCATGCCACTCTTACCTCTCTCCTCAACCCTTCCCTTACTCTGTCTCCGGCAAGCAGGAGTCTTGAATGACTTTTCCCTTAACCCAGGGCAATCCCATTGTTTCCTATGGGAAAATGTTTTTAATTAACATGTTTTCAGAACCTACTGAGATTTTCAGGAATGCAACCCCTGTGTAAATTGAGATCTTCATGCACAACATATATGATCTGTGGTTAGCAGCTTCAATTTCAGTATCTCAGTCCTGACTATGAATACAAAATAAAACTGCAAGGTGAAATCTAATAGCTTCTTTCATATTAGACTGGGAAAATAAAAACAATAGTGCCAAAAATATTTCTTACCTTATTTCTGGAAGGCCATTTAATTTATCATATTTGATTAAAACTTTGCACACACTGGTAGGGGGAAATTCTGCATAAAGTGGGCTTGTGTGCATTTTTCTTATGTAATTCATGATACAGTTTGACAATTACGTCACTGGTATTTGGTAAACGGTCTTTCCATTAGTAGTAAAATGTGTAATGCATTTCCAAGTTTTCCTAAAGTTGGGACACACTGGAGGTTAAGATACACTGGAGAGGATTCAATGAATAAGAAAGTTCAGTATCAATGAATAAAGTTCAGATTTTGTGTTTTTGCGTGGCTGTTTTTGTTTTAATGTTGCCTTGTGTCTTAGTTTGCTTTGTGTCTTAGTATTTTTTAATTTATACATATTAAAATTTTACACCAGGGAAAGACATAACAAGTTTATTACGGTACTTGTTACTAATCATAATCAAAATGATGTCCCTGCTTTCTAGATCTTAAACTGCAATGTTTTTCACAGAAACATAGAATCATAGAGTTGGAAGGGACCTAGTAGGTCATCTAGTCCAACCCCCTGCCTGCAGCAGGAAATCCTCCTGTTTTCCAGAGTTGTTTCCAGTCAAACTGTATCTTGGTATCTTCCATGTGCTTACACCATGACACAGGAATGACACAGGAATGACACAGGAAAGTTAAGGACTTATGTAAGCCATGACCCCAGCTAGTGATTGAGCGGCAGGGAATTTTAGTAATTTCTGTGTCGGCTGGAGGATGTGTTTTTGCTGTGGACAAGACTTCAACGTATATCTGGCTTTACACCAAGAAATAATAGCTCTATGTATTTAAGATCCAAGTGGATTTTTATTCAGTGTACAAACTTTAGCAGTTAGTGGAGGATAGGGTGACCTGGCATGTTTCAGTCCTTGGGGTCATGAGGTGTTGGACACAACTTAACAACAAAACATGATAAAGATCATAATAGTGGAATAAATACTGTTAGTCCAAAATAGAAAGAGGGTCTGTACTGGTAACAAGCAACTTCAACAGTATAGTGAATGTATGAAAAATCCATGTATAATGGCAGAAATGAAAGTATGGGGTTGACCATAGCAAAATGCCTTTAAGAGTGAATGTGGACTGAAGTAGCATGATTATACATACACTAGGCAGATGCTATGAAGGGAATTGCATTTGTGTGTAGGATTTGTGGAGCCAAGGGAATTATGAGCACAGCTGCCATCATTTGACTTCTTTGCTGCTGATGGTGTTGCTTCCAACTCCTGTGCAATTAGTGCATATGGCAGCCAACTGGCTATATCGAGCCATCTTTCCAATTTCTTACACAGCCCTGAGGCCCCTGTATCTACATCGTCCATTCCATGAAAGTAGATTTTTTTGAAACTTGCCTAAGGGATTTTGTTTTTCCTGCCAGTCATTTTCCTCCACACAAGGAATTATTCCTGCTCCATAGGTCTTTTTGTATCTGTCTCCCACACAAAACCTTTGCTCCCTCAGAAATCCATGAGCTCTCCACTGCTGGGATGGGGGGGGGGGGGAGATTCTCTGACGAGATTCATAGATGCAAATTCCACCAAGAGAGAATTGTCACTAGAATTGGTGTGACCGAAGCCAATTATGGAGGGAAAAATGGCTCCTGTCACCATTTAGCCTAGTAGCCCAAATTGCCATATTGCACCAGATATTTATAGCCCCCATGTTTCCTAAGTCACACAGATTTGCTGCTCTTTATACAGCTTGGCTCCCTCTTCCAAAACACTGCTCTGAACAGAAGGCTGCGTTTGCAGCAATGAAATTATTCACAAAACACCTCCGTTTTACATTCTTTTTTTAAGCAATTCAAATGGAAAGGCAGTTTGACTATTCTGGAATTGTATTTTTATTTCTTTTCACTGTTGCTCTAAATGCCCTTCTCCCCCCTTTCCTAATGCTGCTTCATGGGAAACCCCTGCCCACTGCTTAAACTAAAGCAGCTCCTTGCTCATAGCAGAGATACAATTTTCTCTTTTATTTTCTTTTTATCTCATTTCTTTCTCACAGATTAGGTGGCCCCACAGTTATCAAGATTCAGTTTCTGATAGCATCTATTAACTCTGCCTAAGGAGTTAGCTGCCTGACTTAATATACCATTTAAGATGATAATTTTATGGCTTTGCGTTATCACTTTTACCCATATCTGATTGGAAAATGCTAAGTATTTTGAATCCCAGACCACTGAAGAGTTGCCCTTTCTTTGGGCACAGCAAAATACTATGGTTTTACCACTACCTCAACTGCCTGCAAACAAAGAGAAAACTGAAGCTCCTGGTGTGAACTTGTATATTGCTCAAAATTAAACAAATTCAAGGACTTAACTCCCCTGACAGATTAAATGATTTCCATTTACATAGACATTTCCTGGTGGTCCTGGAGACTAGCAGTTTTCATTAGAGGAACTGCTGCTGTGTGGCCATAACAGATCATAGAGACAGAACTGAGGACACTGGCAGTGACAGCTGGCATTGCTCTAACACTGTGCAATTATCCATAAATGCCGCCATCTACCCTTGCTGTGGCTTGAAAATGCCATCCTAGAGCAGAGGTGAAAGGGTAGCATTGTTTCTTCCCTCCTTAAATGAAATTTTATAGGATGTTCAGAATCATGGGGACCTGTGTAATTGCTCTACTTTGTTTTATTTATGAAAAGTATTTATATTATGTCTTTCCTCCCATAAAAATGAGGCGGCGAGGCAGCTAACAATAAAGATTAAAATCTTACAGTATAATAAAAGTTGTGATCGCTAATGAAGCAGAATAATAAGTAATAAAGGCATTAAAATGGTAGACCAGGGATTTCTAACTGAGCAGTTCCAGAGCTCCTCTTAGCTCAGTCACAATGCTTGTGAAACTGGAGCCAGCGCTCCTTCTGCGCACTGCAAGGGCCATCTCACATAGCTTGTTGGACTGGCTCTGGTGGTCCTTCTTGCCAGGCGAGCCCATCTTTTTGCAGGCCCATTTATGGTGAGAAAGCTTTGCAGAGTGTTATGGCAGCTGTTTCTTTCCTCCCATCCCAGTGTTGATATTGGCTTCAGTTGCTGCAGCAGAAGCCAGAAACCGAGTATACACTGCTGCAGATAAAACTAATGCACCGGATTGGATTGTAAAAATACAGAACATCTAACATACCTTACTAACTTTTGTTGGTGTATTTATTTATTTGGACACTTGTATGCTACCTTTCAGATTTTGTTAAAAACACTATTCACATAAACTGCTCAGGTTAAGCAATAATGGATTCTATCTTTATGGCCTTGCCATATGTCCTGGAAAACAGGGACAAGTCCGATTTTAGGGGATTGTGTTCACATACTGGCAAATGGGACAGAGGGTCCTGTCCCAATTTTGTGTCCCAATTATGGCAGCCCTATTGTTCAGCAAATAGCCTGTTAAATAAATGTAGGCCAATTTTTATCTTCTAACAAGATATCCACCCATATAGCAGAATTGTGGTTATGAAGATGGGGCTGTAGTGACTGTTTTTTCCCCAAATATGCCTACTTTTTTTCCCTCTTGGCCCCTGTTTCCTGACAATTTTCTCTATTATGTAATACCCCCATTACAGCAACTCAACCTTCAAGGTAATAAGAAACTAAGAAATTCAGAAATCAATCTGAAATTATAGTTTTTAAAAATTCCTTCAAGGTGTTAATTTTTATAATTGACATTGAAATATCCATTTTTTTCAATCCTATACACGTTTACTTGGGAGTACATCCCACTGAATTAAATAGGATTTACTTCTGTGTAGACATGCCTAAGATTGCAGTATAAGTACTCCCTTTCTATCACAGGTAGAAAGGAGATGCTGAGGATTTCTGCTTTTTACCTTTAAGCTATTTTTTGCAAGGGGGAGGAACAGAATCTTCAAGAAACAGAGTTTTTTAGGTCCGACCTTTTCATATTATATATATAGTTTCCTGCTCCAGCACACTTTCTTTCTCTTTGAGAAACACAATCCCACAGTGTCATAGAGTTGAAGACTCTTTTCTGTTCTTGTCGCTTGTATTCTGCTGCCAACTTGAATTACTCTGTGGGCTTCACTAGAGACAAGAGGAAAAAAAGAAACGTCCTCTTTTTTGAGCTGCAAAGGTTACAGTCAGTTTTCTATCTTAACTTATAAGAGGCTTCAGATGAAGGAAAAAAGTACACTAATAGCTGAATTTCCACATGTTGGCACCCAAAAGTATGTTTTTATTTTTGTTGACAATTACAGTGTCAAAGTAATATCTTTTTCTTTAGCAGGATTCTATGTAAATGTACAGTGGAATCAATTTTGGCAGAACCAAAGCACAGAATCTGGGCATAGGTTTCCTGTTCAGCTGACTTTGTGAAACCAGAGGTGGGCTCCAGCAGGTTCTCACCTACTCTATAGAACCGGTTGTTAACGAGAGATAGGACATAAAGTTTAAAAATAGCCATTTAAATGTGGCTGCCAGATGGACATAAAACCGGTTGTAAATTTCTTTGAATCCCATCACTGCCTATAACATAATGGTTCTCAAACTGGGGCGTTGTGATGCCTCAGCAAGAGAGTTCTGTCCATAAGGAGTTGATAGTGGAAAGGTAGTGATGTGATCATAATGATCACATAGTAATTCAGGGGTGCAGGGGCTTTCCTGGACTCGCCACGGAGTCTACCAGCCTCCCGGGAGTGCGGACAGACAAGCACCAACCTCTGCAATCTCCCTCTCCCCCCCCCCCCCCCAATGATGTGGCAGGAGTGAAAGTTGAGATCACTACCTGCTTCTGCTTCAGACAAGTTGATGGAAGTTGTCATAGATGCCTCAGAAGTTTTTCCTTCCTAGGAAAGTCCCCCACCCTGGTCACCACTTTTTTAATTTATATAGAGAATTGGCCAGTTTTCTCCAGGTCGCATCCATCATGGATTGGAGGAAACTCCAATCCACAACAGGCGGACACCATCTCACACGATACAAATGCTGAAGAAGTTGCCTAAAGAGAATTAGCTATGGTTGCCAGGTGGCTGCACTATCTACCTGTCAGAGGTGGGATAGTTTCCCATCACTAGATATTAGATGTTATTCTCCTCCTTTGGACTATGAACGAAACAGGTTTCTTTTGGATTCTACACTTCAGCTGCTCTAAATGAGCTCAGCAAAGGCAAGGGGACTCAAATACCACTCTCTTATGGTGACAGTTCTAATGCCAGTTATTGCGACCAGCTTCTTCAGCACATTTCTAAGTAGACTGTATCTTTTTTCTTGTAGTTTTGTTACTGCAATGAAAAGCTCATTAAAGTTTCCAATATGACAGCTCTGTAGACTGAAACCCCCTAACAGGCTTCAGCAGTGAAGGCTTTATCATGTTGTTTCCTAAAAATTGGTTGTTAAAGCAACCCCTTGTGTGTCGGAATGGCTACTGCTTGCTCTTTCTATGGCACAGCTGTCCTAGATAGACGACAGAAATGGCAATGCCTTGTTTCAATATTGGATGGGGTACTAAGAATGGCCCAAACAATGGGGCATTAGAGGGAAACATATAGTGGATAATAAAAAATACAGGAAATATACTTTACACCTGCAAGGCATGGAGTGCCCAGGAAAGCAAAGATATGGCTACTCACATGTACACTCACCTACAACTATGCCTGGAAGCCTGCTTGACTTTTTAAAGTCCCTGTAGGAATGGATATTGCTACAGTGGAGATAGTATGTAGGTATCTAGTATATATGGTATGTTCATTGGCAAATTTATTTCTTCAGGAAATAAACCTGTAGCCGAAGGTGGTTTACAACAAAAGACATACATATGTAATAAATCCATCTATTAAAACCATTGTAGTATAACTTAAAAACACGAAAACATAAAACATAGGACAACAGATAGCAAAATATCTGTTTTTTTAAAACATCCATCTGATAATGTATTTTGAAAATTTAAATTTAGTACTTCAGCATATTGTATTTTATTGTTTTGAAATAATGTTTGATATTTACAACCTAATTATGATAATTTATGACGGTGGATCAGTCAATCTACGGCATGAATGGCTTTTCAATGGTGCAAACATGGTGTTGCATAAATTCCTGGCAGTTCTGTGCACCCATGTCAGATTCTTCAAGATGCTCCACTGGCCCAGGTAAGGTGGCAGAGTGGGACGTTTGAGGTGGGAAGGTCAGAATACAGGGGTCTGATCTGGGCTGTGGGTGGCGCAAGCGGTTAAGGCGCTGTGCCTGTTAACCAGCAGGCCAGGGTTTGAAACCTGGATTGGCCCCACAAGACAGGGTGAGCTCCTGTCCTTAGCCCAGCTCTGCGATGCCAGCTGGATCCAATCGTATTGGCTCTGCCTTTCCACTGGACTAATTCAGTGGCGTGGAGAGGGGGGATTTGCTGCTTGGGTAATAGCCTATCCTCCATAACAATCCAACCCAGGCTTTTGTGCTTTGCATGCAGCGTATGCAGCGCCGAGTACGATAACGTAGTCTTTCAAGACTGATGGAGGCCTGCTGATCTGTGCAAAATGCATGCTGGGTTCTACCCTGTTTTCCAACCCACCTTCCACTCCTCAGGCTTAAGCCAGCAAAAAAGCTGGCAGGGGTCTGAGATGACCAATAGGCAAACAGGCAATAGACATTCAATACTACTGGGAGGTAAGTAAAGAAATTTCCTTAGCTCTTGCTACCTAATTGTCCCTCTACATAGCATGTAGCATGTGCTCCATCAGTGCAGCTCCATGCTATGGATAGGATTGGCTATTAATCTTTCAAAGGATATTGTGATGAATGCAGACATATAGCCTTCACTGCAATTTGTTTGGAGACAGCAGTTTTTTAAAGCTAGGATGCAGTTGTGCTGAGTATTACAAATATATTTTTCCCCTGTGTTTTTATCCTCATCTGAACTCTCTTCCTACAAATTGATTTTTCTCCCAGTGCTTTTGCACATGGGGGGCCTCTAGTATGATAATTGTGCTTTCCAGTTGGTCCGCATCTTAATATCATTTCTTTAAAAATAGCAAAGAAAGCACAGCCCAGCAAAGTTACACAATTACATTTAGTATTTCAGTGAAAAAAAGATCCAAATGTATTCATAATTCTATCACAGAAATCAATGGAATTTCAAAGTACTTAACTTTTGGATGAATTCTGTATGATATATTTTAAAACCCTGAATTACACTTTCAAGGATGCTTGCAAAATGTGATCTTAGACTAATAGGATGTGGTCCTAGACATACACTGGTTTTTTAAGAAAATAAATTATGGATAAAAGGTAAGATTTTTCTCTGTGCATGGTATATAGGTCAGTTATAATTCAGAATGGCCGTACTCCTGCATGAGATCACATAATTTGCCTTGAACTGCTGAGTTCATGTTAAAAAAAAATCAATGTGGTGCTCTTTTCCAAGGTCTTGCATTTGTGATGTTTTTAAAGATCACTGTTAAACATGTAGCTTTGTAGAATAATAACCAGGTTATCCCTTTTCTGGTTTTAGGGTTTTGAAGTATGGCTCATCAATCACTGTGTAAATGTGTTTGGAACATGTATAGTGCTATGATAGATGATACTGTTCTATGGAAAGAGAAGATCAAGGAAGATCAAGGAATGCTTGTAACCTGGTTTCTATCTTGCGAAATTGGATAGGAAGAGGATATAATGTCTGTTCCACTTGCTAAGCTTACAAACCCATTGTGTTTTTTTTTAATTATAAACTGGTGGAAGGATTGGGGTGCTGCATAATGATGTAGTTCCAGTGAGGCTCCCCCAAGAGCCTGATTTTGGGCATAGCCACAAAGAAGTAAGTAACATTATCAATGGGGCAAAGTAACTCCCAAGTTCCAATATAAATGTAGCCAAATATAAGCAGTTTGTGAATCATTGCTGAAGATTCTCATTTGGTTGTGGTGTAATTATTGAGGACCTTTATTCATTCTAGCTTGTAGCATTGTGGCTCATCCTATTTTTACTAGTCTAAACCAGCAGCTATTCCACTGTGCTATAATATGTAAAGTTAAAAACAAACATTAATCATATTTGTTTTTGGAAATGTATTTTAGAGATCCCAGGAGAGATACTGCAATATTTTTCTCTTCTCCAAATGCCTAGAGAGTGTCTTATTTTTTATTTTTTAATTTAGAGTTTAGAACATAATTTTGAGATCAGTTAGCAGATGAAATGATCTTCTGTGTTTACCAGGAAACTATCAGCCCAATCCTATCCACACTGTCTCTGGAATAAACCCATTGATTCTAATGGGACTTACTTCTGAGTAGACATGAATAGGATTGGTCTGTGAGCTGACTTTGCAGACTCACCAAATCCAAATGAATTTATGTTATACCTTAATCCCTTATCCTAGGCTTCACAACAATCCTGTGGGGTCGGTGATGTTGAAAGGCTGCAATCCTAAGTAATTTAGGCTGGCCTAACTCGTCTGGCTTAACTCACCTGGCCTATCTTCTTGTGATGGTGTGAGGAAGTCAGCATATGCCTGTGCATTGGCCTAACCACCCCCCCCCGAGTGGGGCAGAAGTGTCTTACTGCACTTTTGTGGCACCACCGGATCAGCACAGGACTTATGCTATGGCTTAGGCCAGCCTAACTGGTGTTTAGGACTGCAACCAGAGTGAGTGACTAGCCCAGGATAATTCAGGAAGCTTTATGGCAGAAGGCAGATTTGGACCCAAATATTCTGGGTCTAAGTCCGACTCTCTAACCGCTACAGTGTCCAGGTTCTTGGGATGTTACACATAAATACACAACTACATAATGTTATTTCTTTTCTTTCTTGGGCAGCTGTTGCTAATTTTATGGACTTGGTACACTTCAGACAGCCCATAAAGAGCTGTCAGTGCAATGTAGATGCGTCTGGACTTCCAGACGACGTTTCCACTTGTGGCGGTATCAGCAGAGCAATTTTGAACAATTAAAATGAGTGAGAAATTACCTATTGGATTGAGCAAGTCATTTGTTATAGTGCCTGATCCAGAATAAAATATTACAACATACATTCAGAATAAAAAATCTTGGTGTACTTATAATTTAATGTATATGATTTTTACAGTACTACCATTGGTCAGTGTGCAGCATTTCACTTCTTAAATCAGTTTTGGTTTTTTTGCTTTGTCTTTAAGTTTTTTTTTACCTTTTTGTCCTATGTTAACTACAAAATATGGATCTTCTTTTTATATGCTGATGGTGTGAATGGTTTTTCTATTTGGTATTGTCATCATGTACTCGTACATGGGTTATCCCTCTGTGTTGGGCTTTTGCAAGCTACATTTGGGAATGGAGCAACTAATAGGGATGCAATCCTATCCGTGTATACTCAGAAGTAACGTCTATTATGTTCAACTGATCTTGCTCCCAGGAAAGTGTACTTAGGATTGCAGCTTAAAAGTACTTTTACTGTCTTGTGACTTGGTCTGTTGCCAGGAAGGAATTTCCATTAGTCAAAGGAATCACAGTTTGTAGTTCTGTAATAGTTTCTCCTTATTCTAGGCCCTAGGGAGAAACAGAAGGGGTTAACTGTGCTGATAATATATCCTTTTATGTGTGGATGGTTAGGAGGAAGTCTGAGGATGTGGGACACAAAACGGGGGTGAACCTGGTCTCTGTTTCCTGACGAACTAGAATACTTGGAAAGTTATGGCTAGGCTGGATTAAATATAGAAAGCAAATTAGAAGGAAGAAGCAAAGCTAAATCCATGCTGCTTTTCTTTTTAAAGATCCACACTGAATAACTGTTGAACAAATACTAATTTTGAAAAACATGAATTTTGTGATAAAAATGTAATAAAAATAAGAATTTTATCATCTGTAACCATTTTCTGTCAAAATAACCCATAATACTTTGCTCGAGCCTCTTTGCAGACTGGCTCCTGCTAATTTAGATCAACTTTGCCTCTAATGGATATAGGAAGTAATCAATACTCTTAAAGACGTCTAGATTAGAGCACATAAAATATTTATTCTCTGCATTTGTCTTTTTAAGAATATATTTTATATTCTTAATGCATTATTGAAAGGTGCTTATCTAATTAAATTACTTAAGATGTTTGAAGCAATCATGATTTTTATTTTATTCTGGAATAAAAACTCAAATTAATTGGTCCAAATTCTCTTTAAGTCTTTTGAAATACACGAGTAGGAATCTAACTCATTGAAGTCTAAAGTTATAGCAAGCTGGAGATCTACTGTACAGCTTGCTGCAGATACATAGTACATTTACTTAGGCTGCTAACCTATACTCACCTGGGAGTAAGTTCCATTAAATGTAGTGGGAATTACTTCTGAATAGACACTCATAGGATCCCATCATTAGCAACCTATTATGTACATGCTGAGTTTTTCAGAAAGGGAATGGTGTTCAGTTGCATTTGTCAAGCATTAAGAATGACCTGCATAAATAGATGGGTGCAAAGGTGATGGCCTGGTCAAATGGCTAGGAGGTAGCCAGTGCTGGATTTACATATAAGCTAAACAAGCTATTGTTCAGGGCCCTACTCTTAGGGATCCCTCAAAAATTTAAAGAAAAAAAAATTGGATGTACATTTCCAAAATATAAGATAAAAATAAAATAAAACCTACATACAGCAACAGTAGGCTCCTGTTAGGTCCATAAGTTACCATATAGCATATATTCAACACAAAAAACAGTGACAATTTGTTGTTGACAAAGGACAGCTGGACATATAAAGGGCTCCATTACCTCAACAGCTCAGGGCCTCATCAAACCTAACCCTACAATCCAGAGTAACTACGGGAGCACGTAAGAGACACTTCATGTATCCGTAATTACTGTATCACCTAGTGAAAACCTATGGGAAATCCATATTGCAATCCAGAGCAAATTGTTCTTACACTGGAGCAAGGACTCCTTGTAGTTACTCTGGATTGCACCCTAAATCTGGCCCTGGAGGTAGCACCAGCCACATAATCCATTCATTGGAACCTAGTTGTGGTTGTTTTACAGGTTTTTTTCCACTTGTTAAATTAGCGCACATATGCTTGTGGTATGTGATGTAGGCTGCAGGCATCATTGTGATCTGTACAAGATTCTCTTGCTGTTTAACTTCATAGAATGTTAACGTTAGTGACAATAAGAGAGACTTAGGGTTCCCAGGACTGGAGAAAGTAGAGAAGGTTAAATCTACGAACCAGTTAACATGCTCAGTTTTGCAACTTATTCTGCACATGAAGAACTTATATAGTTTCTGTACTACCAGAAATCGGAACCTATGTGTCTATAGGTTCAGAGCAACAGTTTATAAAGTAGCAACGTCTATAGTCAGGGCAATAGTTTTTAGAACTACCATGGCTGTGGAATTCAGTGCATAGCAGACAAAAGATTATTGGTTATTTTGGCAGAAAATTGATACAGAGAAAATTCTGATGAGAACAATTTTTATAAAGAAGGTTTTCAAAAATAACTGTTACCAGTACAGGTATTCTCACTTTCTGATGGTTTGTTTTTGGACAATCTACTCTTTCAACACATTTCAGTTACCCAGAAGTCATTCATTCAACACTTGCTTCACTCTTTCAACATCTCTCTGCTGTTCTAAAGGCTAAAAATGCCCTTTTCCTTGGTGATTTGCATATGACATGATGATTCAAAATTTTGGTAAGGGTGTATGTGTGAGACAGAGCATTCACTGCAACTTTAGCTTGGGGTCTATTCCCATTCCCAAATATGTTACTGAGAGTTCATTTGCAGAAATATTTGTGGGACAGCCGGGATTTTGCAGTATAAAAGGGGCATTTGGAATTTTTTAGCTTAAAAAGCATTGGAAGTAACATTTGTAAACTAAAAAAGACTGGGTTCCACTTTTCAACCATTTCCACTTTTCACCACAGCTGTGGTCCAAAATCTGTCAAATGAGTGGGAAACACTTGTAGTGAATAATCTGATACTTTTAAGTGTCTTGGGTTTATCATCACTACTTTGCTTTTCATATTAGAACCCATATTAGAACGAACCTTTTTGCACAGTATGGTATGTTTCTCCACACAGTTGGGCATCTGGGGACAGGTCACATGCCATGTGCACTCTAAAGAGTTTGTGCCAATACATGAACACCTTCTGCAACAAGGTTGTGGCACAACTTTTCACAATTCCAACTTCAGATGTTCAGGGAGATATATCAAGTTAGGTTGCCGAGATCCACTCTGGAGTACAGATGAGTGATGTGTGGCAATAGAAGGAACACAGGTCACTTGTTGTGATGAAAAGGGTTTGTTAATCTGGCCCTGGTACATTTAAAAGTAGCATCACTTGAAGAATTGCCACCTGAAGAAAAGCATATTGAATAATTTGGGCTTTTATTATGTTCCATTCCGAAGGTCTTCTCCAGTTTCAGAGTCAGGCAGTTTTTATTTGATGGAGGTCAGCAGTAGCCCCATAAGAGTTTAAGCAGAAAGATGTCCACAAAACCTTCATTCCAGCATTTGTATTTGTTGTCTTTCCTTGTAGATCCATCATATATTTTTTTTATTAAAATACCATCCAAAAGAGGAAATTACTAGCCAAAGGATTCTTCAGTACAATAAAACTAGCATTTATATACTGTACCCGGTGCATTTTCATCACTTTCCTGACAAATATTTTTACACATGACTGGAGCAGATTGTAAATAAATTTCTCCTCCTTGGTGCAATCGCTTGAGGGGAAACCTTGATTATATCTTTGGAAGAGCTGACTTGTGATATGGCAGTTATTAGGTTGGCCGTTGCCATGAGATATCTTGTTTTTTATGCAAGTGCAATTGCTCAGCACTAGGCCTGGCAATATTTTAACCAGATCCTGGCCAAAGTTTATTATGTCCAGGCTGTAGCAGTGTCAGATCCTCAGGACTAAGAGCAGGCAATCAACTACATAGGGGGAATATATAAAGAATATATAAAGAAACAGAAGGAAAAGTCAGGGAAGCTGAGGGCAACAAAGTCATGTGACAGCAATGAGTGGCCAGGTCAGTAGAACAACAAACTGTGTCACCCACCACTGCAGGTACAGCTGCAGAAGGTGTGGGGAGGTGGGAATGGGATAGAACTGGGACATGAATGGGAAGAATGGGGAAGGGATGGGTCAGGGAGGAAGGCAGATCAGACCCTGAAAGTGGGTGGGTATGGAAATACCAGTGTCCTCTGAATCCCAACTCCCTTCCCAGGTCTGATCTGCTTTACAAGTCAGTGGAGTCTTCTACTAGTGATTGAGCTAGTGCAGGTCTAAGTTGACCCTTGTTGGGTCCTGGGGCTTACCCCGGAGCAAGGGAACAAATGTTCTCTTACCCTGAGAAGGCCTCAACATGCTGAATTTCTCCATATGCAGAGAGTTACTTAGGATTGGTCTGCGAATCTTGTTACATGCTGCCTTTGAATTCTGTAAGACTTCAGGATGGGAGAAACCATGTGACAGAACCAGATTAACCAGAAAGCTGCCACCACCAAAAACACCACTGCACCCCAGAGTCAGAACCAGGACTGGACCAAGGTCACACAGGAAGCTTCATGGCTGAGAGTGGATTTGAACCAGGATCTTCCAAGGTCTCCATTCAACTCCCTAACCACTACACCATCCTTGCTTTCAGGATGAAATAGCGGATATGCTGTGCAGTTAATTCATAATGGCTGCAATCCTAACCTCCAATTACACTCAAAAATTACACTATGCTTACACTCCAGCATAGCTCTTTTGCTGACCTGGGGCTGTTACAAAAGTGCCATAAAATACTTCTGTCCCACTTCTGGGGTAGGGTTAGGCCAGTGCACAGATATTTCCTCTATATCACCATAGGAATGGGAAAACCTATGAGTTGTGCTGGCCTAGGATACAGTTGTACCAAATGTTATAGATTAAGCTATAGCAATTGAATGATTTTGAAGAACTAGAAATAGTTGAAGTATTTCATTATGGTGTAATTGTTTCCCCATCTTTAAAACAAATCATCATTATGATAAATATAATTATTGGCCACATTTTAAGTTCTTTTATGTTGCGCTCCCTTCATTTTGCCTCCCTCCATGTAGGATTTCACTTATCTGCTTCTAGTTTGTGATATTATTATAGAAACATGAATGCTATTGGCAAGATAGTGGCACTCATGGAGATTCTGAATCCCATTAAGAGACTGTAAACTATGAACCGTGGAACAGCAGGAAAAGAAAGGTAGAGAAAATCTCTTATCCGCTTTAAGTCTGCCATCCTTTTCTTCTTTTAGCTAAAGATTACCCTGCTGGTTAAATACAAGGAGGAAAATAGCCTGTATAGTGTATAAGAACAAAATGATTCAAATAAGGTCTGCAAGTCCTATACAGTCCCTGGTCTTGTTCAGATAATGGTTGCTATAAATGCAATAGAGATAATGCATTTACACGGCAATGGAAAGGACTGCCGAGTGATCCTACCTGTGTTTCTTCTGAAGTGACTTGCAGTTTGTTCAGTGGGGTTGGTTCTGAATAAATGTGCTTAGGCTGAAGCCCTTTCCTTTTGTTAGCATCTTCTCACCCCAACCAACGTTAAGGTGAGATGCTCGCATATATGCATTTTACTCAAGCAGAATCTATAAGCGTGAACTGATTTGTGCCTTTGATTGCATGTCAGAATATGTATCTGTCATCCATACTGGATTGCTTTCAATAGGGTGTTCATTCCAGGACTCATTCAGCTGTGCATCCCATACCTTCCTGATGTATAATAAAAGCCATTTAAAATTGTTTTCCTATCCTAATTCCTCTCTCTCATCTGTCAAATGTCTTCCAGCCCTAATTCCATTTGCAGCTGTTAACTTTCCTAGAGCTGTGACATTTCTCATACCGGTAATTGCTGAATAAGACTTTTGTGGGGGGACTTTTTGAAACCTATCAGCTCTTGCTAGCTGCAGACTGTTCTCTGCTTTCCTTTAAATGTGTTTGCTTTTTTAAAAAAGTCATAACGCTTTCCCCACAATTAAATACCATAGCAAAGACTTTTTAAAAATAATCCTACTATTTTTGGTGTTAAATTTTGCCAGCTCTTACTATTCTTCTATCTTAACCTTTTACTCCCTATTCCCTGTTCTTTGTAGCTGTGTTAGTTTCTGGTTTTTTTCCAACCATCTTCCTCCTCTTTGTTTTCCTATGAACATTCACAGAAGGTTGGTTGGCTGACAGGTCTCTCATCCACATGAGAAAATGCAGGGAGAATCTTCCTTCAGGATCAATTCTGGGTTCCATGAATAAGAGTTGACGTAAATCTTGTCACAGGGAAAATAATGAAAAAGTGATATAAACCTTCAGCCTGCTTGCCAATAATCCTTTAGCATTTCCCCTTAGCAAAGCAGTAATTTTCTCCACTTCACCTTAGATTGAATGGAAGACAGGAAAAGGCTAGGTTTAAGGACAACATCTTGAAGAATAAAGCACATGAGATTGCTGCCTTTTAATCATGTATGCAGCAATGTATATGTGTTAACTAGTGAGTGTTCTTAATAGAAAGTGTTAACTAAGAACATAAGAAGAGCCTCAACTGGATCAGGCCAAAGGCCCATCTAGTCCAGCTTCCTGTATCACACAGCGGCCCACCAGATGCTTCAGGGAGCACATATGATACCTGCATCCAGGTGCCCCCTGCATCTGGCATTTTGAGGTTGTCCACCTCCACACACCCCTCGTGGCTTGTAACCTGCAATGGTCATTTCCTCTAGGAATTTGTCCAAACCCTTCTTAAAGGCATTAAGGCTAGATGCCGTCACCACATCCTATAGCAGGGAGTTTCACAGATCAGCTACATGTTGGGAAAAGAAATATTTTCTTTTGTCCATCCTAACCCATCATTCAATTTTAGTGGATGTCCCCTAGTTCTGGTATTATGCGAAAGGGAAAAGAGCATCTCTCTCCACTCTACCCATCCCTTGCATAATTTTGTATGTCTTAATCATGTCCCCCCTCAGGCGCCTCTTTTATAGACTGAAGAGCCCCAAATGCTGTAGCCTTTCCTCATGTGGAAGATGCCCCAGACCATCAATCATTTTGGTCACTCTCCTCTGAACCTTCTCTATTTCCTTTATATTCTTTTTGAGATGTGGCGACCAGAACTGGACAGAATACTCCAAATGTGGCCTTACTATTGATACTCCAAAAGTGGCCTCACCTCAACTAGTTCCTCTTAGAAAGTGTTTGTTGAAAGTCAGGTTAAGGACCATATTACTTTGATCTTTAGAAGTGGGCCAGGCAAAAGGGCCCATTACCGCTGTATCCAATTACCTAAGAGTAAGTTGAATATAGTGGAGCTTACATCTGAATAAAAGTGCATAGGACTGCACTGTAAGAAAGAATTAGCACTTAATGCAAACAAATCCATTTTTTGGATAGTAGTTGTTTCCAATATTTCCATTTATTACTGTCTGTGTCACAGTGTTCATTGTTGCTATTTCACAGTCTGGCACAGTTCTGTTTTCAATTCCAATTATGTACCTTCCTAGGGAACCTGCCATATACAGACATATTTGAGAACTGGAGTTATATATTTTCAAAGAGAATAGATTCCCAGTATTTCTTTGCTTTTAGGTATGCTTCAAAATGTCTTTGTGTAACTTGAAACCCTAGCAGATGGCATAGTCTTAAATTAACTCAGATGCAAATATTTTATCTTCCTGCATCCTATGACGGAAACAATTTGCAGACAATAATAGGCTACTATGCCTTTATTGAAGAACAGTATTTCTTTCCAGACACCAGCACAGAATGGAGTTGTGGCTCCAAAGGATATTTGCAAAAGTTTCTGAAATCATGACAAAATTATTCTAAGGGCTTGGTGAATATGACCAAGATTTTCTGTTTCTTTCACCATTTTTTTCAAAATCGTTTGGCTTTCACACTTTCAACAAGTTCTGCTTCCTTTAGCCATCCCTTGACTGCCTCCTTACCTGTGTGTTTTACTATCCCATCTTCCCAAATCCATATGTAGTTATTACAGTCTCTCTATTTGCAGCTGTTTTCTTGTGAGGATGGAATTCAGCCATCCTGAGTATTATGCAGTAGATGCACCTGGCAGTAATGCAATATAAAAACAGTTTTCACTGCAATTCAGGGAGCTGAGTTTGGCCTTTTGCATTTGATTTGAGAACGATATCATTGCCTGTGTTCTAAGTTCTATTTTAATTAAAAGATTGTATTACTGGAACACTTTTTAAACACTGAAGACTTGCAAAGCTGTACATAATTTGCATAACTGCAGTTTTGGGATATTGTTGGATGGTTTCTATTTCAGTATAGATTTTAATGCAAGTCAACAATTGTATAGGAGTGGCTCATAATGAGGCCAGGGTCTGCTGAAAGTGATGGATTGGTGTGAGGCAGCAGAGGACATCCCATAAATGTCCAGAGTTCATCAGTCTCTTCCATCAGTCATCTCATATGATCTACAGCTAGCTTTTGGCTCTCACCACTGCAGTTGCCGCACACTACTGAGCTATTCTAAAAAGGCAGGAAGAGGTAAGAGAGGGGAGGAAGAGTGGTGAGTGGAGGCAAGTTCAAAAAGTTTAGAGAAAATGAAATGAAAATGGGTACCGGCTCCCTGTCCCAAAATGGCTCACAATCTAAAAAGATGTCAAAGAATACCAACAGAAGCCACTGGAGAAGACACTGCTGAGGTGACGAGGGCCATTTACTCTTCCCCTTCTAAATAAAAGATGAACACCCACTTGAAAGAGCGCCTTTGTGGCTGTGACTTCTGTGAAGGAATCCTGTTTCTTTGATGAATGTGCCAACAATTCTGATACAGACTTCTTTCTTTCTTTCTTTCTTTCTTTCTTTCTTTCTTTCTTTCTTTCTTTCTTTCTTTCTTTCTTTCTTTCTTTCTTTCTTTCTTTCTTTCTTTCGCTCTTTCGCTCTTTCGCTCTTTCTTTCTTTCGCTCTTTCGCTCTTTCACTCTTTCTTTCACTCTTTCTTTCACTCTTTCACTCTTTCTTTCACTCTTTCTTTCTTTCTGAATTTCAGTCCCAGGTTTCCCTGAGGGCCAGCAGACTGGCTGTGCAATCCTAAACCCTGGTTATGTCAGCACAAATCCCGTCTTGGCCTGGAGTGTCCCAAAAGTGCCGTAAGGCCCCTCTGCACAACTCCTGGGGAGTTAGACCAGTGCACATTGCTGCCTCCCCGTGCGACTAGAGGAATGGCAAGATGGGTGAGTTGGGCTGGCCTAAATTGGTTAGGATTGCAACAACAATTGCATATTTACATTTTTGTAGTAAAGACGTCCTATTGCAGACGTGTGTTATGCCATCCAGTTCCACTGTGTTTCTAAGACAAAATATTTTGAAATGGTTGGCAATTTGGTAGCATTCAGATGAAGCGCACCCTCTCTTATGTGGTATTTGAAGTGCTTTTACTCAGAAAGTAAAACCATTTTTTAAAAATCTCCTTCAGATTTGGATATTCAACATCACATGATTAAGCTAAGATGCTTGGAGTATGTGAAGAAAAATAATATATTGCTTGTCAATTAGAGATGGCTAAGATGTTAATTAAAAGAAATACTGCAGACCTAAGGAGAGAGCATGGCTGGCGGTCAAAAAAAGGTTTGAGGCTGTAAGCCGGCTGGTATTGGAGATACCCAGAGGCAGGTTCAACATAGTGAGCATCTATATTCTGTAACAACATGATATACAAGTTGACTAGAAGCCAGAGCTAATGTGCTTCTTTGGCAATAGCCTGTCATTTCTGCAGCCTGGTATACTGTTTGTTAGCAAAAACTAATTGTATATGAGGGAATTAATTAGATCTTAAATCTTGATGTAATTTTGCAATGTTTAATAAACTGATGATGGAAATTAAAACTCAAAAAAATTATGCCATGCTTTCTAAATGAATAAATAGGCAGGTACACACATTCTTGAGTGCATGTGTATAATATTCATGGATTCTCAATCTGCATATGTTACAGGCTTTACAAAATATTATTTGATAAGGCTTATCTCCCAGGCTTACCCATTCATGAGCAACACTCTTAGAAGAACAGAGTAAATCTGTTTATCAACAGTGATGTAATCAAGTTCTCAACCCCAAGTTTCAAGTCCTTGCTGAAATGTACAAGTCTCATGTTTTGGAACATAATTCAGAGTCTACCTGTAGCAGCTTGATCACTGCTGATCAGGTGAGCAGGCACTTCGGGATGCCTCTTCCTTGCCACCCAGCTAATTTGCGCCAATTTTAAAAGAAGTAAGCAAGAATACATACACCACTATTTGGACAGAGACTCAGACCCCAAAATGGCTCTGAGTCTTGAGTTGTGAGTCTTTAGCTGAATTGTGAGTCCCCTGCCTCTTGGTCACAAGTTGAATTCAAATATTTGATGGACATAAGGATGTAGGACTGTGTTGCAGAACAGTTTTCTTTTTCCTAGGGCCTTGACTCTCTTTTGGTATCCCTTTTCTATACTTTTTAGATACAATGCTTCTTTTTCTTGAAGTCAGTTTTCCATCTTAGAATATAGTTCTAGGCATGTAGTGAAATTAAATTCTCCCTTTTTCCCTGTTAGTTCCTCAAAGGGTACCAACATTTATTTGGCCTGGGATAACAACATTGCATTTTTCCATTGCCTCAATAAGTGCTTAATGTTTAACTCTCCCCCCACCCACACCAAGTATGCCAGGAGCACTTCTCTAGTATATTGCATGAAAGTCCATTTGAATAGGGATGGATAATAACCAGTATTTCCAAGCTGTTCCTATGTCATATGTTGTGATATAAGGCACTAATGGTTGTGGAAGACTCTACCTATTTTAAGTATAACTTCAGTTGCATGGGTTGGGGACTTTTTTTGCCAGATAGTTAGTTTTCAGATGGATTCTAGGATTTGAAGGGCTATGGAATCTTTTTCTTCCCCTGGTACCCTGATCTGATTTATTTTCACTTCCTTCACCCATAGTTTATTAGCCCAAGTGATTGCTCATCTACAATGTATAGTAATACATTCATTGTACTATCTACTGAGTGATAGATCAACGACTTTATTTTTTGCCTGCATGGGACTGCAAAACCAGAGAGGTTGTCATAGTATGTGGTATGCCACAATACATGCACTTAGCTTCGTGGGTCACAAGTCATGCAGGCTTTGTCTAGAATTATCCACTTGACGATTAACTTCTAGAAAACTACTAATGGCTTTGGGGTTGACCTCTGGAAACCCTTCCTTTATTAATGGCATTGTGGGTGGCTTTTTGGCCTAAGTTTTCTGCCATCCTCAGAGTGACAAGTCATTTGTGGCTCTGTTACAGACAAGTGGATATGTTCAGTGAAAAAGGGGCTGAGATCATCGAGGCTGTTTCATTCCAGGCAGATGTGACTAGCTATATCCCCGAGGGGTTAGCAAGCTAATGGTGTGTCCATAAAGCCATGCAGCTTTCGATAGTCCTCTTTGAAAATGAATGGAGCAGCAATGGAATCATATGCTACATTGTGATAACATAATGCTCTTACAAAGCTATTCATTATACAAGCTGCTTTGGAGAACAAATTAGACATGCAGAATTTTCAGGTTTTGCCTTATTCAGAGTTTAATTAATTTAGTGTAATAAGCTGTAAGCGCATTAATATCAACAAAACACATTGTACTGTTATCTGTAGTACTCAGATGAAAAGCTATAAGCATTGATTTTTTTAAAAATAAGAACAAATCAGTGGTGATTTAAATAGCATTTTCTAATATATTGAAATATTCATGTAAGGGCAAAAGTTGATCTTTTTCTGCACATGGAAAACCAATATGGCAGTTCAGATCTTTAAAAAAATATTTATTAAAGGAACAAACGTACTGAATTGTTAAAATATAGTTTCACTGGCATACACAGTTTACACAATTTATGACAAAACAGTGCATATTAAAAAGAATTTAATCATGAACCATTTAAACTTCTATCTCGTATTCAAGTGCTTTAAGACTTGGTTTGAGAGTACTTTTCCTTCTAATGTGTGTTAGAGATGTTTTTTATCTTATAAAAGAACTGCTCATATCCTGCCAAAAAGATATGCGCAGATGTGAGGATCCAAGCTGTAGGTGTATTCTTTTTACAATAAATAGAAACAGAGGCAACTGGGACCCATTTGTATCCTTTTCCATTTGTTCTAAAATGAGCATGCTGAGGAACAAAAAGCATCAAATGCCATTCATTCCAGCCTCTTGTCCAAATTAAGTACATCCATGGCTCGCCTTCCACAGACTGACCTCTGCTATCCGGACCTCAGAGTGTCTCACGGCAGAGGGGTTGTATTGCACAGAGGTGGCTGCAGAGCAAACAGCTCAGGTGTCTTATGTAACCTGACACTTGTTTGGAATTTTCTCAACACATAGATCAAAGCCAAGAAGTTGGATCTTCATGAGAATGACTGGAATAGCATGGCTTTGGAGTCTTAACAAAACAGGTCTTTGCTATGCAATAGAGATGTTTTTTGCTATGAAAATTGCCTTTTTTCTCTAGAGTTAAAGAAGCAGATCATATTTTCAACAGCTGAGGCAATTATGGGCTTTTGCTGTTTATGGATGGATCCTGAAAATCAAATTATTATTTTGCCCCCTTTTGTGCATTGAGTCTGTCCTGAGGTGGAGTTTGCAGCAGGTCCCAGCCCTGCTGTTTCTGAGGCTTCTCCTTCCCCATGCATTCTAAGGTTTGGACAAATTACTGGAGGAAAAGTCCATCACAGGTTACAAGCCATGATAGGTATGTACAATCTCCATATTTTAATTGTAGGCTACTTAAGAATGCCAGATGGAAAGGAAGGCACCCGGGTACATGTCTCTTGTTGTCTTCTGTGCTCCCTGTGGCGTTTGGTGGGCCACTGTGAAACATAGGAAGCTGGACTAGACGGCCCTTTGGTTTGATCCAGTGGCAATTCTCAGGTTCTTATGACCTGACTCTTCTGGGTGGCCCCTCTTTGCCATCCAACACCAGGGTGGTTTTCTCCTCCAAAACTCTTCCTCCTTCCCTTGTTGTGCTTGTGTTATTTTCCCCCTTCATGGATTCACCACTTTCCCTTTTGAGAACAACAGTTTGAAGGGAGGCAAACAACAGTGTGGAAAGTAGAGTGGTGAGCTAGAGAAGAAATTTCATGACCCATTCCTTGCCTTCTGCCATCTTAAAATATAGGATAGAGAGACAGAAAGAGTCCAGTGGAATAAGAGGAGATCTGTCTGTCGCCAGAGGAAATGGGAGGTTGAAGGTGGCCTTTCCCCCATACTTAGTAATTAGCAAATGTGACTGGTTTGCAGCATCGTGCCCTGATCTGTCAAAGGTTGGATGAAAAGTATGCTACATGCGTACTGCTTTGACTGTGACATGTAGGGCTCTTTCACTGTTTTTCAGAGTTCCCCATTGGGGACCTGTGGAAAACCTTCATGTGTAGATTGTCATCCCTGTCCTTCGTTCATTTGTCCCTCAAAAAGGGGGTTTTGTTTTACTGCTTCTCCTTTAGGGACACTTTCAGCACATTTTCTTATGCTTTGTAGGAATCCTGTCTTTCAGGTTGGAATTATGGCACTCTTAACAATGTCCAAGTTACTGGAAGTGACCCATTAGCCTATGATTTTTGGAGAAATTTCTTCACAGTGTATATAATATAAAGAAAGCCCTTTATATTTGTTGGAGATTTATATCTGGTGGAGACTCCAGAACTTACAGTTTGTAGAATACAAACCATTTTTTATTTATTTTTGCTAATGAGCCAGTCTTAAAAGTTCATGCTGGGCTTTGAGAGTCAAGCTGGGATCTTTCATCTTGCAAACCATCCATTCTTACAGTGCTTCTTTAGGGCTTTTTAAATGCTTCCCATGCAACCAGATTATCTTCAAATTATATCCAGAGTGGCAATATACAACCTGCACAAAGGGCAAGGCAATGGGGTAATAAAAATCTTTTGTCCTGTACAGCCTTCTTTTTGGAAAAGCTCCAACTAACATAGTAACTCTTGGTGAATGTTAATTGGTTTTTAATCAGTGTCTAAGAAACATGCGCACTCTACTAAATCTTCAGCTAGGTAGAAAGTTACTGCCTTTTTTACCCTTCCACGCAGGTCATATGATGAAGCAGATTAATGTTGCTCAGGCATCAGCTCAGTTTGGGAAAACAAAACCTTTGTGCAAAACGTATAATTTTGCATCTGTTTTTCCTACAGCTTGAAAATCAGTTTACTTTCACAATATTTATAAATAGATAATTGAAGCCCGTTGTTCAGCCCTGCTGCTGTTCAACTGTATATTTATGCAGTTAAACCAGGCATGCCACCAGGGTAATTTTTCATCTTTCCTGTGGATCTTGTACCATATAATATATATGTTTGCAAGCTATTGCAGATGAGCTGTCAAAAATGAAAAGGCTGATGTCTTAAAATATAGGTTTAGAATGGAAAAGGGGGGAATTCCTGTTTCCATTTGTAATGTGTTGCAGCTAATAATGGCTTGTGAGCAAGGTAGTGATTGTATATATATTGCATAATTTTCTTTCAAAGACTCTATGCTTTCCTTTCCGCTATCTCATCTACAATTATAGCCCAGTCTTACCATGGTGTCCAGGCTATTTCATTGGTTGCTGCATGAATTAGGAGTAGTGATGGAACCTTACCCTACAATCCAGAGTAACTACGGAAGCACATAAGAGACATTACGTGTACCCGTAGTTACTGCACCATCTAATGAAAACCTATGGGAAATTCATACTGCAATCCACAGCAAATTGTTCTTACACCAGAGCAAGGACTCCCTGTAGTTACTCTGGATTGTACCCATCATTAGGAAAGGACCCTTTCCAGTGCACTATCATTGCTGCAAAAAGTCTAGCTGCCAAAATGTTGCATTCCCTCTTTTCCATGTACTATGCTATGCTCATTCAGTTTTAGTTCAGCTGCACCAGTTTTTATAAACATACAATTTGTTTTCAATCACTGATGCCAAGTGTTGTTTTTCAAGCTTCCAGACCATGACTAGAACTCTGAATACAAAGTACACATTTATGTTTTGCTTGGCTGCTGAGCACCACTTTGCAGCAGAAGGTGCTTTTGACAGCACTATCAATTACACTACATGAACATAAAAAGGATACATGGTAAAACCTGCTGGAAGAAGACTCTGGCCTTTTAAGTCCCTCCCCATATTAGGAAAGATAGAATTTCTTTAAAAAAAGCTTAAGAGCACAATCCTAACCATGTCTACTCAAAATGTTCTATGGTACTTACTCTCAGGAAAGTGAGTTTAGGATTGCAGCTGAAATGTTTTATCTGAATGGGGACACTGATGTTTCTAAATGTTCATTGTTCATCCCAGTCTCAAATCCCCTTCTGTTTTGCTGCACTTGTATGGCCCATATCCTAAAGTCAAATTAAGCCCTTCACGATGCAGCAGTTAAGGTGACTTTCCATAAGATAACGCTACAGGGTGACGTAACTGCGAGGACGCGTAACTGCTCTGGATTTTGCCCTATATGTCTTTCAACACACTTCTTGTAACATAGCATAACTTCTTGTAACAAGCATAGTAACTGAAGCATGTTTTAGAATGAGTGAAAAAGAGACAAAGCCAGATTATGCTCACCAGCTACTTTTGAATATAAAAAAGCTGTTAATTTTATGTTACCTGCTTGAATATTCAGGGCACACAGATTACTACATGACTTTCTTTTCATTTTTCTCAAATGTCAAGAAAATAAAAATGCAGCTGAACTTTTTTCTTATCTCATCCACTATACTAATGAGTTCTTTTAAATTAATTCTTTCGCCAATTCTGAGATATGCCAGTGTGCTCTTTTGATGGTAAAAGTCATGATAATCTTAATTTGCCTCAAATCACTCGGTGGATGAAATAAAATTCTTCTCATGTATAAAGCTTGATTTTTCTGTCTAAACACTTTGAAATGTGTAGTTGACATCAATGTTACCTTGTTCTGTGTGCCTCCTTTCTAAGAAATGAGACAGGCAAGGCAATCCTAACATCACAGTGCTGCTAAAAACTAATCATGAGTAAGCCCTCCTCTGTTTACCTCAGATTAACTCCAGAATGATTCCATTTCCTTTTCCAAAATGGAAAGAAATAATATTTTTCAGGTCAGTAACATTTTGTAGGGTTGGTAATGTCAGTCCCTGCACATGTGCCCCCGATAAATATGCTCCACAAAACCTTGATTTATCAGGTGGTTGGCAAGAGCAGCAGCAGTGAGTGAGGAGGACTATTCTGGAGTTGTTTGGAGTTAAGTGATGATGGCTGCAATCCTGATCTGGGGCTTAGGCCAGTTAGGCTGGCCTAAGCCCCAGCATAGTCCTGTGCTGTCCGGGTGTCACAAAAATGCTATAAGGCACTTCAGACCCAATACTGGGTGGGTGGGGGGTAGGCCAGTGTACAAACATGTTCCTACCTCCATACATCACCACGGGTATGAGAATCCTGATGAATTGTACCGGCCCAGATTAGTTTTGCACCCGATGTGAGGTTCCCTCCTCCTCCTTTTTGTAGTTGTAGTGGCCTGTATCCAAAACTAATCAGACAAAAATGCTTAGTGACAACTCATTGGGACTTGGGAAAAATAACACCCTCTTGATCACAGTGCCCAGCCTTGCTGCAATTCCTGTGCCAAATATGCAAATCAAAGGGGAGAGAATATACTTTAGAGATGTGGAGAGTCAGACAGGGTGACCTGTGAATTCTTATGCGCTCAAGTTTGAAGAACTTCAGAGGCTCTGTAGTTTGACTTTTGAGGTGGAATGGATATTTTTTAAGCACTCCAAGGTCTCAGTCAAGCCCACATTTGGAAAAATTTACTTGAGATTTTCAACCATTTTCATCTCTCAGCACACTGATAAGGTGCTTTTATCCTTGCAGGCTCCCAGTGAGGTTTAGGTGTTAGTCAGACCCTTGAACTACTTAAGTGTCCCATAGAGTCCCATCAGTGCAAACAGGGTTCAGGTGTGAGAAACGCTCTCAGCTGTCAAAGTCCATTGGCAAAGTCCATTTGCTGCCCTTCCCAGAGTTGTCAAGAATGTCAAAACTCAGGCAGCATTGTCACCAAACACCACATTCTCTGAGCTTCTTGATCTTATATTGCAAGGGTCTCCAAACCCCAGTCCTGGGGCCAGATACGGTCCTCGGCAAACCTCAAGATCCCTCTAGCCAGCCCATGGGCAAGCCCTGCAATCCACTCCAATACTTTCTTATATGTAAATTTATTCAAATTTGAAATTTTAGTTTTTTTTTGGCCCCCTAAACAGTGTCAGAGAGATGAGGTGACCCTCCTGCCAAAATGTTTGGAACCCCTGTTCTATTGCACACACCATCGGTGTTTATTTTATTTCTTTTTGTTAATTGACAAGCCAAGGGCTTGCATTTCCCCAAAGGACCTGATAATGAATCTCCCCCAAACTCTCACAACACACCTGCAGACCATCTTCAGCGCACTGCTGTGCATAGTGGTTGAAATGGCTGTAGTAGAAACCAGCAAATCCCTACTAAAAGCTTCATTTGGGCACCACTCTGTTTTCTTGAACTTTGCCCTTCTCTCCCACAAGGAATGAACTTGTTTCTCGAATCAAATGCATGCCACACAAAGCCTTTATGCAGGAAGTGAATGGCTACACCTCATGTTAGCCTCATGCTCAATCCAACATAATGAAAAGCTTCAGCCTGCTTTGGATTTTCAATCAATTCCTGGGAGGTAGGCAGTACAGCAAGCAGTTTTTTTGTTTTGGCTTTTTTAAAATGTACAATAAAAAGATGAATGAAATAAGATCAGAGAAATGTTGTAATCTTTGCCATGTTTCATGTTAGGGGCACCCCTGTCGATGGTCTTTGAGGTATCCTTGAGGTGTGGAGAAGTGCCATTGGAATGGAAGAGGGCTAATGTAGTCCCAATTTTTAAGAAAGAGAAAAAAAGAAGGCCTGGGAAATTGTAGACCCAGTCAGTTTGACTACAGTCCCAGGGAAGATATCAGAACAAATCATAAAACACACAGTTTGTGCACAGCTAGGCAAGTACTCGGTGATCAAAAGAACCCAGCATGGATTTACCAAAAATTAATCTTGCCAGACAAATCTGATCTTTTTCGATTGAGTTGTGAGCTTACTGGACACTGGCAATGCTGTGGATGTCATTTATCTTGACTTCATCTATCTTGACCTCATTTATCTTGACCTGCACAACATCATAATCAGGAAATTGGAAAAATGTGGGCTAGATGAGGCAATTGTTAGGTGGATCTGCAACTGGCCCAACGGCCGCACTCAAAGGGTTTTGGTAAATGGTTTTGTTTCTACCTGGAGGATGGTTTGAGGTGGATCTGCAACTGGCCCAACGGCCGCACTCAAAGAGTTTTAGTAATGGTTCCGTGTCAACCTGGAGAATGGTTTTGAGTGGGGTGCTGGTTCTCTTTAACATTTTCATCAGTGACTTGGAGGAAGGGATACAGGGGAGCCTCATCAAATTTGCGGATGACATTAAGCTGGGAGGAGTAGCAAACACAACAGAAGACAGGAGAAACCTCCAGGAGGATCTGGATAAACTAGAATACTGGGCTGTAACAAATAGAATGAACTTCAACAGGGAGAAGTGCAAAGATCTGCACTTAGGCAATAAAAACCAAAGATACAGGTATAAAATGGGAGATACTTGACTTGGCAGCACAACATGTGAGCGGGATCTTGGAGTAGCCGTGGATCACAAGCTGAACATGAGTCAGCAGTGTGATGTGTCTGCAAAGAAAGCAAATGCCATTTTAGGCTGCATTAAGAGGACTGTAGCTTCCAAGTCGCGAGAAGTTCTAGTTCCTCTTTATTCTGCATTGGTGAGACCTCACCTTGAGTACTGTGTTCAGTTCTGGGCACCTCACTTGAAGAAAGATGCAGCCAAACTGGAGCAAGTCCAGAGGAGAGCGACAAGAATGATCAGTGGGATGGAATGAAAGTCTTACGAGGAAAGGTTGGGGGAACTTGGGATGTTCAGCCTGGAGAAGAGGAGGCTGAGGGGAGACATGATTGCCCTCTTCAGGTACCTGAAGGGCTGTCATATGGAGAAAGGGGCTGATTTGTTCTTAGCTGCCTCTGAAAGCAGAACTAGAACCAATGGCAAGAAAGGAGATTCCGGTTGGATATCCGGGAAAAATTCCTTATGGTGAGGGCGGTTTGGCAGTGGAACAGATTGCCAAGGGAGGTGGTGGACTCTCCCTCACTGGGGATCTTCTAGCAGAGGCTCGGCAAGCACCTGTTGGGGATGCTCTAGGGGGATTTCTTGCTATTGGCAGTGGGTTGGACTAGACCTACTGGGTCCCTTCTAACTCTAGGATTCTGTCTTTGGGGATATGTCTTTTTATTTCTTCAGTTCTGTAAACCAGTTTGAGAACTTATTAGTAAAATAGAATAAAAATATATTTAAATAAATGTCTTATAATAATAAAAAGACCACAAAATTTAGGACTCCGGTGTTCTGGGAATTTCAGTTTTCATTAATATACATTTCTTACTCACTTAGCTGTAAAGATATGCTGGAAATATGTAAGCTATGCTTAGTGAAATCTCAGAAGTCAAAAGGGTACTGAAGCAAGATTTCTTTGGTACACTGCACAGTTTCTTTCTTCATCCCATGACTAGCAATTGCTAGGTAAATTATGACTGGTTAATTGTGACTAGATTATGTAAAAGAAATGAACTTTATGTAAGTTGCATATGTCTTCTTGTAAACAAGGAGATTTCTTGTTATAATGGCATAGAACATTATTTTTCAGTGCACAATGAAGATACACTATACTCAACAATCACTAGTCTGATGTGGGAAAATCTCTTCCTATATATGAGCACGGCATTCCCTTAAGTCCCCTGAGTGTGTGATTTGAATCTTTCATCCTAGGTTCATCTTTCTTTCCCCAAGTCCATTGTGTGCAATATGATAGTTCAAATGAGATCCTATTTTAATTTAATTAAGATTGAATTTCTATATGAATGAACTGGAAGATCTCTAAGGATTGGATGCCTATTGACACATGAGAAAATTATGTACCTCTTAACAAGCTGCTTCAAGAATGTGCGACAGTATTAGCATTTTTCAGTTATGGCTTTAGGGGATTAAATAATGGGGAAAGTATTGTTATATTTTGTGAAGAACTTGGTAGATATTAGCAAGCAGCAGAAGAACTGTCAGTTCATGATGCAAATTTATCTTGGAGCACAAGATGAATAAATATTGGGCTCTTTTTGAAAAAAAAAATCAAAGAGTATTTCATGATCTCTGAAGTAAGTATGAAAATAATTTAGAAAATTATTAATGTTTAGAGTTAGAAAGCAGATGGCAGTACGTTTGGTGTTTTAAACATGAAACAGGTGAATCAGAAGATTTGAACTAACATCTTGAATCAGTTCTGAGAAAGCAAGAAAATTGTTTTGGCACATTTGTTTCAGCTTTTCTGAAGTGGGAATGGTTTTTGCTGCAAAAAAAAAAACATTGGAATAAGAAATAAAAGAGCTTCAGATCAAAATATCTTTCATTATGAAGATCATTATGACCTCACAGGATTGGCAGATGCTATCCATGTGTACTGATTTCTGTATAGTTCCTGAATAGTTTCCTGAATTAAGCGAGGTGGCTGGTTCCTATCTTTCTTCCTAGACTGCTTTTCCAGAAGTTCAAATCCTACTCTTAGAGGTAGTAATACATTGGTAATAAGTCCAGTTGTAACATGGCAAGTGCAAATTTAACCCTACTAACTACATTGGTTCCCAATAGTATTGGGATATTCTATCATAAATGTTTGAAACCTTATGCAAAATGAAAAAGTACAAGAATAACATAGTAGTACTGTATAAGCTGGCAATGAAAGATGTCTGAGAGTAACTGGTTAAACTGTAATGCAGTACCTGATAGGAAGCTGTTGTATGCTGCCAGAATAATGTATTAGGTATTGCCTACAAGATAAATGGCATAAATTACAACACAAATGTTATGCAGGGACAATCAATATGGTGCTGATGTTCCTGCGGTTGTATACTGCTGTGACATTTATCAGAAATCTTTATAAAAGTTGCTTAGCAGAAAGATATATACTTGTCTTGGCACATAGTGATGATTGTGAAAAAGGATTGTGTACAAGCAGTGTTATCGTATCGGTGTTGAAACGATACAGGTCTGCAAGATTAATGATTGCTTGCAATTCATTTGCTCCCATATATTGGAAAAGTGGATAGCATTTGCTGCCACAAGATGTGATGATGGCCTTTGGTTTGGCTGGATATAAAGGGGATTAGACAGATCTATCAAGGATACGTCTGGCTCTAGCCATTAAAATGAGGGTGATAATCAGCAGGGAGTGCGGCTCTAGTGGGCAAATGCCAGGGGTCCAGTATCCCAAGTAATTCACTCTGTGGATCCCTGTTTCACTGTACCCAATATTAGGGCTCCTGATTCCCAGCTATTATTTCAGGACAGAACTGTGGTTAGAACTATGCTCATAGCCGTACCATTTTGATTTTTTCCAGATTCCCAGTTCTATCACACAGAGCGTGAAAACCATACACTTGCAAAAACTAAAACGGTACTACACTTCCGACCACACAGCTCTGAAAGCAAGAAGTATCTGCTGTTGTTATCAGCACCAGCTCCAACCATACCTGAGTCGTTCAGATCTGGCCATGGTAACGCATGCCCTAGTGACATCGAGACTAGATTATTGTAACGCGCTCTATGTGGGGCTGCCTCTGAAGACGGTCCGGAAACTTCAACTAGTCCAGAATGCGGCGGCCCGTGTGGTTGCTGGGGCTCGTCGGTTTGACTCTGTTGGGCCACTGCTTCAGCAACTACACTGGCTGCCCATTCATTTCCGGGCTGAATTTAAAGTGCTGGTCCTGACCTTTAAAGCCCTAAATGGCTCGGGTCCAGGGTATCTGAGGGACCGCCTCCTTCTGTACAATCTGACCCGTCATCTAAGGTCATCTGAAGGGGCCCTACTGACTGTGCCGCCACTAAAAGACGTGAGAGGTGTGGCGGCCTTTTCAGGGCCTTTTCAGTGGTGGCACCCCGGCTTTGGAACTCCCTCCCCTTAGAACTGAGGAGAGCTCCCTCTATACAGAGCTTCAGGTGGAGCCTTAAGACCTTTTATTTTAAAAAAGCATTTTAAATGGAGCATAGGTTGGGTAAAACAATAAACAACAACAGTTGTTAACAATAAAACAACAGTTTTATTGTTTTATCGTTTTATTTGTACTGTTTTTAACTATGTTTTTAGTCTGTTTTAATTGTTCTGAGCTTTTTAAATTTAATTGTATTTTAATTGTTTTTAATTATGTTTTAATCTATATTTATAATTCTATTTTAATGGTGTTTTATCCTGTTTGTTAGCCGCCTTGGGCTCCCTCTTGTAGGAGAGGAAAGGCAGGATATAAAATTAATTAATTTATTAATTAATTAATTCTGGGGTGTACTCAGTGGGCTTACTGAGCAATAGTTAGCAGAGGGATAGTGAACATCTTTTCCTTTCAGTGTTGTTATAGAAAGAGCTGCAGTGCCACTGTAGTTGTAGATGTTTGACCCACTTATGTAGTGGCCCAACACTGCACTGAGGACAAAGCATCTGCTTGAACAGAAATGGTCCCCCTAATGGGCAGACCCTGGCATGTTTACCAGGCAGTGGTCAGTAGTTTCTGATTAACCTGCTGTCCACTCCCTGGCAAGTCTGGCATGTGCTTACTCAGGGTCTTACCAAGGCTTGGAGCTGATCCTGATGAGCCATGATAGCTAAATGGAACCACCTTAATGTTAATAAGTAGTTAATGGGTAGGAAAGTCAATGGGTAATTAATGGGTAGGGAAAGGATGCTGTCCTCCTGCCCTGGTTATGGCTTCCAGATCCAGCTAGCCACCACTGGAAATACAGTGCTGCAGTCAGTGGACCTGCAGTTTCATCCATCAAATTTCTTCTTATGTTTTTCCCGCAATAAATCCTCATTAAGCAACTAAGTAGTTCATGGGAATTTGCACTGAATTGGGCAGTCAGTGAGACTGTTCACAGTTTGGTGCTTAGATCTCCTGAACTTAACATCAACTCTTTTTTTCTTCTCCCACAATCACTTTGCTTTGCAGGAACAGCGTGTTATATGCATGCCAAAACTGTGCTTTCATTCTGTTGAACGAGGCTAGTTCTTTTTTTGAGATTCTTCCTTTCTCTTTCATTACTTGTTTGTAAGCAGCAAATCGCTCAGCCTCTTCTCATGCCTATTTCTCTGTGTCAGCCAAAAGCATTGGAATTGAAGTGCTGGAAGCTGCTGTGTAGCCACAACCATATGCTGTTATCCTGCCACTGTTCATGTAGAAAAATACCAGTGATTTTGGGGGGTCTTGTGCATGAGTTATGGTGCTTTAAACAGCAACACTTTATTCCAGTGAAAGCTTAAGAAACAAGATTGGCAACTTCTGTATTGTCTACAGACGTTTTCTGTATTGCTCCACATCTATTTGGAGCATCTTTCTCTTAGTTGGTAGTGCAGACAGTATGGCAGAGAAGATATTGCTGTGGGTGTATAAAAGGCATCCGTCGCAGTTTGCCCTGCTAGCCGTGACCAAGTACTGTGTGTTGGTTCCTATTTATCTACTTGCACTTACATTTTTTTGAATTGCTAGGCTGGCAAGAGATGAGAGTTCATTTCGTCTTACATTACTTAGTTCTTGAGCCACCAACCTGCCGATCTTCAAGTTGACAATCACAGCATCTTGACCACTGAGCCACTGCAGCCATTAGGTGTATACTACAACTGCTATTATGAACAAACCCTAACTAAGCACAGTATTGCCATCTCTGCCTGAAACAGCGGCCTGTAAAAAGCTTCCAGCTTCCAGAAGGCAATGTCACAACACTCATACCCCAATGAATGATACTTGGTTCCAAACCTTTGGTTGCAGCTCATGAGTGTGATCTTTATGTTTGAATCCAAGCCAGTGTTTTATAATTTTTGCTCTTCTAATCAGAAGGGGAGAAAAAGCTTCCTCTCTTTATTAAACCCAAATATGCCAATTACATCAGTTGTGTTTTTTACATCAGTGAATTATATCAGAATAGTGCGGTCTGGATATACCTTTGTTTGCAGTTACAGTAATCCAGGATTTTATTCTGCACAGAAAGGGAACACTTAAATGGCCTATCTCCTAACCATCTCTAATTTGTTCACTTGCATCAAGTTCAGATGTGTGTTGGCTGGATCACAGACTTTCTCTTGCATGAAATCCACATTCCTGGGCAAGCAGAGTTTGAGCTGGACTAATGAATGCCGTTCTACAGTATAACTTTGCTGGGCTAGCAGTTCTATATACTGTATATACTTGAGTATAAGCCGAGTTTTTTGGTCCCCAAAAATGGCCCCCAAAAGCCCCCTCGGCTTATACTCGGGTGAACTGAAAAGTGGTGGGATCAAACCCCATCATGTCATATACCATTGGATTTGTATTGAAGAGCAGAATCCACTGCAAAAATCAGTTTTGAGATATCTCCTTCCTATCATAAGTTATGGCAAAAAACAAAAAACGAAAACTATAAAAATAAAAAACACTTTTTTTGGTAATTTTTATAAGCAGGTAGGCATTTTGACCTTGGGGTTCAGGAATTTTGGGTTTGGCATCTGGTCACCCTGTCCTATGCATGTCTACTTTGAAGTAAGCCCCACTAAGTTCAGTGAGGCTTACTCCCAGGAAAGTGTGCTTAGGATTGCAGCCTATGAGTTCCAAGAAGGCTACAAGGAAAAGGACCAGTACCAGTACCTGCTGCATTTCCCACCCTAGGCTTATACTCGAGTCAATAAGTTTTCCCAGTTTTTTTGTGGTAAAATTAGGTGCCTCGGCTTATATTTGGGTCGGCTTACACTCGAGTATATATGGTAGTTATTTCCATTTCTTGATGCATTTAGACTGATCTTCAGATAGAATACTCTCCTGCTTAAATACGCTCAGCAAGCACTGGGTGCCAAGTTCCCGACTTTATCTTTGCCTGTTTGATTGCTACTGTAAAACTCTTACTGATTGATTCATTATGAAAGATGTATGGGTGGTTTTAAAAAAGGATGTCTTCCCAAAGAGCAAAATCAGTCCTGGAGATGTTGTCGCTCACCTAGCTAAACACAGCCCATGAGCCATATTTTGCAGCCTCTTGGGTGCTTGACAACAACCCTGTTGTTTTTTGCAAGCCCTTGCAGATGGCAGAAACAGGAGGCACGCTGCACTCCTGATGGGCTGCCACACATGTCTGGCATCCTTCATTGAGCTTGTTATAAAAGGTGATCCAACGACAGTAATTGTGAACTCCTCTAGTAAGTTAGTCCTATTAACTTGAATCTCTTGTACTTGTGTGGTTACTTTTTCCCATTTGAGTCTCCTTGTATTTTATTAAACCAAATATTAAACCAATTTGGAACTGAGAGCCAGGATGGTGTATTGGTTAGAGTGACAAGTGGGCTAAGGGAGACCTGGGCTGGTGTCTGTGCTTGAGCAACAAAGCATATCGGACATGTCACTTTCCCTCAGTCTGACCAGACATGCAAACAGTGGTGGTAGCCATATCAACATACTCGTATGCCACTCCTGAGTTCCTTGGGGGGAGGATGGGATATAAAATCTTTTTCTGGGTGCCATCTTCTGCTGAGTTTTTGTTTTGCAGCCCTGAGTGTCTTAGATCAGGGCTCTCGAAACTTTTCAGCCGGAGGGCTGCATCAAATACTTGGCACAGTGTTAAGGGTGAGAAAATAAATTGGTTAGGATTGCACCCTTAAATAAATACATTAGAGATGAAATGTTGATGAATGCATTGGATAATGAATAGGCTACACTTTCCAGAGTTTCTCCAAGCAGCAACTCACATCACAGAAATAAAGTACATATTCAAATGGACACCCATTCCATAACCTCCCAAGCACCTTCTAGGAACATTAGAAGACACACAAAATCACTTCTGGGTTTTGGGGAAAACAAGGTAGAATTTTTATGGTCCACAGAACACCCTTAAGACCTATGTATTTGGCCAACAGACATCCTTATGACCTAACCAGAGCTCAGCTCTGATTGTGTCTAGTCAGGTTTCCAGAAGCTTGCAGGGGTCCATAAGCTATCCGGGGCCCGGGCTGGATAGTTCTGAGGGCTGCATCTAGCCCCTGAACCTGGGTTTGGAGACTCCTATCTTAGATGAAGGATGGGGCACCCCAAGAAACTCTTCCATGAATGGGAATGCTCTGTGAATGCTAGATTCTTCTGGGAACAGGAGTGGTTCCGTTCATGCAAAGGGCCACTTTCCTTTACATCAGGATCCTTTGTTTCTGTTCATTAGTTTCTGTTTCTGTACATTAGTAGACATGCAGTTCAGAGATGTTAAAATTAGTGACTTCTGCAGCGATCTCCACTTTTCCTTGTTTTATGGATATTTTGGATTAATAATTCCAAATTTAACATGCACAAATTATTTGGCATGCATAAATTTTTGTAGATTCTTGCAAAGTCTCTGTTGTGCTATAGACTTTTATATGTCTTCGGAAGGAGAGTTGGAAGTTTGGTTAACCGGTTATTTTTGCCAGCTGTGAATTCAAGATTGGAACTTGCATATGACCCAAACTCCTGATTTTCTGGTCTGCAGAGGCACTAGGATTCAGAGTTTTTAATATTTACTTTGCTATAAAAACTGATTAAATATGCTGAAAATATGTCAATGGCATAAACGGCGTTGCTTGCCTATAGGCTACGTGTCGTACTGATTTGCCTGCTTCAGGCATTCCTGCTTGCTTGCTCTAGCCTGCTACTCAGCGCAGACTGGGAACCATGCCATGCTGTTGCCTTGCCACATGCCCTTTGGGCTGTCTGGTTCCTCTGGCAGCTTTCCTAGCCATCTTGTGTTTACAAGCAGCAGTACGCTCAGCCTCTTCGCATGCTTGTTTCTTTATGCTGCATCTTTGGAGGTTACCCAAAGCCTGTCGTGATTTGTCTATTTAGAATCATTTGATTTTTAACATTATGAAACCTCTAATTACCACTTAGAAAGATACTCTCAGTGGAGTGTGATTTCAGTTTGGAGAAACTTTCCCCCTGTCTTTTTCTTTTTAATAGCAGTATAAAGCGAGTTCCTCTTTGGGGCATCAGGTGGGGGAGCACACAAAGTAATTGTCCATATTTCCTTAAGAGTCTATACCAAAAGCCATTTCCCCGCTTTTTTCAACAGTTTATTATCTTGGGGATTATCCATATCCCTGTGTGAATAATGTGCTTAGCTCTTTATCTAACATTTCAGAACAGCCTGTATTTGGCAGCTTGTTGCAATGGTCTTCTGTGTTGTGCTCACTCGGTAATTGCCTCACTTGCTGTTTACAGTCAAGTTGAGTTTGTCTTGGATTTAAGCAGTCATTGATCCTGGCAACAAGATTAATAAACCTTGTCAGATTTTATTTGTCAATTCAGTTTGTATATAAAAATATATTTTTTAAAAAACATGTCAACACGTAACATATAATTTTGAAAGATTCGTGCCACTCTGTAGCTTTTTAAATGATAGTACTAGGTTTGGATTTTTAAAAATGTTGATTTGCTAAGACTTAGAGCAGGGGGTATCAACACACATAAGTCCCATTTGCTGGATATGCATTTGCTTTATCCTTAACCACCCCCCCAACCATGATAATATGAGCTGTCCCAGCACTGCCTTTCATTAGCTCTGCTTCTGCAAAGCTGGAGATGAAAGGAGACCTCAAGGCAAGGAAAACCACAGAGGAAGGGGCAGACCAAGACAAAGTGAGAGAGGGAGAAGCCATCAAGGTACTGGGAAAGCCCATTTATCACAAGGACTGCTCTTTAGCAGCACCTCTGCTCTCTGCTGATGCGACTTCATAGACATCTCTCAGCTTCATAGACATTTGAACTTCAAAGTGATGGTGTTGCAGAAGTGGCACTGCTGAAAGGGCAGCACACGTGATAACAGGATAACTTGAAAATACAGTGGTACTTTGCTTAACAAGTGCCTCGCTTAACAAGTGATCCACATAACAAGCAAAAATTTCTGTAGGATTCTGCCTCACGTAACAAGTGTTGCTTCACTTAACAAGCACACTTGTTGGCAATTGGGGCAGATGCACTGGCCAGCAGCCCTTTTAAAAAGCGTCAGGGCTGCGTAATGCACCTGAACAGAGCAAAAGCAACACTTCCGCGCTATTCCTCCTGTGGCTGGGCGTCCACTGCGCAGAAGGAGAGAACAGCAGTGGAGAAGAGGGATGCAGCTCAGGGCTAGCCAGGAGGGAGCAGGGGAGAGAGAGGTTCAGGATCGAGAGAAGGAGAAGGAGAAACTTGTCTCTTTGATTGCATCCTCCTAACCATGCCTACCCAGAAGTAAGCCCCATTGGTTTAATGGGGCTTACTCCCAGGAAAGTTTCTTTAGGATTGCAGCCTAAGTAGACTTCATAGGATCATGCACATTGAATGCATGTTTTGAATTCAGATTCAGTGTTTTGTCATCAGTTTTACATCCAGTTAGTATTTTTATATGAATATTTTTGGGGGTTGTGAAAGCAATTGTCTGAGTTTCCATTATTTCCTATGGGAAAATCTGCTTCACATAAAAAGCATTTCACACAAGCATGCTTCTGGAACGAATTAAACTTGTTATGTGAGGCACCACTGTACTATCAAAATTTGCATTTTTCTTCTGTTGCATCAGTTAATGAGTTTCTGTGTGAGAACAAATGGCTTATTTCTGGCCATCATCTGCTTAATGGTATCACTTGCTGGCTAACATTGTCACTTTCAGCCTTTAGCAGGCACTATGAAACAATCTGACACTCCTGACTTAAAGGCTAAAGATAAGTTTCTTAGGCTGCAATCACAAGCTTCAGTTAAGCCAGCATAAACCCTGGCACAAGTCACAAGCCTGGGAGTGTCACAACAGTGTTGTATAGCACTTCTGCACCACTCCTGGGGAAAGGTTAGGCCAGTGCACAACATGTATTTGCCTCTCTACATCACCATGGGATCATGATAGAGATCATCTCTATTGAGATCAATGATTTGTGCCAGCCTAGGTTAGGATTTGCACCCCCAGCCACTGATCAAGAAGGAGGTATAGCTGCATTTCCTGCCCATACTGCTGAAAGCTCTTCATTAACAACCAGAAGGAATATCTAGAAATTATTTAGGTATTTAAAATGCTCAATGTAGTAGTTGGAAAGTAGCAATTTTTATCCCAATGTGTTTAGTTGCCCTGTTGAAAATGGTAGTTGTGCTAGTGTTATGGGTACCTTTGTAATTGTGCATGAGGCATCACTTCAAGGGGCATCACTAGACCTCCCATATTGAGTTGTTAAATGCTGCATACTCTTTTAGAAACTTTTGGTTTTTTTGTCATTTTAGAAAGTGTTCCAGAAGCAGGTGTCAAGGCTGTTTTCATCTCTCTCTCTCTCTCTCTCTCTCTCTCTCTCTCTCTCTCTCTCTCTCTCTCTGGTATTAAAGACTGCCAAGAAAGAAAAAGATATGTTCAAGTGATTCAGGAGTAGATGTTTGATAGGATCTCAGGGCTGCCTCTCAAGTTGTTTTGAAGACTGGAGATGGCTCAATATGGAGCAAAGCCTCTTACATAAAAAGAGTTGGGCATAAGTGCGAGTTGCCGAAGAAACTCATGGCTGTATTAAAGAAAGGATTAGATGTACTGGAGGTATAGAGAAGATTGCTGTTGCACTTTTCTACCTCTTTTCTTTTCTAAAGGAGGAATATACTAACCTGTGAAGTACAAAAGGGAATCGGTGGATGGAATTCCTACCTAACTTTCAGAGTTTATTACGTATATGACTTGTGATATTTGCATGTATTTTCAAGAACTGTCTGACAGGTTTTATCTCAAACCTTTAAAAATATGGGACATCATCTAGCCAAGTGCAAGTCCCAATGAAGCACTTTTACATCCTACTGATTTCCGTGGCAGAGTTATGAATGTGCTTTCTTTTATTGGTTAAAATGAAAAGTCTGGATAGTCCATAACTTTGCCACTGTATTGCCATGAGGACTAACTCCTTGACTTGATTGCTGTTATATGCTGCCCTATCCTAGAAAACTGGTCAGAAAGTTTCAGCTGGTCCAAAATGCAGCAACATGATTTTTAAATTGCTTATAAGAGTATAGTTATAATTTCAGTTTTTATTTATCAGGGATTTTGTCTCATCATGAATGAGATTGGCTCTTTAAATTAAAAAAAAATAAGAATTAAGCAGTTAATGGCTTAAAAGCAAGACTTCTTGCCAAAGTAATGTGGCAGGCAATTAATCTTCCACTCTGGGGCTGAGAAAGACTTTAAAGGCTCAGCTTTCAGCTGGGAGTCAGACTCTTCCCTTTCCAGGGCTTGAATTACAAAGTAATAATAACTTTCCATTTGCGATGCATTCAGCTGCTTTGCAATTGAATGTCAATTGAATGTCACTTCACAAGAAGTGAAGCGTCTCCCTGAAAAGAAGCTGAAGGTGATTCATTGCCTCTCTGACTAATGAAACCTAACACAGTGGTACCTTGATTTATGATTACCTTGGATTGCAAGTATTTCACAAGATGAGCAAAGATTTCTTTGTGAAGTGAGTGATGTCTTGCTTAAGAGTGATGTCTTGCCCAGGGATGCAGATGCTGATCCATTTGTTTTGCAGTCCTTCAGCATGGGCTGAAGGGTTGCGGAATGAATCGTCTGAGTTTCCATTATTTTTTTAATGGGAATATTAGCTTTGCTGTATGACCATTTTGGATTATGAGCATGTTTCTATGAATATTTTTTGGGTTGTGGAACCAATCGTCTGAGTTTCCATTATTTCCTATGGGAAAATCCACTTCATGTAAAGAATGTTTTACATAACAAACATGCCTCCAGAACAAATTAAATTTGTTACATGAGGCATCACTGTACTAGTAAACCAAAGTATCACTATAATTGATTCATTAGTTTCCATGGTAAATAATTACTTTCATATAATGCAATAATGGGTTTCTACAGAGATTCCTGCAAGAAAACCTTGTGTATGCCAAAAGTCAACTTGTACATAAATGTTGGGAAGGTTCCAGTGATTTAGGGTGTAATCCTGACCAATTTAGGCCAGCATAACTCACCTGCTCTCAGTTCCTGTTGTGGTGTGTGGAGGCCGGTGCATTTCTGACATAGTTGGAAGCTTTGTGATTGATGCCATCACCATATTGATTAATATTGTCATATACTATTAATTCCACTTTTCTTGTAGAATTTGTTTTTGAGTAAATCTTGTCAGGTCCAATTACCTTTATAACAATGAACATGAATGGCGTAACAAACAATGGTTGTTGTTTTTTATTTTAGTCACAGAATAGCCAGTCTTCTCTTTTAACTGTTTTTCACATCCGTTTGCTATAGTGTTCCAGCCAAACTACCAGTTCAAAAGCATGCAAATGCAAGTAGATAAATAGGTACCATCATGGTGGGCAGGTAACAGCATTCTGTGGGCATGTGGGGTACATGTCCACAGTGGTGTCCTGGGACAAGGCTGGCTCTATGGCCATAGAATGTCACCTCGCCATAGAGCTGGTCATGACTAGCAGGACAACCTGCAGAGGACAAATGTATCTTTATGCTGTAGAGTAGTCCATTCAGACTACAACCCTGTACAGACATAACTGGGAGTAAGTTCCATTAACCTTATTATGGCTTACCTCTGAGTAGACATGCATAGGATTGTGGTGTCAGTCTCATTTCTTCAGCAGAACAAAACAGTCCTTTTAAGATTTGTAAGATTTTTTTCCCTTTTTGCCTCCTAAATCCTGGCTGACAACAGCTGCGGTCTGCCTTTCAAAAGTTGTAGATAGAATCCTTTATATTTTACTGAAATGTAAGTAATAATTTATTTTCCAACAGAAGTGATGTGTGCATCTCAGCATGGGAGGGGATTGGGAGCAAATCTCACTTTAGCAAAGCATTTAATGATGGTAAATTGATCCAAGTTGTTATAATTTGTATCTTTCCTTTGGGAACTGTGTGGGAGGCAAAAAGAACTGTAAATGCACACAATTAAGTGAAATATCATCTTTGCTGTAATGGACTTGCACATTTCAAATCAACACTGCCTGGCCCATGTTATACAGAAGAAAATGGAAAGGATTTCAAAAAGAAATTTTTCAAAAAGGCATACATTTTTGTGTACAGTGAGTAGGAGCAAGTTCTCCATGGTAATATTGCTGGTTGTTGCAGGTGCACGTATATGCATGTATGCACTGGTGGGATTCAAATAAATTAACAACAGGCTCTATGTCCTAATAACCTAAATTAACAACAGGTTCTATGTCCCATTAGTAACCGGTTCTCAGAACCAGGCACTCATTCGCAAAAGGTTCTATGGAACCTGTGAGAACCCCCTGAAGCCCACCACTGCATGTGTGAATACTGTAAGTATGTTGGTAAGGTTTTTCTACACTCCTGGCAAGTAGGATGCAAACCTGACTCAAGACTTTTCACTAGCTGAGTGGCAATTCTTGCCATGTTATTTGGCAACAACCCACCTACCTGCTTTTGATACTTGGATTAAAAAAATAAAGAGAGGAGGAGAGGCAGTGTGTAGGGTAAAGTGACTCTGATGCTTTAGAACCAACCCATGTGGTTCTTGGAAGCTGCATGCATTGCAACTCTATCTGTTCTTATAACATAGAGAAGTAGCTTCCCAGATCTCAGGGTGGATGTGAAGGAGAACTATGAAAGGGTCGAAAGAGAGTAGATCACCTGATTGCCAGTAAATGAAGGATGTGGACAAAGCATACATGTTTCTAAAAAGTGTTAAAAGATGAAGGACTGCTAGGAAATTCCTCACTAGCCAATACATCTATATAGTGACAAAGTGATTGGCTTGCTTATCAGAGAGTTCCTTGCAATCCAAACTGAAGAATGCTTCCTAGGCAGCAATTCAGCACTACCTACTGTATTCTCAATCCTCCTAATAGAAACCCATCCCTTTCGTTAGATTTTTCTCTGTTATCTCCCCTGTGCAGAAGAAGATGAGCTCTTTAGCTTAGTGGACAATTCTCTCGTGGCTGGAAGTTTGCACTTTGATGAGATGAAACTGGAAGTAGAGCACACCACATTTTAAGAATGAGGAAAATTTCACCTATCCAAGCAGCATTGGCAGGGCTGTCACGTATTCTATATTAGAACAGTTAAATCAGGGTTAGATATTGGGCTCTTCTTCCAAATTAGAAATTATGGCGGGTGCTCCACATGAAGTCTGTTTTGATTATCTTGCCTTACCTCTTTCAAATTTAATAATCACCAATCTTTCCCAAGTGACTAGAGCAAAGGCTATGCCGGAATCATTTGCACTCTAACTTTTAAAGTACTTTAAAAACTTTTATTAAAGGTTTGTCTGATAAGAGAGGAAATAATTTCATAGTATAGATCCAAATCGGTTAAGTGATGAGTTAAGTAATGAGTGATGAGTGAATCTTTTCTCCCCCACCCCCCCGGGCTGCCATACGTCCTGGAAAACTGGGACAGTCCTGGTTTTCTGGGGTTGCATTCACATATTGGCAGGCTGTATGAGGGTCCTGAACAGAGAATTACGGCATCCCTATCCCCCACAAAATGTGTTTGGGCTACTAAGAATGGGCTTCCTATGCAAATAATTACAAAATGAGAATGGGTCACAAGGGTTTCATTCTGGAATCCTCAGTGAATAATAAAGTGGATACCAAATCAGTATAAAAATAACTTTTAAGACCTACTTCCCAGTTTCCTGCTCTTCCATTGTCCCTCCAGAATGTATTAGTATGGATGCTGCATCACATCCAGCCACTAGATGGGGTAAATCTAGTGAATCTAATTCATTAGATGGATTGAATCATTTGTATCTAATGGAATGAAATTAAGGCTACATGCAGTATAGCATCTATACTGATACATTTTGCCAGTGAGGAACAAAAAACCCAGAAGTGTTACTTTAAAGCTACTTTAACCTTGGGAAACTTTTATCCAATGCAGTTCAGCAGCACCAACGTAGGAAATACAATTTTGGCACTTGCCTCCCTTTTTATATACCATTTAAAGGTGAAGTCTGGAATAAGTGGTGAGTCAAATCAGTGGATGCTAAATCAGTAGTTAATGAGGCACATTAACTTTCACTTTAATTTTACACATTCTTTCAATTCTGCTTGAGAATTGTAGTGCACTGGGGAGGGCAATATGTGCAAAAAAAAAAGCAGCAATATGTTGTGTCATAATGCCATGGATCCTAATTGGTTGTTGAAATTAAGGCTGCCTGTTAGTTAGCAAATGATTTTGCCTACTAGTTAGCAAATGATTGAAATTCTAGCACATTCATGTGGTGTGCATTTTCAATTTAGTATTTTGCATGTGAATCTATCTATCTATCATATGGCATACAATACAGTCAAGGATGGAGTACTCTACGTTGAAAAAGTCAGGCTAGGGCAGTATAAGCTCTCAATTTACAGTCGGACACAATGTGATGAAGAGTTTGTCAAGGAGCATACTGAGTTTGCCACACTGAGAGTTAGAGCACAATCCTAACCATGTCTACTCAGAAGTAATCCCCATTGTGTTCAGTGGTCTTACTCCCAGGAAAGTGTGTTTAGGATTGCAGCCATAGATAATATATCCCATTTAAACAGTGAATCCTGTCAGAAACTATGTTGGGTACATATCCTGTTCAGAGTAGACCAGTGCTGTGTAAACTTGCATGTGATACAATCCTAATTTACACTTATTGCACTTCATATACCTGCATAGTAGAGAAGTCATCTGTACTATTCCACAATATAGTTGGAAAATGGGGAAGTCTTCTACTGTGGTGTGATTGCCATTAATTTGCACTTTACTAACATTTATGATTAGTAATGGCTAAGAAGAAACTGAAGCTTGAAAACTATGTATTGTTTTTAAATTTTAAAATACTGTAGGATTAAAAATTCAATTAAGTAGATGTAAAAATACCAATTCCACACCAGTATTAAAAATGTCAACCATTAAATTCTAAATATTGTGATGTTTGATGCCATTTAAATGAAACCAATTTCAAACTCTCCAAAGCTTTAATTTACTTGATATTAGGCTAGTCACCAAAACCCTTACTATTATTGTTACATTTCAACACAGCTGTCCCATCTTGAATGGCTGGGCCTAATAAGAACTACCTGGAAAAAAACAACATTTCCAATAATTAGTCACAACAGAGCATATGCCAGATTTCTGATTGATGCCCCAGACATACACAGACGGTCATTATTTGCATACAGATAATATCAGATGCCTAGCAGGCTATATGGCTGCTGAGAGTTGGCTTATCTGGAAAACTTAATGCCTTTCTTTTGCTCACTTCTCTATTGAGCAGCTTAAATACAATTAATCCAACTTTTTTATCTTGTCTAAAGCTTAAGGCTTTTCAAATGACAAAGCTCTATCTTTGATTTTTAGTGCTACAGTGTGGCCTGACTGGGATGTAGACTTCCATCTGATTGCCTTTAGAAATATGCTAGGACTTGCAGACTCATGTCCCAGAGGTGCTAGTCTAGAGATGATTTAGGGCCTCTGTGCCGTCCGGATATACAGTACTGGGCACTATGATTTTCAGTGTTGCAAAAAACAATTTTCTTCGTGAAATTGGTGCCTACCTGAAGTTGCTGCTGCACAGGAGTCAGTGTTGCAGGGTATACATTTTGGGGAGGAAGGACCGAATTACATTTTCCCAGCATCAAAATATTTCTGTGCTGGAAAAATTAGATTGCCTTGAGAAGATTCATTAACTTGGGGAAAGAAACTGGAATCTCCTATAACATTGTAGTAACAATTGCAGATCCTTTCTTAAATAAAACAATTGGATGGAACAGCCTTCCATATTTGGAATACTAAACAGCCAGACAGAGATCACCAGACCCTTTGCTGGGTATCTGAAGGAATGTGGTGGATAAACTTTATATATACAAGCAGCACCTAAAAGCATTAGGGGCTGGAGAGGTGGTATGGCAATAGTAGGTAGCCATTATGACAGTGGCAGTTGAAAGGGAAGAAGGTTCAAGCTCTTAGTGGCATTTGTATAGAGTTGTAGGCTTCAAACTGTACAAGTCCAGCCAGGTTGTTACAACACATCAGAAGATGGAGTCTCTGTCTTCCCTAGTCACTGTAAAAGCAATTGGCACTTGGCATCTGTGGAGGTTCTGTTTATGGAAAATCCACAGATGCCAAAATCTGTGGATAACTAAATCCACAGATGGGGTCCTCACCTTACAATCCAGTGCAACCAGAAGTGAACTCTGATTGGAGGTATTCTGAGGCCCAAAGAGACAGCATGAGAATGCCCCAAGCTCAGAATGCCTCCTGGATGGGATCAGAAGACACTTTCAGCCTACAGTCCAAACCCCACAGTTAGAGTGGTACAAGGTCTATGCTGACCTAGGGTGTCGCAAAAGTGCCAGTGTCTGCACCACTCCCGGGGGCAGGGGTTAGGCCAGTGCACAGACTTGCACTGGCCACCCCACAACAACAAAGGAATGGGGGTGTGGGTGAGTTCCTCTGGCCTAAATTGGTAAGAACTGCACACTTAGGCTGCAATCCTAAAATCACTTCCCTGGAAGTAAGACCCATTGAACACAACAGCGCTTACTATTGAGTAGACATAGTTAGGACTGTGCTCTTATTCAAAACCAGGAGGTCAGGTAGCTCTTCAGATTAGGTTTGGAACCCACAATATGTCAAATCCATTTGATTTTCCAGAGACACAACTAATGGGATTTCTGCTTCCTTTCCATATGTATTTTCTTAGTGTGTTTTAACTTTTAGCAATGCCTCGTTTAGCATTTCCTAAGACAGGAATATCCCACCTCAGTCAGATTGCTGTTTATTTTTTTTTCTCTATCAGATGACAATAATGACATTTTCATAGCATGCTCAGCAGATACTATATTTCTTTTCTCTGTATCTCATTATTCAAGTTCACAGAGCAGAAAAGCAACACAAGCTATCCATCTGGCTGGCCCGTTGCCCAGGGCTGGTGTCCAAAGGTGGAGTTTCATTATACGAGAACACATGGAACAAGAGCACATTTTCCCTTTAGCCTAGAGCAGAGTGCCAGCAGTGTGAGGCCAGCTTCCCTGTTACAGGCATAGACTGGAATAGTGTCTTGAGACGTGATACAGAGCAATTTGTATCTCTAATACTACGTATGATGGTATAATGATCTTCAAGTGGAAGAAATTTAAAGAATGCCGCAAGGTGGAAGAGGCTATATTTACATCCCTGGCCTTGCAGGCATATGAGTTGGTTGTAAAAGTGAACAGCAGAGCTGAACAGAGCAACTGTGCCAAATATTTCATCTCAGTGGCACTACATGGCCTTATATAGAAATCAGCAGACTGTTCTAATGCAAAATGCAGGAGTTTTTCACATGTTGAATGAGACAGTCTGTGCCTCCAAATGCCTTTGGCAGTCAAGAGACTTGGGGTCCAGGCTTGGCAGGTTCCCATACTGGATGTGCAATCTTATCTAAGTAACTTAGATCTGGATACTCAATAATATTGCTTCTATCCTCTGAATGTTTTCCTCTCACACAAGTTCATGATAGGCACCAGAAAGGCGGAGGGATAAATAACATGCTTTTCTTTTTTATATTTTTTAATCAATTCCAAATATTCTATGGTCTTACTGGTACAGGAAAAATACTAAAAGCTAGGAATAATTGTTCCTAATTCATTTATTTTTATAGCCACCCTTTAACGGGTGTAAAACATCACAAATTTGCACATAAAATAAGAATTAGAGACCTATTCTGCTCTTGAGTAACCATGTCTACTCTAAAGTAAGCCCCATTATATTCTATAGGTCTTACTCCCAGGAAAGTGTCTTTAGGATTACAGTTCTAGTGTACAATCCAAAGTAACTATGGGAGCTCATTTACGTCAATGTAGTTAAGACGCCACATAATGGAAACCTATGGGAAATTCATAGAGCAATCCAGAGTAAATTTTTCTTACATCAACGTAAAAGCTCTCATAGTTACTCTGGATTGTGCAGTAAAAACAACAATGAAATATTGTTTACAATATTCGCAAGTGTTAACACTATTGTTTAAAATAGTGTATTGTAAATATAAGGGGGAAAACAAAAATTATTCAACAATCAGAAATTTAAAACCAATGTCAGATTCCACAGATCAACAATCAAAAGTCAGATGAAATAGAAATATCTTCACACCCTTCTTAAAAGCAGTTAATGTGATGTTGATTTGTGTTGTTGGGGAGTAAATTCCATAGAAGTGGCATGGTGCCACTATTGAAAACTTCCTATTTCTTACACCAAGCAAATCTGTGCAGTGCCTGTATAGGTTTGTACAACAAAGCAGTGGACAGGAGTATAGGGGTTAGGATATGGGCAGCACCAACCCTTATCTCACTCTCTCCCAGGCCTGATCCACCCTGTCCTGTTTTGTCCCTTTCCTGTCTCCAATGGTTTTACTTGCACCGATGATCACTGTGTATTGTGACAACACAGAAAAGAAAGCACATGCCATCCCACTGGTGTTGCTGGGCTTTTGTACGTTGTGTACTAGCGGAGCACTTTTTGTGACAACTGCAGTAATTGCCTGTGGAGTTTTGGATCCAAGGATACGTGATAAGTTTAAGATTGGGCTCTTAGACCTCTCGCTGTCATATGGCTTTTGGACTGAAATAGGCTTAAATTCATTAATTGTGTCTTAACTGGTAGCAAGACCAGAGATTTTCTTCTGATTTCAAAGTATATCTTTATGTATCTTTTTCCACTCTTTAGGATGCTCAGAATATGTTCAAAATATGAATATAGTTTTATTATAGTATCTTTGTTTGATCAAACTATGACTCTTTTTTATAAATTTTTGATAGCATATAAAGGTGGCATATGCACATTTAAATGGTTTTAGAATGCTATTAATTTTGTTAATTACAGTTCATTTTGAGACCCTTCAGGTCCTGTGCCATTTCGAGAGTCTAAATTCATTTTGAACATTTTGGGGCACTTTGCCCTTCTCAAAAACCCAAAACCATATACAGTGTCTATTATTATTTTTTCACATCAGCTGTATTAGCAACAGCAAGAACAGCTGTCTCTTGGTGGGTGCCTTCTTGAATTCTCATGCTATGTGGAGAAAAAAATGGAAAAAATTGTTAATCCAACAGTTTAACACTGATGTTTATTGAATGTTTCCTGAGAAATGTTGCTAGACTTACTCTAAACTCTTTTATGTTCTGTTTGACAAATTTCTGTCAAAATTGGTATTTTTTGTATTCTTTCCCTGGAATAAGATTCTTTCTTCAAGGGGAAAGTTGTTACTCCAGAGATGATCCCTCTATTTTCTCCAGAGGCAAGAATTTCTAAGATACAATTCTATGTGATCAGTCCGGCCCCTACATCTTCTAAGGGTGCAATCCTAATCCTAACCTAGGCACAACACATTTGTCAGATCCATTCCTGTGATGATGTAGGGAGGCAAGCACATGTCTGTGCATTGGCCTCACCCTGCCCCTGGAGTGGTGCAGAAGTGTCTTATGGCACTTTTGTGACACTCCTAGGTCAGCACAGGACTTAAGTTGGGGCTTAGAGATTAGGTTTGCAGTCTTAGTTAGTGTCATCTAAGTTAATTACAGCGCTGTTGATCATCTCATCTTTTCCAAATGATATTGGTTGTGTCAGTTGTGAACCCATGTGAAGAATTAAGAGATGAAAAGAAGAGATGGTATTATTAGCTTTTGTATTGTTCTACATGACGGTAATCCAGGTCCCTCAGGATAAACTGCAAGGATGGATTATTGTCAAAGGGAGAAAAACAGACTTTCCTCCTTCTGACTTCATTTCCTAATAGTTTATTGAAATTGTCATTGAAACAATGCTGTGTACCGTGGTTGGAGGTAAAGAAGAGCCGAGGGCAAGGATGTATACTTGGTTCAACTTTACTTATATATAACAACAACTTTACTGTTGTTAGAACAACTTCTTCTCTTTAATGTGTGTCTCTTCTGGAGTGCAGAATCAGCACAGTACAGAATTAAATGAAATGAACCTGGGCCATGATATGAAGATTGAAAGCTCCTGTTAAGAGCCCAATCCTGTACTTGACTCGTCGTATCATCAGGCAGTCATAAAAGCACTCTGACAGTGCACTACTGAGAGTGCTGCCAGAAGCAGTAGCAGAAAGTCCTGTATCTTCATGCCAGCATCTTCATGTCTCCTGCCACACGCTGGATCAGGCAAAAGGGTGGGAAGAAAAGGGAAAGGATGGTGAAATAGACACTGAGGACAAAACGGGATAGGGAGATGGGTGGATCAGGTCTAGGAACAAGGTGGGTTTTTGTAACAGTGGTGGCTGCCTAATCCTAATCCCCTTCCCATGTCTAATGTGAACCCATGTTGGTTCATGTGGACCTGTATTTAACTAGAGCATATCCAAGTAGACCACTCATCCTGTGCAGCAGAGGCTTCCCACTCCCAGTTAAGGGAACAATTGTCCAGAGCAAGACTCTTGCAACTGAGCCCCTACAGAATGTAATGATTGTCTTTCCTATAGAGTTGAGATTCGGACCAGGTAAGTCCTGATTTTTAGGGATGCATCTTTTGGGAAAATTGCTATGAAGGAGACAAGGATGAATTTATACCATCTCCCAAGTGACCTTAAAGTTCTTACAGTTTGACAGACTACTATGTTTGGTATTGAGAGGGATTTATTTCACTGAACAAATGTCCAAAAAAACAAAAACACCCTTATTTTTGTCTTCTCTTTTTTCCTGTATATATCAAGACTTGGCTTTCATGTTCAAGATTTCTGGAAATACAAGACATTCTAAGGGTTGACATTTTGGTGATGTGGCTTGGTGAGAACTCCAGCTACTACATGAAGACCTTACAAAATATATACAAAACACATTGTATAATTTTGGTCACCTGGTTGCTTTCCACAGGGATAAAACCCCAAATTGATGTGTTGGAACTGACCCTGAGAAAAAAAAACACCCTTTTCTTTCTTTTAGCGAATCTCTAGTTTGGAAACAAATATGCAGATAATGGTCTGTTCTGTGATTTGACTGCCAAAAAGGTCTGTTCTCTGCTGTGTGTAATCCCATGTTTCTCCTATGCCAAGTGACACTGCTGTGCCTGTCAGAGAGCAGCCAAAGCCATTTAAACACATGGCAGTATTGAAGTGATTTATCACAGCAATCATTTTAAGCTTATCAACTTGATAGTGTTACCCATTTTAAGAGTGCTGCCCCTCCTCTAATTAAAAAAATTTGAGAAAAGGTGTGACTCTGTGCAGGTGCCTTGCTGGGCTCATGCCAAGAACAGATGGCCTTTTCTTAGAGACAGTCCGATACGATGGATTACTCAACTGATGCAGAATGATACACCAGAAAATTGCAGATTCACCATGACCACTCTTTTTTTTAATTTTAATGATTTGATTCTTTCCTCCTCTATTCTGTAGGTTTTTTAAAAAAAAATACTCTGTGGTTTGATAGTCACAGTACAAAGTCACTCACAGCAGGAGAGAGAGTTATAATTTAAAAATAAAACCATTACAATGACTTTGAACAGAAGGAGAAAAAGGTACCTGGGGAAACTATTACTATGTTGTTATCACAATGCATTTAGTTTTCTATTAGAGTAGCCAGTTGTAGATTGATTTCTGGATAAGGGTAAAGTTTTCAGTCTGCCTGTCATCAAGTGGTCAAATCTAATAAAGTTCTCTGACTCCTTGGTAGGTGGAATTATGTGCTGATGAACACTCAGAAACATTGGTTTTGTTGCAAGAACTACAAATTCAATGGCGATTTGTTGCAAAGCCATATTGAAGGTAGAAGCACATCTTTCATTGTCTCTACAAACGGCCTGCTATGTTAATGTTTAGGCACTTGTGCGCATTTCATGAGGAAATGCATCATGTGGTGCATTTCCCTGTCATTTTGGTCATACAAAGGGGTGTAGGAAATGGCACCATGCAATATTGCAACGTCTGGGAAGGGGGAATATGTGGAGAATATGGAATGATAAGCTCTTCCTTAATCAGAATGTACAGTGGCAGCAAAGCCAAGAAAGCATACAAGAAGTTTATAAGTTACTTTGGTGTTGAAAAATTAAGTTCATAAAATGAATTTTTTTAATTATGTAAAAATTACAAGCAAAAATTGTATTGGGTAGGAAGAAAATTGTGTGTATTTCTATTCTCTTGCTTCTTTGACCTGCAATTTCTTTTCTCTGTATTTTATTTTTCCTCTCTGAAAAAAGTTCTGTGTGCAGTAATTGCCTTCAAGCAGGGTGAGTGAGACAGGCCCAGATATAATGCTAATAGGTTCCTCTTGTCAACTGCTTGCAGGTGTACACAGAGCAATACCAAATCTTTTTTTGGCCTCAGGAAAGAATTCAGCTTTCACTAGAAGGGCTTCAATTCTGATGTAATCCCTAAGCTTGGGGCTTTGTACAACGAATGAAGCTGTATGGCCAGAGGAGGAAAGGTGCCCAGGATTCACTATTATTCTGATTACATCACAGAGTTATGTAGAAATCTGCTGCTTGAAGGCCTTTGGCAGCTTAGGTCATTTATCTGTAGAGGGCAACAGGACTAGCATGCAAAGGTTTGTGATGTGATGTTTGTTTTGCTAAAAAACTAAAAAAAAATGCTTCAAAAGGAGGAGAATACAGAATAAGTAGGCCATATCCCAAGCTGATACTATCCAGAGGGATAGGCCTATCCCTGCTCCAAAGAGCCATCTCAGCATGTGGGTCCACAGCACGCATGCATCCTGAGCCCACTGTGCATGCCCAGACTTCCAGACATGTGCATGGGAAAGGTGATGCGCACCCTTGCATTGCCTCTGGCTGGCCTAAGTGCACTTAAGGATTGCAGCCCAAGTGGCATACACAAATTTACCTTATTTTAATGTTCCCCACTCCCAAATATAATAACTAAGAAAGCACCACAGATGTCCATGGATGGCCTGATTTCTTTGCAACTCCTTACATAGCACTCCTCCAAGTGTTGAACCTTGCAGTGGGAGCACCAAGGGAAGCCACACCTGCTACGCTTGATTTGTGCTGCTTGCAAAATGGAGACAAAGTCATGAAAAGAACCATGGACAGGAGAGAATATCAGTAGGATGGATGATAATGAGATGTATGACACTAACTGGCAGATAACTTGTTTATCTGGGAAGGCTTGTATTGGTGGAGAGCTGAAGAAGCAAAAGGCAGGCTGTAGATGGTCTCAGAGGCAGATTGAAGCAACATAATGGTAACTAATGAGATCAGGAAAGCCCAGGTTGTCCAGCTAGGTGGAGAGGCCATCTCCATAAAAATCATCTGCAAAGAGATCCCAGCTAAGATAAATATTGAGGATGATATGGGCAGGCAGGTGATGGCTGGGCTAACTAGGATAGAAGAGTAATAAACACATAGTACGTTAAAAGACTGGAATGATATTGCGGGACCATGCGGGACCATACAGGCCATGTTTCTGGACTCACCAGCAGTCAGCCAAGCAACTTTAGAAAGCACCAGTAGGCAATAGCATTTCCATGTTTCTTCCTCTGTATGTTCTGGCACTCAAAATTATACTGCCCTATTCTTGGAGGCTCTATTTAGATATTATGGCAATCAATAAAAGCAACAGCAACGTGGCGATTCAAGATCTCTACATAAAAGATGGCACATGACATGACTAGGTTGGCCACTCCTGAACTAGACAATGGCTGCACTGGGGTGGCCCAAGTCCAAGATGGGGCAGCCCAGTTATGCTAGAGAAGGCTTGGGACAGCCTAAGGCAACATAGGCAGCCCCAAGACAGGTGAACCTGGGCTGTCCTAGCTGGGCCAGCCTAGGCAATTCAGGAGAGGCATGTTGAGGGCATATTCAGCATTTCCCAGGGCAGAGCAGTTACTCTGTATCCAAAGCCTGTTTCCAGGACAGAAATGCCCTCTTGCAGCTCCTCAGAGTTATACCATCTTGGGAGCAGGTATAGTAATGAGTAGACTCATAGGGGTCCATGATAAGGCAGTGTAAGAATGGCAGTGTTGACCCAAAATCTGAGTTCTTGGCCAGCCTAGCTGCAACCCTTGCCTCTCAACCTGAGGATATGGCACAACTACGGCAGCCCACTCACCTCAGGATACAGCAAACCACTCCAAGGAGCCCCTTGTATTCACTGTAGACTGTTCTGGCAGTCTCATGAGGGACTCCTTATAAGGCAGGCACCACAACTGTTCAGTGTGATCTGAGAGAGGGTCTCCTCAGGAGCAAGCCCTTCCCAGTGTCACTGACTTGGTGGCTATTGACCATGCTCTGGAGCAGCTAGGGCAGCCCAGGCTTCCTGACTCTCTGGATACAGTATAACTTTCTGCTCTGGATTCAGATTCCTCAGCCCAGCTAAGGCTCTCCTCACTGCCCTAATTCTGGATTGTGCCCAATATTACATTGTTTTGATTTTGCCTACTCCTTCCCCATTGTTAGATATCCCATTGCAAAGTTTGTTCTCAGTTGCACAGGTGATCGCTGCCTTGTCCGATTCCCATGAATCAGTGAGCAGTGCTGTTGATCATGAAATAGGGAGCCAGCACACCAATTACACTTGTTTTGTTCCATCTACGCATGTTACTTGTATGCAAAAAACACCCCTGATACTAACCCTGTTGCAATAAAAATCATATTGTCTGCAATCTTTTTTTTCCGATTCCAGAAACTTTTTTCAATCTTTTGAGAGTAATAAAGTTTCAGCTATATCTCTGCAGAATTTGAACACTGTTCTGCAGTTTTGTTTTTGTTTTGTTAGAAATGACACCCCAGTGACATAGGGCACAATCCAGAGTAACTAGTGGGGGGCCTTGCTCTGGTGTAAGAACAATTTGCTCTGGACTGCAATATGAATTTCCCATAGGTTTTCACTAGATGGTGCAATAATTACGGGTACACATAAAGTCTCTTATGTGCTCCCGTAGTTACTCTGGATTGTAGGGATAGTTGCTCCTAGATTCCAACTCTCTACCTCAAAGTAAAATGGGTCTTCATACAGGATTCTCAGGGTGGCCCAAGGAAAAACAGCATCTCTTCAGAGCATCTTTGCTTTTTGTCATTAATTTTTTCCCATTTCTTTATCACAACATTTGCTAAAAAAAGTAACAGATCATTGTTTTCTACATCTGAAAAAAATTGTCAAGCACTTTTTAATTGTGACAAGATGTGTTTTTCTGTGTTAAAATTCCCAGCAGTTTCAGTTCATAGATTCATTATGGATTATCTTGAAACATGAAAGAAACAAATTTGAGGCAAAAAGCACAAAGAAGCCAGACAGACGTATAAAGTGTGAAGTGTTTGGGAACCAAGAAGCTTTGGGAGCTCTTGTATTGTAGGCTGCTGATATCAATCATTGTGTTCTGCAACTAAGTATAAGAAATCCAAATTTGGAAGCAAATAGTTTGAAGGTTTTATGGACCCTCCCAAAATAGCTGCAGTATAGTGTTTGTGTGCGTGTGTGTGCGTGTGTGAATAGTCATCTGAGAAAATCACATTAATTCAAACCTTGCAATACATATCAAGAAAGTCTCTTGTTTGTAGTACAGTTTTACAAGGGTTTATTTCCCTGGGGATCTACCAGAGGAAATTGGTAAAACAAAACCTTTTTTTTCTTCCAGCTATGTCTAGCATTGACTTCTTGATACATAAACTACTCAGTGCCTTGCTATATTGACATATGCTTTGTGCTTGTCCTTGGATTTCTAATCTCCCCTTGGTTAAAACCCAAATTTCATTCTTGAGTGAGTTTGTAGGAGAGGAACCACAATACAGTTTAGAGAGGCAAGTGTAATGAGTCATGACTCCAAGTGAGTCATGACTCCTTCACATAACAAACTAGATGTGTCTGCCTATATTCTGCTTATGACTGAAACAAAATACCATAAATTGTGGCATTTGCATACTGCTGTCTGAGTGCGTACTGGACTGAATGTGCATGATTTCGTTGTAATCCATATAACCAGTGATGGGCTTCAAAGAAATTAAGAACCGGTTCTCTGTCCATCTGGCAGCCACTTTTAAATGGCTATTTTTAAACTTTATATGTACTATCTCTTGTTAAGAACCGGTTCTATAGCGTAGGTGCGAACCTGCTGCTGCCCACCACTGCATATAACTATAACACAATGAATCCCAAACTGCGAGCCAAACTCCCCTGGGAGCAGCAGAAACCATCCAGGAAAGCTATGGAATTCTTGCAAAAAACCAGCTGCTCTATACATTGGGTTGCCATAATTCTCTTCCACAAAATCTATATAGGACCCCTATCAAGCTTGCCAGGATATGAACATGATGTCATCAACCTGGCAGTGATGTCATGACCGGAAGTGACGTCACACCGAAAGTGACATTGTGTTGCATCCCAGTAAGTATGACTGTGACAGAGCCACCTCCATGTTTACTCTGAAGTAAGTCTCATTGTATTCAATGAGATTTACTCCTAGGAAAGTGAGGCTGCAATCCTACCCATTCTTGGGAGTAAGCTCCATTGTCTATAATGGGCTTACTTCAGAGTAGACATGCAGAGGCTTGTCTTTCAGGCTGCATCCTTCACTCCCCCTTGCACAGGAGTAATCCCCACTTACTCTTATAATGCTTACTTTAGAGTAGACATTCAGCAGCTTGGATCTCTCATGTTCCCCCTTATATAACATTTTTCAACAAAAAAATTTAACAAGTAGTTTATAGAGAAAATGTAATAACTAAATGCCTCCCTTTTCCAGTTTAACCCTATTCAATCAGTAACTTTAAGGAATATAGGGGGAAAAGAGAAGTCCTATAAATGAAGAAAACTATCAGTGGGGCAAAAGCTTCCTTCTTTTTCTGATGCTGAATGCTGATGCCACTGTGCATGGATGCCCCATGAAAGGTGCTTTGCGGGTGTGTGGCCTTAGGGTGAAGTGTCAAACTATTGCGGGTGGGAGGTAAAATGATGAGGCAAGGGGAGAAGGGAACCAGTCAACAAGGAATAAATAGTGGAGGGGAAATAAAGAGAAGAGCTTGGACAGAGCCAAGGTTATGGACAGTAGGTGGGAAGAGCAGCTTTGAAGAGGAGTTGGAGAAAAAGGAGAGCAAACAGAGAAGTATGAGAGAGGCAAAGGATAATGCATACCCTGTATGAGAGAGACACTGGATGAATGGGATGAATCTTCCTTCAACAAGCTTCACAGGTGGTGGGCAAGGATGTAGTCCATTGTGGGCATAGTCCTTTCAAACCTCTATGGCTCTTTGTAGAGAAGGGAAGATATTGAATGGATGAACAAACCCAGCTTGGTTGAACAAATTCTGGACTGTTAGATAGGGTGTCTTACAGTATCTCCTTACAGTTGGCTTCCCTGTAATGTACATGCACACACACACACAAATACACATACAGTGTGCATAATGGTGACAGGTGTTTTGCTATTTACATTGTAAAGTGGACTATTTCATCTAAAATTTTAGTCCAGATCATAAGGATTCAGTACTTCTATTGAGAAACCTTGGCTCTCTAAATCAGGGGTCTCCAAACACCTGCCGGATATGGCCCTCAGGGAGCCTCAAATTGGGAGCCCTTTATCCAGCCCTTCGGCAAGCCTTGTAATAAACTCCAGTGCATTCTTATATGTAAATTTATGTAAATAAATTCAAATTTGAAATGTAAATTAGTTTTCCAGCCCCATACACCATATCAAAGAGATATTGTGACCCTCCTGCCAAAAACTTTAGGGCCCGTGCTCTAACCGTTCTGTTAGTATGGAAATGCACCCAGTTTGCCTTCCTTTTCTCCACCCATCCTGCCTGCTCACCTTCAGACTTCTGCCTTATTAACAGTACTGTCAGCTGAAGCTTTCCTCAACACCGCAAACACGCCTTTTGTCGAATCAGCAAATCTGATACAGATGTAATATCTTCCATTAAAAAAAAAAAAACCCTGACTTACCACTTAATGAGATAATTAAATTGAGGGAGGTGGACTTGGGGGATGAAAAGAATTGCTTTTAATTACAGAAAACAGGTGCACATTTTTAGCATATCTTCTGGCTTATTAAATTCAGTGTTGATGTTGTGGCTTATTAAATTCAGAAGCAATATTGGAAGTAGAGACCAAGCGTGGAAGGAGAATCTGTGGATGATGGGAGAGAACAAAGCTCCTATTTAAATGCATACCATTCCTTAGCAATATTTTTAGACAGTCATAGGTTGGAGGTTAAAAGTAGCTCTGGGAAGATAAAAACGTATACTCAAGGATGACCCGTCCATTGTTCGTTATTGGGAATATTCTTTTGTATTAGCTGCATTCAGTGAGACAAAGGAGACGGATTATACGAGTATTTTTAGAATGACACGCTAAATTTTTTTTCCTTGGCTGAGTTGGTTATAGATCAGGAATGTCAAACTTGTTTCATATAGATTGCTGAGTAGCTGGAAATGATGTCATTAAGCAGGCGATGGGTCCTTATGAGCATTTTCTTCTCATCTAGGAAGTCCTTAACTGACACTGACAGTAGAGCCAATATGCAAATCATGAATAATATTTTCATGATGTGGGATGGTCCACTTATCACACAGTCCACCCTTTTAGCATCACTGCTTCTGCCAAGGCTGATGATGGTGCTGGGAGAGCTCAACAATCAAGTGGACCAGATAAGACTTTCCATGCGCTACATCCAACCCACAAAGTGTGACAATTCTGTCATAAATTATGGAAGCATTCAATTTTTTTAAATTCCAACATACTTCCCATGCTGTATTTTTTATATTCTTATTTACTTCAACAAGAAGTCTCCAACAACAAGAATGGGCGTTCTTGTGTTGAAACTCATTTTTTTTTAAAAAAAGTCATTAGTTAACCATTCTGAGCCCCAAGTACAACATTTTCACAGAGGTGGAGTTTACATTATTCTCCCTAACAGTAGAGTGTATTTATATCCATGTAGGACAATTGTGTCTTTAGAAGACTAACTTGTTCCAGGAGTCCAAGTGGCAAGAGAATAAAAAAAGTGTCAGTTTTAATCAATATCATCTGACATTATGGGAATTGAATTTCTACCTATCTGCTAATATATTAGCTATATTCTGCTTTATCTCCTCTTCCAGAATTGATTTCCTACTATCCAATTCACTTGGCTCTTGTCATGCAAATGGTGGTATTTCTCCCCCATTGACTGTGCAAGCTGAGATTAGAGTTGAAAATCAAGTCTCACTGACCAGCTGCTGTGTATTTTTCATTTGGTTCCCCCCATTTCCCTTCCCTCCCTTGACTAGTTCCATTCCCTTGTTTTCACCTTCGGGCCTGGTAATGTGCTGATAATGCTGTCTCTAGGGACGGGGGCCAGGAAGCGGTGGGGAATCATTTTGTCTGCAGCTGTGCCTGGAAAGAGAGCAAATGCTTATAAGGATGCCTAGCCAAGAGTGCATCAGAAGATGCTCATAGGGGAATTATTTTAGGTAGTAGATCTTACAAATGGTCTTGGGAAGTTCTGAGAATGAGCCCTCAGATGTTTCGTTATTTTCTTGTTGGAAAGGTACTCCTGGTTTTAGTACCATGATATGGTTATATAGCTGCAGAAATGGTTTTGAGTAGGCTATTGTCTATTGTCTATTAAATCCCAGTGTAGGACAAGATTGAGACAATAGAGATCTTTCTGCATTACCTTTATTGAGAATTGGCAATAGTCTTTATTGAGAATTGGCAAAGAAGTTACACTTCTTTGGTGTGTTGCACAGATTATGTGGTCTCTCTCTCTCTCTCTCTCTCTCTCTCTCTCTCTCTCTCTCTCTCTCTCTCTCTCACACACACACACACACACACACACACACACAGAGAGAGAGAGAGAGAGAGAGAGAGAGAGAGAGAGAGAGAGAGAGAGAGCGCAGAGGCAAAACAGGCATGGCTCATTATGTTTTTGCACATATTTATAGTAGTACAAGCTATGCTGCCCCTTCCTCATCTGGGTTAAATTCCTCCTGCCATAGTGTACTCCTCCTCAATGGCATCCACCTCCAATACTGGCTTAAAAGCTCTGACAGGGGCAGCAGATTCTGGCAGGGAGACTGTGGAGCTGCTGCCACTTATTGCTTGCAAAATGGGTAGTGGAAGCATTCTATCAGCAACCATTTTCCACCAGTGTCCCACCAGTTATTTGTCATTGTGACCAGATCTGCCTTCTTTTGGAAAGGTCCCACATAGCAAAGGTAGACAAAGGTGCATCTGGCCATGGAAACATAATCTAGCTATTCATGAGCTAAGCTGAGTCTAGGAACACTCGCAAGCCATGAATATGCTCTTTTATGGGAAGTACAATTTGTAAATCTAGAACAATCTGTATACTTTATTCTCAACTGTCTTATTGATCCACTGACACCACCACTGTCTTATTTGGATTGGGGCTCAGTTTGTTAACCCGCATCCAGATTGATTTCCATTTCCAAGGCCACGTTTCAAGGCCACCCCTAGTCACCTTTTGGTTCTATTCTATCCAGGCTAATCACTGCTTTATGGTGACAGGGAACATACTTCACCAAGAAACTTCTGTGTAAAAACGGTGTCTTTGGCTGGACAAGGTGAGGATAAAATTAGATCCTTGGTTTTGTGGGATCTGAAGTATTTTTGTATTTGGTTTTAATTGTATTTTTGCATGACTCTCCTTGGGATGAACAGATACTTCCTGCAAATGGCAGAGGGAGATCAGCTGGCAAGAAACCTGCATCCTACTTGTTTTACTTAGTATATGGCAAGTACATGGACTTACAGGAAATTGGATGTTTATGTCTGGTCCACCCAGCCATTCAAGGACGGAGTGGTCCATACTGAAAAAAATTACACCACTGGGCTGGTGTAAGCTCTTGATGGACACTTGGACACAATGTGATGAATATTTTGTTGAGGAGTGCCACAGTCACACTCAGGGGTAGTTACAAGACTCTACTTAAACAGTGAGTCCTGGCAGACACATGCTGAGTATGGATCCTGTTGGGAGTTGAGATAGGTCAAAACCTGGCACCTGTCTTGTAGGGTCATCTATGTAACTGTCTGTATCTGGACATTCAGCAGCCCATTTAGCTTTCCATTGTGCATTGATATTAAAGTTATTAGACAGCTGTTGTGCGAATGCCGGAGAGGGCTTCCTGGATGTAAGCCTGCCAGTTGATAGATGAGGAAGCTCAGTGTGCACAGGTAGGAATGAGTTGCTCATAATTTTGTTGTATTCTTTCCTTCTGGTGGTTTCCTTCTTGCCTTCTGGTGGTGGTACTAAGTGGTACTATGGTACGGTGGTACTATGTGGCTCAAAACGGGGAGCCGGGAAGTAGGAGTAGAATTTAGATAACCACTTATGATTCCCATGGTTTTGTTTAGTCTGGCATCAATCTTACCAATGTGTATGTACCAATACTGTGCCCCTGTATGGCAATTAAGCCATATGGGGCACAGTATTCTGCTGCTGAGTAAGCCAATCCTAGTAGTGATGTTCTGAAAGTAGAAGCTGAGGTTCCCCATCTTGAACCTCTTTGTTTCTTGGGTGTTTTGTTTCTGGTATTAATTTTTACGGAGATTATCGTTATGTGTTTCTTTCTAGTTGTGGGTTACTGAATCAACAGGCCTGAAGTTCCCTCTTACAAGATGATAACCAGGTTTCCAGGCAACCAAGCCTATTTTCACTTCCCTCCCATTGAGAGAAATGGCTTCTTGCTCAGGCAGGCAAGCGAGAGTGACAGATTTCGGCACTCTCTAATTTGAGCTGAAAATAAAACTTAGCCCTTAAAATCTCAGGGCAAGACGGCGTAAAAATGAAGCACTGGGAGTGACAAGAAGTAAATTGTTCCCTCTAATTAAACGAAGCTACATCAGAGCCATGCTGATTGAGGCCTACCTCAGGTGTGCACAGAAATGCATTCTTTTCCAGTACATTCATCATGCCTGCTGCGTGCTCAGTCATGCCTTACTGCAATTATAAGGGAACGTTAAAAGGGGGATCCAGGATTTTTAATGTTCAGAGTTAATTTAGGGCAAGAACATGTCCTTTACGATTCAGATTGTGATGAACAAGAAATCCCAGAACGTTGTATCCAAAATGTGACTCCCATTCATTTGGCTGTGATTTGCATAATGTTGAAATTGTGTTCTTGCATATATTAAAAATATCTATACTATTCACCTCCTATTAATTTGGTTTTCCGTTGGCTGCTTATAACATACTCCAATATTTGCATTGTTGTCTCTACATTCCTTATACAGATCTCACAGTGGAAGCAAAGTGAGGGCCCCCCCTCTGCCCTGTCATGCCTCCAATATGGTTTGTGTGCATCTGCATATTTCCAGCCCCTTCCCCCAAATCTTCATGATCAACGTGCTTTGAAAATAGCAGGGGTTTGACCTTAAGAGTGGATCTAGTGCTATTTTACACAGCTGAATTTGTTCATACTGGTTTTTGTTGCACTGAATATCTTTTGAACGCAATAATGGTGTCCAGATTGGCTGAATGAGGGCTAACACCTACCTCTTCAGGCCAGTGTGTGAAAAAAATACCCACAACAATGGTAGCCTCCAGTGTACCATTGCATGTGTTGAAACTATGCAAGGTTTTCCCCTAAAGCATCCAACAACCAGGTACCTGTACTGACTGGTCCTGCTAAGTCTTACCAGGATCTTTTCTGCCGCACATTATGATTTGCAGTTGTCAAGGCACAGGAGGGCACCCAACAGCTACCATATTTTATAACATGATCAAGTATTTCAAGAGGTTTTGTCTGAGGTGCAAGAGAGAACATTCTTTTTCTTCAGCATTTGTCCCATATGGTGGTGGGATCTACTATTTTGGACCAGAGTCTTGGTCATGGGCTTGATCTGGGAGTTGGTAAGTGATTTTCATGTCGCTGTGAAGTGTGTCAAGTCAGCTTTGTTTTTGCCGACCCTTAAAATAGCATCAACGGGGAGGGACCCCTTGCACGGATCCCTCCAAGGCTGATTCGGGCACTTCTGTCTATGCGACTGGTTCCTGTTATTGGAAATAATATGCAGACAAGAACATAAGAAGAGCCCTGCTGAATCGGATCATAGGCCCCTCTGATCCAGCATACTATATTTCACAGTGGCCCACTCAGGCAATTCACTAGACAACAAGATACCTTCATTCTGTTGCAGAATGCCACCTTTACACGTGGCATTCTGAGACAGATCACTTTTAAAACCAGATAGTTAAAATTAAGAGTGCATTGTCATAAATGATCTTGTCTTCAGATAAAACATGCATACTCTGTAAATTCTGAAGAGTGATGTCAGTTTTTTAGTTTAAAATATATAGAAATTATAACTGGGAATCTCTTGAGACCTTCTGTGTATTTATAGGGAAACCTGGTAAATTCTTCAATGTGTACGCCGTTCAGTATATAGCACCAAATTCAGAAAGGGCATCGATGAGTAAAGTGCAAAATGGAGTATAAAAAACTTCCCTATGATCCAGCTTAATCCTTTGAAGAGGCTGCTGCTCTCTCAATCTCCATTGGTCCAGATCCTTTATTGGAAATGGAGGTCCAGTAAGACTCTTTTTTGATATTTATCTGTTAACTAGTTTTCTTTCTGCTCATATTCCTTTAAAATGTGACGGGGTGAAACATGGTAGTCTGTGAGAACTCATCTCTTTTAATGATCATTGGAATGGACATGGACACTGCAGCCTGGTGCAAATACTAAATAAAAAGAGGAAGTTTTAAAACATGTAGCTTCATACACTTAGGTAAAGCTCTGGAGATCTTGCAAACCTTCAGTTAATTATTTTATTCATCCCAACTGGTGATGTGATGATGACAGATACTGGCTGGGTGCTGCTTGCAGACTGATTTTAAAGAGCAGTGACCTGCAGGGCCACAACAGAGAGGGAGCAGATGATCAGACTGCAGCAGGTGCTGCAGTCACTGATTTAACCCTTTGCGAGTTGCTCTAGCCTGTAAAGGGAACAATTTCTATTCTGTAGTGTTTCTGTTTGTACAATCTAAGAGACAAATCAAGCAATATTAGTATGGGAAAGGTTTTGTCATTAAATTTGCCTCTGTATTTGCCCTAGTTTATTGACTTATTGGTATTCGTTTAATGTCTTATTGGTTCTAAATTGAGGGCAAGAGGTTAAACGTTATCACAAATTGTAACTGTGACCCAGAATTCCTCACCCTAAAGAGATTTCTTATTCTCTGTATAATATTTTAAATTCCTATCAGTTTTTAGCACTCTCCTGGTTTTTGTTCACTTGTTTATGTTATTTGCTTGGGCAAATGCCAAATGTACTAGATTTCAAAGGCATTAAAATTAGCAGTTTGTTGTATTGTTATAATTGATTTTTATATTTTCTGACTATAACATTTGTAAGACTCAGAAGTTGCCCTCCTTTGCATTTGTCACTAAATGGCTGAATTCAATTTTTGTATCAAATGTTTTCCATAATTTCTTGTTGACTTCAGATTTTTTGGATTAAGATGAGGCTGGAAGATACCTGACATTTTGCAGTTCTTTTTTCCCTTAAAGAAAGTATGGCTGACACATTATTTTTTACACAGATAAGATGTTGTGATAAACAACAACAGTAGAATAGCAGCTTTTTAAACTGTCATTTATGGCACTAGCCATTCGTGTTGAGGCAAATCTGTGTGTAAAAAAGCGGTCCTATCTACCTCTCTATATCTATCTTTATCCTAATCTAAACTACCTACAGTATTTATATACCGCTTTTCAACTAAAAAGTTCACAAAGTGGTTTACAAAGAATGAAAAATTAATGACTAATTGGTACATTGTCTTTCAAACATTTATCAATAAAACATAGATATTATAATATAGATAGCTAGATTATCATCTGGTGTTAAAAACTCACTTCTAAAACCTGCAGTTTAAATGCATGGGTCTGGAACAGCAGATCAGAAAGCTAGATGTGACACATTTATCTGGGATAAGGTCCCATTGAAATCAGTGAGATTTCCTTATGAATGGACATGCATAGGATTGAGCTGTTACCATATTTCTTCTAATCTAATGTACCATTGAATCTAATGTTGTGGTGGAACCCCTGAAACCCAAGAGAACTTGATGGGAGAGCTGGTGAGGCCAAGAGATGTGTGGGCTGAGGTGCTGGCCTCCACGGAGAAGGACCGTGAAAAGTGGTCCGACTCTTACTGGGAACTCTTGCGACTGTACATGCAAAAGAAGACGGGGATGTATCCAGGATGCCCCATATCTGCCCATCCCAATCCGAGCTCTTCCCACACTTTAGGAAGGAGGAGACCTGAGGAAGAGGAAGAGGTCCGGAAAGGGAGGGGTGGAGGTAGAGGTATTTAAGGGGGAGAAGGAGGGAGGAGTGGCAGTGGCGTGGTGCAACAAAAGCAGGGAGAACGCCAGTCGCTGTCCTAGGTAGCAGGCTGTTTTAGCCTGGGAGCAGGATAAGAGAAGCCACTCAGCACCTGAAAAGAGAATCATGTTAAATGTTGTGCCCTGTTGGTACTTACTTGCCTGGTTGTCTAAACGTTATAAGTTCCTTGGGAGCTCTAGAAGGACTGTTGAGAGAAGCTGAGGCTGAAGGTGGAGACTGATTAAGGAGTGAAAAGGCAAGGAACTGAAACATTACTTACCTGTTATTTAAGAGAGACAAAGCGTGGAAGTTTGCTGTCTGACTTACCCGTTGAAGGAGTCTGCGAGGTCCTGTTAAGTTGTTTGATACCTGTTACAAAGAAAAGTACTTAAGAAACCAAAAAAAGCAGGCCTCCGTCAGTCTTGAAAGAATATGGTATCGTGCTCGGCACTGCATACGCTGCATGCGAAGCACAAAAGCCTGGGTTAGATTGTTATGGAGGATAGGCTGTTACCCAAGCAGCAAATGCCCCCTCTCCACACCACTGAATTAGTCCAATGGAAAGGCAGAGCCAATACAATTGGATCCAGCTGGCGTCACAGAGCAGGGCTAAGGACAGGAGCTCACCCTGTCTTGTGGGGCCAACCCGGGTCCCGAACCCTGGCCTGCTGGTTAACAGGCACAGTGCCTTACCACTTGCGCCACCACAGCCACCATTAAGAAACCATTATGCTTATATACCTCTTCTTGAAGTAAAACCTGCTTACGTTCCCACACTTACCTGCCTGGTCTCCATCTTTCGGGGGTCGTTCTCTATGACAGCATGGCTGAAGGAAAGCAAGAAGAGATAGAGATGAAATTATTCAGTGAAGAGGGAAATGAGGGACATGACAAATGTGCACCCTGATTTTAAGAGGCTAGACATTTTAAAGTGTAGCTAATTTAATGTGCAGCAAATTTTTAAAAAATCTCAATCCTTTAAAATCAGGATGCTCATTCTATTCAATGGCAAATATTTCGCCCCAAGATGCTCCTCCTGCCTGTCGGGGGGTAGGACGGGACACCTGCGCAATGCCTGACTGCTCTTCTGGCTGTCTCAGGGGCAAAGCAATTTTCTCAGGGACAGGGATGAAGGCAGCCGGCTGTCCTCCTTGTCCCTGGGCCTATTGATTGCTGAACTGATGGAAATAGGTAATCCTGCCATCCTGCAATCTATTTCATAGATTCTAATGTGCCATCAAATCTAATGTCTACCTGATTCTGGAAACCAAAATCAGCTTTAAAAGGTGTACAGTAGATTCGAGTAAATATGATAATTTTCTGACAGTTTCTAGATTCAAGATACTGGTTTCAGGGATACATATAGCAACCGGGACCATGAAATTACCATGTTTCTATTTTTAGAAAATATGAAATCTACCAAACTCGCATACTGGTCCTCAGCACTAATTGGGACACATGGGCCATGGGGCTTTTGAATTGTATCTAATGGACTGTCATGCCGGCCTATGAATTTTATCATGCCTGCATATGGAACCAAGAATAAGCAGTTCTTAAGATAATAATGATATAATGAAAATAATTTTAGATATCCTACACAGGCAACTTAAAATGAAATTATTCTAATAGTTTTTTGTCTGTTTTTAAATATAACAGCTCCAAGAAAGCCTTTACTTAAAAATCTTTGATAATCCTTTACTTTGATAATCTGGATGATCTGGTTGGAATGAACTGTTTACTATATGGAAGGGACCATATTTTCAGGAGCAAGGAAATCATCCCTGCAAATAGAATAGTGTCATTCATTGATCCATTGCACACTTTCATTTTATAGCACCAGTAATCATTGGGCAGGAGGGTTTCTGTTCACATATGAGCATGGGGGCATGTGGAGCATGAGAGCATGTGGATGCATGCACATTGGTAGAATCAGTGGCAATGTTATGGTTGCATCTGGATTTCTTACGTGATAGGAAACTGTACGTTTGGATCTATGGAATCATTGTAGATGCTATATTTTTGTCAATGAAGGGTGTGTAAGTATGCTTAGACATACTGTCTTGTATACATAGGACACAGTGCCATAAATATGTAATGAAAAAACAGTGCATTACTTGGAAGTAATTTATATGGCTTTCTTAGAACATATGCACAAATCCTGTGCCAACTGTGCATTAGCTCAACCAGTATTTATGAACTATGGATTTTTTTTTTCTTTATCTTTTTCACATTTGGTAGATTCTGTTTGTAATTCACTTAAAAATTGAAAAAATTAATGTGCTGGAACAGTTTTTTGAAAGGCTCATAAATAAAGAGTCAAGGTCCAAAAGCTTGCAGTGTATCTGAGGTTATGTTAATTATGATTAATTGCTTTTCCTAAAGGTTTTTTAGAAGCCGCTTAGCAATCCTGAACCATAATTATTGTACATCAGTGAAAACATGAGAGGCCATCTCCATTCAGCATTTCTTCCAAAGGAAATGTATTGGTGACTGTTCAAATGAAGCATGAAAGTCCAGGCCTGGGGAACACTACAGATTATGCTTGGTTTAATACTACTAGTACAAGATGGTTTGAAACCTAGTGAAACTGTTAGTGGCCCTTCTTCATCTTTTGTATTTTGAAGGCCAATAAGATAAGCCTGCAGTGGTGTCCACATTTGTTTTTTAACTTCAGTAGCAGGATTACAGCTCATACCATCTTAAGAATCAAGGCAGTACTAAGACATCCTTTGCATATACAGTACCTTATCTTTTTCCTTTCTCATTAGCAGCTCCACATAGTGTTAGTCATCAGTCAAGAAGGTTACCCAGAGGCTGTGACTGATAGCATTTTGACATAGTTCATCATTGAATACTATCACAAGAATTAAATTGTACAATTTTTGCAGGCAAATACATAAAGACATTGGTTCTGGTTCTCTAATGGTTTTTAGGTCAATTTGATTTTTTTCTAAGCTGCTCTAATTACATTTTTTACACCATACAGGATGAATTTAAGACCTTTGAAAACAGTAGTGACATGCCAATAAACCTTTATTATAACTGAAGGAACTCATTCAAAGCTTTTGTTTTTGGACAAACTAATCTGTGATACTGGGTTCAATTTCTGAACATGATTCATTTCCTAAAACAAAAGCGGGTGCCAGATATGGAGAACAAGAGATGCTCATTTTGTTACAACAATTTAAAACCATTTACACAGCTGATGCAATTATGCTTGAACAGATACTTTCACTTGAGTACTTTCCCCCCATTCATGTAAAATCTCTTTTTGATAGCTGCAGAAAATTCCATTTAAAACCAGCAACATTAGATGAGCTCAGAGCATTATCTATATACAGATCGTTTACTCACCCTTCTTTCCTTTAGCAGCAAAATACTCCAAGAAATATAGGTTTATATGATGGCTGAGAGAGGTTGGGGAAAAAAATTACTTAATGCAAATGAAGCTACAAAATGTGACTTCATGAATAAGAAATAAGCAAAAGCTGAAACTTCCCATAGGCAGTATTATGTGCTTTGAAATTAATTGCATGATACACTGCAACATCCTTGCCTTTTTCTCAGGAATATCATGCATAAATATAAAAGTTTTTCTCAGTTCAATTTGGGTGATGCAGGTAGAGGAAATTGTTTCATTTGTGTAAATACTACATACAGTATTTAAAAGAATAAATGTATCTAAATTACTGCATAGCACAAAGCGATTTGTGGCCCAATCCTGTCGAAGGCCTGATATGATAGAATGCAGCAAAAATGCCAAACAGTGCTTTGTTCAGTGGAAGTTCAGTGCCCAGCTGTGCCAACGGGAATGGCAGAGCCTGTTGGTGTCAGGAAGAGCAAGAGAGGCCTGCTGGAGCAGGAATGTCCAGCACAGTGGTAGGGGAAGTTGGGGAGGGGGTTGAACAGGGCAGAGAAAAGGCAGAATAGGAAGAATAAAGGGTGGGGATGGGTGAATTGCACTTGGGTGGATGATGGAATCAGTGAAGCAGAGTGCATTGATAGCGCAATTCTAACACCTGGTTAGTCTGGGTTCGAAAGCAAACCTAGTTCAAAAGCATACAAATGCAAGTAGATAAAAAGGTTCAACCTTGGTGGGAAGGTAAACAACGTTCTGTGCCATCATGTTGCCCACGTGACCACGGATGTGTCTTTGGACAGTGCTGGCTCTCATCTTTGAATTGGGGGTGAACACTGCACCCAACAGCTGTGGCTGGTGCTTATATAGGCAGCAGGGCAACCTGCAGCCAGTCATGGCTAGTAAGGCAACCTATCAGGGACCTTAGGGTGGCACAAGTTCTGGCACAAGTCCTGTGATAGCCATAGGGTATTGCAAAAAGTGCCAGAAGGCACTTCTGCTCTATTCTTGGAGGATGGGTGGGCTAGGCCATTGCACAGACATGTGCTGGCCTCCACCTGCCACTGCAGAAAGGGGGAGATGAGTGAGATGTGCTGGCCTCAATTGCTACAATTGTGCCCCAAATCTTGAGGGCGTTCCTGGGCCTGTTTCACCTCCATGGATCAACATGGAGTTGCTCCAACAATATCTGTGGCACAAGTCTGAACTGGCCCATTATGTCTGCATGGGTTAGAACAGTGCTTGACCAGAATTCTGCTCAGCAGGTCATCAGTTCAAGACCCAAGTACTGCCAGATGGGGTGTTGCTGTTAATAATACATTCAGGTTGATGCACCAAACATGACTACCATCATTGTAGAGGTGTTCCTGCCTCCTTACAACTGAAGCTCAGTTCACCTGTGGGTTAATAGCTGCATGACTGTGTACTTACAAGTGGTACTATTTTCTGCCTAAAAATATATTGCATCAAGTTGTCCAAATCTAGAAAAAAGGAAAGAATCAGAAGGAGGTCAATATATATTGGGAGGAGGTGGTAAGACTGGAGAGAGAGAGAAGAATTTCCTTGAAGTAGCAATTTTATTCTTTGCTAACTTATAGCAGATTGTGCAGTGCTTTGGTGTACAAAAGAGATTATTTGACTTTCCCATAGCACCATCATTCATTCACTGCATTTCCAAGCTGTGCTGTGTTTAAGAGCATTGGGAAGGAGTTGAGTGGATGGATGAGGGGGCAGGGGGAAGAGAAAATATGATAGCTTGAATGAAAATTCCTTAAACTGCATTGCAAATTATATTATAAGCAAATACACATATATTGTGTGCATGTGTATTTTTTCCCCCCGTTGACGGAATTCGTGGTGATTATAGAAGTGTTGCTATGGTGACTGTAAAGTGACAGCTGTTATGTTGTGCTCCCCGGAGAAATGTATGGTAATAATGGTCAACCTTCTCATGGGATAGGCCAGCATTAAACCTGAAAATAAATGAGCAGTTATCGTATAAGAAAAAAAATCATATAAGAAATCATATATTTTTATCGTATAAGAAAAAATCATTCTCATATGCAATAATTAATTGCACCTCCTGGACCCCCAAATTATGTTCAGTGTGGAAATATTCTCTAACATTACGGAGACTCTCCTGCTTTCTTTCAGATATATTTCTGTTAAAGACATAAGCTCAGAAGCACATAACTGTGTACCGTAACTCTTCAGCTTTACATGACTCATGGTTCAATCCTAACCTAGACTGGCACAACTCATCAATCTTTCCATTCTCACGATGATATAGTGAGGTAAGTGCATGCCTGTGCACTGACCGAACCCTCCCTCAGGAGTGGTGCAGAAGTGTCGTACGGTACTTTTGTGACATCCCCAGGTCAGCACAGGATTTAGGCTGGCTTAAGTGGAGGTTAGGATTGCAGCCTAAGGCATTAGTGTCTTTCAGTTAAGTACTTGAAGGGGAAAAATCTATTTTAACCATTGATGTTGTGTTAAATACTTTTGAATATGTTGCTTACAAGCTTATGGCATATTGTATGAATGCATGCTGAATGTATATTCAGAAGCACCCTCCCCCCTCCAATATCCACAGATCTCGTATCTGCCGTTTCACTTATCCATGATTCTCAATTTTCTGGCTAAAACACTCATGACTCAACTTTCTTTGGAAACACTTTGCAAAAAGAAGCTTTTCATAAAAGGAAGCTGACACACTAGACTTGTAGCTGTTAGAAGACACAATACTAAAAGCGCTAACAAGAAGTGGACTACAGAGGAAGCAGACAACAAAAATACTAGACTCGGCTTTTCTCTGTTAACGTTTTCTCTGTTGACTCCTCTAGCAATTGGTGTTCTAGTGTTCTGTACATCACTCCACAGAATACAGTGATTCTGTGCATAATTGGCCCAGGATGCCAGATTCATGGGAGGACACAAGGGTCCTGCCATCTGAGCATCTGATGGTCCACTAACTAATTGGACTAAAGCAAGGGTGTCCAACCTTTTAGCTTCCCTGGGCCGCATTGGAAGAAGATGAGTTGGTTTGGGCCGCACATAAACACTAACAACTAATTTTTTTAAAAACGTAGGACAAAATGTAGGATGGGACAAAATGCGGCTTACTTCTGAATAGGTATGATGCATAGGATGGGCAGCAATCCTCTCCAAGCTAAACTTTGGAGTAAGTCTCATTGATTATCATGGGGTTTTCTGTTGGGTAGCCATGCATAGGATTGGGCTCTCAGACTGCAACTTGGGAGTAAGCCTCATTGATTTTAGTGGGGCTTACTTCTGAGGAGGCATGATGCATAGGATGGGCTGTGATCCTCTCCAACCTTAACCTTGGAGATATGCAGCAATCCTGAACACACTTTCATGGGGGAAGACCCACTGGGTACAGTGGACCTTACTTCTGAGTTGACATGGTTAGGGTTGCAGCATATCTCCAAGGTTAAGCTTGGAGAGGATCACAGCCCATCCTATGCATAATTGGGCTCTCAATCTGCAACTTAGGAGTAAGCCTCATTGACTTTAACAGGGCTTACTTCAGAGTAGGTCTCAAGGGCAGCAGGCAGCAGCTGAGATACAGGCTGAGGCTGCTTTTGGGGGATGCGGGTGGGCGAGCGCTGCAATCTCGCCTGAAGTGCTCTGAGTGCCAGGAGACAGGTAGGGGGAGGAACCAGGCAGCCCAGACCAGCTTTGTGGTGGCCGCCCAGGGCAGTGTGCAGAGAAGCACACGAAATCTGAAAATGGCTGCTGCCAAAAAGCCGGTTTTTCCAATGGTGGTGGCCAGCTTTGCAGGAGGGCCGCATCCACCCTTGTCCTGGGCTGCATGCGGCCCCCAGGCCGCATGTTAGACACCACTGGACTAGAGGAACCCCTTTTGGCCTGATCCAGGTGAGCTCTTCTTGTGTTCTTATGTTAGCATTCTTGCTATCTACTTCCTTTGCAGTATGCTTCCTGTTAGAGCACAATCCTAAATATGTCTACTCAAAAGTAAGCCCCATTATGTTAAATGGGTCTTACTCCCAGGAAAGTGTCTTTAGGATTGCAGCCGGAGTGTTCTCACTGTGGTCTCTTCTAGTGTTCTATCACAGGTGTCTCCAAACCCTGGATATGGGGCCAGATGTGGACCTCAGCTAGCCTCCATCAGGCCCTTGGTAAGATACCTCCATACAGCCCTCGGGTAAGCTCTATGATCCTCCAGAGGAAATGGGAGCTCTTCTCCAGAGGGTATTTTGAGGACTGGGGAGGCTTCACCCACCTTCTCTGTCTGTGTATGAAAGTGCTTATGAACTGGTTTGAAGATCTCCCTCTGTGTGTGTTTTGAAAAGTGTTGATGAACTGATTTGAATTCATTAATCCATTCACAAGTTTTGTCACTAATATACTTATTTACGTATGTAAATTTATACAAATATGAAATGTAAATCAATTCTTTTTTTCTTCCAGCTCTCGACACAGTATCAGAAAGACAATGTGGTCATCCTGCCAAAACATTTAGCGTCCCCTGCTCTATTAGCTGTGATTCTAGTCTTCAACCCTGCATTTTGTTTTCTAGCATCACTCACAGATAATCTCTCCTGAAGTTGGTCTCTGCCTCCTCCACTAAATCAGGTGTCTCTCCCAGCTTAGCAATGGGCAGCCTGTTTCAAGCACTTATTTTCTTCCGTGGCCTTTGGTTCCATTGGATCCAAATGGATCCTCTTCATCCATTTCTTTTGCCCAAAGTGGATGGGGGTAAAGACTCTTACCCAGAGCATGAAGGGAGCAGTAGTGACCGTGGAGACCACAGCTTAAGTGGCAGTACAACTGGGAGTCTGAATTGCTAGGAGTCCTTATCATGCCCAGGACTCTATTGGTGATGGTAAGTATCCCAAGCACAATAAGACTTCTGTGCAGTATAGTTCAGGAATTGATCTACATCACAAGTAAGCTGCAGAGTCCACACTAATTTTAACAAATGAATCTTATCCTCAGTATTGTTATTTTAATTTTTTAATTGCATTTATCTCAGCTTTCCCCCAAAAGAGATCAGGGAATTTGCAAGCTTTTCCAACCTGCATTTTCTTCATAGCAGTTTCTAATGTTCTCTGACGTAGGTAAGACTGAAGAGGTGGTGGAACCAGAAAATTTCATGTTTATGCAGGACTTTACCCAGACTTTGTTGGTCTAAGTCCAACGCTGTAGCACAGCAGCACACTGGTTGTTTCAAAACATATATAGCTTCTTATCTCCTGTATTTTGTGTGGACAGATTATGAAGACTTTTAAAGGACCCTTGACCTGTGCCAAGGCTGAAAATATTAATATGTAAGATGGTAGTATGTACCCTGAAGTGTATTTTGTGGTTTCTCTTGGCTTTTTTTCCTCCTAGAAGAGTAATTAATTGCAGATCATACTATGTAGAGCTCGGTTCCTTGCTGTGAATTCACTAGAGCTGCAAACACTTGTCCTTCCATCATTGAGACACAAGGTTGGCTGTGATCTCAGGCCATCTGCTTGCAGACTTCTTCCAACTCTTTGGCAGCTATTTTACCCTCATCTTGACTCCTTTGTTCCATTTCACATAGTATCAAACTTGCTGGGCTAGAAGAGTGGTGCCCTTTTTCTAATGGCCGTGAAGAATCTCTTTGATGCCCCCCCCCCGCCCCCACTGGCAGTATGGTGTGCCTTGCCGATTATAAAAAACCTGGTGGGTGCCTCGGCAATTTCATTGCCATATCAGTGTGCTGTGAGATGAAAAAAGTTTGAAAACCACTGCTCAGTAAAGCACATTTTTTTCTTTAAAGTGTCTTTGAGCTCAATTCAATACATGTTGACTCAGAGAATCAAGCCACACAGTTTTGATGGTGCTTAATCTCAGGTTAGCATGCATAGGATTGCAGCCTTGACAGAATGGAAGAGGAGATGGACTAATTTCAATTCTTAATTTAATGATAAGATGAAACATTTATGATTTTTTTCTTTTGCTTTCTCTGATGAATCATAGACTGTAAGCTTTAGAATTAGAGCTTAAAAGTTTGGCATTGGATCGCCTACCTTTCTAAGTACCTTTAATACCCAGGAAAGAATGAAATGGCTGAATCTTGCCCAGAATTGCACAATAAGATTCTGAAAGAGCAAATCTCACAGGGCCCAATCCTACCCAGCTTCCTAACACTGCAGCCATGCAAAATGGGCATATATTGCATCATGCAGTAGGGGGACAGTTACAGAGGCATCCTCAAGGCTAGAGAATATTTGGATAGGATTTGGCCCACTGTGTTCTGTTATAATCTGCAGGTTGCACCTCATTTATTAGGTGTGTCTGTGGTGTATGTGACTAATAATACCACTTTCTTAAATTCATTGACCTCTGACCTGTCAGCACTAAATCCTTAGAAGGCCAGTTTCTTGCTTTTCTAGATTGATGTCTTTCAGCCTCACACTCTCTATAAACCTCAGCCTCACACTCTCTATATATTATCTTCTGTTTACTTCTACAGTCATCACTTTTCATTAGCGGTAACTGAAACCTGCACTGTGAATTTTCCACATTTTATGAAGCTGGTGAGAAATTATGGTGATGATTTAATTACCTGTAGAAAACATGTAACCATATGCTCTTGTGGATAAGTTCAAACCAAAAGGGAATTATGTAAGAAAGGTGCAAAGTGAACAATAATCTATAAGTAAAGAGAAGTAAAGAATGAGATTGCTGACAATGTCTGATGAGTGAATAATGATTCATCTTGGCAACAGTTAAACTAATGTTGTAAACATACAGCAAGAAAAAAACCCCAGCAATCCTGATGTGAAATTATGTCTGAGTATTTACTGACTGTGGCTTGGAACTGGATAGGTAGAACATCAGCAGCTAAGTCATTACATAAAATCTTTTTATTTGCAATATTTCAACAGAAGTTAATCCACACAGAGTCTGGAAGAAGAGCTTGTATTGCTCTTTGCAAAATAGACAAGAGACTTAGACAAGATTGAATAGAAAGTTCTGTTTCCAAATATCTCTATATCTTATTGTTTCAGTTTTGGGAAAATAGTAATCTTCCATGATTCAAGCAGTACTGGATTTTGGGATCTGTTTGGGCAGAACACATACTTGTCCTCAACTTTTGCACTCTTTCTCTTCTCTGTGCTTTCGCCTAATGATGTTTATTTATGTATTTATTATTTAAAGTATTTTATCCCCTAATGAAGAAGATTCACCCCCAAATCCAGAGTAACTACAGAAGCACGTAAGAAACTTTACGTGCACCCATAGTTAATTGCACCAGCTAGTGAAAACTTATAGGAAATTCATATTGGAATCCAGAGTAAGTTGTTCTTATACCGGAGCAAGGACTCCCTGTAGTTACTCTGGATTTTGCCCTCAGAGTGGTTAAAACCATGAAAAGTACAATGAAAAACAATGAAAACATTAAAAACACCCAGGATAGCAGCAATTTAAATCTTTAAAAAATGCTAAACTAAAACACATATAAAGTGTGACATCAGAATGTTCTATTAGCTTAAAAATTCATTCACTGAAGAGACAGTAAAAGTTCCATAACTGTGGAATATTTGAAACCAATGCATAACTTCAGCCATAGTTAAGGCTTTAATGCACACGTTCTTGTAAACACCAAGATGCAATGCTTAGCCACAGCCACTTGAAATTATTTTGAGTGAAAAAAGCATAATAAGGTAGTTCCAAGATCCTAAGTAATGTTTATCGCAGAGTAAATGGTTTGCAAGACAGAGAACATACTGTACATATACATTTTACAAGAACAATGTGAGTAATATATTTTAACCATAAATGATATTTTTATTCCTGGAAACACCTATGTACTGTAGGTTGAAGGAGTCATCGCAGTTGCAAGAAAGTGATCACAGAGTCAGGACCAATATTTTTTCCATGCTTTATTTTAATCAATCGTAGAGGTATTTAAACTTTAAAAAGAAATTGATCAGTGGAATTGAGCAGAAGGCCTGAGGACAGAATGCATAGAATAATTAATGATCCATACAACTTTAGCAGCCAGGGGTGTTGACTGGATGGAGAATCGAGGCTACTACATTATGTCACTACTGTTTCATCACTCATCTGCTAATTGTAGTAAATAGCAGTTTTATGGATCCCCTGGCGCTCATTCCATGTAGTACTGGCACCATAAGGAAAAATTAAAGGTTTTTTTCCTTTTGTAATAGCCACTGGATTAAAAAGTGAAAATAAGTTCATCTGAGGCTAGTTGTGAGAGAATATGGGCAAAATGTATAGAGTACATGTGTATGTATAAAAAAATTCTAGTTACAGTTAATAAACAATTACTACAAATTATATAAGTGACAAACATCTTTCTCTGTGGCTCTGTTTTCAGGGGCATCACAAAAGTTTTATAAGGCAGAATATTTGGCAAGAGCAGGATCTTTCAAATTCCGTAAACTGAATTTTGGTACAGTGAATTGCATAGAAATAAAGGGGCAATTTGTAGATTTTTTTGGATTTTCTTGTTTTAGGACATATTTTCTTCAGAGTTATTAAGATATGCCTTGTTCCTTCCTCTGAACAAGTGATTGTCCAGAGGATATTGGTTCTTACCAGACTGTGGTAGCTTCCTAGATTTACAAAGGTTTGTACTTTTAACAACTCAAGGATGAACAGGAATGAATAAAGTGCAGCTTTTCCTGTGCAAGCTGCTACACCATGATGGCACCATGTGCAAGCTGCTACACAGAACCCAACTAAAATGGGAAAGGAAAAGCAAAGTGGAGGGCCAGTATTTACTATAGCTTCCAAATGTGCTCCATCAAGTCCAGTGCAGAGGATGTAGTGCTTTGTGGTGCTGTATCATCTGGAAGTACCCAGAGAGTAATTCATGCCTTAGGTGAATTTTTCCTTAACTGTGTCTGCTTCAGAATCTCTTGTAATATCTTTTATTGCCAATCATAAAAGGAACAGTAAAATAAAATTACTCTAGGAAGTGATAACAAATTTCAGATATAAAAATAGGGAAAACATGAATTATGGTATACTCAATGTAACATTTTTAAGTGTTAGTATATCTAAACATTTGTGTCTGCTGTATATATTATAATAGAAATATTTATCCTGTTTATTGATAGTTCATGTTATATATACATTAAATTTTCCTCCTTAGAAGAGATGCTCAGAATATGGGAATTTTCATCTCAATGCAGATATGCTAACTGAAGGTGAATTCTTGACTAAGCTGATTCATGAGCGGGAATTTTTAGAAATAGAAGCTGTATTCTTTTCAAAAATGAAATATTATGAGGTTACAGTGTTGACAGCGAGAGGTGACATACTTCTACAGGGGTTGATTGGATTATAAAGGGATTAAGTAGTAATGGGATTGGAAGATACTCCTGGAGTGAAAAGACACCACAAATGATTGTTAAAGCAGGGTTTATAGGGTCCTGCAAGTTCAACATTGTGGTCAGAGGTTTGTCATATATCATATGGCTGGAAGAAGAATTGGCAGTGACTGCCAAGAATGCCCAGATTTGTCCGTGATGAAAGAATTTTTAAATAATGTGGACAAGCAGCTTTCCAGATATTTTTAATAAGCAAATTATCATAGTCAATGAATTTAGAGAAATAAAAATATTTGGTTATTGGAGAAATTTTTTTGGCATTTGTTTAAGCAAGAAAAAGTCACTTTTGGATTCAGAAGCACCTTCTTTCATTCAAAAGCACCTTATTAAATCATTATTATTATGGTTGTTGTGCCATTTCCTTGGAAATAGGTGCCTCATGTACAGCTATGTCTAAAGTTCAACCAAATTTTATACATACTTTCCCCAGGAATAAGTCCCACTCAATATAGTGGACGTTACTTCCGAGTAGTCATTTATAATTGCACTGTAAGGCTGCATTCCTACTAAGCCCCAGCATAAGTCCTGTGCTGACCTGAGTGTCACAGAAGTGCACTTCTGCCCTACACGTGGGAGGAGAGGGATTGGCAGGTTCACAGGCGTATGCCAGCCTTTCCCTACCACCACGGGAAGATAGTTAGGCCGGCCAAAATTGGTTTGGATTGCACTCTCAATGTGAATCATGGTGCTTTCAGCTGGAATTGAGCTGAAGACTGAATTCAGTTTGAATTGTTTACAGATAATGGATTTGTTTGAACACTTTAGAAATGTAACTTTATATTAGTTGTGTTAGACTTAATTCCAAGAAGTTCACTGCATGCCTTAAAATACAATCCTGCGCTTGCCTGCTCAAAAGTAAATCCAAATGTCTTCCATAGGGCCTACTTTCAGGAAAATGTGCATAGGCTGGAGTCTTAGGCTGTAATATTTAGACCTAGAACAAAGAACCATGATAAGTCCACAATATGAAGAAGGCTTTCCTATTGCTTTTTTGTGTTGATTCTCTGAGCATCTTGGGTGATTTCTTGCTTTATGATCATAAATCCTACCAGAGTTGTAGGAGTCAAGTTATGTTCATTCATTTATGCACTGAGGAGTACTAGGCCTTGCTTTTCTGAATGTGTAGTAACAACTATGCAGGACTTGTATACATGCATTTGATGTGCATGTTCATTGAGTTATGTGCACTAGGGACATAAATTTGTTTTTGTCCTAGCACTGCAAAATCTCTCAGTCTCAAGTCTTTGGACACTGAACCTTTACTAGTCCCAGTAGGACAATCTAGTTTATTCCCATCTGACATTTTTCACCCACCAGTATTAGATGGAAAGAAAAGAGTGCTCACTTTCTAGACAGGATGTAGACAGTAGTAGCAGGAAGGTTAATGTCTTGTCTAGTGTTGTTGCCCATTATATGGGGAGATGCTGAAGAGAAATATTTGGTACTTTTTTTTTGCAAGATTGATGCATGTTTTATGTAACCTTTAAGATGACAGCTTGAATATCTAATCAGTCTGAATTATTCAAAAGTCATTAAAGATTGGTTTCTTGATAGCAATAGCATGCCCTCCTGTTCTCGTCTCCCAGAGCTCTCTGCAGTTTTGAACTTTCAAAACATAATATAAAATCAAGTGTGTAAAGCAATTTAATACAAAATGAATTATGCATATATTGATGTCAGAGGCATGTTTATAGGTGCTAACCAACTTCTGGAAACCTATGCCATTTCTATGGTTATTGTACATTTTCAGAAATGTTCCCTGCTTAGTTCTAGTGTGAATGCCTTGCTACCTTTTGCTGCAATCAATAGAATTCATAGGTAATTAAACAAGAAACTCAGCCCTATTAGAATTAGTAGGTTTACAACCTGTAGCAAATTGGGTGTTCTGCACACGACATGCTTTTGCTGCAACAATTGAGGACAGTATTTACTGTGTTTTGTCTTCCAAAGCACTGAGCTACCAACCAAGATTTAGAAATAACTGGAAAGATCCTGGAACATTTTGTTAAGCAGAATGGCTTTAAGTACAGTGACGCCTCACATAAAGAATGCCTCATGTAAAGTATGTTTCACGTAACAAATAAAAATTTCTCTAGGATTCTGCTTAACGTAACAAACTGTGCTTCACGTAAAGAAAACATTTGTTGATAGTTGGGGCAGACGCGCTGGCCGGCAGCCTGTTTAAAAAGTGTCAGGGCTGCCTAGTGCTCCTGCCCATAGTGAAAGCAACACTTCCATGCTGTTTCTCCTGTGGCTGGGTGTCCAAAGGGTAGAGGGAGAGAAGAGCAGTGGAGAAGAGGGAAAGTGTCTTTAGGACAGCAGCCTAAGTAGACTTCATAAAATCATGCACATTGAATGCATGTTTTGAATTCAATCCCAGTATTCTATCACCATTTTTACATCCAGTTAATATTTTTAAATGAATATTTTTGGGGTTGTGGAACCAATTGTCTGAGTTTCCATTATTTCCTATGGGAAAATTCGCTTCACATAAAGAATGTTTCACGTAAAGAACATGCCTCTGGAACGAATTAAATTTGTTACATGAGGTGCCACTGCACTTCAAAAGCAGCGGCGTACTTAGGTTTCAGCAGAGCTTTTGGCAAAGTCTTCTGTAATGTCCTTGTTTATAAAATTGTAATGTGTGAATTAAGGGGTCCCTCTCAGGTTATCCTGCTAATGGTGATCAACTCTGAAAATCAGTTTTCATTTTTTAAGCTCAACACACCAGCTTTATCCAATGCCAAAGTTGCAAAGTATGCTGTTACCCTCACACCGAAGTGGTACCGAACACACAATTGGAAGGCTATCAGCTGTTCCGGAGGAACAGAAGTGGCAAAAGGGGAGGTGGAGTAGCATTATATGTCAAGAACATATATACTTGCTCTGAAATCCAGGAGAGTGGTCTGGATATCCCTGTAGAGTGTGTTTGGGTAAAAGTAAGGGGGGAAAATAAAAAACAAAACATTGTGGTGGGCGTCTACTATAGACCGCCAGGTCAAGGAGAAGGAGTAGACGATGTCTTCTTGGAGCAACTGGCAGGCATTGCAAGGAAATATGAGGTAGTAGTAATGGGGGACTTTAACTACCCAGACATTCGCTGGGAGACAAACTCAGCCAAACATGGAAGCTCCAGTAGATTCCTGATGGGCCTGGAAGATAACTTCATGGTCCAGAAAGTGGAGGAAACGACAAGGGGAGGGGCCATCCTTGACCTGATCTTAACAAATCGTGAAGAACTGGTTGATCAGGTCAACATAGTGGGAACTTTAGGGGAAAGCGATCATGAGCTGCTGGAATTTAGAATAATGTGGGAAATAAAAAGAGTGCAGAGTGAAACTTATATGTTGGATTTCAGGAAAGCTGATTTCAACAGGCTTAGAGGAGTCATAGGTGGGATCCCATGGGTTGATGATCTAATGGGGAAAGGGGCCCAAGATGGGTGGGAGCTCCTTAAGAGGCAGCTTCTACAAGCACAGTCAGAAACAATTCCAATAAAAAAGAAAGGGGGGAAAATGCTGAAAAAACCAGGTTGGCTCCACAGGCAACTTGGGGATCAGCTGAAGTTAAAGAAAGAGAAGTATAGGGAGTGGAAGACTGGAAAGATCACCAGAGAAGAGTACAGGCAGGTAGCCCGGTCCTGTAGGGAGGGGGTCAGGGATGCTAAAGCTCAGTATGAGCTGAGGCTGGCCAGGGGAGTCAAAGATAACAAAAAGAGCTTCTTTAGATATGCCCAAAGGAACAGGAGGAGAGACGAGGGGGTGGGGCTGCTCTTGGACAAGGATGGACAACAGGTATCTGGAAACCAGCAGAAGGCGGAGCTGCTCAACTCCTACTTTGCATCCGTCTATTCACAGAAGGAGGGCTGTGCAAATGGGGGTGCGGGATCACTGACTGATTCGGGGATGTGTTTACATCCCCAAAGAGGTAATGAAAACATGGATGGTGCAGAACAGCAGATTAAGATTGACAGAGAACTGGTTCGAAACCACTTAACTGGCCTAAATGAATTCAAGTCATTTGGACCGGATGAGCTGCATCCTAGAGTTCTTAAGGAACTTGCAGATGTCCTTGCAGAGCCTTTGTCGATCATCTTTGAGAAATCCTTGAGGAGTGGAGAAGTGCCACTGGACTGGAAGAGGGCAAATGTAGTCCCAATTTTTAAGAAGGGGAAAAAAGAAGACCCGGGAAATTATAGACCAGTCAGTTTGACTTCAATCCCGGGCAAGATATTAGAGCAAATCATAAAACACACAATTTGTGCACATCTAGACAAGTACTCCGTGATCAGAACAACCCAGCATGGATTTACCAAGAATAAATCTTGCCAGACAAATCTGATCTTTTCTGATCGGGATACAAGCTTACTGGACAGTGGCAATGCTGTGGATGTCATTTATCTTGACTTCAGCAAAGCATTTGACAAAGTCCCACATGACATTTTAATTAGGAAGTTGGAAAAATATGGGCTAGACGGGGCAATTGTTAGGTAGATCTGCAACTGGCTCGATGGCCGCACTCAAAGGGTTTTAGTAAATGGTTCTGTGTCAACCTGGAGGTCAGTTTCAACTGGAGTACCCCAAGGCTCTGTCTTGGGCCCGGTTCTCTTTAACATTTTCATCAATGACTTGGAGGAAGGGATACGGGGGAGCCTGATCAAATTTGCAGATGACACCAAACTGGGAGGAGTAGCAAATACATCAGAAGACAGGAGAAACCTCCAGGAGGATCTGGATAAACTGGAATCCTGGGCTGTAACAAACAGAATGAATTTCAACAGGGAGAAGTGCAAGGTTCTGCACTTAGGCAATAAAAACCAAAAACATAGGTATAAAATGGGGGATACTTGGCTTGGCAGCACAACATGTGAGCGGGATCTTGGAGTCGCCGTGGATCACAAGCTGAACATGAGTCAGCAGTGTGATGTGTCTGCAAAGAAGGCAAATTCCATTTTAGGTTACATTAAGAGGACTGTAGCTTCCAAGTCACGAGAAGTTATAGTTCCTCTTTATTCTGCATTGGTGAGACCTCACCTTGAGTACTGTGTTCAGTTCTGGGCACCTCACTTGAAGAAAGATGCAGCCAAACTGGAGCAAGTCCAGAGGAGAGCGACAAGAATGATCAGTGGGATGGAAGGGAAGCCCTACGAGGAAAAGTTGGGGGAACTTGGGATGTTCAGCCTGGAGAAGAGGAGGCTGAGGGGAGACATGATTGCCCTCTTCAGATACCTGAAGGGCTGTCATAGGGAGGAAGGGGCCAATTTGTTCATAGCTGCTTCTGAAAGCAGAACTAGAACCAATGGGTACAAACTGCAAGAGAGGAGATTCCGGCTGGAAATCCGGAAAAAATTCCTGACTGTGAGGGCGGTTCGGCAGTGGAACAGATTGCCAAGGGAGGTGGTGGACTCTCCCTCACTGGGGATCTTCAAGCAGAGGCTCGATGAGCACCTGTTGGAGATGCTCTAGGGGGAATTCCTGCTGCAGGCAGGGGGTTGGACTAGATGACCTACTAGGTCCCTTCCAACTCTATGATTCTATGATTCTATGATCTACTGTACTTATTTGTGTGGTACTCAGGTCTCAAACTGCCAACCGGATACAGGGGAGATGCAGATGCAGGGGAGGGAACCTGGATGCTGGTGTCATGTGCTCCCTGAAACATCTGGTGGGCTGCTGTGTGATAAAGGAAGCCGGACTAGATGGGCCTTTGGCCTGAGCCAGTGAGGCTCTTCTTATGTTCTTATGACTGTCAGATTGACAAGCACAGTGTCTTTAACCATTGAGCCACTTCAGCCCTTAAAATGTGATTTAGGTGGTTCTAATTTTAGGTGAAATTATTGAAACCACCATTCCCAATGACTGCTAGCAAATGGGCTCTTCATCACCATGGATAGATGCAGGATTGTGTGTTGGGCCATGAATTATTTACCAGTTTTACAAATGACCAGGATGGCGGGAATAAAAGAAGTGTTTTTTTCAAAGCTGCAAATGATACACAACTTTGGTGAGTGATATTACGTTTGAATCAAGATTCAAAATAATCTTGATAGGCTTGGTTATTGGGCCCATACCAAAAAGATTAAATTTAATGGAAAAGAAGTGAAGTTCTGCACATAAGTACACAATTAGAAGCACAAGTACTTGAGGAGGAACCTAGTTTGACCGCAACACATGTAAAAAAGGATCTAGTTGTTAGAGAGCACAATCCTACTACACTTGTCTGCTTAAAAGGAAGCCCCCTTGATTTCAATGGGCTATATGTTACATAGGATTTCAGAGTTAGTGAACCAAAAGTTAAACGTGTGCCAGCAGTGTGATGCATCTCCAAAAAATTCCCCAGTGCAATATAGAGTCCAGATGAATTGTAGAGTCCAGATCATCTAAAGCAGTGGTTTGTAATTTTTTGTTAGAGAGTAGCAACTCAACAGGAGCCCAGAGGAGCCAATAATACAGCACTTTTTGGTTCTCGCTGTTGCTGAATACAGGTAAGTTTAAAAAAATTCCTTTTTAATTACATGCATATTGTGGCAGCAGCAGTGAGAACTTGGAATTGCTGTACTAACAGCACCTTTAGATCCCCATTTCAGTTGAGTTTCTATTCCTCTTAAAGATATAGTAGCCCAAACAGAAACATGAATGCCTGGCCTAAAGGGGTCTATCTATCTACAGTATTTATATACCGCTTTTCAACTGAAAAGTTCACAAAGCGGTTTACAAGAAAATGAAAAAATTAATAGCTAATTAATAGCTAATGGGTCCCTGTCCCAAAAGGGCTCACAATCTAAGGTGCAAAAAGAACACCAGCAGAAGCCACTAGAACAGACATTGCTGGGGTGTGTAGGACCAGTTACTCTCCCCCTGCTAAATAAAAGAGGAGCACCCACTTGAAAGAGTGTCTCTTGACCAGTAAGCAGGGGTCACAAACTCCAGGTTCAGAAACACGGACATAGGGTGCAATCTAACTACGGGGAGTCCTTTCTCCGGTGTAAGAACAATTTGCTCTGGATTGCAATATGAATTTCCCATAGGTTTTCACTAGCTTGTGCAGTAACTGCGGGTACACGTAATGTCTCTTATGTGCTCCCGTAGTTGCTCTGGATTGTAGGGATAAAAGTAATAGTTCCATAATTTTAAATAGTTATAGTTGGTTATAGTTACAGAATAGGGGAAGTTCAAAACCTGTGGTTCTCAAAGTGGGAATAACAACTTCATTTCAGAGGAGCTGTGAAAATACACACTCACAGCCCAGGCTACAATCAAGAGTAACTATGGGAGCATTTACACCAACATAGTTATGGTGCCACCTATGGGAAACTTATGGGAAATGCATGGAGCAACACAGAGGAAGTGCCTCTTGCATCTTACCGTAGTTACTCTGGATTTTAGGGTATACCTCACACTCCATGCAGACACATAACACAACTCCACACACACACACACACACACACACACACACACACACACACACACACACACTCACGCATTGCATCCCAACCCTCACACGTAACTTAACCCCACATTCCACCAACCCACACAGAATACTACACACACACAACCTAACCCACTCAACCTAACTCACTCTTTCACACAAACACATCGTAGCACATTCAGTGCTATTTGCCACCTAAGCATCCCATCCTGATTCCACGCAGGAACTATCTGGTCTTCTAGATGGATCATTAATATGACCTAGTAGGATTATATGCTTAAACTCATGGGAAAATGAGGCACTGTAATATAAAGTAAACATGCTACAGACTAATGATGATTAATTTTTAAGTGTGGGATTGTTCTTTTGGTTGGGGAAGTCCCAAGGTACAGACTGTCTGACACCTGCAATTGTTGCTACAGCTGTCGATGCTAATCAGCCATCAAAGCTGCATACTTAACTCTGTTTATTGTGAAAACAGTTCCTGCCGCCCTTGTTTCCACATTTTAATACTGGTATTGTTGCACAGTGATTGCTTAAGGCAGTGTGATAAGAGTTCTTCACCTTCTTCCCGCCAAATCCAAATACAGTACAACAAGGCAATGCTGCAGAACCTACAAGCCAAACAGTCTACCAGCCATCTATTGATGCCTATCTGGTGTTTTATGATCTCCTGACAGCCGAAACAGGCAGTAACACCAACGAATCATCATGCCTGGGTTGGGGGTGCCGTGTGTGGGCTGGTGGCCTGTGTTCACAAGCAGTACACAGTGCAGTATACACTTGCTGCTACATTTACAGTGGTACCTTGAATCCGAATTGCGAGCATTTTGAATAATGAGCAAAGATTTCATAGAAATCTGTGTTCTGATTAATGAGCAATGCCTCACATAATGAGCGAGGCATTGCCGCAATTCATTGGGCTCCAGTCAGGTGGAGGAGCAGAGCAAGACTATAAGGTTCTAGAGTCTATATGTCTAGACTATAGACTCTCCTAGGGTGACCAGATGCCGAAACCTCAAAAGGAGGACAAGGTCTTGGATTCCTCTCATCCTGGCCTTTCTGGCAGACAATGCCACATTTGCCTATTCATGAGTAAAGCCGCTATATTGGGCACTTTCCCTTTCCCATAGAGCTCAATGCATTTTTTTAATTTTTAGTTTTTTGGCCATAACGTTTGATGTGAAACGTTCAAAACCGATTTCTGCTTTTTAATACGAATCCAATGACATATGACATAATGGGGTACTGCACATCATTGCAAAGATCCAAAATGAAACCAAAATGGAGGACAATGAAGCCCTTTTGGAGGACACGCAGACAGGAGGCTAAAAAAAGAGGACAAATCTGAAAATTTCTGGTCATATGGTCACCGTGGACTCTCTAGACTATAAGCCTTATGAAAAAGGAGGTGACATAACTGTGATGCCATAGATCCTGCATATTCTACTCAGAAGTAAGTGCCATTATATTCAATGAGACTTACTCCCAGGAAAGTATGGGTTGCAGCCGGTGCCCCATCCTCGGTAGGTCTACTTGGAAGTAAGTCCCATTGTATTCAAAGAGGCTTGCTCCCAGGAAAGTATGGGTTGTAGCCTGTACATCATTTTGCTAGGTCTACTAGAAAGTTAGCCCCATTGTATTCAGTGAAACTTACTCCCAGCAATATGCTCACTTTCCAGGAGGCTTCAGCGAGTGGAGGGGGAAGTCGAGCCATGGTCCCAATGCTCTTGTCCTGATGCTGGCCAGAGGAGCTGTGTGAGAGGTTCCTGTTTCGGGCCTATGGGGAGGACAGCCCCTCCTGTCTCTTCAGGTGTTCCTGCTGCTGTGGGGAAGATGTTGGACACCATCATCTTGGAAACTGGCACTAACACACCCACTGCCAGATTCCAAGAAGGCGGATTCCACCTTCCTGTGACCCACACCTTGTAGCACCTTGATAGGGTATGGCACATGCTTTTGGATGTTGACCCGAAATGAAGATTCTTGTTTCTAACAGACATGTCACAGTTCCTATATGAAAGTCATTCTAGGAAAACACATGAATTGATTGATAGATCATTTGAATATTCATTGCATTTTAATTGTGCGGAAGATTATTTAAGGTGGCAGAAGTAGTCAGATCATATCTTCTCAGTTTTTCCTGGAGTTAGATAGTTTTCTGCCTCAGGACCTATTTGTAACATCAACTACTTCAAAATAAATCTAGTGTATTCATTTAGCTTGAACTGAGATTTGTACACAATCTAGGGTTATGATTTGAACTTTTTAAAATGGCCCCCTCCGTACATCTTCTCTCTATCTCCCTGATCTGAATTGAAATATGTTCCGTGAGCAACTCCATTTAGCCTGAGGTTAATCCCCTTCTTCTTGGCTCTGCAGGGAAGTCAAGCTGCCCTTAAGTCAGAGGGGCAGAGGGACCTTTTTGTAGCTGCAGGGGACTTCCAATGCCAGAAACTGTTAGCCCCTGGACAGAGGATGAAGGCATGCAATGCAAGCAGTTTCTGACAGGGAAGCAAAAGTGAGCTGCAAACTCTGCCAAGAGATTCTGTCCATCATCCACATTCAGCCACTCTGTGCCTGCCATACATACCCTCAGGCTGAACAGTTCCTTTTCCCTCTCCATTCTCTCTATTTTCACTTTCTACAAAGCCATACCAAGGACAATTTCACCATGAATTTGCGCCCTTGTGCTGGCCCTTCCTCCCTCTCTTCCTTTCTCACTTTCTCTTCTTCCTTTTCAGTCCTTGTGTCCTGTTCAAACAGTGGCTTGGCTCCCTTGTTTCAGCTCAGTATACCCTACAATATACAATATTCCAGCTCAGGCATACCCTACAATCCAGAGTAACCACAGGAGCATGTAAGAGACATTATGTACACCTGTAGTTACGACACCACCTAGTGAAAACCTATGGGAAATTCATATTGCAATCCAGAGTAAATTGTTCTTACACCAGCGCAAGGACTCCCCGTAGTTACTCTGGATTGTGCCCATAGTCTAGTGGTTGAACGCAGGGCTGGTGAAGAAAGCTAAGAAGGTAAAGACTTGGGCAACTCTTGGATGGGAGACTGTATGCTAATAAAGATGCTGTGAGTCATCATAGGCAGTAGGTGCCACCAATTACAGCTTGACTGACCTGAAAGCAGCCAGAAGCTTGGAAAGCGGTTAATGATGCCCGATGTGATTACCACACCATGAAGGATGCCATCTGAAAGAGTCCTATCAGCAGTGGCATAGCTAGGACATGCAGTTGCACTGGGCTACAAGCTTTAGGGGGACTACAGGCTGATCTTGACACTAGTGACTAAAATGGTGAAAAACGGAGTATGTGTGAAAGATCACGTTATATATTGTTGAAAAGGTAATTGAATGCAAAATGTAATGAAACCAACTCCATTGGAATATTTAAATTCTATCAAAGGTTCTGGCCAATTAGCTAGAAAAGGAAAACACAAAAGCCTATGGAACAAAAAGAAGATTTTTTAAACTCGACTTTCCCGTGATACTGATTTCTCTGAGTTTTTTAAATTTGATTATGCTGTTGTGGCGGTAGGGGGGAACAAAATCTTTTTCAAATACAGTTAGCAAGTAGGTGCTTTAGCTTTGCCAATAACAGAGCAAATAGGTTGACATACAGCAGTTGCTGAGTAGGAAGAGACAGGTTTATTCTCAATATTCTTTTTAAAAAACAAGATGATATCATTTCAGGTTGTGATATCACTTCTGGAGCAACATTTTGAGGTTTACACTGGGCTACATGATCAATAGCTATGCCACTGTCTTTTGAGATGCCCATATTAAAATTACAATACCTACCTCACAGGTATTACAATACCTCACTCACAGCTCCTCCATGTCTACTCAGAAGCAAGTCCCATTATGTTCCCATTACATTATGATTACAGGGTTTCCAAAGGATTACAGGGCAGGATGGACAGAACTTGTCACAGGCCACATGGAAGGTCTCCGTGGGTCAGGCCAGGGTTTGGGCACCACTAGACTATCCTAATTGGTGTGCCTGTTGACATACAGCAACAAATTATGGCTACAATCCTACCCTCTTCTTAGGCTAGCATAAGCCCCAGCACAGCTCCTGTACTGTTCTGGAGATGTCACAAAAATACTATAAGACACTTCTGCACCACTCCTAGGGAAGGGTTAGGCCAGTGCACTGATATGTGCTTGCCTTTCTTCATCACCACGGGAATGGCAAGACCAATGTGTAGTGCCAGCCTAGGCTAAGTAATGCATTCCTGCTGTTTGAAAGTATTCATGAGGTGCCTGCCATGTCTAAATAAAATGTAATAATATTTATAATAAATTAACATTATGAAGTACTCTTCTTATCATACATTATTGATAATCCATATAATAAGCTTGTAAAATAGTTCAGTATATTGATCTCACATTGCAGATGAAGAGATTGGTGTTGCAGCCTGATCACTTTGCTAGTAAATCAGCATAGGCTTGAGCTGATAGGCATTTTTTATGAATGGGATTTCAGTGTTGGGATTCTCCTATGCCACAATCCTACGTATGCGTATCTAGGAATACTTTTAGGATTGTGCTGCTTGTCTTTTGACAGTGCAGTCCTAAGCATGTCTACTCATAAGTTAGTCGCATTGTATTCAATGGTATTTATTCCCAGGAAAGTGGGGTTATGATTGCAGCCTGAATCTTTTAAAGACTTTGTAAGAGATTTAGATGAGTGGATGCTATTTATCCCATTCCCTTATAGTCACCATGGGTGTAGTTCATTAAAATGGAAAATGCTGGGAAACTTAAATATGGAAGAGTTTCTCTGTGGTAAGTCTCTTCTGATTGCTCTGTTTCACTAATTCCTATTTATTTTGCCAGTATATATAAAATTTGAAGAATGGGTTTACAATACGTACATAAAGGCACACAATGTTTGTATTTCAGTTAATGATTCCATTTTTTTTTAGGATTTGTTTGCTAGCTACCCTTATGAGATAAGTGGTTTCATTACCCAGTATGATGAGCAGAAGTTGAACATGCATTATCTCGCAGACCACATTGAGGTAAAGTTTGGGGTCATAAATTCATATGAATCAGATTATGGAAAAAGATGTGGAAAAGAAATGGAATGGAGGTACAGCGAAAACACTATGTGTTGAAAGAAGAGATTCTGAATGAATGGTTTGAATAGAAGTCTGTTTACAATAGAAGAAAAACCTTTTTCAAACCTCAATTAGTATTCCTTATGAATGATCTTGAGTTTAATCCTGATCTTCAGAAATGTCTTATCAGCTATCCAAGCATTGTATTCTTAGCTTTAGTACTTAATACCTGACTTGTCAGAGGCTGGTAAGTCAAGGATGTGGGCGGATGTGGACTTAAAATGTTAACCTTGTGGAGGCTGGTTATTATGCTAGTTTTATTTGACTATGTGTTCTTCTTTATAATCATAATAATCTGAACATCACTTAAAATTTGGCTTTGGGAATTTGTAAACCCCACTTTATAATTAGTTTATTTGCATTCTCTTTATCCCTTATTAGTAAATCACATTTGAGCGGTTCCAGCAAAGTGCTTTGATCACAGTGGCTGGTAATTCACAAACCTGATTTCATTCCCTATTGACATTTAAAAGGCAGTGATGCAAGCGAGCAGAGCTTACAGTGGTCTGAAGAATTAGCATTTCTTACTTATTGTAAAACAGTAATGAATTCCTCTTGTTTTGCTTACACTTGAGCTTTCCTACCCACACATGAACCATATTAAGTGAGGTCACTGGTTCATCTGTCCCTTGTGATCCCACCTCAAGAAAGAGCTCTGAGAAAGTGTGTGTATGTGCTCCTTAGGCTGCAGTCGCCACTGATTTCAAAAAAATATAAAAGAGAACTAGACCAAGAAGGAGAGAAACATTTCTGTCATTTGCCTCTGGCAAATCTAATGTTAAACAAACATGTCTGTAATGCAGATGGGAAGAAGAATTGGCTTGCCATATTCCAGCTCACCAAATCCTGGCTGTCCAATTTGCATATTTTGCCAAAGCATTTATTAAGCAGTGTGTTAGGCTTTACTGCTGCGTTTCCTTTCCAGTTTTTATATTAATGTTTTAAAAAATGTATACTCTGTCCTTTTAAATGGTGACTGGCAGTGGCTTACAAATGTAAAGCAAATATATTGATGCAACAAAGATAACAAAAGAACAGCAATGCAACAAAAAACATGACAATGAGAACTGCCAAAGGAAGAAAAATGCCACAACTTAAAAAAAATCAAACATTATTCCAAATCCTTGAAAGTCTGGCAAAAAGTTGATGTCAAGCATCAGCTGGTGATGAAAAACATGAGGAAAGGAAGCAAATTGCCCTAACCCAATGGTGCTTTGCAGAAAACAAAGGTCCACTAGGCTTTTCCTGTGCACTGGTCAAAAGGCCATTTCTAAAGCCTACAGAGATAGGGGGTGTTTGTGAGCTGTGGAGGTGACCGAAGCAGGTCTCTGGTCACTTCTAATGGCCTCATACAACTCTGGCTCCATACAGATCCAGAAGCCCCGCATTCTCCTATGCCGCAATCCTACGTTTGCATATCTAGGAATCAGTGGAAGATCAGTGGAAGAATAATCCACAGATATGGAAGCTCCACTTGTACGGTGCTTCTTCTCTGCCTTTTGCCATTAAACACCATATAATAATGCATAGTTGAATCATCAGAGGTTGAAAAAGAATTTTTAAAATGGGTCTATATACTGAGGCTGCAATATTTTTCATCCTATCGTTGTATGTCCTGCTGAATGTAACTGGGCTCACTTCAGGATAGACAAGCAAAGGATTACACTATAGAACTGACCTTTCACTCACTACAGAGGCTGTAGCATCTTTTGTAATTTGTTCTTGCTCTTCTTCTCCATGGCAAAATTCCTTTCTGTTTGCAGAGCAAACACTTTCAGGAGGCATTTTATTTCTGTCTCTAATAAACCCTCATCATTGCACAGATGGAAGTAGGGTCATGCTGGTATCTCCTCTATTCTTAAACCAACAATCAGTTTGCAAGGCACAAGTCTCTCTACTGTTGTTATTGAATCCCTTCCTGACTGTTCAGTAGTCTCTCCTCCACTCACTGACAATCCATATTTGCTAATTTGGTATTTTGCTTAGCAAAATATTCTGAAAACATTGTCCTATGAAGAATGTTATTATATTGTTATGACATAATCATAGATCATATGATAACATAGATTGTATCACAGCTGGCTTCTGTTTGCCACATTTCCGGTTAACATAGATTTTGCTGTCCATCTTGAACTGCAGAAGGAATTTCATTGCATGAATTATGATACGTGGGCTCTGCCTAATTTTGAACTGTGCTTAGCTGCATGGGCTGCTAAATTTATGAGGACCTCTTCTCTTTCTGGAATCTACTTCAATTGGATCACCAAGGTCTAATCCCCTATTATAGTCCAAAAGTACATTAGAACTGGGGGTACACCTTGTGTTGGGCTAACGCAAGACCCTTACACAGGCCCAATTGTATAGCAAAAGTGACTTAAAACGTGGAGGCTGATGCTTGGATGTGCACTAGCCTCTAGATATTGGTCCAAGATCATTGGGCTGGCACAAAGGCTGGTGTGGATGCTTGGGAGGTTGGGCAGGTAGGACCATGAGGGCAAAGTGGAGAGGGGGGTAAGGCCAGGATTTGGCACTTGTGCTAGATACTAACCCTGGTCCCAGGCAGCCCAGAGCAGGGGTAAGGAGAATGAATTCCCTTTTTTCCTGGCTGAGCCACAACCAGCCCCATCCCTACTCTTGGGCAGGGCATCCAGCTGGCCTGATCCAACACAGGTTAGGATTAGGCTATGGGTCACAATAAGAAGTAAGAGCTTACCAGGTGTCATTCATCTGCATTTTAATTACACCTCACTTGAAATCTCCATATGATCTCACCCAGTTGCATTGAAGAGGTGAAGGAACAAAAGAGAAAGCACCTCTCTTGTTCCAGCAGAATTACACTCGTTGGGTATACAGTGTTTATTCCACCAAACTAACCACATGAAAAGTCACTAATTTTTTCACCATTTGAGATGGGGTGGGATAATCTTACTCCATATGTATGAGCATCACCACAACAGAAATGAAGTCTGCAATCTTAAAGTGCACTTAGGTTAGCCTATCTAGCACTTCTAAGGTTAGCCTATCTAGCACTTCTATAATTCCAAGATGGTCAATGGTAAAAACAATTGATGGTGTGCCTCGACAATTTCAGTGCTTTGTTTAGGCCCATATCCTAAAGTCAAATTAAGCCCTTTGCTCCGGAGCAGTTAAGGTGACTTTCCATAAGATAACACTAAAGGGTGACGTAACTGCGTGGGCACATAACTGCTCTGGATTTTGCCCTTAGTGTGTCATGAGATGAAAAAGGTTGAAAATCACTGCTTGAAGGAGTTAGCAAAAGACAAAATAAAAAACTAAGAGTACTTTTGAAGAAGGATGAGGGATAGTTATTATTCTGTAAATGATCAGTCATTACTCAGATGTTGCAGAGAATCCAGATAAAGCAACAGTAATTTGTGGGCAAATCATATATTAACTGTATTAAAAAATAAACAATTTCTTGCTGGTAACATGCATACTTTTCCTGCCCCAAATAGTATCCCTGTTATCCCTCTGTTATCTGCACTCCTTTCTGCCTTATAATTTGTCAGTGGTGGTAGTAGGGAGAAAACTTTCCAATTCACTTAACTTTCCAATTTTCCAAAGGAAACTTTTCAACTAAACTTTTTTTCTAACCTAACCAACACCAATTCAGCCTGGAGGTAAAGGAACGTTTAAGGAGGCATCCATGACTACTCCACCTTCTACTGCAGGCACCTTGCCCATCATTGATTTGGCTGCATCAGTGCTGGACAGTTTGATCAGATTGGGTCTTTAGAAGCCTGTTAGGGTTTGAATCTAATAATGAAACATGTTTGGTCAGGCAAGTTGATTCAAGGCTGATGCAATACTGCAGAAGGCTGATGCAATCTAGCTGATGCAATCTGTAACTGCTCTTACAGCATGATTCAGCAGAACTGGAAGTGCTGAGTCACTGGTCACATGACTGCAATATCTCTAACTGATTGGTGTTTCACTATATTTAAGTGTGTATGAGATGATTGCAAAGTGTGGGTTACTGAGGAGGAGTATTATTACTGTTTGATACTCTGAAAGACTGGACTGTATATGTGGACTGACTTGTGGACTGTTTAACTGGATTACTGAGATTGGAATAACCCTGCAACTGGATGTATGTATATGACTGATCTACTGCTTTGACCTTGGACTGTGTTACTTGATGTATCTTCTGCCTGTCGTTTTGAACAATATAGTTATCTTGAACTATAAACAGCTGTGTGTTTACTTTGTGCTGCTGCCCTCTCATTCTCTGCACAACTACTCTGCTTAGCCCTGCTAATCCTGCAGGGACTCACATTCCTAACAAAGCTGAATGCTTCCTCACTGCCCACAAATGCAATGGACAAAATGCATGTGCAATGCTTGAAGAACTTCTCTGCTGCTTCTCTTTCTAAGAAGTCCAGGCTATCTATGATGCTTTTCCCAGCCTCATGTGAGTATGACAAGTCTTGGAGATAGTGCCATTGGTATCATAAAGAAGATTGGTACAGAAGCGAAACAAGAAGACATCAGCCTAGCATTAATTTTTCCAAGTGCAAAGAATTTTTCTCCTTGGCCATTTCAAGCAAATGTTTCCTCCATTTATGTTCTGAGAGTACAGACCCTACGTATACATTTGGGATGGCTCATATGGGTTTCTTTTAAACATGAAAGTATAAACTCAACCCTTGCAAATTTTAATATTTTGATTTAGTAACCTGAAATGCTCACCAAAGTTCCAAACTTCTTTGATATGCTTTCTTATTTTCCTAGTCCTTTTGCATTTTAGTTATTTCAGACTCACCTTTTACATCTGCAACTCTCACAGGCTAAAATTCACCTATTTGGAAACGTTGATATGGCCAGAGATTTTACACATCTCTGCACTAGAATATAAGTGCAGTACAGTAGTTGGTTATTATATAAGTGTTGCTGCTTACTTCATTATTCCGCACACCCAACTGTTTCCAAGAATTGTAAAAGGGCTACTAAACCATCCTATGAAAATGTCTCAGCAGCACATAATTTTGCTAGTCAGCTGTCACAAGACAGTGTAAAGTCTCATCTAAGCCATGCATCATGCACTTACATATGGGGTTATGTAGGTGTTTACCTCAGAAAAATATCATCTGTTTAATGCTCGAATGAGATGACATATCTGTGAACCTGGAAAGAATCACAAGGCAGAGCATGCAGAGCATGGAGGGGAAAGAGGGATGTCTGTGGGATTTGTAGTGCCCATGGGAGCCATTTCTACCAGTGGGTCATTTTATTTTGTTACAATTGGACACCATTATTGATCTGAGCTGTATGCCACCTGGTGTCCTAGTAGCACAACATAGTGAAACCGGATCTGCCATGAATTTCACAGCCAGGGCATTTCACAATAAATAATGAAAGTATTAACATTTATGATGAGTATATGTCCCTTCTGTGTTTAGATATTGCTTTATTTTAAGCATGTCTTGTTTTTTCAATTTTGATAATGTATAAATTAGTTAAAGTATCTAAGGATAGAAACAGAAGAGCAAATTATTACACCTGACACAAAGCAGGATAGTTCCTTGTCCCATTTCAATCTTCATGCAGAATTTGGTTTTCCACAGCCAACTCTAAACTCTTTCAAGGCCACTCTTGAGCTAAGCTCTAGCTATCATAGATTTAAAGCTTGTGCTACAATCCTAAGCTCCAGTTAGGTCACTCTAAGCCTGGACATGTACTGACCTGGGGGTGTCACAAAAGTGCCATAAGATTTACAACTGGAAAAGATCTGGAAAAGATCTCCCGCTACCAAGACCTAAGAATTGAATTACAGCGAATCTGGTGTAATAATAATAATAATAATAATAATAATAATAATAATAACATGCAGTGCCGAAAGACCTTGGCAGGTACTTGAAAACCATTGGCATTGACAAAATATCACTCTGTCAACTGCAGAAAGCTGCTCTTCTAGGGTCAGCACGTTTTATACGCCACTACATCACACAATCCTAGACACTTGGGAAGGGTCTGACTGGTGATGTGACAGAAACCAGCATGAAGTTCTTTGCTGTGTATTATTGTTTGATTTTGAATAAAATAATAATAAAGTCATTTCATAAACCCTGAAATTCCTTTTTAAAACTGGTTTGGATGTTAAGATAATCTAGGTCCAGCCACTTTTCCTTATCTAACAGAGATCAAAATACCGGTATACTTCTTGGTTGGTAACAAGAAGAAGACTTCTTTCCCTTCTTGAAATGTTTTGTTCCACAGTGTTCCATATTCTTCCAAAGGGGTCAACATCCCACAACCTAGGAATAGCCCTACGTTAATTAACAGCAGACCAGGAAGGTGAATTAAAGCAACTCCAGCAAGATATAGATAGTTTGCTGGCCTTGTGGGGATTTTTCTCTCATTGGCCCTTGTGGAATAGATTTAGAAGTACATCAAGACAGCTGACCACAGACATGTAGTGTTTCCATGGTTGCAAGTTCTGTTCAAAAATCTTTATGTCTGGCTCTGTTCAGTCCGAGGTCTTGAAGCAAAATGCTTGATCTGCAAGTCAAACCTAAGTTCAAAATTGGTTGGGAAGAGTTCTGAAGGTTTTCTAAATGTGACTCTTGAAATTTGTCCTAGACTCTAAATTATAGTGTGCTAGTTACCATATATTCATTCATTCATTTGTTCATTCATTCAATTTACTTTATTTATATTATATTATTTTGTCCTCCCTTTTTCTTTATTTTTCTTCATTTTACCTATATTTACCTGTATTGTAGTACCCATCTTCACATTGGATTTTTCTTTGAATTTATGTTGATACAAATAAACTTCCCTTTGATTGCAATGAACAATTAAAATTTAGTACAACTACCCAGCTACCCATGTCAGGGAACATCCTGTAATTATTGAAAGTCATGGTACCATTGAATGTTTCATTTTGTATAAAATTAAGACATTTTTGCATTTTGAATTGGTTTTGTCCTATAGTAGCATAGTTACCTGTGCTTTGCAAAGGTATTCATTTTTCTAAGTCCAGGGACTTTTGCTGTGGTTTGATGAGTCACTCAGGACAATCATTTTGATATACAGATGGGACTGTGGTATTTGCAGGAGACCCATTCTTGGAACCCCCCTGCAGGTCTCAAAAACTGCAGATAATGAAATCCATGGTTTGGATTCCTTTAAGCTCTCTGGAGGCAACCAGAACCCAGTTCCAGTCACCTCTGGAGGGCTTTCCCAGGGCTCAGAAAGCGTTATAAAGGCAAAAAACTCACTTGGGTTTCCTTCCAGAAGCCACAAGTTGTACTTTGCTGAAACTGCCTTTGTAAAGCCTGCAGAGGTTGTGGGAGAATGCCTGTTAGAAAGTTCACTGGAGGTGATCAGAGCATGATTCTGGGGCACCTGTTTTGAACCGGATCTGCTGATACAGAATCTGAACCAGATCTGCTGATACAGAGACCCCACCTGTTAACAAATTTCAGAGCACAGTATGTGTCAATTTTCTTAAAAATGTTCTAATAGCTGACTTCACTGCTTTCCATTCCATTCATATCAGCCCTCCTTTTCAGAAAAAGGCAGAAATGAAGCTGCTAGATTTATGGAAATGTTGTGAGTAATGGTTACATATTAATATTCATACCTGCATATTTTGTATTTAATTTATATATCAAATTAAATTGAAATGCCAAATCTAGCATCAATCCTTTGTTCTCTCCTCTCTGCCAGTAGTTTAAAATGAACTTCTTTTTTTGAGAGTGACAAATCAATGAGGAGGTTCTTAAAATCAGTTTATCTTAAAATCAGTTTATCTTAAAATGTGAATAACGAAATAGTCTGCGACCTCAATCCTATTGTCATTATACTGTATCAGTGTTGCCATGCCACAGAAGAATGCGCTGAAACATCGGCAGGGTATAACTTCTGTCTCTGGTTGTGGCTCCCCCGGGGGTCATGTGATGGCGGCTGGTGTACACAGGTGTCTATCATATGGGTCTGGTGGAGGCAAGAGGAAAGTTAATTTACACAGATGATTTAACTGGGTAAGCCTTTACATTCATGAGGACATGTTATAGCACAGGGACCTCTTTAATGGGAGTGGAGGCAAGTCCACTTCCCACAGGAACTTGGTTCCAATTTCTGCACCCAAAGATCACTTGGCTATGGCCATATTGACCACTGGACAAGAGGTCTGGTCAGGTGGACCACTGGTGTGTTCTGTCTGAAAGAGTGGCGTTAGCCATAGAGATGACCCTTCCTGGTATCAGTGATTCTGGTGTCTCCCTAGGGTGGTCCCTGAAGTGGTTGTGGGACCTGGAGGCATTTCCTCTCTTTCCTCTTCAGAGCTGTGTCTGGGATGTTCTGGGTGAGGGGATGGCAGGTGTAGGGGAGGCTTGGGATGGGAGGGATGGGAGTGGGAGACAGGGCTCAGACCTTAGTGTAATGTTAGATTCTAGCTTCCCGGGCAAATTCTGGCTATTCCCATCTTCTCAGATTTGGTCACTTCTAGAGGTGGCCAAGTCTGAGTAGACCTATTGGGAAGGGGATGAACAGCATTGCAGCAGTCCCAGTACTTGAGCTGGATGCACTGCAGGGTTTCCAGCCTGCCTGTCCCAGTGCAAGTTAAGATTGCACTAAGGACGTCCAGCATGACATTCTCTTATCAACCTGTAGTTCTCAAGTCAAATTGAACAAGAACAATTTTTTCTCAACACAGTAAAAAGTCATCATCAGAGTTGTCAACTGGCTCCTTCCTAAAACCGTCTCACCATCATGGGGGAATTATCGTGGGACCAATTCCCAAAAAAGAAAGTGAGAGTTGGGTTTTTTCCCTGTTATTGTTAGCTGTACACCTTTAACATGTAACTTTTGCTCTGGTCTCTTCACTTAGAACCTTCAAAACTTCCACCAGTTGCAGCTTTACTGAAGAACTGTAAAAGAAAGTCAAATATTGATTTCAAGAGTCAGCAACCCTGATTTCTCTGTCATTCTACACTTGAAGCGATATCACTGGACCATTGTTTGCAGATGCAGTGATAGCAGAGAAAAAACAACCTTCATCCATGACCTTGCGTCAGTTCTTAAAACAAGTCAACAGCCAGCACAACTTGAATACCAAATGTGCTGTAATCACACACAGACACAGATACACAGACACACACACACACACATGCACCCATTTCCCCCGACTGAAGTCGAATATATTTTCAGAGCATGTTGTAATTGATTTATCAGTAAAAGTGTCACATAGAAATAGCAAGCGATAACTTCATGATATTTTTCTTAGTGAAGGCTTTCCCTTTCAAACACAAGCCTGTGCTTCCCATGGGTGACCTGAAAGGCCTGCTGGTACATTTCCACCAGTAATGTTCAAAAGCCTAAATTGAATCCTGTATTGTTTGTTCCATTCTCTATATATAAATGTGGAGAAAGGTTTTTTTTAAATTTTGCTTTGTCATCTCTGAAAATAATCAGAAAGTGGATGTTGTTCATGTTTACATATGCCTTTGAAAAATTTAGGAAATCAGTAAAAATAGCAATTAGAGGGCACTAATTGCTTTGAAACTGACACAATGTCAAAATAGCATCACAAAGCAGTAGCCTGTGTGAACATCTTTTGCATTTTAAATTCCAACCGTTAAAGGCATTTAGAGCAGTAAATTATATTACAGCAATTTGCTTTACAAAATATATATTATAAATCTAACTTTCACTGACAGCTGTGACAAGCTATACTCCTAAATATATGTCTCATCCAGGCTTGATTGCTAGTCTGGATTCCCCTGATCTGTAGTAGCAATTAAAACACTTTTTATCTGTCACAATTTGGGGGGGGGGGTGTATTATTTGATCATTCGGTTTCACTACTCAGATTCACCCTAAAGCTTCCCTTCATTCAGAATCTCTGTTTTTTTCAGCTCTTGCAGCATTTGCAAAATCTTTTTAGTATCAATGTAGTTGTATTAAGCACTTTCCTTTGTTTGACAAAAGAAGAAGCAGACCCTGAGTGTGGTTAAAAGAAGAGGAAGAGATACTTGTCTGTTGTATTTGGCTGGTAAATAATTAATGGTGCCTGCAAAGTGGAAGCCACATGGTCAGACAGAGTTGACAATGCTTAAGAAGACACTGTGAGAAGCCATAGATTGTTGATAACACCATGAATGGATTGGAAGGTCATGTGTGTAACAGAGATGGCAGTTGAAGTTGCCTGTCCTCCTCAGGATTTTGCACCAGCAAAATATCATTATGATCCGGCAAAAGATCATTATGACCCACAAAAATTCCTTAGACCAGCAATTTTCAGTTTTTTTTCATTTCATGGCACACTGGCAAGGCACTAAAATTATCAAGCTAAACCATCAGTCTTTTGAAAATTGACAAGGCACATCATGCTGCACATGAAGTTTCGTATCCATCAATGACCCTATTAATAAAAGATATCTAATAAATAAATTCTCCAAACTCCCATGACATACTTATGACATACTCTTGCAGCACACCAGTGTGCCATGGGATACCGGTTGCCTTAGACATACTTAAGGGATATGCCATCAGTGAAACTCAAAGAATGCATCACTGCAGTTTTCTGCACTCAAAAACAAGACTAAAGGGCTACTTTAGTCTTTACAAAGTCTTTACTTTACAAGGTAAAGGAATACTTTGACTCATCTGCCATTCATTTCATCAGAACTTGTGCAAGAGAAATTCTGCGTTATTAGAATAAAGCAGGCCTTCATCAGTCTTGAAAGACTATGGTATCGTGCTTGGCGCTGCATACATTGCATGCAAAGCATGAAAGCCTGGGTTGGATTGTTATGGAGGATAGGCTGTTACCCAAGCAGCAAATCCCCCCTCTCCACGCCACTGAATTAGTCCAATGGAAAGGCAGAGCCGATACGATTGGATCCAGCTGGCGTTGCAGAGCTGGGCTAAGGACAGGAGCTCACCCTGTCTTGTGGGGCCGACCCAGGTCTCGAACCCTGGCCTGCTGGTTAACAGGCACAGAGACTTAACCGCTTGCGCCACCCACAGCCCTCTGTGTTATTAGTGCCAGCTATTTGCAGTTATTTCTCTTAGTTTTAACATTCATTTGGGTCTAGAAAACTGATGGAAGTAAATATTTTGAATGTTGATTTATTTGAGCTAGCCTGTGTAAAAATGACAGAAATAATGATTGCGCAGATAATGTTTGTAAGTGACACCACCAGTCCTGAGACAGTCATGAGACAAACCAAAGATACAAGACTTGTACTGTCTTGTACTCTATCTGTACAAGAAAAAGGGCTGTAAAGGCTAAGTGTTTAAGAAGCCATGCCTGATAACTGCAGAGTAGGGTTCAAGACCCGGATGCTACAAAACAGAGTGAGCTCTCATCCCTTGCCTAGCTCCTGCCAACCTAGCAGTTCACAAGCATGGAAATGAAAGTAGATAAATAGGTACCACATTGGTAGGAAGGTAACATGTTCTGTGGGCATCAGCATATAGTCATTCTGGCCACAGAGATGTCTTCAGAAAGTGCTGGCACTTCAGCTTAGAAACGGGGATGAGCACTGTACCCTAAAGTCAATAAACAACTAGCAATACAACCTATGGGGGACACCTTTACCTTTATACCAAACAGAAATGTATTTATACATATACTGTACAAGAATTCATTTCACTTTGTACAGTTACTGCAAAACCATTGAGAATTCTGTCACTGCCATTGTTGTTAAAAACATTGTTGGTAAAAACAAGAAGCAGCTTATATGGGAACATATTCAGCCGCCCCCCCCCCTTCCTCTTTTGGTTGAGAAAGTGGTGAAATAATAAAATATGCTGTTCAAATTATTCCTTTCAGAAGATTCTAATTTATTTTTATTTGTGATGTAGACATTCTTTCTTCTTTATAGAGATGCTGCAGACATATTTACTTGTGAAACTGAGACCTGCACAGATCAGCCTGCAAACATTTGAACTTTTGCAAGTGAATCAAACACTCTAAAAGTTTAATTTTTTGAAAATGCTTGCAAAGTCTCAAACTTTTGTGGGCACATTCAAGCTTTTGTGAAAGAGCTAATTGATGGTATGTAAAGATTTGAATTTTATGGTTATTTTTGTGTAAAAGTTTGATTCTATTTCAGGTTAAAGAGTAGGATTCTCTTGCACGCTTCCTTTTCCTGAAAGTACAGAGTAGGCAAAAGTATTACATGGTTTTGAGGGGTCTCAGTTTCACTTTCAGGTCTAATTTACCAGGATTCTAAATTCAAAAGAAATATGGAAGAAAGTTGTAAACTTGAAGGAAGGAAGGAAGGAAGGAAGGAAGGCTTTCCTTTTCTGTCTTTTTTTACGGATACCTATCTATTGGTGATTGTAATCTTATTTATACATATAGTGCCAGAGTAAAGTTACAAAACTGTCATAACAATAAGAAATCAGTCTTGCATCTCCAGACTATGAAATATTATACAGAAATTCCTCCAATAACACTATTTCCTTTAGTGCTGTTTCACTACATTGTTCTTCATCCTGACTTGATTGATATCTATTATAACTAATGGAAGCAGATCATTCTGACCAATCCATGCCAGTTTCCTTTGATGCCATCTTCTATTTTGTTTCAGGCAAAACCTGGCTTTTCAGGAAAGGATCTCCCGCAGTAACAAAGGTATTGCTCTCTGGGATTTTGGAACCATTGTGAGTTCCTGCATGGAAGGTGTAAAGGTGGTGACAAAATCTCAACTAAATCAGATCACTGTTGGGGGTATGCACATTGTTTACTTACGCTGTTGGGGGTAAAAGAGTTCCTGTATTCTGTGGACCATTCTGCAAGGCCCCCTTCACTTCCAAACAGCTAAAAATAGTAGACAACAGCCACTTCTGGTTTTCATCCTGAATCCTTTACCTCCTTTAGATGGACCATGTATCAGTATTTAGATTGTCAGCCCTTTGGGGCAGATACCCATCCTCTCATTCTTTGTCATGTGCTACATGCATGAATGACACCAATGATATCACCAGGTTTTTGAGTGCCCAGGGGCAAAGTCCTGCATTAGGTCCCCTGGTACACAACACCTCCTCCCAGTAGGCACTGCTGAGCTGTCACCAGTACTGGGGATTCAAAGTCTGCCCTGCTAAGAGTCTCTCTTAGCATTCTCCTGGGGTCTGACTGGCAATCTCTGGGATGGTCCTAAAAATAACAATGTAAAATAATAAATACTATAGTACTAATAATATAGGCATGCTTTAGGAGTCAGATAAAAAGAGGAACTTGGATGTATCAGATTCACCCATTTGTTGTGAGAATCCAGCTGAGAATTTGTTGTGTGATAAAGCTGCAAATCTAAAGATAAATGCTTAGGGAATAAACCCCAGTGAGGACTGGAATTTATTTCTGGGTAAACATGCATAGCATCACACTGAACCTGCCTGTTTTTGCAGATGCATCAGTACTGCTTTGGCTTTAGTCACTAATATTTTATTCAGTGTTTCATTCTGAACCGTTTTGTAAAGACTTTTACATATCTCTTGGATATGTCTGGAAACCCAATCCAAATTTTGCTTTAAGTCAAGATCGTCTGTTTGGGAAATATTTCAAAAAAGAGAGTATGGATAATATTGGAATATGGCGGAGCCTCTCGTCCTCACAATCCCCTGTGAAATGAAAGGATCTATATAGGAGCAAGGTTTAGTGGATGTGGTCTTAATATATGTGGCCAAGAAATGTTATTTTAATAGTTTAATAAATCACATTTCTCTATAAGACCTATCTACAACCATTGTGTATATTGCAGCTATGCATGTGTACATGTAAATTTGGTTATAGAACAAACGTCTTGCTGCCTGATCTTATGCATACTTACTGAGTCCAATTCTGTTTAATAACAGGTAAAAATAGAGTTACAGCCTTAAATTATCAGATTTAATGTGAACACCTTTGGAATCCCTTCCCCTTTCTTTTTGAATAACATATTATTGATAAAATAGGGCTAGATGTGTATTCCTTATATTCATTTCCTCATTTACTGCATATAAGATCATAAAGTGCCCTCTACTGGTTCTTACATGAAATACAGAATATGGTGAATTGAAAAGTTCCCATAACGGCTTCTCAATACGCTGACTTTATAATGCCATAGGGCAGGGGTGGGAAAACTGAGCCACTTTAGGAATCCTGGACCTTTAACAATTGTGTAGAAGGGAGAATTTCAACAGGTGCAACTTGTCATCTATGAGATGACAAGCTGTACCTGATGAAATTCCCTCTTCTGCACTAGGGGAAGGACTGTCACACCTCAGTGGTACAGCACCTCATTTGCATGCAGAAGGTACCCATATCAATCCCCAATATCTTCAGATAAGATAGGAAAAAATCCTCCCCGAAATCTTAGAAAGGCACTGCTAGTCCACGTTGAAAGGTACTAACCTAGATGGACCAATGATCTGATTCAGTTTAAGACAGCTTCTAATTGTCTGCAATTTGACTTTGTAGAACACCTATCAAACTATACTCAATATTTTCCAATGTTTTTATCAAGAAACTGTCTCTCCCCCCATTCAGGGCTAAAAGTGAATGGGAATGAACAGTGACAAAGTAGAGCGGTGTGACCCTAATACTCCACCAGGAGAGCATAGTGTTGGTATGGAAGATCTCTTAGAAGTTGTTTTTGCAGCAGCATATAATTCTGCTAGCAGAGAACCAATAATTTGTTATAACTATAAGACTTGAGGATGTTATTTAGAAGCTTGTATACAATATTTTTTCTGAAAATTATTTTTCTTCTGAAATGGAATATTTTATTTTTAAATTCCTAATGTAAATTCAAGCTGAGTTTTCATTTAGTGTCATCTTTCTGTGAAATTCTTCAAAATAGTTGTCCTTTTATGTGTATGTTGTGCTGATGTGCTGGATAAGATTATCTATATGCAGAAATGGGTGCATGATCTCCCATAAAGTGCCTGATAATTATTATACCCACAACAAAACTGTCTATGTTGCTTGGCTTCCTAGTGGATACAGACTTGCCAAATATCAGTACTCTAGTGAAGAAGATGCCTTTGATTTTTTTCTCCTTGAAATGTAATTATCTATATTTGCAAATTTAAGAAACAGAGACAAGAACAAGGCAGCTATCAATCATGCAAACTGAGTTTGTTTTTGAATGTATTGCTGATACAGTGTACACTACAATTTCTCCAAAGGTATAATAGCTATATATCTCTGCCAGCTGAGAATACCACTACATAGAACAGATGCTGGAATAAATGCACAGTATTAGATTTTAAGATGGTACAAGGCTGTTTAACAAGCACTTTTGACAGATTTTTGGTATGGTTGATGCATTGTGTGACCTGCAGGTGGCGGTAAAGAGCACCCTGCAGCACAGAGAACATATTCTCTCCTTCCCTTTTTAATGTTGATTATTAAGGTATGCATTCTGTTGTGTAGTGGCTCTCAAATAGGGTTGCCATATGTCCCAGAAAACAGGGATAGTCCTGATTTTTGGGGAGTGTGCTCACATTCTGGCAAATGGAACAGAGTCCTGTCCTGATTTTGTGGAAGAGAATTATGGCAACCCTATTCTCAAAGTGGGGGTGGTGGTTGCTTCATATCAAGGTGGGGGGTCGCAAAAGTTGGGAACTGCCATCTTGGAATCTGGCAACGGGCTCCACCATATTGGGATGGGGTACTCAGGCTGCCGTCCATATTTTCCCATGAGCAAGTCTTATTTAACACAATGGTACTTACTTCTGAGTAGACATGGAGGAGCTCTTGCATCACAGTGATGTTACTACCTGTTTGAAGATATCACTTCTGGAGGATCCTGGAAAGATCGTCATTCTCAGGAAGGGGTCCCAGGTGAAAATGCCTTAGAACCTCTGCTGCAGACCATGGGAAAGCACCAAAAGCTGCATATTTCATCCTTAATCAACAAAGTCCTCTGGTGGCTCAAGTGGTTAAGACACTGCCTGTTAACCAGCAGGCCAAGGTTCAAGACCCGGGTCCCCACAAGATGAGGATTTCCTTCTACAGGCAGGGAGTTGGACTAGATGGTCCACTGGGTCCCTTCCAACTCTGTGATTCTATGAAAAGCATCCAAGGTTCTCTGATGATGCAGAGTTCCAGAGGGCGCATTTGCCGAAGACTGCTCTGGAAGTTCCCTTTTGTTCTATATATGGGAGGCTTCCTGAATGAATATAGGAGGGGGCTGAGCCTTCAGGCCACTCATATTCCAAGTCCTCAAAAACAAAAAGTGGAGCGAGGGATCTCCGAGTTGTCGCAAAAAGCCCTTATTTCAGTGGGCTTGCCCAAGTTTTTGCCCACATTTCAAAAGTAAAGGAAAATTTCAATGAACCTCAAGCTCTGGAAGCAGCTGTAAGAATGAGGGAAGGAGGCAGGAAAGCACAGAAAGCAGCAGCGCCAGGACCCTCACAGACCCACAACTCAGTGACAGGTAACTGAGGGCAGCCAGGCTTCCTTTGCTTATATGTTAGATGTTTGATGTCACTTCTGACCATGACATACTTTCAGATGATGATATCACATCCAGTTTGACAGGAAGTTTCAAACAGATTGTTATTCTTAAAAGAGGGTACCAGGCGGAAATGCTGGAGAAAAACTGATGTAGTGTGCTTGTTCTTTCCCCCTTAAGTGTTTTATTTCTAGTGTCTTGGTGTTTATAATAAGCATTAATGAGGTGCATGCCCGAACTGTTGTAGCTTTTCCATTAGCCAGAGGTAGAGTAACTCTGATAGCAGTGCTTGGACAAAGAGAGACCCAGTTTCATTCAGGTTGACCTCCTGGATGAGATTGAACAGGAATGTTTCAGCTCTGCAGGAATTCCACTTGTGGTCAGGACCCTGTGCATTATAATGAACAAGACGGCTACATCTTTTCTACATCTGTTTTCCATGTATCTTTTCACAGTTGAATTAATCAAGCATATTTTGTGAAAGCTTCTTGTTATCTGTCTCTAATGCATTTGATCTCAGTGGTTGTTTGGCTCCCTGTTCTACCTCTTTTATGGACATGGGAAAAGTTTGTCATAGGATAGGAATGTTTTTATTCTGGATCATGTTTTAGACTTGATGAATTGTTCCTATGCATGTTTCCTTGCAAGTAAGTCTCAATAATTTCAGTGGGGTTTTATTCCAAAAAAGATTTACAGAGGGTTTCATCTTCTATTTCAGGGGTGAGCAACCTTTACTCTAAAGGTGATGTCAACATGTCACTGTGAAATGTCTGGACTGCAGAGCATCCAGAAATAGCCTGCATGGAGCATGACTTGAAAGGTAGACTCTCATCCAGTTTGTAATGCCCTGGATGGCAGAGCCACCTGTGCCATATAGCAGCACATGGACCCTCCAGGTCCAGGCAGTCAGCTCTACCATTCTCCATCTATCATACTGTAACTTGAATGAGAGGCTTCACCTCCTGAACCAAGCTCTGCAAAGGCTGCACTTCAGCTGGTGACTTCAATCTGGTCCACAGGCCACAGTTTGCTGACTCTGGAAGGAGTCCCTAAGGGGAAAGGAATTATGGAATTCAGCGATATGACACTGTAATGGAATGGCATTGTTTTGTTGTCCATACCCATTTGCCCATGTTGACATAACCCCAGTCTTCGGATGGCATCAGCATCCTGATGGAGCCCTTTTCTTCAGGATGCTAAAGTGCCAGGCAGACTTAAAGAACTCCAGGAACAAATCTCCAAACAGAATGACAGCTAACGTTCAATAGCAATGTTAAAATTAAAGTACAGTAGGTTGAAATAAATTTCCTAATTTCATATACCTGAAACTATATACAGTATACTGATGTGTAACATTGTATACTGATGTGATTTAAACTAACTGTAATTAACCAGAAGATCTTGAGTCTTTCCATTCGGTGCATTGGGCAGTAAGCACTTTCAGTTGTGTTCAATCAGTTGCAGCAGTTTCAGCTTCATCCCATGACAGGTTGATAGTCATTAACCCCATCCCAAGAATGCCTTCTCCATTCCTCCCCATACTCCCTCAGCTTTCTAATACTGAGGGATTTCTTTCTATTACTCAGCGAAATCCACAGACCGTGCTTTCTTAGCACAGGCCTGGCCCCTGTTAGTGCTGGGCTAGCTCTCATGGCTGGCCTGGCAGTGATGCTGCCAGTGATCCACAGTAACTACGGGAGCATGTAAGAGACATTACGTGCAGCTGTAGTTACTGTACCACCTAGTGAAAACCTATGGGAAATTCATATTGGAATCCAGAGTAACTTGTTCTTACACCGGAGCAAGGATTCCCTGTAGTTACTCTGGATTTTGCCCATTTACTGGCAAATGCTTTACTGCTTTTTTGCAACATCCAGCCTCTCCCACAATTTTAAGATTTATGCTCTTAAGAGATTTTTCTGCCCCAAATAAGACAGAATAAATAGAAGTGCAGTGTATTTAGGAGAAAAATATATAAGACTTCCGTTATGGATATGTTGTAATGTTGTAGGTCAGGGGTCGGCAACCCCTGGCGCATGCGGCAAGGGTGGCACAAGGCGCTACTCCAACTGGCACACCATTGTTTGCAAGCAAGTGGCTGCCTATTTGGTGGAAGGACGAGTCCCTAAGGGGAAAGGCACGCCTCTGAGGAATGTTCCACCTTGGGAGGCATGCCACGGAACACCCCCTTCCAATTGGAGAAGCAGGTGGGGGGAGCCAGCTATTTGGAGAAGGAGGAGGCATGCTTCTGGAGAAGGTGCACTTGGAAGGAGGAGGTGAGCATGTGGCTCTTTCCTCCACACTGGCCTCACTGGAGCCAGATGGATAGGTTCTGAGGCTCCCTGTTCCCTTTAGCGTGTACTCAGCAGGTATGGCTGGAGGGAGCTGAGCCTGCAGTCCAATTCACACTTGCCTGGGAGTAAGCTCCATTGAGAACAATGAGGTTTACTTCTGGGGAGACATGCCCACTGCAGGGGATCTCTGATCTCCAGGTTTGGAGAGACAGAGGGGGGCATGATCCTGGGAAGGCTCTGAGGCTGCAGTCCTTTCCTTACTTGTCTGGGAGTAAGCTCCATTGACAGCAATGAGGCTTACCTTTGAGAAGACAGGCCTAGTGCAGGGGATCTATGAGCACCAGGTTTGGAGCTAGAGAGGGGGACACTATCCAAACAGGCAGTGCCTTCCAGTTGCTTGTAGCTATGATCTTCTTAGTAGGCATGGCTAGTATTCGGCTTGCATTGGTCAGATCTCCTGGTGTGTCTGTGTGTGAGAAACATCCATACCACTTGTCCCTCAGTTGTTCCTTTCTCCGCAACCTTGCATTGGTCAGATATCCTGGTTATGTGTGCGTGAAATGTATATATATTTCATGTCGGCACTTGGAATAATACTGAAACATAAATCAGCATGATATACCATATTTCCTGGCTTATAAGATGCACTTTTTTCTCCCCAAAGGGGGGGAAATGTCTGTGCGTCTTATAGAGTGATAGGGCCAATCCTGGACCACCTTACCCCATCATGTCATGTGTCGTTGGATTCGTATTGAAGAGCAGAATCGAATGCAAAAATCAGTTCTGAGATATCTTCTTCCTATCAAAAGGTAAGGCCAAAAAAGTAAAAATCAAAAATATAAAAACAAAAAAATACATTTTTGGCAATTTTTTAAGCGGGTAGGAATTTTGGCTTGGGGGATAGAAATTTTGCTCTGGGGGTAGGAAATTTGGCCTTGGGGTTCAGGAATTTTGGGTTTGGCATCTGGTCACCCTGGCACAGTTGCAATCCTAATCAGCCTTCCCTGGCTTGGAGACTTGCTCCAAAGTAGACATGCACAAGACCTAATTCCACCTGCTCCATGTCTGTGCCTCCCTCACTCTTCCCTATCTAGATCCCCTCACCTTTCCCTACCTACCCCCCAAAAGAACCCCCCCCCAACTTACCTGCCTTCCTGGACCATTTGCAATGAGATTTGTACAAGACGTTGTTGTCTGATCATTTGCAATGAGATTTGTGCAAAAGTCACAAATCACTGACACTAGAGATGATGAGTTTTTGGGGTTACCAGAAAATTAGAAGTGTGCTTGAAGCTTAAAGTCTTTCCTCATTTGTTAATGACAGTGATAATGGTTCTTATTAACACTGCTGACTTTACATGGTTGAAATATTATTCTGTAATATTTTATTAAATATATTAGTACACCATTTGGTTCAGAATATTTTTTTCTTGTTTTGCTCCGCTAAACTTTGGTGCGTCTTATGGTCCGGTGCATGTAATAAGCCGGGAAATACGGTAGCTGAAAGATTGCTGACCCCTGTTCTAGGTTTTTTTCCTCACATGTATTCTCTGTACTAATTAAAAAATCCTGTGATAATATAGAAAGGGGAGATACTCTATTGTCATCACCCATTTGAAAACAATGTTTTTCTCTTCTACCTTCTTCCCCATCAATTTCTTTGTATTAACCAAAACCTGCTTGCTATTAACCCATAACCATCCAAAGAGCCAGCAGGAGTGAAACATTACATGTGTTGTGTGTGCTATTTTGCTTTTAAACAAGACTGCCTAGTCCCAAATGATTTCAATGATGATTTTCCACCCTTTTCCCAATAGCTTTCTCCTTTTCCCACAGGAATTTATTTGTGCAGCACTGCGGTTGAACTATTGGTAAAATTTTATGACATTTACATTTTATTCTCTGCTGAACCCCCTCCTTTTTATTTGCTTTTATAATTGCTTTCACATTTACCCTCCTCTGGCCTTTTCAAAACCTTCCGGTTATGTTTTAGAATTGTGTGCAATAAATGAATACCGGGAAAGAAAAGGTCATCTGCTTAGTACAGATTGAGGCTGATTGCCCTACTTCAAACCTGCTGAATTTGCATTGCACAATTCAAATCCACTGCCAATAAATGGAGATGAGTGTCCAACGTGGAAACTGTATCTGCTTGGAGATGTGTAACCTCCCCAGTCCACTTTTTCTTCTGGCCGGACACAGCCCAGCTGAAGGTGCTTATTATGTGTCTATTGGATTTTTTTTATTTTGTTTCTTTGTGAAACAGAACTCAGGGGTAGAGATGTATGATGATGATGGATTGACTGTGCATACAGGTACAGTAAGTTCTCAACTTACAAACGGTTTTTTTTCCAGAACCTGGTTCATAAGCTGAAATGTTCATAACACCTTCAATGCACCTGAAAAAATGGAAAAATTTGTATCTTGCAGGGACGTTTGTGTGTACTGTATGAAAGTTTGCCTCTTGAAAGGTCATAAGTTGAGGACTTAACTGTGTTTGGTTTTGCTCAATGGTTTTAATGGAAACAAATGGGCTATAAACAGAGTAGAGAAGAACACTTAGACAGGGACAGGCTTTGCCACCCATCCCTGTGGTCTCTTTGGCATATAACTTGCTCCTAGACAGCTGTCTTGTCTACTGTTGAAAAAAGTTGAATTCACTTCTTCATCACCTCTCATGAAGTTGGCCAAGGACCCGCTAGGTTGCCTCAAAATGAGGCTCTTAGGGTACCAGCCTTGGCTTCCCAGGTGCCCCAGCTTAGGAATGCTAGCTGGCCTCTTTGGACAGATGGACTGTTGCAGTAGCACATAGGTTGGGGACACCAGCATAAGTGGCTTGCAGCCATGGAATACACCCATGAAGTGCCAACCTCCTACTAGAGCAGGTAGATCAGCATTTCAAGGAAGGACTGAGGAAGGGTTTGGGCTGGGCCAGACCTTGCTGAAGATGGGGTTGGGGTGGATATTAGTGGCAGCAGCTGTGCTTATGTCATTGGGCCCATCTCAGGCTCAACATGCCCTCTTGGATCTATTCATAGAACCATAGAAGCATAGAGTTGGAAGGGACCCAGTAGATCATCTAGTCCAACCCCCTGCCTGAAGTAGGAAATCCTTGTCTTGGGGAAACCCTGGCCTGCTGGTTAACAGGCAAGGCATCTTAACCACTTGCGCCACCAGAGGATCCATGATGATGATGATATTCATAAATATTCAGATTTATGCTACCTGAAGAACTGGCACAGGTCTGAGTACCTCAGGACCAGGCAGTGGCAGCAGTTCCTGATGCATTAATGACAACATTATTTGGAGGGTTATGATGCTCTGCCTGAATTGCTGTTCTTGTGCAGGTCACGCAAGTCATCATTTTCCAAGTGATTTGTTAGGTCATTGCATTGTACCATGCATTTGCTCATTTAGTGTTCCATAGAAATGAGCTTTTATGAGGAAGATGCTTACATATTTATAAAGGATGTACATTTCAGTGCAGATATTTTTCATATTCTCTGTAGATCTGGCAAATATGAATATAGTGGTTTAAATTTTTTAAAATAGAATATATAAAAAAACAAAAGCAACAATGGGAATTTTATTTGCTGTTTCTATTCATAAACAAATAAAACAAGCCAGAGCTTCTATTTTTATTCTCCTTTGTAGATAATATACAGACAGCACATTGTTAATCATAATAAGGTAACTATTTATAACAGCAACATTTCCAATCATATTGTCCGGAAATATTGCCTTCTTAGAAAATCTGAACCTGGAGAAAAAGACCTTGATGACTTAGTACTGAATTGGCTTAAAAGTTTACCTACAAAATAGTTTCTCAGTGTAATCAGTTTGCCAGTCACATGGTCAAAGTGCATTACCTAGTCTGAAGAGAGCTGTAATTTTAGTGATAGACTAGAGTCCATATTTTATCAGACTCTACCCACAATTCACCAATTTCTGCCTTAAAATACCCTAAAAACTTTATCTATACTTTAACCTTCCATGTTTCATGCTGATACTGTCCTGTCATATTCTGGTAATTGTTCTGCCAGATTCTGATCCAGCTCCTTTCTTTAGAAGCAACTTCTACCATTCTCAGGAACTGACTATTTTGCAGTCAGATCAAATATTTTTATTTATTTATTTGATTGATTTATATCCCGCTTTTCTTCCTTAGCAAAACCCAGTCAGGATATTTGATGTTAGAATATTTGGCTGTTAAATGTTTAGGGTATTTTTAGGATCCAGTGTGCCGTCTGGTGGGGACAAATTGTTGGCCACATTTCATTAAAAGAAAAACTGTGTTGAAAGAATGAAAATCTGACATTTTCTAGATGCCTAGTTGCCTTTGTCACATGACTCTGGGATGCTGTAAATATCTTCTTTAATCACAGAAAATCATAATTATCGCTACCTAATTATGTTCAAAATGCTAAATATAGGGCAGTGTAGCCAACTGTTATTGATATCACAAAGCAGGTGCCCTTGTATAGCTCTGTTCTTCAATTAGAGATTGTAATGGAGAAGTTAAGGCAGTTGGAATGTTGCATATATTAAATGAAACCTTAGGCACAAATGCTGGGAACTTACATTCTGGGAGAAATTAGCTAATGTAAAATAATCACATTTCAGAGATCCCCATTAGGAGGAAGTGAGCAGACTTTTGTTGGATAAAGATAAAATTAGTGGAAGGACTCAGTATTCATGCAGAGAAAGTTCAGTGTATTTTTCTCATGCTTATTAACTGCACAGCAAATTAGACCTTCAGGCCCTTTATCCCTAAATGTATTGCAGTGGCTTCAAAAATGTTGCCATTGACTTTATACAAGTGCTCTTGGTATTGTGGCCCTGGAATGCACAAACCAGTTAATTAAGAAATAGTAATCAAATTAAAATACACACAGAATCTCTTATATTTCTTTTGCATTCTGCTAATCTAGACTAGTCCCCATTAACTGAAATCATCCATGTGACTATTCCAAGACAAGGAAAGAGCAGGAACAAAAACTGTGTTTCAAAAGTGTTTCAAATAGTATAATGACCAGACAGCTCTTAAAATAGGAGATTCTCAGGTCTAGCCTAAATCTTCTTCACTGTAGTTTCATCTTGTTGTTTCTAGTCAGATGCTTGAAGACAGCTACCATATCTTCACTTATTCTGTCTTCTCCAGGCTAACAGACACCAAGATCCTGCATTGACCTTTGTTGGCCCTCACCATTGTTGCTGATCTCTTACTGAACCTACTCCAGCTTATCAATGTCATTTTTAAAAAATGTGGTCCTATGCCTGTTACTGCAGCCCATTATTGGATTAGCAGCTAGCTCAAGTTCAGCTTGTGGTCTACGAAGGCACTTGGATCCTCTTCACATGTGCTGCTGTGCTACCAGGCTTCCTCTATCCCCCACATTTGCCTCTGATTCTTTGTATCTGTGTGTAAAACTTTGTAGTGGTGGCTTTGAATTAACTCTAGACCAGTGGTTCCCAAACTTAGCATCAGGGCACATTTATAAAGTGATGCTGTATTGTGATACACCTGGGTTTACTACTTTGCAAAAAGGAAATCAAGAAAAATATTTTATGTACAGTATTTATAATAAAAAGTCTCAAACATTAATCTTCCTAAATTTCCATGTTTTCAAACTGCAGGAGCTAAGCTCTTTGCAGGATAGTTAGCAGCTACAATATCTGATTTTTGAACAGCCTCAGGCCTTGGGGCAATTAGTTACCTGATCTTTCACCCACCAAGGCCACAGTGGATCCCAGCCCACAGTTTGGAAACCACTGATCTAGACCAGTAGTGCCCACACTTTTTACTAGTGCCCACACTTTCTACTACTTCACATACTTTCTAATCCACCCTGTCAACCCTTATAGGGATGCTCTGAAGGTGATTCCAGGTTGCATCAGGTCCATAACGCAATCCATTGGCCTCCACAGGCTTCAGAGTGCCTGATAAAGCAAACTGGAAAATAAGCTGGAAATCGGAAGTGGTTCTCAATCATTTTCTGAAGGCACTGCCAAAATTAAAGGGCGGGTGTTGAAATTGGCCTAAAGTGTGGATTGCATTGCCAATTCTGTTGACTGATGGCCGACTTAAATAAAAAATATTGTGAAGCATTGATTTAAAGAAGACAAAAAGAGACCATGGCTATTTGCTGCAATTCATGGGGATCTCATTTCATGCGTGACTTGTGATTTTACCTCCAGCTAGTTTTATTTTTTGAACAGAACCAAATTATAAACTTGCTGCACTATTTACATTTGCCAAAAGGCAACTTGTTCCCTCTAACATTAACTAGTATTTATATGACTGTCTAAATACACTGAACTAGATTGAACAAAGAGGTGTTTTTTAAAGGTTAGTTCAGCATTTAGAGGCGTATCAGGGTGTATTGAAATAATTAAAGTTAAAAAGTTAAAATCAATTAAACTAGAAAGTTAAAAGGGGAGTTAAAATCAGTGAGTTAGATTTTGTAATAGACAAAAATATTATCAAATTCCTCACTATTTTTAATCTCAGAATTCTGTTGTTATGGAGGAATGGCTATGTTTTGTAATATAGGGATTTTTTAACAATAGTATTCCGATATATGTAATGAAAAAGTGGCTTCTGTGGCAAAGTTTGTTTTAAAAGAAAGCTTGATATCTCTTTTTCTGGGCTCCTTGATGCTTGTCTCCGCTTTGCTGCAGGATATAATTTGTCAATTGCTGACAATAGAGGGCAGACTGAGTTCAGGTTTTACGGGGGAAGCTTTCCCTGCTGGAGAGAATCATTGAACGGGTTTCATGGAATTCCCTTCTTTTATCATGCACAGATAGTAGGCACTTTTCAAACTTAAACCTTCTGTCTGAATACAGACTTGTAAGAGTAGTGGAGGGCCTCAATTCTTTGCTATCACAGATCCCCTTTTCATAAAGCAGATAGATTGCAAGTTTGTATTCATCGTGGTTGACTTAAAATCTTTTTATTAACTGTTTATTTAATTTTAGCCACCCAGTATGGCTCTGGCACGCTCTCAGCATACTTTTGGCTGCCTCGACTGTCTAAAGAGACTTTTGGCAGGGTCCTTGGTCTGGGATTTGCACGCTTTTTCCATCCTAACAAGTATGCTTCAGGCGCCTAACCATACTTAGAAAATAAAAAGGAGCAAGCTTTATTTAACCATGAAAGGAGTAAGAAGGGATTCGGTTGCTTCGATTAATACCTTTGTGAGCCTTACTCTAATTTGGATTCTGATACCGAGCAAGAAAAGAACCACCGCTCCTAATATATGTGAACCAGAGCAAAACTCTATCTGACATAAAAGCCAAGAATGTTTGTATTCTCATACTAGTGGGACAGTAAAACCTCTTATAGAATCAGAGACGGAAATTTATAGGCTGGCATTCAAAAAGCTACATTAAAGGGCACAAAAGCCTGGGCATTCCTAGTGTGACTTTTAAAAACATTTTTCTTATTTAAAGCAACAGATTTCTGTGCCGTATCAGTTTTTGAAAGGCTCCTCAGTTTAAATAGTAGTTTGGGTGGCACTATTGAATGCCAGCTGTCTTATTACTATGGAAAACATTCTTGTTTGAGTGTTGTGTCCCTGGAAGATCAGCCCTGTCTTGAGGCGGATACCTCGATTCAACACATCCAATACCTGTGCAACTCCTGCACATTTACTACAACCAAAAGTGATTGTCTGGTGAGGACCGTCCACAGACATAGCAACATCTTCTATATATACAAAAGAGAAAACTCACTCATTCACTCATCAACGCCCAGCCAAAACCGCTGGGCCTAGAAGCATGAACTTCGGAGTGGGTGTTCCTTCCATGACTAAGGTGTGCACTAAGAACCGGTTTTCCGAAATTCCAACCAGAAAGGGTGAAAAGGGGTGCAACACGTTTTCCTCCCTGTATTTTGCATTGAAGAATTGGTGCCTGAGGGATGCTCTGCCCCAATGCCTTGACCTAGAAGCATGAAATTTGGGGAGGGTGTTCCTTCTGTCACATGAACACCCACCAAGAACTGATATGGAGAAATTTAACCCTGAAAGGACTGAAAAGGGGTGCAGTGTGTTTTTGTCCTATACTTAACATGGAAGACTGACCAACCTCCAGCCAATTTGGTGTTCGGTACCCAGTGCAGGGGTTGCACTGGGGAGGATTCTGTGCATGAGGGTGTTGATGCACAATGGGGAGTTGATGCTCATGGGGGAGATGATGCGCAGGGGGGGTTGATGCGCATGGAGATTGATGCACAATGGGGGATATTGCGCATGGGGGTTGATGCACATGGGGTTTGATGTGCGTGGGGTTGTTGCACATGGGGAGATGATGCACATGGGGGACTGATGTGCATGGGGTGTTGATGCGCATGGGGTATTAATGCACATGGGGGTTGATGCACATGGGGAGTTTATGCACATGGGGTATGATGCACATGTGGGAATTACACGCATGGAGGGTTGTTGCGCATTGGGAGTTGATACGCATGTGGGATGTTGCGCATGGGGGACTGATGTGCATGGGGGACTGATGTGCATGGCGGGATGTTGCGCCATGGGGGGAATGGCATAAAGGGCAATTTTACTCCTGCAATGCAGGTCCACTTTTTGCTACTTCCAATATATTTTTTTAATGAAGGGCCCAATCCTATCCACTTCCAGCACTGATGAAGCTGCAGTTCACTCCCAAATGTTCTCTGACCTTGTTTCTCTGACCAAATGTTCTCTTGACCCTATGACTGCACCCCCACTAGGGCAATAACAGGATATTTGGGAATCTCTGGAGATGCCAAAATAGGTTATTAGTTTTCTTTTTAGACTCCAGAAACTTGGAAATAAAACAGTTTGACTACTCAAGAGTAAGAAATGCAACTGTTGTGCATTTTGCATTGCTTCAAATTGTTTCTGATCACTGTTATGGTGTATACTACTATTTTAACTTCAGAGTTTTACTTCAAAGCTAACAGCCCTCAATAAAGTTCTTTCCCCTTCTAGTCCAAAGGTAAAATTTCCTATAGTATATGAGATGTGAAAAATAGGCTTTATATGGAAATGTTTATTCATTTTAAACCCTGGCTTAGCTCTGCATTTTTTATCATATTAGACAAAAGGAAAAAGAAGAACTGCATTTGCTTATGCATACATATATAAAATTAATGCCTTCATGCACCAGGTTTAATTTGTTGTCCTTGGCACTTTTCAGTTTTGACTCATATGGCAGGGTGACCATATGTCCTCTTTTCCAGGACATGTCCTCTTTCTCAGCCTTGTGTCCTAGAAAAAGTAAATCTTAATTGCGCTCATTTTCTGTGTGAGCAAGCAGCATGTATATGTAGTACTATAGTACTACAGTACTACAAACTATATGTAGTAAATTATATATAATAGTTTTAAATTTAATAATAAGTACATAGAACACAATCCTAGCCATGTCTACTCAGAAGTAAGCCCCAATGTGTTCATTGAGTCTTTGAGGAAAATGTGTTTAGGATTGCAGCCATAGTGTTTAAATTAACCACATTAAAGTACCATACATGAGTGTTTTTAACCTTTATTTTGTCACGTCCTACATTTTTCTTGGATGTCTCAAATGTTTTGGGGGGTCCTTGTCCTATTTTTTTGGTTATGTGGTTACCCTGCCATATGGACTAGGAAGCAGACTCTCAGACTAGATGTCCGATGTCACCTTCTGGTGTTTTCTTAGATCTCAAACTTTTCTGAAGTTCCTTTTTCTGTTGCATTTGTTTTGGTGGATTCTGTAGATTGGCAAATTTCCAGCATATAACACAGTGGGGCCTCTGGGGCATTTCAGCCCAGGGACCTCCTTCATCACTGTGATGCCAGAAGTCTATTCCAAGTCTACTCAGAATTCTCATTGTGTTCAATGATACTTACTCCCCGGAAAGCAGCCTGAGTGTCCCATTCCTAGATAGCGGCATCCAGCTTTCTGTAGCCCCCTGAAATAAAGTCGTAACCCAACAAGTGGTCCCGACCCCCACGTTGAGAATCACCTATGTAAGCAGATCTACAGGTTTATTCCTTTAATTTGATGGCTTTATTCTTTGTGAGTACAGTATGTGGCAAAAAGGTAGCCATACTTATTCTGGATGTTAAAAGTAAGATACCATGGTGCCTTGAATTAAGAGCATAATTTGTTCTGGAAGCATGCATGTAATTCAAAATGTTTGTAATACAAAGCAGATTTTCCCATAGGAAATAATGGAAACTCAGACTATAGGTTACACAACCAAAAATATTTATATAAAAATATTTCTTTATATGAAAATGATTACAGGACACTAATATAATACAAAACACTGTAATAAAGAAAATATTATACAGTACTGAACTGTCCTGTACCTTTGAAAACGGTGTGAGGGAGACAAGAGAGAGGAGGGATTTTGTAGGATGACTTTCACTATCACTAATGGAGTTTCTGCTCTCTATTGGCTGAATGGAATGCAACTTTAATGGGGAGCAGCATTGTCACATTGACAAGGCACATCTTCCACACTGCCACATACAGATCCCACAGAAACACCTGGCTTAGGCTGCTCCCCCCAGATTCCCCCGTGAGTTCCCAGGCCCCGGAAGCCTGTTCCAGACCTCCTCAGAAGTTCTCTTCTTTCAAGACAATGCTCTTAAATCAAGTCAAAATTTCTGAGAAAATATTGCTCTTAATACAAAATGCTCTTAATTCAAGTCGCTCTTGAATCAAGGTACCACTATATATAGATTGGTATGTTAATAACAGAACTTTTTAATGCTCCTTAATATTTATTAAATAACCTCCTTGTTCATCTCTAGCAGCTGGTAATCTGGTATCCTTGGCATCTCCAGGTTGGTCTGGGAAAGTCTCCCCGCTGAAACTTTGGAGTGCCTCTTCAGGTGAGGTGCAGATCTCTCTCCATTCCTGTCTTACAGCACTCTACACATCCCCTCCTGCCCCATGAGACCAACCTCAAGCAGTTCTCTTGCAGCTCTCTTGAGGCGCCCATCATCAGCTAGCCTGACAGTCCCACAGAACTTGCTGGCAATCCCTAATGGGGTGAATCCATTTGGGGACACATTCTGGATGCTCTCACAAGACGTGGTGACACCTGTGGCAAAACAGTGAAACAATATTTAGAACAGTAGCAAACAAATCAGCTACTTTCAAGAGCACAATTTAGGATTAACCATTAATTTTTTATTTTCTTTGTAAACCACTTTATGAACTTTTTCATTGAAAAGCGATTTATAAATACTGTAGATGGATGGATGGATAGGATTGTCATTTTCATATTCAATTCGTGTACATATTGAAATGCTGTCTTTCCATTAAAAACACGCAATAAAAAATTTAAACAAATTAACACTGACAATAAAAAGCAATCAAAAATACTAAAAGCCAAACAAAAGTGCATGGAGAACCATGTTTTGCATGCAGGGTTCCCATTTGACCGGAATCCCCCGGAGGCCTCCTGAAAACAAGCTCCGCCTCCGGGAGACTCCTGCCCCCCTCCGGAAGCGGAAAATCGCTGGCCGCCACCGGCAAAAGAGGCTTGGTGGCGGCCGCCACTTTGAATCTCGCGCTGCACAGCAGCTGTGCTTATTCTGAGGGGTGGCTCCTCTCCCTCCCTGCCTTGCTGTTTCTGAGTGGCTGGGAGGCCAGAGAAGGCGGGGAGGGGGAGTAGCTGCCCCCTCAGTAAAGCGCGGGAGCCATTGCAAGCGGCTGCCTGCCTGCTCGCTCTGCCCAGCCCTGCTCCTCCGGGGCTCCCCGCTGGGCTCAGCATCGTCCCTGGCCAGGAGGGAGAAGAGAGGCTGCCAGGGTCGGGGCTGCAGGAGCCTCCAAACGCTCCCAGCTGCTGCCAGAGGGAGCCAGGTCTGAGGGGGATCTTCAGGATTGCAGCCTTAGAAAACACTCCTGACCATGTCTACTCAAAAGTAAGCCCCTCTGCTGTTAATGGGTCTTACTCCCAGAGAGGGATCTTCATACTGGCAGCCTTAGAAAACACTCCTGACCATGTCTACTCAAAAGTAAGGCCCTCTGCTGTTAATGGGTCTTACTCCCAGAGAGGGATCTTCATACTGGCAGCCTTAGAAAACAATCCTGACCATTCCTACTCAAAAGTAAGCCCCCACCAGCCTCCCCTGCTGCCTGTAGCACCCACTATCCTGTAGCCACCCCCACCAACTCCCCTGGCCCTGCCTGTGCCCACTACCACAAAGAAAACCCCCACCAACCCTGCATTCACCCCCTCCCCCCACAAACCTCCCACTTACCTACGTTCCCCACCCCAGAGAAACGCTCCACCAGCCACCCCTGAATGCATCCACTGCTCCCCCCCCAGGTGTGTGTGTCTGTTACCTTAAAAAGGTAATATAGTGTCGAAATTAAGTACAGGAAAGCAATACAAGTATTTTAAGCTTATTTTAACATGTCCTACATTTTGTCCTACATTTTTGGACAATTTTTTTAATTACAGGAATTTTCTCAGGAATTTTGGCTTGGACTGGGAGGAAATTTGGGCTTAAATCAGGAATTTTGGGGTTGCTGTGCAGGAATTTCCAGTTTGGCATCTGGTAACCCTGTTTGCATGTCAATATCTAGATCAGAGCTTGCCCAACACCAGCTTGTGGACTGGATCAGCCACCTTGTCTAAATCCTCCCTGTCAGGATGGGGCTTACACCAGTTGTGGGCTCCAGCAGGTTTGCACCTACTCTATAGAACCAGTTGTTAGTGAGAGATAGGACATATAAAGTTTAAAAGTAGCCATTTAAAAGTGGCTGCCAGAGGGGCATAGAACCGGTTGTTAATTTCTTTGAATCCCGTGGCAAACCATTCTGCAGAGGTGCCTCCATGTTCTCCCAGTCGTCATGCTAGCCAGTTCCTTCCAGTTTCTGATACCCTAGCAGGCTTTGTGCCCAGATTTCCAGGCAGTCATGGCAGGGCAGCATGAAAAGGTGCATGGAGGAGCCTTTACGAGACTCCCCCCCTAAAGTGAGTGCTGTCCATGCTGAGGAAGCCTTTGCTGGTGCACAGCAGCAATCTGGTCTCCATTCTAAACAAAGTGCCATGTATATTGATGACACTTGATATGTAAATGCAAAGTGGATAGAAGATAGAAGATGGTTTCATAATCTAATCAGATTTGATTGAAAGAACAGGAACTGTACATTCAGGCTGCCTGAATTCATTTCTTGCAAGAGAAAGTTTAAACCATGCCTGTCTAGTTTTTTTTTAATTTAGAAACTGTCTCATAAACATGGCTTTATTGCTGTGTACAGTGTTGGATAAAGCACCTTCTTTACACTCAGAGGGAATCCTCTTCTTTCTTGTTCAACTTCAACTGTCCTGGATTTGGCAGCCTATCACTGATATTAGGATGCATGACTAACATTTTAACTGTCCAGACATCACAGAAGTTGTGTCTACACAGTCAATAGGAATGGAACATCTATTAAGTTAAGAGGCATCTCCTGTTCCAGTGTACAATGATTCTCCTTTACCATAAAATAATCAAGTTAATATCTTGTTCAAACAATTTGATACCTCTTTGATATCACACTGAATTTTGAGGGATGAGGCTTGGATCACAAATCCATTTGCCTCTCAGAGATCTCCCAAAGTCTGACAAAGTAGATGGCGATTCCTCTTCCTCAAGCACGATCTAGCAGGGTAGGTCTTCCCTGTTCTCTACCATTGGTGAATTACCCAACCATGAAAATATTAAAAGATAGCAAGGAAAGAACTTCCTCTGTTCTTCCTTGTCTTTCCAATGATCCCAGTGGAAACAGTAAAAACTGCTGAGTGATTCCAGTTAGTTTTTAAGCACATCTCATTTCATCTTGCTCCATTACAAAGGACCAACACAAGGACTCATTTAAGAGACAAAAATATCTGTAAAAGAAAATTTTTAACAGTTGAGCTATAATTGTTATGAACTAGAATCATGGAGTTAGGTCAGCCACCCAGGCTACTGTTTTTCATGAGCTAATAAAAGAAAAGAAAATCTGAATGAAGCCAAATATTCACAGAAAATGGATCATCTCAGGGTTTGAGACTGCTTGCTTCTAATTACATTTGTCTGCTCTGAATGCGTGCACTGTCTGCTACATCTGTGTTTGCACATAGCAGGTAGGTCTGAAATATATATTTGTCACATTAGACTGTGAAGTGGAAGAACTGCAGCCTAACTTGTAGTGATATGACCTGACATTTGTCTCACTGCCTCTCTACTTTGCAGATGGCTACACAGACAAAAGTATTTGCATGGTATGAAATAAAAAATAAGAACCAGCTATATGGGATTTTTTTTTGTCTTCTTGCAGGGATCCTGTGAATAGCATCAGCTTTTTCCAGATATATCCAAAAGCAATACTATATAAAACCTTCAAGTATTCAGTCTTTTAGGATTTCTACTAGCTTAATAATATTCATAAATTGAACTGAAAAAACTGAAGTCTCCCAATGACTAAATATGTACAGTATCCTGTTCTTAGATTGTTACTGCTCAGGTTGTGCAGTTGATGCATATGGCAGAGCAATGGAGCTTGAGAAAGGTTTTGTCACTGGAAATCTGTAGGCCACATATTGGAAAATTGATTTGTTTGTATTTGTGTGTTTTGACCACACAAACTCACTGTAAAATATTCCCTGAATCTTGCTCCAGTTGCACATCATGATTATATTTTGAATTTGTTTATTACTGAACGCCTAATATTTTGATCGTTTTCTGAGTGGAAGAGGTGATCCTGTGATATTAGCAAAAGAAATGGTTAATAAATGTCATGGAAGTGATGGGATTTCCCAGGGAAAAGTATCCAACATAGTTTGCTAAATATCGGCAGAAAGATGAGCATTGGTCTCGAGATTTGAACAATCCCACATCTGGGACAAAACTGAACCCTAGACTGTAAGGAAGCCACTCTAGGAGCAGGCACGGAATAGTGCTGATCAAAACTAGCTAAGCTGCAACCATTCAACCTCCTTCCTTCCATATTGGACTAATATCATGAGTGACATCAATTGCAATGCAATATATTCACTTTGATACATTGTGCCAAAAAAGGCATCTGTTTTCTATGCCGTTTCAAAGGAACAGACTTGGTTCTCCTTTCTACTACCCACACAGGATGGAGTGTTTGAAATCAGTTGTTACTGCTTGCTGTCCATGTGTTCATCATACCAAGATGCTGGTATCAGGAAAACTGGGTCCTAGGGTGTCATATATAAGCTACAACTGAAATGGAGTTCTAGTTTAAGAGAATGTCAAGAAAACACCCTTTCAATCATCTTGCATAATGCTGAATGAATTTCTGGTTTTATCTTTTCAAGATAAACGTCTGAATGGTGGGCTGAGTTACAGCCTTTGGTATGTATTTCTTTGCATTTGCTGTACCTGTCATGCTGATGTTGTGTTGCCTTCCAGTTTAATTTTCTGGATGCGACAGAGGTTAATTGACTCAATGTTCTTTTGTTCAGCCATGCCTAAAAAGAATTTTTTGCAGATGCTGCATTAGTAGCTAAGAATTGTTTACTGAAGATTAGATTTGGCACTGATTAAGTACACTTCATTGTTCAAACTCAAGTGAAAGCGATAATAGATGGTTCATGATTGTCATTATAGAACACAGACAGAAAGATGGACAAACATTTTAATTAATTTTTTTTTCAAAGATTGAGGCTGTAATCCTAATCTGCAGTTAGGCCGGCCTAAGCCTAATCTGTGCTGAATTTGGGGTGTCACAAAAGTGCTGTAAGGCACTTCTGCATCACACGGGGGGAGTGTTAGACCATTGCACAGTCATGTGCATATTGGAATGGGAATACCAATGAACTGTGCCAGCCTAGGTTGGGATTGCACCCTAAGTAACTCGCAGCCAAATTCTAACTTTTACTGAAACAGCTAGACCACATAATCTGCATTGTATCCAAAGCAGGTTGGGAGGCAGTGAGGTCACTCTGAGTGAGAGGATATTTTTTCCCCTTACCCCAAGTAATGTCTTGACCTGCCCTATGGAGTTCATAGAATCATAGAATCCTAGAATCCTAGAGTTGGAAAGGACTTAGGGCGCAATCCAGAGCAAGTTCAACCTGCTCTGTCCTAACTACTCTCTCCTAACTATTCTGTATCCAGAGCAGAAAGTTATGCTGCATCCAGAGTGTCAGGAAGCCTGGGCTGTCCTAACTGCTCCAGAGCATGCTAAGTCTGTGACAGCTGGGGGAGGGCTTGCTCCTGAGTAGACCCCCCTTAGATCACACTGAAGAAGGAACAGCTGTGGTGCCTACATTATAAGGAAGCCCAGCAGTTCCTGACAACCAGTTACACCTGCAGTTCTTCTAGTGCAAGATGGATGCTTGGAGTGGCCTGCTGTATCCTGAGGTTAGTGGGCTGCCATATTTGTGCCATATCCTGAGGTTGAGAGGCAGGGATTGTAGCTAGGCTGGCCAAGAACTCAGATTTTTGGTCAACACTACCATTCTTACTCAGGCCTTATCATGGACCCCTATGGGTCTACTCATTACTATACCTGTTCCTGAGGTGGTATATCTCTGAGGAACTGGAAGAGGGCATTTCTGCCTTGAAACAGGCATTGGATACAGAGGAACTGCTCTACCCTAGACAATGCCAAACATGCCCTCAACATGCCTCTCCTGAGCTGCTTAGGCTGCCCCAGTAAGGGCAGAGCAGGTCCACCTCTCTTAGGGCACCCTATGTTGCCTTGCTCTGCCCTAACCCTCTTCCAGAGTAACTGGGGTGGAGCATCTTGCAGTTGCTCCACCCTAGTGATAGATAGGGCAACCCAAGGGCTCTTATGTGGACAGATTAGTTGCTCTGGATTGTGCTGTTAGTAGGTCATCTAGTCCAACCCCCTGCCTGCAGCAGGAAATCCCCCTACAGCATCCGCAACAGGTGCTCTGCTTGAAGATCCCCAGTGAGGGAGAGTCCACCACCTCCCTTGGCAATCTGTTCCACTGCCAAACCGCCCGAACCGTCAGGAATTTTTTCCAGATATCTAACCGGAATCTCCTCTCTTGCAGTTTGTACCCATTGGTTCTAGTTCTGCTTTCAGAAGCAGCTATGAACAAATGAGCCCCTCCCTCCCTATGACAGCCCTTCAGGTATCTGAAGAGGGCAATCATGTCTCCTCTCAGCCTCCTCTTCTCCAGGCTGAACATCCCGAGTTCCCCCAACCTTTCCTCGTAGGGCTTCCCTTCCATCCCACTGATCATTCTTGTCGCTCTCCTCTGGACTTGCTCCAGCTTGCCTGCATCTTTCTTAAAGTGAGGTGCCCAGAACTGAACACAGTACTCAAGGTGAGGTCCGACCAATGCTGAATAAAGAGGAACTGGAACTTCTCGTGACTTGGAAGCTACAAACCTCTTAATGCAACCTAAAATGGCATTTGCCTTCTTTGCAGACACATCACACTGCTGACTCATGTTCAGCTTGTGATCCACGGCGACTCCAAGATCCCGCTCACATGTTGTGCTGCCAAGCCAAGTGTCCCCCATTTATACCTGTATTTTTGGTTTTTATTTCCTAAGTGCAGAACCTTGCACTTCTCTCTGTTGAAATTCATTCTATTTGTTACAGCCCAGGATTCAAGTTTATCCAGATCCTCCTGGAGGTTTCTCCTGTCTTCTGTTGTGTTTGCTACTCCTCCCAGCTTGGTGTCATCAGCAAATTTGATCAGGCTTCCCTGTATCCCTTCCTCTAAGTCATTAATGAAAATGTTAAAGAGAACCGGGCCCAAGATAGAGCCTTGGGGTACCCCACTTGAAACCGACCTCCAGGTTGACACAGAACCATTTACTAAAACCCTTTGAGTGCGGCCATTGAGCCAGTTGCGGATCCACCTAACGATTGCCCCGTCTAGCCCATATTTTTCCAACTTCCCAATTAAAATGTCATGTGGGACCTTGTCAAATGCTTTGCTGAAGTCAAGATAAATGACATCCACAGCATTGCCACTGTCCAGTAAGCTTGTATCCCGATCAGAAAAGGAGATCAGATTTGTCTGGCAAGATTTATTCTTGGTAAATCCATGCTGGGTTGTTTTGATCACCGAGTACTTGTCTAGATGTGCACAAATTGTGTGTTTTATGAATTGCTCTAATATCTTGCCCGGGATTGAAGTCAAACTGACTGGTCTATAATTTCCAGGGTCTTCTTTTTTCCCCTTCTTAAAGATTGGGACTACATTTGCCCTCTTCCAGTCCAGTGGCACTTCTCCACTCCTCAAGGATTTCTCAAAGATGATTGACAGAGGCTCTGCAAGGACATCTGCCAGTTCCTTAAGAACTCGAGGATGCAGCTCATCTGGTCCAAATGACTTGAATTCATTTAGGCCAGTTAAGTGGTTTCGAACCAGTTCTCTGTCAATCTTAATCTGCTGTTCTGCACCATCCATGTTTTCATTACCTCTTAGGGGATGCAAGCACATCCCCGCATCAGCCAATGATCCCACACCCCCATTTGCACAGTCCTCTTTCCGAGAATAGACAGACACAAAGTAGGAGTTGAGCAGCTCTGCCTTCTCCTGGTTTCCAGACACCTGCTGTCCATCTTTGTCCAGGAGCAGCCCCACCCCCTCGTCTCTCCTCCTGTTCCTTTGGGCATATCTAAAGAAGCTCTTTTTGTTATCTTTGACTCCCCTGGCCAGCCTCAGCTCATACTGAGCTTTAGCATTCCTGACCCCCTTCCTAAAAGACCGGGCTATCTGCCTGTACTCCTCCCTGGTGATCTTTCCAGTCTTCCACTCCCTATACTTCTCTTTCTTTAACTTCAGCTGATCCCCAAGTTGTTTGTGGAGCCAACCTGGTTTTTTCAGGATTTTTCCCCCTTTTTCATGGGAATTGTTTCTGACTGTGCTTGTAGAAGCTGCCTCTTAAGGAGCTCCCACCCATCTTGGGCCCCTTTCCCCATTAGATCATCAACCCATGGGATCCCACCTATGACTCCTCTCAGCCTGTTGAAATCAGCTTTCCTGAAATCCAATGTATAAGTTTCACTCTGCACTCTTTTTATTTCCCATATTATTCTAAATTCCAGCAGCTCATGATCGCTTTCCCCTAAAGTTCCCACCACGTTGACCTGGTCAATCAGTTCATCACAATTAGTTAAGATCAGGTCAAGGATGGCCCCTCCCCTTGTTGCTTCCTCTGCCTTTTGGACCATGAAGTTATCTTCCAGGCCCATTAGGAATTTATTGGAGCTTCCATGTTTGGCTGAGTTTGTCTCCCAGCAAATGTCTGGATAGTTAAAGTCCCCCATTACTACTACCTCATATTTCCTTGCAACGCCTGCCAGTTGCTCCAAGAAGACATCGTCTACTCCTTCTCCTTGGCCTGGCGGTCTATAGTAGACGCCCACCACAATGTTTTGTTTCTTGTTTTCCCCCCTAACATTTACCCATACGCACTCCACAGGAATATCCGGACCAGTTTCCTGGATTTCAGAGCAGGTATATAGTTCTTGACATATAATGCTACTCCGCCTCCTCTTTTGCCACTTCTGTTCCTCCGGAACAGCTGATAGCCTTCCATTTGTGCATTCCAGTCATGGGAGTCATCCCAACAAGTTTCAGTTATTCCTATCAAATCAAATTTCCCGTCACTTGCTAAAAGTTCCAGCTCATCATGTTTATTTCCCAGGCTCTGTGCATTTGTGTAAATGCAACGTAAGCCCTGGAGGTTGCAACTCAATGCATTTCCCTCCTTTTTTGTAAGGCCGGGCCCCTCTAAAGATTTTTGAGTTATAGCCATGCCCTGGCAATTTCCATCTAGAGCATTTTCCTTATTCCTAGGTTCCCTTTGGACGTAACCCACCCCCTTCTTATTTAGTTTAAAGCCCTCCTGATAAGGTTGGCCATCTCCCGTCTGAAGACACTCTTCCCCCAACCCGTAAGATGTAGTCCATCCTTTGCTAGGAGTCCTTCCTCAAGGAAGTTCATCCTGTGATCCCAGAATCCAAATCCTTCCCGATGACACCATTTTCGAAGCCAGCTATTGACCTGAAAAATCTTGCTATCTCTCTGAGGACCTTTGCCGATTACTGGGAGGATGGATGAGAATAGCACTTGGGTATCCCCCAGATCCTTAATCTTTCTCCCCAAAGCGTCATAATCCCCAACTATCTTTTGGAAAGTTTCCCAAGCAGTATCATTTGTTCCTACGTGGATGAGTAAGAACGGGTGGCGATCAGCAGGCGTGATCATCCTCGGTAGCCTCTCCATGATATCCCGTATCCTGGCACCAGGGAGGCAGCACACCTCAAGGGAAAACAGGTCTGGTCGGCATACAGCTTCCATGCCCCTCAGGAGAGAATCCTGAGTTACTTATTCATGTTAGGCTGCTAGGGTCACTGGTTAAGATTCAGTATATGCTGCTTAATATACTTCAGTATCCTACTTTCCATTCCACCCTCTCTCCACCAAATATGTTCCCTTCCCACCCAAAATGCCCTTCCCCCACCCTATCTTTCCCCTCTACCACCCATTACATACTGATCTAGCTTGGGCAGTTCAGTGTCAGGACATGATGAGGGGAAGTCAGTGCATGTACTTGTGCTGGCATTGCCTGCTCCCAAGCCATGCAAATAAGCTTTATGGCACATTTGCAATGCTTGAAAGCCAATGCAGGGGACCAAGGTAGGACTGCACCCTCAAATGTGTATGGCTCTCCTTGAGTTAGTATATCTGCTCAGTTATTGCAGAGAGAAGGTTGTATTACCAGGCATAGGTTTTGTAAGTATGAATTTTTGATTGCCCAGTATGGCTCTAGATTTTACCAAACTTGATGTGCTTGAAGTCACATCGAGTCTGATGCATGGCCTAGAAACAAGGCCATGAGACAGTTGGGAACCTTGAAAGTAGTGGTGGGAGTAGGGCAGGAGTGAGAGTAGTGGTGGCCCAATAGTTCTACAGCATTCACAATATAATGGGGACGCAGATATCTAACATACCTGGAAGGGCCTCCTGAATGTGTTTGTGCTGTTGTTTTGTTTAGCTCTATGTGAAAGAGTGAATTTTTCCTTTTAGAAAGTGATCGTCATTCCCCTTGGTGTAGCTGCTCTGATTTCCTTCAAAGACTGACTGCATCAAGAAAAGCCATTGTTGGAATTAGCCCATCAAATTTAAAGTTTATAAAAGGACGGTGATATGAAAATGGTAGAGGAGATGAGGCACAAATTAAAAGTATGTTCACCATGAGTCATAGACTCTTTGTTTCATGATGATTTCTTATTACAAGAAGATAAGGGGTCAGACTAGTTTAGGTAAAGTAGGATGACCAGATGTCATAACCAAAAAAGAAAAAAAAAAAGAAAAAAGAAAGAACAAAGTCCCCTCCCAAATGTAGGTCATGACAAAATAAAAGCAGAAAACACACATGTATATTGCTTTCATGTGGTTAATTTAAACACTATATCAAGGTAAAGGTGTCCCCCACAGGTTATACTGCTAGTTGTGATCGACTCTGGGATGCAGTACTCATTTCCATTTCTAAGCCTTTAGAGCCAGCATTATCCAAAGACGTTTCCACGATCAGGGGGCAGGCATGACTATACAACAAGGAGCACAAAACTCTGTTGTACCTTCCCATCTAAGTTGTACCTATTTTTCTTTTTGCATTTGCATGCTTTCAAACTGCTAGGTTGGCAGGAGCTGGGCTAAGGACAGGAGCTCATTCCAGCTTGTCAGATCCAGGTCTCGAACCATGTCTTGCAGTCTCGAACCATGGCCTGCTGGTTAACAGGCCCTGCATCTTAACCACTTGTACCACTACAGTCCACAAACACTATATTACTTATGATTACCATACTTTAAAACTATTACTTATATTAATTACAAGAAAGCTACATGCTGCCCGCTCACAAGGAAAAGGAGGACAATGGAGATTTTTTTCAGAATACAATGAAGGCAAAAAGAGTACATGTTTTGTAAAAAGATAACATAACATCAGACTGGGTAACAGTGGCCCAGTATCAAGGGTCAGTCAACACAGTTGCTCTGGCAGCCTGGAACCCCAAAATCCCTTAAAGGGGAGAGATAAAAAGAAATCCTAATAAATATTTAAAAAGAAAACTCACATTATTTTTGCCAGACCTTGCTTTGTATGCAAAAGGGGTCTTTTTCTTCTCTGTGCACGTGTACATGCATGTTGCCTCCCACACTATCTTTTGCAACAGCTTCACTTCCTTTCAATTCAACATATCTTTCAACAAAATGTGTTCTATCTCTTTGCCTCTCCCCCAAAGCAGGTTATTTTTAGCCACTTATCGCAGTTATTTCCTCCAGTAAATAGTTTTCTGGCATTGGCACTGGAGTGTACTGATGCTAGGTGCTGGAAAGTGCACTGTGGCGAAGAAGGTGTTTTATATGCCTTTGGGGAAGGGGGCAGCAGGCACCTACAGCCTGAGCAAGTGCAGCATGGCTTACTTTTGGCTGTATTGAAGGAAAGGGTCCAAGTGGTTTCCTTCCCCATCCCAAACCTCAACTTTTAGATCACAAGATGTCGACACCTTCCCAGGGTGTCCAGATTTCTTTGAAAATGAGCTTTTTGTCTTCTCAAGGGTTTCTCATCATTTATTTTATTATACTATTTTATGTCCCCTGCCAACCAAATGTATGGGGGAAAGAGGGAAAGGTACCGTAGGAAAAATGATGGGAATATAATCAAAATCTGAGTATGGCAATCAGTCAAATATCCTTGAAATAGAGAGTGGAAGGAGACATCACAAATAGGAGTGGGTAGGGCATGAATATGAAAGCAACTCTGATATGAATTGATCTTCTAAAGAAGACTGAAGAGATGAATGAATGGAGAGTAGGTTGCAACTGTCTACGTACAGTAGGACCCATTGCTTGAGACTCACATTTTTTTAACAAAACATTTATAGCAATGCTAGTATAGTCCTTAAGGTGTATGTGTTGTGTGCATGCACACAATCATGGGTGCTGGTTTCTAAGAATCCTCACAAAAATCCTGAACATTGGATGCGTTTCTGTATTTTAATTTATTTAATTAAAAATATTATCCAAACTTTCTGTTAAATTAAAGGCCACATGTTAAACAATTAAAAATCAGTTTTTTAAAAATGTATCAGTAGTTTGTCAAGAGCCACCAGCCACTTGGTCCAATCTGCTGTGCAATGTTGAGTTCTAATGTCTGGTTGGTCTCCTTTATTCAGTGGATGGCCTACCACCATCTGTTTTTCTCTTGTGAATATTGCTGACTCTTGAATAGAATATTGCTAGATTTGATGGTTAATTAGATTTGAGTAAATACGATATTTTGATTGTAAGGATAGGGTGTGCATTAGATTTGAGTAAATGTGGTAGTAGGAGTTGCTGGAAGGGGAAACTGCAATTTTGTCAGAACCTCACTTTGAAGGGCAAAGGGCATCATCTTTGAAGGGCATCATCTTTCTCATGTCATCATTCCAATCTGTATCACTACTGCTCACAACTGATAATTAAAACAACTCACAAACTGAAAGTTTTTTGATGTGCTTGATGTCACATCGAGTCTGATGCATGGCCTAGAAGCAAGCAAATCCAAAGAAACTTATAGAAAGCAAGCCCATGTGAAGAGTCTGCTATACATCAACCTGTGAAAGAAATTCACGGTTTTGGGAAAAAAAATAGTCCCATTCTTCCCACCTTACAATTAGGACAAGGACTCTGAGGTTATATACACAACATGTGCTGAATGGAAAACTTTACTAATGGTTTAACTAGGGTGCTTTTTCTCTATAAAGAACAAAATTATCCTTTTGTGCCAACATCAGCCATATTTTGTTAAAGCACAATCCCTTCTGAAGACTAGAATTCTCAGGATTCCTTTGTTGATAACACAGTTGTCAAAAACAGCCTGTAGATGTAGATAACCCTTTTGATTCCTGATACAGGCATCTCTGTTTCTGGCAATCTGTTTTCTAATAGTTCTGCTCTTTCAATGCATAAGAGCCTCCATTGGATCTGGCCAAAGGCCCATCTATTCCTGTATCTCATAGCGGCCCACCAGGTGCCTCAAGGAAACACCGTTCAGTTAAACCCAGAACTCATTTGTTCAACACATGCTCCACTCTTCACCCTCTCTCTGCTAGTCTAAAGGCTAAAATTGTGTCAATTTGCAGAAATCTTTGTGTGATCTCAGGAATTTAGATAAAAATGTAATTTGTAGTTTTTATTGCTAGATAAAAGAACATTTTGTGTGCCTTCGGCATAAAGTCATACCAGCCACATGACAATGGAAGTGTCTGCTGACAACGATGGCTTTTAAAGACTTACAGCACAACCCAGAGTAACTATGGGAGCTCTTAGGTCGATGTAAGAGACATTTACATCGATGTAGTTATGGTGCCACCTAGTGGAAACCTATGGGAAATTCATTGAGCAAGCCAGAGTAAATTTTTCTTATATCAACATAAGAGCTCCTGTAGTTACTCTGGATTGTGCTGTTAGAAACAAGATGAGCACTGCACCCTACAGTTGGTCACAACTAGCAGTACAACCTGCGGGGGACACCTTTATCTTTACATTTAGCTAAAAGAGTATTTAGCAGCATTGGAAACTGAAATGTTCAAGAACCACTTCTCTAGCTATATGAGTCCCTTCCAAGACTTGAAGTTACCCTGCAAAAGGGAGGTATTGATTTTCTCACCACATTTTTTAGCAATGTCTCAGCCAAGCAGATTTCTTTTCCCAAGGAGAGTTTACAAGCACAATTCCCATTAGATTTAATGTATGTGAGTTACCAAAGTAACCTTCTACATATCACTAAGATTATTGATCTCCCTAGCCCTGTTTAACAAGATTGGACTGTAAAATATAAGATAATAATTATTGGGTTTTTTAATGAATTCAATAAATTAAGCTTTACCAGCTAATTGTGGATTAAAAAAGAATGCATATTGTTGATGGCTTTTGTGGGTCACAGAATCGAAAGAGGCATATGTCTACTTTGTAACCCTTAGATGACCAACCTGATTTTTTGTCTGGCAATTATAATTTATGCAAATTAGGCTATTTTTAGATGGTCATCTAATTATTAATTTGATTGGAAGCTGTTTGATTATGCTATTTGATTATGTTAGCTTAGGTTGGTAAAAGGAAACAAGATTTACTACTTTGGTGGTGTTGTGAGTCACATTTTTTATTCTCTTTATGGGTATCTAATCACTTATTAGAGTTGATACTTTTTTCTGACCAGATATTACTTCAAAACATTTTTTTCATGCAGCTTGCTTGAAATTCAAAAACTGGTATTCATAGCTTTCAAAAAGACATATAGAGCACAATCTTATCCATGTCTACTCAAAAGTAAGCCCCATTGTGTTCAATGGGTCTTACTCCCAGGACAATATCTTTAGGAATGCAGTCATAGGCTGCAATCCTAATCTCCATTTAGGCAGGCATTAGCTCCAGCATAAGTCTTCACGAAAGTGCCATAAAGGCACTTCTGCCCCACTCCAGAGCAGGTTAGGCTAGAGCACAGGCATTACAGGCCTCACTGCACCACAACAGGAAGATATGCCAGGTGAGTTAGACTGGCCTAAATGGGTTAGGATTGCGCTCTTAATGTCTTTCTGAAATTTGGCCTCAAGGGTGAGTAAAAACTCTCCCAGATCAATACTTGTTAATGAGTTGGCAAGGTTTCTGCTTTTTAATTTAAACTGCATTCTGTGCTGATGCACAATACCAGATCTGCAGTACTGGAATCTAAATATTTCTGTTTGCAAAGTGGTGTTGACCTTTTCTTCTCTTTAACATTGTATTCAAACTAGTGAAAACTTTTCCACAAAGCAGGAGTAAAATTCCCCTGTACACTGTCCTCCATGCACATCATGCGTTTCTGTCACATAAGGAATACCCTCACCAAATTTCACGCTTCTAGGTCTGGGGGTTTGGACAGAGCAGTCATCAGTCACCAATTCACACAAATCCCCTGTGTGCATCGTCCCCCACTGCACATCACCCCCCACTGCGCAGTCTGTCCACTGCGCATCAACCCCCATGCACATCATCCCACCATGTACACCATCACCTCATGCGCAGCAAACCCCCCCATGCACACCATCTCCCCATGCGCCCTGTCTCCCCCTGTGCCCTGTCTCCCAAAGTGCCCTGTATGGGGGTTTGATACACATGGGGGTTTGGTGTGCAAGGGGGGGCGGTGCACATGGGGAGATGATGTGCAGTCAGGGGAATGATGCATATAGAGGTTTTGGCTGGCTGTTGATAGAGGCAGTGAGTCAGTGAGTGAGTCAGTGACTTTTCAGTTTTAAAAATATAGATTTATCTTGACTTTCCCCTAGACTTTTAGACATAGCAAGTACATTAAAGGAATTGATGTTTTTTACACAGCATACAAAAATCCATACTGCTGATTTTCAGTAAGCATTCTAGGGGTTTACACATCGTACTAGGATCAGGCCGAATCAGACTGCAAATTTAATGAATATCTTCAGATATACTCCATAAAATGTGCTTTACTTTTTCTGATTTAAAAAAAATTATTCTGGAAAACAGTTGGCAAGGAGATAAGTGGTAGGAGGATGTGTCTCTGTTGCTGAGGCAACCCGGCCAACAAAACATGCCTTAGATGTAGTTTTCATGTCCAGTGGTACCTCTCATAACAAGCCTAAGGTGAGATATGCCAGCCTAGCTGCACCAGAAAAGGCCTGGGCCGGTGTAAGTCAACTTAGACCAATGCAAGGCAGATGGACCTGGGCCAGCCTAACCAGCTCAGCAGGGGCGTGTTGGGAGTATGTTGGGCATTGCCAATAACAGTGCAGTTAGGCTGTATCCAGAGCCATTTTTCAGGGCAGAAATGCCCCTTCCCAGCTCCTCAAAGTTGGACCATCTCAGGAGCAGGAATAAATCTGAGTAGACCCATAGGGGTCCATAATAAGCCAGAGTAAGAATGGCAACCAAAAATCTGAGTTCTTGGCCAGCCTAACTGCAACCCCAGACTCTCAACCTCAGGATACAGCACAACTACAACAGCCCACCAACCTCAGGATACAACGCAACAGCAGGCCACTCCAACAAACCCCTTGCATGCACCCTCCACCACAGGCACTGCTGTACTGAAACATCATGCAATACATCATCAGGGACTTTTTCAGTGTGATCGTAGGTAAGTATCCTTGGGAGCAAGCCCTCCCCAGGTGCCACTTACTTGGTGCTCAGCAAGCCACAGGGCTATGAAGCCTCTAGTCTGGCCTAACTGCTGCTGAGGACCAAGTAAGTGGCACCTGGGAAGGGCTTGCTCCCAAGGAGACCTGCCTCAAACTAAACAAGGAATAGCCTAACTGGATATGGCTTAACTGCACTGTTCTAGGCCGTGCCCCACATGCCCCTACTGAGCTGCCTAGGCTAACACTAGCGTTTTATGTTAGCACTGTTGAAAGCACATTTTCTGACCAATTTACAGTCCATCATTTCTGTTTAAAACTTCCATACATATGCTACCAATGCTGTGTTTTTTCAGATAATGAGGGGCAGTAAGCAGCACACAGTGATATTTGATAACCATTTTGCAGTTGCATTTTTACTACCTTGTCTTCTGAATGTTTTCTTAGCTACTGGAATTCCATGATTTGCAATGTATTAATGTGTTGAATATACATGCTTTAATACTGTCCTGACATTTTCTATTTCTGCACAGTTGAGGCTTTGATGGATCATGTTTTACAAAATATGTCGCTATTATAATTGGCAACTAACGACAGATAACAGTAGCAGGATGAATACTGCTATTGAGGGGGGTTCCACTTCATCATATAATGTGCTATTCAGAAAATCTCAGCAGGTGAGCGGAGGTCAAGTCTCTGTCTCTTTCTATTGATCTTTCTCTTATGTAAGCAAGCATAGCTTAAGCGAAACAAAGATTCAACTGGCTTTTATTAGCAAAGTTGCTCCGTTGTGGTTTTGATTTCTACAATGAAGTATACTGCTTAGAAGTTTAAAAATATAGGGAACAATCCATACTGCCATGCTGTAGTTTCAATACTGTTCATTTTGATGGAAGTTGTGCAGGAGATCTTCCAAGATGATTCTATCCCTCTGACCAGTGGTTCCCAAACTGTTGGTCAGGACCTGATTTTTGGTGGGTTGCAAATGGGTGATTGAAAAATTAGATAAATTGCCTCAAGCCATGACGCTATTCAGAAATCAGATACCGTAACTGCTAATTACCCTGCTGTGAGTTCATGCCGTTTTCAAGATAGATGCTAACTGCCTTAGAAGATGCTGAGCTCTTATAGTTTGCAAAGTTTGCAAATGTATGTAACTATAGGGAGATAAATTTGAGGAACTTTTTTGGCTTATTATTACTTATAAACAAATATATTTCTTTCCAGATCTCATTTTTAAATGCTGGTAAAATTGGTACGTCCCAACAGTGTCGTTTTTAAAAGTGCTAAAAAGTTTGGGAAGCACTGCTCTAGGCTGTAGCCAAAGGGCAGCCCAATCCATAGCAACTAATCCGTCAGCGCAAGGGCTCTTGCGCCGACGGAATGGCGTTTCTGTCAACGGAAACACCGATAGCGTTGGCGCAATTACGCCGGCACATCTCTCTGGCGACGCAACGACGTTTCCGTTGGCGCAATTACTTCAACGTCGGCGGAGCAATGAAAACCCTCCGTCGACGTAACTCCGTCGACGGAGGAATTTTTTTTTATTTTTTCAGGGGGCGTTTCGGGGGCGTGTTGGGGGCGTGTCTTAGATTCCTCCCCCTTCCACATAACTATGTTGTATCCTGAACATTTTCAGAGGCTTATGGGCACACGTAAATGCCTCCTGAGTTATACTACCTCAAGAGGTAGTTTAGTAACGAGGAGACCCATAGGTCTCCATGTTAAGGAGAAGTAGGGGCTGGGGAAAGTGGGGACTTTGAAAAATTTTTGCACCAAACCTTATGGGCAGTACTTTCCTACTTGAGGATACGGAGTACCTGGGTCACCCCAGTGGCCGACCAATCCCCTCACAGCTACCCTCCCATAAAAAGGCCCACCCCTCGACCCACAATTCCCTTTCAGAGAAGCAGAGTGCTTGGCCACGGACCATGTCACTGCTCTCTCTCAATGGGCACTTTGCTCTTGGGGAGCGTTCTCCCCACAAACACATGAACACATAAGGTCCATATATGATGATATATTGATATGATATAGATGTGATATGAAACAATATGATATCTGTGATATATGATTAGAGTGTAGACTTTGCAATTTTTTTGTATGTTTGTTGCTCTCTCTTTCTCCCTCTCCACAGGTACCCCAATCAGATAAGTGGGGGTGTTGAGCAATGTTTGCATTCAAAAACTCAAAAACACCTATACAGGCAATCTTGCAATGATGATTACCAATACCATGTTTATGTCTCTGCAAGTTGTTGTTTCTCTCTTCCCCAGAGTTACTCCAACCAGGTGAGGAGGGCTGCATGGGGGGTGTTGGAAGCACCTCTTTTGTTTAAATTTCCTTCATCTTCCTCCAGTCTTACATGTCTACTCTAAAGTAAGCCCCAGTATACTCAGTGGGGCTTACACCTGTGTAAGGGGGGCCTTGCTTCACCAGGAAATGGGCTTGCCCACTTGTTGGGAAATGCTGTGAGGTCCTCTGTAGGTTTGCCTTCCAACCCAACTGGTCCCCCAAGGTAAGGGGGGGCTGTAGAGTGAAAGGGGGAAGGGGTGCACACCCAGACCCACCAGGAAACAAGGGCACTCACCCCTCAAATGTGTGTGTGGTCTCTGTCCTTGCAGCCCCTCTGACTGACTGCCAGATCACACAGCCAGCAGGTGCTGATTCCACTCATCCCTGCCAGCAAACGGCAAGCCAAGGGGCATAGCAGCTGATCTGATTCCATGCTCAGCCAATACCAATGAAAGCTTTGCCTGTGATGTGATGCTTCTGTCTTTGCAGGATGGTGTCTCACCAGCAAGGAGGCTAGCAGGCAGCAGGCTGCCATTCCACTGGGAAGGAGACACAGTGCAATCCTAAATATGCCTACTCAGATGTAAGCCCCATTGTGTTCAATGGGGCTTACTCCCAGGAAAGTGTATTCAGGAGTGCAAGCCACTGGATCCCTGCAAGGAGCCCTGGGAAGAATCTCCCTTCAGACATGTTTGCACAAGCACTTACCTAGAACATAAACCCCACTGTCCCAATCACATGAGTTAAACAAGCACCATCCATACCTAATAAAGTTTGAGCCATAAGTTTGAGCCCCCCTCCACAGCTGATGTTATTAATGATGACGAATTAACAACTACATACGTCGATGGTATGAAACATCACAGGTGAAGTCCTTGCCTGATGAGAATTTACAATTCAATTCGTCAATGTTGCTGACGAATTTACAGTTCAATGCTCAATGTTGCTGTCGTCAGATATGTTGTTAACATTAATGATGTGAACATGTGTAGTAGTAGTTATTTTAAGGATTTCACAATGAACACATGCATATGATTTCTGTCATCAGTGGCTGGGGAAAGCTAGTTAGAGCTCCAGGGATGACCTGAGGATGGGTGAGTGGGGCAGTGCCTACCTAGTTGGGGGGGGGAGGCAGGGGTGCCCATCCTCAGTGTAGACCCCCAATGGCATCCAGACCTGGTCCTCTGTTTCTGGAGAGGGGGCTGCCTGTAGCTTCCTTAGCATTGGATAGTCCACAACAAGAGGCCACGTGGAAGCAGTGAGACCACCTGTGAGCATTGCAGAGATGAGGGAATTCAGGCAGGTGCCAGTGCTGTGTTCAAACTGCCTACAGTCTGAAGATACTTAAAGGTCCAGGCAGTGCTTAAAGGTGCAGGCACTGTGTCATCCCTTCCATGTGCTCAATCTGAATGTGGTTGATTCTGGGGTCCCACTGCATCCTCACTGGAGACTGTTCTGTATCTGGAAGCCCCCCTACCCTGTGACCCTTTGAATGAGCAGGAGCAACTGCAAACATATGAACAAGTACACATGTGAACTGACCCCCCTTTTTTGTCTGCAAAAGGCCATCTGGGAGTCACTGGGGTGGGCTGAGAGAGGGTTCCTGGGGCCTGATGTCACCTCTTAGGCTTGTGAAGTGAGAGGTTTTGGGTGGGCAGTGGCCCCACAAGTGATCAGACACCCTTGCCCTGTTGTGGGAGCCCCAGGTCCCCTGTGCCCCAGGATGTGCTTTTGCTCCCTGGCAGACCCAGGTGGGCTCCTGTCCCCTCTTCCAGGATTCCCTCCCCACAGATGCCCCTGGCAGCCCCCTTGCCTCTCCTTGCCCCCTGCTCTGCCAGCTGCTTGGGGGACCCTTGCCCCTCCCCTGCCTGAGTCAGCAAGGGGGTCTCTTTCCTGGGCCTTCTGCCTTCTGGATGGGGTCTTCCCTCTCCTCCCAGCCCACCTGAGTGTGGACCCTGCATCTGGCGTGCTGTACCTTTAATGCTGATGTTTCCTCCGGACTGTTGCCAAAGACCACAGGACACTCATGTTTATCTGTTGATGTTGTTTTTATTGACAATACACACATGTATCCCTCTGTGCATCTTGCCCCTGCTGATGCCTGGGCTTTTCCTGGGGCACCTTGCCTGTTTGGGGGTGCAGGGGGGCAGCTTGTTTCCCATTTCTACCCCTGACAGCCCTGTCCTGTCCACCATGCTGGGGAGGCACTCTGACAGCTTGACAGCTACTCTCCCCCCATCTTGCCAGCTGGTTCCCCATGTGATCAGGAGAGCAGCAGTTTGGACAGCTGCTAGTGATTCTGAGTGATGTGTAGGCAGGTCAACTCGTGTGTAACTGCAGGCCATGTAGCACTTACAGGCTGCCTTCTGAGCATGCCCGATGGAGTAACTTATGTGGATCACTGCACCGGAGCAGTTATGGGCACACCTAAGTTCTCTGCCTCACACATAACTTTATGTTTAGGATATAACATAGTTAGGGCAGAGTAGTTAGGTCAGAGCAAGCAGACTTTGCTCTGGATTGCGCTCTTAGTCGTTTTTGCGAGAATGTACAATGTATGTGTATGTTGTGTATTAATAGTATGAGAACAAGTGCTATTAGGATCCCTAGAGCCATTATTTGTATCAGATGATGATTTTAATGCTTTGTGTCCAGAAGTCGTAAGAAATCATTCTTATCGTAAATTTATAATGATCACAAAAACTTACAGTTGGAAATAGGACCACAAGCTGCATGCGAAACTTTATTTTTTGTTATGAGGTTCATACACCAAAACAGGCATCTTGTTTCGGCTTGGCTTGGAATATGATTTCTGGGAATTTCTAAAGTGATTTCATTTGCAATCAGTCTCTTATTTTGAAGAATCACTGAAAGTTCTTTTTGAAGTTTGTGGTTTATGAATAAGGGCAGAATTGGAGACAGATATTGGCTCCAAAGTGTAATAAATATAATGTAAGCTTATGCCAGTTCTGGATCTAACCTATTAAAGAAGCACTCTTCTTAAAAATGGATAACTAAGGACTGGGTGTGAACAGTTTTGACCTTAGGATTTAAATCCTCCTTCATGAACAATCACTACCTGTTGGACTTGACATATCGTCATTGTTAAAGACTTATCATTGAAGCCAGAATTCTATCATCTACTTACTGTTTTGTCTTGCATTTTGACTTTGCTGAAATGCAAATGTAGCTTAGATATTTCAATAACTGAAGTCTACAAAGTGTATCAAGTGATACTTGATATAGCAAACAATTTAGGGGTACATAAGAGCTTGTGAGCACCTAAGTGGGATTTGTGATGTCTTCTGCATGCAGTATTTCTAATTTCCTTTGAACCACCCTTAGTTTAAAAGCAATTCATAGGTTTATTGGGTTGAGTGGGGCACTGAAAGCCAAGTAGATCTGGTACATGTGTGCCCCCTTATCCAGAGTGGTGGACCTGGGGCTTGGGGTTGGGGGATAAACGCATGGGTTGCACTACCCATGCATTTGTTGTGCCACTACTGTTGCCTCCTCTACTTGCTCCACCACTTCGCCTGCCTGACCATATTGACAATACCCAGTCTCTGGAAAACTGAATCCGCAGGTACAGGATCTAGGATATGGGATACCTCTGTACTTGTTCATTGTAGAAAATCCAGAATCATAAGCATTTTCGGAAGACTCCTGTCCAGACTTTGCTAAAGATATCAAGTTATGAGATACTTTAGCTCAGTAGTTGGTTTCATTATCAAATTGCTTTAAACATTAAGACGTTACTCATAATGTTCAACCACATCTACCGTCCTGTAATTAATGTTCATTTGGTATAGTTCTGCCCTCTGGAGTAACAGTGAACAAGTGTTTCACTTTGCGATGCAAAATACAGGGTTGTAGGAGGTGCCGTTCAAGCAATAAAATTCAAAATGTCCCTAGGCAATGGCATGCTTTCTTCCAGTGCAGCACACCCCATTTCAAAAGCACTACTAGCTGACTTTCATTGTTGCTGCATCTTTACTAAATTATAGTGTTGTACCACAGATGTTGCACATCCCTATGGTGGTATTAAAACTCTTTGCAAAATGCATTTGGGGAATAGTTCTTTAAATGCTTTGCCCATCCTCAAGGAGCAGCATTTTCATTTGCTACATTCAAAAGAGCAAGCTTGACATATTTACTTGTCCATTAGTAAGATTCTTTCCCCAGAAGAGATCTTGCTGTCACACTGCCCTTGTTGTGTTAAACTGCAGAATCAGGAGTTTTATTTTTACTCTGTATAAGTGTAGCTCATTTGTATGATTCTATTTGTCACCAGTGTATTGCATGAACATTCTTAATTTTGAATGAATCCAATGGGAAATTGATGTAGGAATGCCTGTCCTCCAAAATATGTGGTACAAAATCTGGACTCACAATATCTAGCAGCCTGATCCTAAAAACTCACCAAGCAAGGAGATGGTGGGGGGAGGGAAGATGACTGGAAAACATTCTAGAACCCAATGCAACGCCCAGGTCAACAAGCCCAATAGATGTAGCCTCCTACTCAGGAAATTTCCAGCTCCTTTAGTCTGGTGTCACCACACATGGTATCACCTAGTGCAATTTGAATCTTCCTGAGAACACTACTGTACTCTGCAAATGATCTCTGTGCCAGTGATTTTGCTGGTGCAAATCCAAAGAGAGAATGGGGGTATGGAGGCTGCAAAAGAGGAGTTAGGATCTGGTGCATCCCATTGATCTCCTATAGCCGTACTGCTATGCTGCAACTATAGAATCCTCCAATAGTTTGATCCTGCATAGGTTTGGGCTGTGAGACCACAGTTTTTACAGGATATGCAGGAAATGAAATTGTTTATTCTGTACATGCCAATCATCACATTAGATTACCCTTTTGAGTTTGAAAGATTGTAATTTCCTCTCAGAAATATGTTTTACGATGACTATCAGTAAGCCCCAGGGACAATCTTTAAAACAATATGGCATTGATGTAAAGCAAGATTGCTTCTCCATGGGCAGTTTCATGTGGTGTGTTCAAGGGTTAGTAAACCAAATGGTGTAGGGCACAATTAAGGCTGGCACAGCTCACCTGGCATATCTTCCCATTGTGGTGTGGGCAGGTCAGTATATGCCTGTACACAGATCTAACGTTCCCAGGAGTGGTGCAGAAGTGTTTTACAACACTTTTGTGATATCCCCAGATCAGCACAAGGCTTATGTTGGGACTGATGCTGGCTTAATTGGAGGTTAGTATTACAGTCTCAGTGCTAACAGTACTGGAGGAGACAATGCAAATGAATGTACCAAGAAGCAATAGTACATAGCTATATATTTTAGATGTTAAACCAGCCATTTTTAACTACTGTGCCATGGTACCCTTATGTGCCACAGATCTGCAGGTATGACATGGCAATTTGGAAGAGAAACATTTGTGAGTAGGACCACTAAAGGTTGTGAGCTCCTGCTGACAATATGGTGCACCTTGTCAATTGTCAAAAAACTGAAAGTGCACCTTGGCAATTTTAGTTCCTCATCAGTATGGCATGAGATAAAAAAGGTTAAAAATCACTTTTAAAATCTGTTCATAGAACATGTACTTCAGCTGGTTTGCAAATGAATCAAAGATGTTGCACTGTCAGGTCTTGGACCTAATAGTGATTCTATCTGTGTTCCATGATCAGTCATCAGAGGATGTGGTTCAGTCAATACTTTGAGAAACAGAGGCGTTTTTCAAATGCCTAGACAAAATTGTGCCCATAGCAAGGACTAAAATTTTGCCCCTATCAGAACACCTGAAACCCACTTTTTAGCTAATGTTACAAGTCAATAATATCAAACTATTATAATATCAAACTACAAGTCAAGCCTTTCAACTTTTCATTAAAATTTGGTGAGTTTGCACAAACTCTTTGCCATTCCTTTTCCATCCCTTGGAGATATCAACCCTTCCAGGGCCACAACCAAGTAAGTCCTATGCTGGTCAATGGGTCTTACCTTCATGCTGACCTGAAGTTACACATCCACACACACAGGATCTGACCATTAAGCCTGGAAAGGGGGCAGGGGAGACAGATGAAGTTACATAGACATCTGGCCCCCAACCCTAGCTGCTCCTAATTAGGTTGACCATATGTCCTCCTTTTCCAGGACATGTCCTCTTGTTTAGCCCTGTGTCCTAGAATAAATCTCCATTGTCCTCATTTTCCTTGTGACTGCAGCATGTAGCCTTCTTGTAATTAATAAAGTACATGTAATGAATTATATGTAATAGTTTCAAATGTTATAATAAGTAATATCTATCTATCTACAGTATTTATATACAGTGATGCCTCACGTAAAGTAAGTTTCACGTAACAAAAAAAAATTTCTCTAGGATTCTGCTTCACGTAAAGAAAGTGCTTCACGTAAAGAAAATATTTGTTGGCAGTTAGGGCAGATGTGCTGGCCAGCAACGTGTTTTAAAAGTGTTAGGGCTGCCTAGTGCACCTGCCCATAGTGAAAGCAACACTTCCATGCTGTTCCTCCTGTGGCTGGGCATCCGCTGGGCAGAGGGAGAGAAGAGCAGTGGAGAAGAGGGAAGCAGCTCAGGGCCAGCCAGAAGGGAGCAGAGAGAGAGAGGCTCAGGATGAAGAGAAGGAGAAAGTGGGGAGATACTTGGAAAGTGTCTTGGATTACAGAAGAAAGTGTCTTTGATTGCAGCCTCCTACTCAGAAGTCTACCTCATTGTGTTCAATGTGTCTTACTCCCAGGAAAGTGTCTTTAGGATTGCAGCCTAAGTAGGCTTCATAGGATCATGCCCATTGAATGCATGTTTTGAATTCAATTACAGTGTTTTGTCATCATTTTTACATCCAGTTAATATTTTTATATAAATATTTTTGTGGTTGTGGAACCAATCGTCTGAGTTTCCATTATTTCCTATGGGAAAATCCGCTTCACGTAAAGAAAGTTTCACGTAAAGGAACTGCCTCCGGAATGAATTAATTCTGTTATGTGAGGTACCACTGTACCACTTTTCAACTAAAAAGTTCTTGTAAAGTGGTTTACAAGAAAATGAAAAAATTAATAGCTAATTAATAGCTAATGGGTCCCTGTCCCAAAAGGGCTTACAATCTAAAATGCAAAAAGAACATCAGCTGAAGCCACTAGAACAGGCATTGCTGGGGTGCGTAGGACCAGTTACTCTCCCCCAGATAAATAAAGGAGGAACACCCACGTGAAAGAGTGCCTCTTATCCAGTTAGCAGGGTTTAAATTAACCCCAATAAATTTTGTTTAAATTAACCACCTGAAAGCAATGTATATGACTTTTTAGCTTTTATCTTGTCATTTTGCTTGTCTTCTTTTTTGTATTATGACATCGGGTCACCCTGCTATAATGGGACTACTTGTGAGTAGAGCTGTGGAAGGCTAGGCAGTGTGATACTCCAATCCTATTCACTTTTACCTGGGAGTAAGGCTATTGATGGAAATGGAAACTACGTATGGTAGAGCTGTGGAAGGCTGGGCAGTGTGATGCTGGAGTCCTATAGAGAGCAAATGCAAACTGGGGCTGGAAGGGCTGCTGTCCCTTTTCAAGCCCTCTGGGGTGATAAAAGGAAAGAACTGTTGGAATTGTTGTGTTTTTAATTAGTCTTACCTGGATCTGGGCTCCTTTAGGAGGTACAGTGAAGCTCTCTCCTGGGATGCTGTTCATTGCAGTCTGCAGGGAAGGGAAGGAAGGGAAGGGAAGTGCCATAGCCCAGCATAGCAATCCCTCACCTCAACTGCAGCCAGAGGATGCCTGTGGAAGGCTGGCCTCTTTTGAAGTGCCCTGCAGGGGTGGGCAGGGGAAAAGTGCCTTTGGCTTTAGGCACCTCTCCATGGGGGGAGCCCAGGCAAAAAGCATTTCCTGCTATACTCTACTTTTCTGAAGACTAGCCTTTTCACCCAAGATTTTTACCTTAGTGCTGTAAGAAACTTTTATTTCACTGTCAATGAAATATAACTCTAAGTGAGAAGATGGACCCTCACTTTAAATATTTGCAAATCCAGATTGTTGGGATTGCTACCTCAGAGGTGCGTTAAAAATTATATGCGGTTTTTAGCATAGTGAGCTTTGTGTTGCTTAGGGCAAAATCCAGAGTAACTACGGGGAGTCCTTGCTCTGGTGTAAGAAAAACTTACTCTAGATTCCAATATGATTTTCCCATAGGTTTTCACTAGGTGGAGCAGTCACTATGGGTGCACGTAATGTCTGTTATGTGCTCCTGCAGTTACTCTGGATTTGGGGCTTAATCTGAGATATTAACATTTAAGTATTTATCCCTTCATGTAACTAGCAATTAATATAATAATTAAAAGCCTAACTGGTATTATTTTTTTCATCTAGCTTTAGTGTATATCATGAAGTTAATTTTAAAAAACTAAACTTCTTTAGAAGGAGGAAAGTATTTATATTGCTTTTAGTGTGAGCAAATGGTCTTATTGAATCTAAAAATTGTTTTGTGGGCTTTGGAAAACATGCCATAACTTTTGATTCCAAATACTGCCCACAATATATTAAGGTAGTCCTTAATATGAGCACTAACCCTGTTCATCTGTCCAAGATTATTCAATGAGCTGTTTCTTCATCAGGAAGGTGAAATGCACTAATGCGCAGGTGGTAGACTTACCCTACAATCCAGAGTAACTACGGGAGCACGTAAGAGACATTACGTGCATCCGTAGTTACGGCACCACCTAGTGAAAACCTATAGGAAATTCATATTGCAATCCAGAATAAATTGTTCTTACACCAGAGCAAGGACTCCCCATAGTTACTCTGGATTGCACCCTTAGACTCCATTGTAGAAATTCCGAGGTTTATCCATGGCTTTGAGTAGTCTGCCCTGGATGTCAAATATCCTAGGTGTGCCACTGACTCACATTTAGCTCTCTCTTCCTAGCACATCAGTGAATATCCCATTCATCCTTCTCCAGGAATGAATGGAGCATGGAAATGCAATCTAAACCTTAGAATCCAGCTTCATCTTGCAGGGCTTGTCACCTTTGTCCACCAAGCAAGGGCAAACACACATGCATATGAATCCACATGCACATGTGTGCACACACCCACCCCATCCCCTGCGCACACCCCCACACACAAAGCAAGTGGAGAGTGAAGTTGTGCAAATTCAGTGTTCATTTAGTGAAACGCAAACATACAGGAAATGCATACGAGAAAAAAAATTGTTGTGAGAAGAAAGCACAAATTGAAATGGCACAATTGTGGAATGAGTTAATTTGCAGGCATGCTGTGGATCTGTTTGCATCAGCAGTCCTCTCAAATTTAATTTTTCTTTTGTTTCTTGGTGTTCCAGAACAAATCTTTGCACATTTTCTATACATGCAAAGAAAAAGCCTCTGGCAGTGGAGAAAGGGTGGGATGTTGACCAGAAAACTAATGAGTTTGAGACTTGTGTCTAGATAGTTATTAATGTGTGAGAGTTATTTCATGTGTAAGAAGGAAAGAATCAGGGATGCAGAGTTAGAGGACCAAAGAAAAACAAAGGATTACAAATCATGAAATGTGGTGCGTTCTGGACAATCTCCTCCCATTATTCTTTTGTTGTAAATTGTGTAGAAAACCACTCCTATGAAGACACTTGCAGTGAGCTGACCCTACAATCCAGAGTAACTATGGGAGCACGTGAGAGACATTACGTGTACCCGTAGTTACTGCACCATCTAGTGAAAATCTATGGAAAATTCATATCGCAATCCAGAGCAAATTGTTTTTACACCGGAGCAAGGACTCCCCATAGTTACTCTGGATTTCGCCCTTAGTCACAATCATAGAAGGGACTGTGCATACAAGATTATGGTATCAGCATTTTGTTCTGCTACATAATTTGCAAATTCAGAGCAAGATGCCACCTTGGCTCTCAACTTAAACACAGAATAGATAGTGTGTCTGCGTCTCACAAATCAACACACAGTGCAGAATGTATTCAGGAAGCTTATTTTTTTTAAGAAGAAAAATCTTGTTTATGCATCAATGAAGTCTCTTGGTATCTCATTAGATTTCCCAGTATAGTTTCCCTCTCATCAATATGGAATAGATATGAAGTTACTTATAAAATGAAAACCCATGCTGACCAATTATTGTAATTCAGTTGATAAGCTATATGTTGCATCTCTGTAGTCAGGTCCAACCTTGTTATACATGGATCTTTTATACATAAATTTGACTCAACTCAAATGCCCACTGCAAATCACAGTTTTAAAATCTGCTTTCCTACTAGAGAGGCTGTAGTGCAAGCAGTCATTCAATTTTTCTGTTCCAGAATCAAACCGCTGAAGATATTGAGGCACTACTGTATTCCATTAGGCGCAAGGAACCCGGAAGTGGGTTTTTAGACTTATTTTTCCATTGTTTTCTTTATAAACTGATTTTTTTTATCCAGGGGAAGTTCCAGAAAGGAATCCTGGTGGATAATAAGGGACACCTGTACACTCAGCATTAGAGACAAGCTGTGCAAGACCTCTGAGAGAAGGCAAACGCCTGTTGTGCTCTTCAAATATATCTTTCTTTTAGTGCTGTTGCTGTTTTAAAATTGTTGTAATCCCTTTGAGGAACCATGCTGCCCGTGATAGGGACTTATTGATACCAATTTTTCAGAGTTTCTCTACCATGAATATAATTTCATAGAATCCTAGAGTTGGAAGGGACCTAGTAGGTCATCTAGTCCAACCTTCTGCCTGTAGCAGGAAATCCTCATAGAGCATCTCTGACAGGTGCTCATCTTCCTTATTTAAGATAAGAAAGAACATATATTGACAGCACAGGAGCACTCTGAAATGCAAAGGTGGTTTTATTTACGTCTGTGCCCACATTTTTGCTGCTTCATATGTTTTTTAGTCAGTTCTATGAAAACAGAGACAACTGAGAAGCTCCTGATGGACACAGTGTCAATAACGTCTTTCACATGTGAAAAATGAAACAATACACAACGTTTAAGCACCAAATTACTACAGGCCAGAGAACAATACAGTTCTTCTTTGAAAAGTTATGAATAAAGATTTGATTCTTTTTTTCTATGTCCTTGAAAAAAATACCATTTTAGAAATATTGATATGCCCAATGGAAAGTAACACTAATGTCTTATTACAGTTATGGTATCCAGATGTTGTCTGCCAGATGTTGAACTCCATGTCAGGCCTTTAGGTCTGACATGGAGTTCAACATCAGGCAGATTAGCATCCATCCATCTTGTCCCAATCCCTGCCCTCACCTATTCTGACCTGTTCCTCTCACTCCCCGTACCCCACCCAAATCTTCTTACTTCATACTGGTGCTGGCATTGGCTGGTCCTCCACATGGCACTATCAGTGCTGTCATTCACTGGTCCAGTGCCAGCAACCCCTCCTCTCCAGGTGCCACAGAATGTCTTATGACACATTTGCAACCCCTAGTCCACACTGAGACTGTTTAGGACTGGACTCTAAGGTAGCTGCTTCATTGCAACTTGTTAGTGGGTTGATCCTAGAATGATCATGCTAGTACAATGGTTGGAGTCAGTGTGTCTAAAATGGGAGCACCAACTCAAAGATATGGTAAATCAGAGCATCTTCATTGGCTGAAAACAATAGAAAATTACTTTATGTGGTACAGTTATTGAGAATGCATGCAATGTGAATGTAGCTTTCTCTACAATCTTTGGACCATTTTCCTCTATGTAGTTACTGGATAGGGAGAAACTGAATGTACTGTAAACACAGAAGTAAATATTCCCTAGAATTCAGTTCACGTTGGAAAGTTATAACCAATTACGCAGCCTGGCACACTATTGATTTTGAGGGGCAACTTCATAGCAAGATGGTTGTAGGCTGTATCTTGTTTAAAGTCAGGAGCAGAATTCCCAGCTGGAGCCACTATGGTGATTTCATATAGGCAGGATTCATAAACTGAAAACCCTGAGGAAATAAACGTGAAAACTATCATCCTATAAATATATGGTCTTTTCAAATCAATACATGAGGAAAGTTTATTCTCCTGTTAAGCTCCAAGGAAAACTTTGGTGAATTTGGAAATAATTCCTTTGGCGTCCTTCAGGATGGACCTTGTCTCTGAGTAAACCAATCTCATGTGGTTAATTGTATCTGCTCTTATGAAGGATTCATTTGAAGCAGACAAGTTTAAGAAAAAAATATGTTTTCTAATAACAGAAGCTTTAGGCATTCATTGTAGGAGGTATGATATCAAAGCAAGTTCATGTTGGTTTATTTATAGCTGAGAGCCCATTTCAATTTATGGAGGATTTTTATGACAATATAAACTTGGGATGAAGGATTTTTTTTTATTTTTAAGCCCTTCCAGGGATTTATATTTTTGATATTGGTTTAAAATTTAGTTCCAGGTTCTGAGAAAGAAAATTCCATATGACAATAAATGTGATTGTTCCGAGTTCAGAACAATGATAATATTGGGAGGATTCCTTATTTCTCTTGCACAGTAATAAATCCAAAGAATTTCTCCTTTGTAACCAGAGAACTAATAACAATTGTATCTTAGAAATCATTATTTATTGTAAAGTTATATACCCTTTATTGACTGTATAATTTCCTTAGCTTTTGACAAGGAGCATATTATATTTGTAATCTTGTAATATTTCTGGAGTTTATTTCAGGATTATTGGTTACCAGTTTGCATCTCTTGCCCCTGATGGAGACCATCCACCATTTTCTTAAAAGCCCTCCAAATGTGACAGCTTGCTGCTTCAGTTCAAATTATGCCACGGCTAAAACAAAGTGTCCGTGCCTTGTGATATAAAATCTCTGGCTGGCCTTCTAAGGTGTGAAGGGGTTGCACTCAACCATCCTATTGTACAGAAGGATGCCTGCAGGCTACTAAGACCCAGTTTTTCATCAAACCTCTCTGAAGCTTCAGGATACCTCCCTGACACTTCTGCTCACCACTGAGATGTTCTGTGAGGCCCTCCAGACATGGGTTGGAACTCACGTTAAATCAAAAAGATAATAAGGACCAACCTGAATAACCACATTTGATTAACTTTTTCACATACAAAAGAAAATGTTATAGCACATATCAATTTTAGGTGTGTGTGCAAGTAGTTAGCTTTGCAGAGGGTGCAAAATAGCCTGGCACAAATCCTGGGTGTGCCTCAGTGATGCCTTGAAGCTGGACAGATGGCAGATATGTGCTTCCTAGTTCTGACTCAGGAACTGAGAGTCCAATATTAGAAGAAAAACGTTTCTCATATTAAATTTCACCAGGTGGTGGTTCACTTCATGACAAATCTTCTTTAGCCTACTTCCAGAGCCGGATCGCCAACAACATTTAACACTTTTTTTTATTTAACACAGTTCATAGTCCCCTTTTTTAAAGTGACTGTGCTACATCAGACAATCATATGCAGTGCTGAATCAGACTTTCATTTAAAACAGTAATTATGCTGAGATCCATAAATCAGCCACAGGAGTAAAGAGTCCAGTTAGAAAACTACTGTATGAATTAGGTCTTCTGACCGAAAAGTGTTGAGTGCCAATGGTTCCTCTAGATCTGGAACAAAGACAGATTACAGAAATAGGCATTTTAACTTTTTTTTAACATTGTGGGACTCCTCAAGCATAGCCTCAGCCCTGTATTTTTATTACTAGAATGTCTTGAATAATGTATGAGTGACTTACACAGAAATCTCAAACATGACAAATATCTGTTGGAAAACTATAAAGAAGCCCTGTCTAATCTCTGATATTTAGAGTCCTAGATTTGAAAACACAAGCAGTCGCTGTGTGCGAGCTAAAGATGAGAATGTTGCCAGCTACAAATTTACTGTTGCCTGAAGAAAGGTTTTTGATAAATGTAAGTCTCAATTTGCTTCATATTAGTTCAAAAGTAATTACAGATGGTGGTTTACAGTGTTTTAAGTTCCAATTGTTCTGTACATTTTAGGAATGCTTGTGGTTTTTCTTGAGCATTTTATACATTTCTAGTTAGCATGCAACTAAAAATTAATTTTATAGTACTTTTATGTTTTGAGTAATATAACCAGTATATGCTCTTTCCATCAGGAATGCTGTTGATGCTTAAGGATGCTGGGGGAAGTATGTCAGCAATGATCATCCATTTTAAAAAATTCCCCACAGCTGAAGATCTATTAGATAATTATTACCGTATTTAGAATTTATGTGTGTGGGGTCATCTGTCCAGCTACAGGTTGGGGTTAGAGATTTACAATTTAGCCTTTAAACTGGAATAAATTCATTGATTGTTTTGATTTGTACAAGTCCATCCCCCTGAAAGGCACCTAAAATTTAAATATGGTTTAAATAGGAAACAAGTGATCAATAGAGGATTGACAAGCACCTGGCAGAGATGCTTTAGGATTTCCTGCTACATACGGGGTTTGACTAGATGACTTATTAAACTGATGGTGAACCTTTTTGGCATCAAGTGCCAACTGATAGCACCAGTGCCCTGCACGCAAGCCAGTGCCTACGGTGCATGCCTGGAATCCGGACATGTGCAGTGGGGGCATGCACAGTGGGCCAGTTGTGCCCTGCACCCATTGTGCATGTCCAGTACTCACCCCCTCAGTTTGGCTTGGCTCCAAAGAGGAGCAGTTGCTCCTCTTTGGAGCTAAGCTGAACTGAGGGGGCTGGTGCATTTGGGATGGGGGCATGTGGCAGGGTGTGTGTGGCAGTGCTATGGTTGGCTGACTTTGAGTGCACTCCCTTGCACATGCTGTAGGTTCGCCACCACTGATCTGTTCGGTCCCTTCCAACTCCATGATTCTGCGGTCTTACTGGATAGTATTAGGGCTCTACATGTGATATAGCTGAATTTCCCAATTTCAAAACTGTAGTTGAATTTCCCAGTTTCTTTTCCTTCTGCTAAAGCAGTGGTTCTCCATCTTCCTAACACCGTGACCCCTTTATAAGTTCCTCATGTTGTGGGGACCCCCAACCATAAAATTATTTTCGTTGCTACTTTATAACTGTAATTTTTTCTACTGTTATGAATCGTAATGTAAATATCTGATATGCAGGATGTATTTTCATTGTTACAAATGAAATGTGTATTATATGCACACATTGAACACAATGGGATTTATTTCAGAGTAGGCATGCATAGGATTGGGCCCAGAGGCTGAAATCCAATCCACATTTACATGGGAGTAAAGGCCCCCCTGACTATAATGTGATTTATTTCAGAGTAGGCATGCATAGGATTGGGCCCTGAGGCTGCAATACTATCCACATTTACATGGGAATAAAGCCCCCCCTGACTATAATGGGATTTATTTCAGAGTAGGCACGCATAGGATTGGGCCCTGAGGCTGTCAGTCAGCCCCATGCGCACACAGCTACAGCCAGAGGTCTGGCAAGTCTAACCTGGCCCCCTGCACCAGGGGTCTTTAGGCGACCCCCAGGAAAGCTCTAGGCGACCCCCAAAGGGGTCCTGACCCCCACTTTGAGAAACGCTGTGCTAAAGGGAAGCCCAATTTGGATAAAATATAGTGTATGTTTATGATGCCAGGGAGGGCATTAACCCAGGTCAGCACCAGTGCTGAATCAGATCTGCAGGTGTCAGATAAGGAGGGTCCACTTTATGTAGAACAAAGTGAGATGTAAAGAGGCTGCATGAATAAGATCTCAAGTGTCTGAGACACTTTGTTTAGGCTGGACAATTTTACCCACTCTTGCATACAGAGATAAAGCATACTAACAACTCTGTAAGACACAGCCAAATCCAGAAATCTTCTCAGCAGGGCTAATGACTGACTGCCTAGTGTAGCCCAGATTGCAACATTTCCCCAATACTCCTCCTAATTCATGCTCCAAATACTGCTACTAAAATTTGCTTTGCTCAGGAGATTCCTGTTTCACAGATGATACTCTAAGCATACTCTTCCTACAACTACAAGCACAGTTTAGATTGCAGTGCTTATTTCAGGACATATTTTTGGCCCAGTTCATACAATGCTGTAAATGTGTGATTGCCGCCCAAGACCAGTTTGTGTCAGAGTATTAGCAGCGTATTAGCAGTATTAGTAGAGCTGAAATGCAGATCTCTAGCCATAAGGAAGCAGGGAGGGTATCAGTTTGCACAAATGACCCTATTTTCTATCTTTTTTCTCACCTTTTCTCAGCCAAATGGACAATACAGGTATCCCCCACTTATTGGACAGGTTAGGGACAAGAGCATCATCCAAAAGTGGAAACCATGGAAAAGTGGAACCAAGTCTTTTTTGTAGATGCAAAATGGCCACAAAAGAGACATAAATATCACTTGCAAATCCTATTTATTAACACATGGCAAAATACGTAGAAAGTTACAGTAAAATGAAGGCATGTGTGGGCAATGCATATCTTACGTATTTGAATGACGGTTATTTACTGTAGAAAGTCATAAGGAAATGCTAAAAACAGATTGATTACCATGTCACATGCAAATCAACCTCAGGAAAGACAGTTTTAGCCCTTAGACCAGCAGAGAGAATGAATGAATGAATGAATGAATGAATGAATGAATGAATCCTGGGTATAATTGAAAGGTGTTGAAAGAGTGGAACTGTCAGAAAATGAACTATCAGGAAGTGGGGGCACCTATACTGGCTGATATCAGGGCATTGGGGGCAGCACTACTGGGTTCATCCTCTCTCCTGCTTAGTTCTGCCCACATTTCTCAAGTGCTAGCAGTTTTGAGACATCACAAGAACCTGCCTTAGAGGGTTTTGGACCTCTTCTCCAGTATCTCTACATGAAAGTTTAGTTTTTATGGGGTGGGCAGTAACATACTTGTCAGACTTTTTGCCTGATGCAGATGTCTTATTCTTAAGTGCATAAACAAAAAGGGCAGCTAACACATGCTAAAAAGGAAAATATCTTTTTTCTCTGTATTTCAATGTTTACCTCACATTTCTTAATGGATTTTGGATTAGATAACTCCACAGGAATGACCTAGAAGCAGGCATTACCTCAGCAGGCTAAATAATCAGGATACAATGTCTTACTGAAGAGGCCGTTTCATCAGTCTCACTGAGGCATAAGATAGTTAATTACAAATATTGGGAGCTTAGAGTAAATTGGATTTCCAGAGGGATGTCAAAGGAAAGGCATTTGCTGTCTGTCAGTGAAAACAGGCACTGTACTTGAGATGTGTCCTGTGTATTTTCAAGGTCTTCCCTTGTTTTATTATATGTGTCACATGATAATAGGAAGTTGAGTATAGCTTCATATTTAATCACTGCATAATGTAGAATTTTTCAGCCAAAATAATTAACATTCAGGTTCTGAGAAGGTTTAACCAAGTATCATAGCTCTTTGAGAGCCCAATCGTGAGCAGTACAAGGGTACCATGGCCCAGTGGTGGGCCCGGCCTGGCCCAACAACCAGAATGCCGGAAGTGGGCAGGCCAGGCTGGGGTCAGGGGGCGGGGCCAGGTCAGGGAGCAGGGAGGGTCAGGGGCCGGGCCAGGAAGGGTCAGGGGCGGGGCCGGGGAGGGCACGCCACCCAACCCAGTGCGCTGCGGGTACGAGTGGGCAGGGTGAGGGGTGGGGCGAGGGGCGGGCCCCAACTCCAGCGCATTGCATGTGCGCTAAGGTTGGCAAACGTGCAGTGCTGTCCTGAAGCTGGTTGACCAGCTGGTCAACCAGTTTCAGGACAGCACTGTGCATGCGCCAACCTTAACGCATGTGCAATGCAGAGCTTCCCCGGTTGTGCTGAACTGGTGCACCCTGTTTTCTGGACCCCCCTAGCTACCAGATCCGTAGCGGGGGGTCAGAAATAAGAAGCGGTTCAGGCGATCCGGCCTGAACCGGCTTCAGCCCACCACTGGTACCGCCAGTGCCAAGTGTACCAGCACAGGCATGCCTGTGACACAAGTTGGCAGTGGCCTAGTGCCAGTTGGTGCGGAGTCCAGTGCCAGCTGGATGCTACCTATAACTAGTTAAGAGGTTCAGGTGGCAGTGAGGGCCTCTGAATGATGGGTGGCATACCAGGGCAGGGAAAGAACAGATTAGGAACCAGGGTAGGAGCAGGGTGAAAAGGCACAACACCAGGAGTGCAATTCTCATCACTTTAAGCCAGCATAACTCACCCACTCCCCATTCCCATGGTTGTGTGGAGAGACTGGTGCAGGTCTGTGCACCAGCCTATAAGCTACCATATATACTCAAATCTAATGCGCAATTGAATCTAATGTGCACCCCAGTTTTAAAATCTTGAGATAAAAAAATGTTTACTAGTGATTGTAATGCACAGCCACAAAGCAGGTGCAAAAATTAATTTTACTGCATATAATTAGTTATATGACAAAAATAATATGACAATGGGTTTATTTTATGATTTTTACCTAATTGCACTAGGTAATAAAACCCATACAACATGGGTTTATGTTACATTTTTTATTATAATATAATAAACTGTTAAACATAATGCTGACCTATAATCAAAGTACTGTGTATTTTCTTGAATCTATTGCAACATTTAATCTAATGCTCACCCCAATTTTGGAGATTAAATTTGGCTGAAAGAAAATGCATAAAGTGGGTATGTTCAAATGCTTTAAAAAAATCCAATTATGGTGAAACAAACCTATAGAGATGTAACATTCCCTTTATTATTAGTATAGTTTTGGTTTTGTTTCTATTAAAAATACTTGGATTTGCACAACAATCTACAGAAAAATTGATAATAAACATAAACCAAAATAATAGTTGTCAGTGTTTATTCTTTCCACTATTTTGAGAAGTATTTTTAGCCTCTTGATTTAATGTTACAGGGTCTCGTGCTCTGAAGTTACCCTAATGGGCTGGTTGTTTGGCTAGTGAATTGAAATAGGAAGTGTACGTAATGCACACACATGTCCCTTTGATTGAATTTATTTGCTATAAATGGATAACTGTGATTATGAAGGCTTTAAATCTATTAAAATGGGCTCTGTTGATGTAGACTTATGGATAAATTAAATTTCACATGGAATCCATGAAGTGGCTGCTTAACAATTGGAGCAGGTGTGCTCTTCTGTAAGTTTAAGCCCTCTGAACAGGTGTTGAAAGTGGATTATAGTTTATACCCACCAAACTTTTAAACTTTCAATGAGGCTTGCACCTCCCAGACTGTTTCGTACCTTTTCTCTGTGTTTCTAATATTGAATGGCCCAAAAGACAATTTATTTTTCAGATGCATCAGTACAATTTAAAAGACCACCCATTTCGCAGACAAATCTTCTCACAAGATTGTGCTAGTTCAGTTCATTTACGATTAGTTTGTTTAAACTGAGCACAACTTTAATATTCTTGAACACATTCAACACCTTGAACAAATGATACGACATGGTACACAATAAAGTTGAAATGTGAGAGGAATATTTTCATATATTGCCTTTGTTGTCTGTTTCTTGGGGGTCTCTGTCCGTTAATTCATCTAAGTTTAGGTTTATTCACCTTAGGTTTAAGGTTATGAACTGTGGCACTCATATTGGTTAAGAAAACAGCTTTTCCACTATATGTCTACTACCAGGAAGTGAGTGTTTTTGGCATCTGTTTATCTATATATGCCTTGATCCAACCTCATGTGATTTTTTTAAACTTAAAGAGTGACCATTCCTAATGTTGTAGACCTAGGATGAAATCCAGGGTAACTACGTGGAGTCCTTGCTCCAGAGTAAGAATAGGTTATTCTGGACTGCAGTATGAATTTCCCATAGGTTTGCATTAGATGGTGCAGTACTACGGGTGCATGTAATGTCTCTTATGTGCTCCTGTAGTTACTCTGGATTGTGCCCCTAAACATTCTGATACAGATATGTGAAACAGGGAGCTGATCTGCACATTGTTTTCTCAATTAGAAAATCTCTATAATGAGCACACCTCATGAAAAGAGTTCATTATTTGAGGGCTTAATAGCATGCTATGTTAAATGTATGTTTGTGCGTTTTGCTTCAATGGCAGATATGATCAGGAAGATCATGATTTGTGTGAGCATATGTCTACCTTTCTCCTGAGATACCATAGTCTAACCAGTGGTGGACTCCAGCAGGTTCGCGCATACTCTATAGAACCTGATGTTAACAAGAGATAGGACATATAAAGTTTAAAAATAGCCATTTAAAAGTGGCTGCCAGATGGGCATAGAACACAGTTGTTAATTTCTTTGAATCCCATCACTGAGTCTAATCCAGTGATTTTCAACTCTTTTCATCTCAAGGCACACTTAACAAGGCACTGAAATTGTCAAGGCATACCATCAATTGTTTCTACCTTTGACAAGGCACACCAGACTGTTTAAATCCCCCAGTTTTCCTATTAATGTTAATCCCCAAATTCCTGCAACACACCTGAGGACTATCCACAGCACACCACTGTGCCACAGAACACTGACTGAAAATCACTGGTCTAACCATAATGAACCACTGAGAGTGAATAGCTTTGGGAAAGATACTCCGTTTAGTGGCTTTTAGTATGGGGCGAACTGCACAGGCACAACCCAGCAGCTGGGCCATGCTTATGCAGTTCTTCACAGCTGCAAGGTGAGCTGGGCAGGCACAGCCTGGCTTGCCCCCACAGCCAGGGCGAACTGTGCAGGCATGGTCTAGCAACTGGGCTGTATCTGCACAGTTCATCCCACAGAAAGGGCGAACTGTGCAGACAGAGCTTAGCAGCTGGGCCTCACTTGCACAGTTCACCCCAACTGTGAGACAGTTGGGCCAGGCTGGGGCTGAGTGCCCCCAGGGCTCCCACTTCCGGTCTGAGGCCCAGTGCTGGCAAGGTGTGGCAGACCATCCCTGGGCTGTGGACCAATGGTTGAGGACCTCTGCTTTACATTGAACACTGATCAACTCCTAGCCCCAAATCTTGCGCTTGCCCAGTAATAAAGGTGTCCACAGTTGTGGGGGGTTTTGCACAGGGGGAGGGTGCTGCACAGGGTGGGGTATTGCAGGGGGTGTTGTGCAATGGGGGACATTGTGCAATGTGGGATGGCGCACAGGATATTTTACTCCCACAATGTGGGTACATTTCACTAGTTAAAGAAGTGAAGTTTTAAGTTTTAAGTGTAAATCAAGAATCTACCTCAGGTTACTGTCCTTCTGTCTCTACATAATGTGTACATTGAGGTGGCTGTAAGGCTGTCTTTCTGGAGCATCTGATACTAAGCAGAACATCTGTCAATCAGTGTGAGGGACAAGAAGCACAAACATAAGCATTAGATGAGGTATGCCCTCTGTACCTCTGCCTGTTCTGGTCATACCCGAGTAATAACATTTGTATACAATTAGTGCCTCCTACTGACCAGTCTTACTGATATTGAAGATATTTAGGACTGTCTTGTGAAAATAACTTGTATTCCATTTCACTGTCTAAGAAGCTGCTTATTAGATCACATTGATTTAATTTGAACTTATCAGATTTCTTACCATATATTTCTTTTTGTTAGACTAATTTAAAAAGAGCACGTCTCTTCAGACCTGTTCTAGTGTTTCCCAAACAAAAGAACACTTAACAAACAATTTTATATAAATTACATCTCTTTTTTGCCTCTGGCTTTCTTTCAGAGCAGAAAATGTTCCAGGTAAAGACAGATGTTTATATAGACATTTTCTTATTGCAAAGCACAGCCTATTGAGAGCCTATTAAATAATGATTGTTTAATTAACTCTGTGTCAGGTGTTCAGAGTTTAATGGAGATCTGGCAGAGAATAAGGAGGAAAATTAAACATGGAATTGTGAGATAGCAGACTATAAGAGAATGTCACTTTGAGAGCATAGATGTCCTTGTGCCAAGCATGTTTTGTAAGCTTTACAGTAACTGCCTACAAACAGAGGATAGATTTCTGCACTTAGAATCATAATGTTTCTTTTACAGCCCATCTTTGCATTTCACTACATTTGGAATCAGTGAAACCCAGATTGCATGGTTCTTCCTTTGATGTATGCTGAGTCACAAAACAGTATATGAAACGGTACCTTTTATACCGATAATTCTGTGTATATTTTTTTTTAAAGAAATCTTTTTATTTACCATATATGATAATCTTTAATTTTGAGGGGAAAACATACAGTGAAGGAAAAAAAGTAGATTTTCTCTTCTTTGCAGAAGAAAAAATTTGTTTTGAGAACACTTTTGGGCCACTTTTTGAATGGCTCCAAGAATGGAAAACCAAATGAGACAACAGAAACAGAGATCTATATGGATAGTGACTTGACTTTGGAGAAAGAACAAAAGGAATTTTGTACCTAATAATGAAATTAAAATAGATCTGGATGAAGTTCAAAATGGAGGGGGGCTCAACTGTGTGATGAGGATGCAAGCTGCTACATATATAATAACATTTCATTCCCGAATGGATTAGAACATTTTTTGTTTTACTTCTATATTATTGTGGGGTTGGAACAAGTGGACATAAAGAATATAATTGTGCTCCCTTATTCACGAAGGTTCCATTCTGGAACACCACAGATAGTTGAAACCATGGATATGGTGATATCCCTGCTTCCCTGTGGTCTGGGAAGCTCCTAAGCCTCCTAATGTCTCATAAGGCATTGAAAACATCATTTCTGGTTTCTCCATGAAACCAGAAATTATACTTTTTTCACAGAGCTGGCAGAAGCTGGGCAAGGAGGTCCTACATCAAGTCTCTGCAGGGCTTCAGACGCAGCTGAGAAGTCACTTCTGGTTTACTTCTGAGCTTGTGAAAGTGACTGTCGTTTGCTTACAGAGGACAGTGGAGGCCCAGCACTAAAGAAGGAGGTGGATTGTGGCACTCTTTGCTGCAGAACATGTGGACTGTAGCAGAGGGGAAGTTTGAGAACCTCTGCTTCAGTTATGCAGATTACAAATTTGCTCACAGCAATGTTGTAGGTAGGCCAGAAATAGTGATAAAGTAGATGAGCTTCACAGCTCTTTGCCAAATCTGTGACCACTGTGCTGCATTAAATTGGTACCCGTTCAAATCAGTGCTTACTATTACAGTACATGGCTTCGATTAGAAGAAGCTCCTCCATCTTAGTTATACAACACTTTTGGCAGTCAGGTCTATAGTATACTATATAGAGTCCCAGCATTTCATAGAATTTCATAAGTATTTGAGCATTTCAGCCCGGGACACCCTTCTGAGAATGACAATCTATCTGGGACTCCCCAGAAGTTATTTCAAGACTGGAAATGACATTAAAGGTGACCAGTGCCAGATTCCAAGATGGCGGCACCAAGCTTTTCACAACCCCCTTGAAATGGAGTCACAACCCCCAGGGGGTCCTAACCCCCACTTTGAAGACAACTGTGTAAAGTCTTCTGAGAGCAGCACACTGTAACAGTAAGTGTTGCTCACGCTGGAGAGAGAAGCTCTGGCCCACAGGCAAGCCAAAGATTTGGAGAGCACTGCTCTAACTGCTACACTTTACTCTCTTTGTGATGGTGCCAACAAAGGTGGACAGTAATAAATCAATATTAATGAGCAAACATTTGTACACTTTTCTGCAACCATCTCCCTCAATTGATAAAAAGGGAAAGCTTTTCATAGTTGCTGAAAGATTCAGCAAAACGTGTCCTCCCCATCCTCTTGTGCTTCATTTAGCCCAATGAACTACTAATCTGTATGTAAAGAATTTAAAAATAGAATGGGTACATGCTGCATAGGCTAGTATATTGATGGCTTTCCCCCCTCCTATCGCTATTGTTTTCAACTCCCTTCTCTCCTAAGCATTAATTAATACATGGAATGGTTGATGCTTCAGTAAGATTGCAGTGTACAGGGAACAATAGACTGAAATCCACTTTGAAAAGCAACCCGATAGTGATAAATGATTACAGCCTCCATAATCATAGGTTTTCAGATAAGTAAAGTCTAAATTTATAACTCTTAAAACACTTCATAAAATCATGTACTAACTTTTAAAATAGTTTTAAAACCCCCAGATGTATGGGAGAGTATATGCTTGACATTTATTCCAATTTCTTTGAATACATGTACACCAGGAAAATCTGTTGCCTGCAGAGAGTATCTAATTACTTTTTGCATTCAGTTATTTAGATTTATTGGATTCTTGCCCTTCTGAACCTCATTGTTTTTTCTTAAAATCTTTCCACTTTCTTCTATCAGAAACTTATTGAGAAAAATAATGTGGTTCATCAGAATAAGAATTATGTAATCTAGCCATTCTCAGCAGGAACCATATGGCCCCATGGAATACCCTGGTATGTTTAAAGGGGGGAGACTGAAAATAATAAATGATTTTATATTTATCAGTTCATGTTGTATCATTGTTTGACACGGGGGCTCTGGAACCTGAGAAGAGCTCCTGAGGGGTTCCCCCCCCCCAAAAAAAAGAGTTGAGTCTTGGCTGTTGGAATTTGTAGTCTAAATTTTAATCAGCAGAGATGTGGGTTGGAAGACAAATGTTCAGTGAGGGGAGAGACAACAGTATCAAGGGATGGATTAATATGAGGAAGTGCAATTAAGGTTGCAATCCTAAAGTTCACTTGGGCTAGCCTATCAATCACTGGGCTGGCCCAATTCCAAGTTAGGTCATCCCAGTTACACCAGAAAGGCTTGGGCCGGTGTAAGTCAACTTAGGCTGGCCCAAGACAGATGGACTTGGGCTGGCCTAGCTATGCCAGCCTAGGCAGTTCAGAAAAGACATTTTGAAGTCATGTTCAGCATGGCCTAGAACTGTGCAGTTAGGCTGTATCCAAAGCCTGTTTCTGGATCAGACATGACCCCTCATAGCTCCTCAGAGTTAGGCCACCTAAGTAGCAGGAATAAATCTAAGTATACCTTAGGGGTCCATGATGAGCCAGAGTAAAATTGGAAGTGATGGCAAAAAAGTCTTAGGTTAACCCCTGCCTCTGAACCTCAGGATACAGCACAACTACACCAGCCCAGTGAGCATGCTTGTACTGCTGCCTCTTCAGTAGCAGTTAGGCCAGCCAGAGGATTTGGCCTAAGTTTTTAGCCCTGTGGATTTGGCCTAAGTTTCATCCTAGAGGCCTCATAGCCCTGTGGATTTGGCTACGGAAATGTCAGATTAGGAAATGGCCCACTTAAGCCAACTTAGCTGGGCCATTTTTCTGGCCTAAAGTCAGGATTGCCTTGGAAGGGCACAGTCCAGTGTAACTATGGGAGCACATAAGAGGCATTACGTGCACCCGTGGTTACTGCACCACCTAGTGAAAATCTATGGGAAATTCATATTGCAATCCAGAGTAACTTGTTCATACTCTGGAGCAAGGACCCCCTGTAGTTACTCTGGATTTCACCCTTAGTCTATTTAGATAATTTTTCTTTGAATTGAGATCAAGAGATTAAGCCAAAATTTTCATGGGAAAAATGGAATTTGAACTAAGTTTAAGGGGAGCAGAATTGAACTGTCAACAAGTTCCTGCAGAACATGACATCAGGTTTAGGCTATCTTGGGTATTGGCCGTAGGTCCACCATGTCCATCAGTGAGATTTACCTTACTGGGGCAGGCCATCTCCTAATATCTCAGTGGCAGTACTGAGTACTATCACCAGTAATAGGAGTCAATGTGTTGTTGGGGGACAAACAGGGCACCAGAGGGGGTCCAGTGCAGGGCTTTGCCTTAACAAACTGGAACCTGCATTGCATTCAGAGTAAGATTTCAGGCTTAAATAGCAGCAAGGGAGAAGGGAACCAAACTGAATTTCTCCGCATTATCTTTCTTTTCACTACCTGGTTATCAACAAAATACTCTGCTCATCTTTAGTCATTCTTGGGTATTTCTTAAGCATGTCTCTATATATCTTCTTCTTCTATATATATATACTAGCGAAAAGCGTACCCGCGTTGCGGGTGTAACATTTCCCCCTATGCCATCGCCCCATGGCGCAGAAACACCCCATGTGCCACTTCCCCCATGCGCATCATCCCCCCATGCACAAATTTCCCCCATCCGCAACTTCCCCAATGCGCAACTTCCCCCACGCGCAACTTCCCCCACGCACAACTTCCCCATGCGCAACTTTTCCCCATGTGTATCATCCCCCCATGCGCATCATCCCCATGCGCAACTTTCCCCCATGTGCAACTTTCCCCCCATACAAATCAATCCCAATGCGCAACTTTCCCCCATGCACATCATGACCCCATGTGCATCATGTCCCTACGCGCCTCATGTCCCCATGTGCAAATTTCCCCCATGTGCAACTTCCCCCGTGCGCATTACCCCCTGTGCACACCATCCCCCATAAGCATCATCCCCATGCGCAACTTCCACCCATGCACAACTTCCACCCATGCACAACTTCCCCCATGCACATCATCCCCTCATGCGCAACTTTTCCCCATGCGCATCATCCGCCGATGCGCAACTTTTCCCCATGCGCAACTTCTGCCAATGCGCAACTTCCCCCATGCGCAACTTTCCCCCATGCGCAACTTCCCCCATGCACAGCTTTTCCCCATGCACAACTTTCCCCCATGCGCAACTTCCCCATGCGCATCATCTGCCGATGCGCAACTTCCCCCATGCGCAACTTCCCCCATGCGCAACTTCCCCCATGCGCAACTTCCACCCATGCACAACTTCCCCCATGCACATCATCCTCTCATATGCAACTTTCCCCCATGCGCATCATCTGCCGATGCGCAACTTTCCCCCATGCGCAACTTTCCCCCATGCGCAACTTTCCCCCATGCGCAACTTTCCCCGATGCGCATCATCTGCCGATGTGCAACTTTCCCCCGTGCGCAACTTTCCCCCCGTGCGCATCATGACCCCATGTGCATCATGTCCCCACGCGCATCAAGTCCCCATGTGCAACTTCCCCCGTGCGCATTACCCCCTGTGCGCATCATCCCCTATACGCATCATCCCCCATGCGCAACTTCCACCCATGCACAACTTCCCCATGCACATCATCCCCTCATGCGCAACATTTCCCCATGCGCATCATCCGCCGATGCACAACTTTTCCCCATGCGCAACTTCTGCCAATGCGCAACTTCCCCCATGTGCAACTTTCCCCCATGCGCAACTTCCCCATGCACAACTTCCCCCATGCACAGCTTTTCCCCATGCACAACTTCCCCCCATGCGCAACTTCCCCTCATGCGCAACTTCCCCTCATGCGCAACTTCCACCCATGCGCAACTTTCCCCCATGCACATCTGCCAATGCGCAACATTCCCCCATGCGCAACTTTCCCCCATGCGCAACTTTCCCCCTTGTGCAACATTCCTCCCATGCGCAACATCCTCTCATGCGCAACATCCTCCCATGCGCATCAGTCCCCCATGTGAAACTTCCCCCATGCACAACTTCCTCCCACGCGCATCACCCTCCCATGCGCAACTTCCCCCCATGCGCAATTTCCCCCCATGTGCAGCATCCTCGCCAGTGCAACCTCTTCCTCTGGAAAACAGCCCCCAGTTCACCAGGCACTGAGCACCAAATTGGCTGGATGTTGTTCAGTCTCCCACGTTAAGTATAGGACAAAAACAGTTTTATTCAGGTTCACTTTGCATCTCTCACTTGCTCTCTGGTCTCACCTCCTTTATGCAGACAGAATCCCATTTTAGCTAAATCTTATTATTTGAATAGTAGGTTATTTATAAGGAAAGGTTGAAGCAAAAGTTTCAGCAAGACGAATGGTCTCTGTGGTAGATGAAACATGCTGGGTGTAGGAACGGAGAAGGTTAGCAGCTCTAATCTTCAGTTATTTTCAAGGCAGATGTGACTTCAGGGGCATCGTTTTGAACACCTAACATGTACCATCCATCTTCTCATTTCTGCTTGAAGAAAGATTCAGAAAATGAGTCAAACCCTTATTTTTTTGCCAACATAATATGATTTGATTATAGAACATCTCACTTAAACTGTTCAATATCTGTCGCTCGCTTATAATTTGTGAAAAATGTGTAATTTGCATTAAGTTTTTGAATATAACAATTTAACAATTGTTAAACAATTTTTTCAAAACAAATTCAAGATTTAAAATTTCTAATCCATATTCAGTACTCAGGTACAGATGACACAATATGGACTTTGCTGCTCATTGCAACCTCCCACAATGTAATAACTGGGTTCTAGTTCCAAATGTCACGTTAAAGTTCAAATTACAGATTGAGATTCCAGAACTCAAAATTTAATATCTCTTTCCAGGAATTGTGAGTATAGCACTTAGCCCAGTATGTATTCACAGAGATTTCTGTCAGAAAATGAATCAAAATTCAGTGTAGTTGCCTTTTGTGTGCCCCTTGCGCAGGAGCCAATAATAGAAATTGGTTTTGCTGCACAAATAGTTCTCCCTTGATCACAACAATTCCAAAATTAAAAGAAAATAATAAAAATGTGACTTTTAAATTAGGGGTGGGCTAAATTGGATGTTCAGCCATAACTGCTTTGCAGATTACATTGAAATACTTCTGTTTTTATTATTTTGGGGTCGGGCTGAAAACAGAAGTCAATATTAGCTCATATTTATAATATCTGAGAGTGATAATGCAGGAGATAGAGATGTCTTCCAGAAGCATGTAATTTTTTTATAACATTAATGTTGCAATCCTATCTGTGTCTACTCAGAAATAAGCCCCATTACTCCCAGAAAAAGTATGCTTTGGATTGCAACCTGACTCAATGAAATTGACTTCAGAATAGACATGGTTACACAGAGGTGGGACCAATCTCATCCTCCCTGGCACCAGGAGAAACAGCAGAGCCAAAATAGCGACTGCTGTATGCTATGGGTACTGGGAAGCCGCTGGAGGTCCGCAATTTGGGATAAGAGTTTTCTATTTGTTAGTGCAGACTTGATAACTTATCTGTGTTGAGAACTTCTTGAGTCATTAGCCCAGCTCTAATGACATCATCCCATCCCCTCCTGGGCCAGTTTCCTTCCTGCCCTTCTTCCACTTCAAAATGTTGCAAAGCCACTTGGCATTTTTACCTTGCTCCATGCAACATCCTCCATCTGACACTTGGGTCCAGTAGGACCCAGCACTGGGTGGTGGATGGATCTCCTTACTTTGGGGGTGTCTTAAACATGCTTTACCTCACTATTTTTTACATCCAGTACTGGTGCAATGGTGCTAAGGTCCAATAGGACTCAGACCCTTATCTGCTTAAAATTATATTTGTGCTTATATTTGTGCACATATTTGTGCTCCTATAAATTTCATTTTTCATAAACTATTTTTTGGATTTGTCAGAAATGGATGGTGCTTTTGTCTTTATGTTACAGTCATCTTTAAATAAAACTGCACAGAACTCGAGTGATCTCAAGTGATCTTTAGTTTTCTAATTTAGTGATCTTTTCATCCCCAATCCTGATTGTAAAGTTCTTTTTCCTGCACCTCCTATTTCAGTCCATGTTTGTGGTGAGGATGTATCTCCCTACATCCTGAAGGAAAGTTATTATTTCAGTGTTTCTGTTGCTGTTTTTGAAGGAGACATAGCAGAAAGAACAAAATTGTTTCATGATCAATGTTTTGTGTCTTTTCTTCCTTACACAGTTATTTGTAAGAGCCAAACTCTGAACCTTGTGGGCCACCCACACCACCAGTGCAGGAGGCTTCATGCGGAAGATGGAGTGTTCCTTTTTCTGGCTTGGAAAACGTGATACTCATCTAAATGCCCCCCATATAAATTGGCTGTGTTCATTGAAACTAGGCTCTGTTATTTACTAGCCTTCAATCTCTCTCTCAAATGAAAATTAGGTTTGCCAGATGTTGCGGATCATAACAAACTTCATTTTTTTCTCTTCTGGAAATGTTCCTTGTTATTTCAGAGCAAAAGAGTAACACAGAACTCCAGAGTCACAGCCCCACACCACACTATATCATCACCTCTGTTTTTGAAAGTCAATCCTAGCTGTGCCATGAGAGATTGCTTTTTTATATATATATAAATGCTTTATTGGAATCCCAGCTTATGAACTTTTTTTTGATTAAAGATTTCATTTTTATTAAACATGCTGACAGCTTCTTTTTCATATTCTCTGTGGATCTCATGATGTTATGATACAATGGAAGTGCATGGCAGAAAATTGTAGTTATATTCATACCATGCGCTTGACAAGTAGGCATTTTTATGTCGTAGAAAAGAAAGAGTAAATAGATGTATGAAACAGAGACTAATTGTTTAACTTGCAATTATAGCCTTGATTAAAAATTTTGAAATGAGACATATTTCTTTTTTCCCAGACATCTTTCTCTGTAACAGAAACAGGAGTGTTTATTGCTCTTTCATCCTGCTGTCCCTCCAAGGGTAGAATTCATTGTTTTATCCCATTGTCTTCTCAGTAACTGTATGAACTAGAATGAGTTATAATGAGGATCCCAAAACCATATTTTCGATGTATGAAGATTTTAATCCTGATCTTTCAAATACTCTGGCCAGATCTTTCAAATACATGGAAGAGACATGTTCCATCAGATACACTGGCCCACATGGAATTATACAATAGCGGAGTGATTTGCCATGCTATCCCTATGAAAGGGCCACAATTTGCTAAATTGCCTGCTAAACTCTGCTTCAAGGGAGGGCCAGCCCTAGGTATTGATATCAGTAATGTGGGGAGTCTCTAATAAATGAGACAAACCCCAATCCTGCCCAATTCATATGGGGGAAAATCCAAATTTGTTTCCATTGCTATTGAGAAATCATCTATGCCACACTCTTTTCATTTATTTAGAAAACTAATACTGACTTGCTTCTCTTGTGAGAGCTCAAGTCAACTTACATAAGAAGTAAAAATAAAACAATGACTGATAATTATAAAAAATACAAATTAAAAGCAATAGAAAATTAAAAGCGGTAGAAAATATAAAGGTCTTAAAACCATGCCGAGGGCCAGCATGACATTGCTAAGTTTGAGGGGTGAGATTGTTCCAGTGGTAGGTGCCACTTCAGAAATGTTCCTGTTACTTGTTGCTTCAAGCTGAACAACTGTAGAAAATGGTGCTTGCAAGAGGTTCACTTATAATTATAATGGAAGAAAACTAGAAGTTAGATTTTTGTAGATTTTTATTAGAATTTATTAGAATTATTTTGATCCCTTTGAGATTATTCTGTAAGCTCAGGCAGTCTGCAGACAGGCAAGAAGCTTTCAATCAACTTTCACAGGCTCCCAAGAGAAGGGATTATGACGTCACAATGCATTGCCTAAGTTCTCAGGCCTTGATGTGGTCAGCAGTAAATAAATAGCCCACTTGGCTTCAATCAACTTTCACTTGCTCCTAGAGAAGAGATTATGACATCACAGTGCCCGACCTCAATTGAGAGCTGTCAGTCAGGCATTGTTGCGGTTTGGCAATAATTAGCCTACTTGAGACTTGTAAAGCCTGCTTATCTCAAGCGGAAACACTAGGGGGATCCCCTTCCTTTGTCCTCAGCTGACCCTGCAGCGCTAATAAAGAGCGCTGATATGAAATCGAATGGAAACGGCTTCGCGAAAGGAAGGAAAAACAATGCAATGGAGATATTGATTATCAGGCAAGATGGAAGGACTTATCTGAAGCCCCAGGATTATAAAATAAAAATAAAATTTTTTAATTCTTTCTCCTTGTGTAAATGGAAGCTCAGATGGATCAACAGATGCAGAAACCCATAGGTGCTGGACAGCAGTGAATGTTTTCCATTGTGAAATGTGTAACCATGTATCCTTCCACATTCTGTTCCTCTCCTAGCCAGGAAGCTCTAGAGATAAAATCTTTTGACCTGTATGAATTTCTTTTGTTACCAAAGAATAATCTTTTTATGTGAAGTTTGCCTACGTGACTGTAAGGATATAAAAAGTATGTGCAAAGTGTGCAAGGCGCTCAGTCTTTTTGAGGGACGAAACTCTGTCCGACTGTAGTCTGGAGCTCCAATAAAGAAATCTTTTGCTTGAATGAGCATCTTCTGAGTTCTTCCTGATATATCCATTTCAATTTCCATAACATAATGACCACTCAGACATCTAAAGTGGGAAGAGATGCTTCTTCAGTTACCAGTACCTAGACCATTTACTGTCTAGTCCCTGGGCATAAAAAGGACAGGAGCTTCACAGCATTCCTTTGATATAAGTCCATGTGAGGTTTGACCATCAACATCAAATGGGCTTTACAGCACAGAATGAGAGAGAGAGAGAGAGAGAGAGAGAGAGAGAGAGAGAGAGAGAGAGAGCGAGAGAGAGAGAGAGAGAGAGAGAGAGAGAGAGAGAGAGTATAAATGGACTTTTTATTATTTAAGAGGGTGATATGTACTAAGGCTTTATTTCAGCTGAGAATGAAAACTAAGCCCAAGGTTTAGGGAAAGGATAAGCTTTAGGGAGATGTGTGATTGATAACCATACAGCTCTTCAGCACACCAGGCTGATCCTACTGGGCTCTCAACACTTTGGCAGATCCAAGGTGATCAACTGTGGCTTACAAATGGGTAAGGGAAAATAAATCTCATTATTATTTATTAGAAGCCTCCTGATCCCACTCCCCCTGAATACATGACATGCCTTTTTTGCACTGGTGTATTGTGAGAGAAAAGAATAGTGTTGAGAGCTGCCCGTATAAAGAGCAGCAAGGGATAATTTCATGGATGTGCAAGAATTTGAATTCTCTTTCTAGAGCAGAGATTTTCAATCTTTTTAATCTCACGACACACTGACAAGGCTCTAAACTGTCACGGTCATCATGCTGTTGTGTAACCATTAATAAGGTACACCATGTTGTTGATATGGGGCTCAAATCCCTCAATTGCTTAAAATGTATTAGCATGGATTGCAAGGCTTGCCCAAGTGCTGGATACACATTGGATATACATTGGTCTTGCTGGGGGCCACAAGAGGCTTGTCGAAGGCCGCATCTGGCCCCTGGGCTGGCGTTTGAAAACGCCTGTTCTCAAGGTTTGATTTCTGGGAAAGGAAAGGTCTCAGTCAGGGCAGAGTGTAAAATAAAAGCACAAAGATAAGGTGCATCAAAGCTGTGGTGTTCTTAAAAGATAAGAGGTTTGTATTGGATATTGAAGGGGATGGAAGCTGAATTGGGCATCTATTTTACCAGCATATTGTAGAGATTTGTGTTGTACTTACACCAGGGTTCAACTTGTCCCTTTATGAAATTTTCTGAGTGATCTTAGGATAGTCACCATCTGTCAAATTAACCTGCCTATAACCTTGCCATGAGGATAATAGGATGGGAAAAGCATTGCACTCTACCCTGAACTCCTCAAGATTCTCCTAGAATCTCTAGAATCCTAGAGAATCTCATAAGATACAGATTTTAAAATTGTATCTGAAGAAAATTATGTAGTCTAAATAATGATAAAGAGGAAGGATTTGACCATGGAGCATAGGAAAGTGTTGTGTTAGGTTCAGAGCTGCCTCTAGGAAGTCTAAACCCTGGCGGCCAAATGATGGAATTTTGAACAGAATCCTCCTTGTAATACTGTAGCCTCCTCTTACAGCAAATAAACCTTTACGTGATTTTAGATATTGGTTTAGCAGGACATTGTACTGTATTTGCCAGCAGCTGAATGTGAAGGTTAGCCTGCTGCTACAGCGGGGCTTATGTAAACAAGATCCCAGACTAGCAGCCAAAACTACCCAGGCTGTCAAAGACTAAACTCTCTCCCTGTCGCTTAACACTGCGCAGCCGGCACTGATGTGAACTGTGAAGACAGGTGTCACGTCACATTAATTACAGAGCACTGGGCTGGCTTCTAAAAATACTGCTGGAAATCTGAATATGTTTGTAGCAGATTGGGGACAATTGTGAATAAGATTTGGGATCACTTGCAAGTTAACAGCGGCAAGGTTGCAGGCAACTTTTCAACTCACATGGCTTCCATTCAGGCCTTAAAGAACCTGCTCAGCTTTTACACCAAGCATTGTGAAAAAAGGTTAGAGGAATGTCACATTTCAGGTGAATCCCTCTTGTTTCTTCAGCTGAATACCTAAGAGTACAGTCCTAACCTAGGCCAGCACAACTCATCACTCTTTCCATTTCCGTGGTGATGTAGGGAGGCAAGCACATGGTCTGTGCACTGGCTTAACCCTCCTTCAAGAGTGGTGCAGTGCTTTATAGCACTTTTGTGACATACCCAGGTCCCCACAAGACTTATGCGAGGGCTAAGGGAGGTTTAGGATTGCAGCCTAAGGGAGTGATTGTGTGTTTCCCACATCAAATACACTGCTGGCACTAAATGCATAGTAGTCATAGCAGCTGTACTAATAGAAAGTATACAGAGGAAGATGGGTCTGGGTGATCTAACACAGTGCAGTGCACCATGCAGAAAATACAACTGTAGTTAAAGTCAACCAGCTCTTTTCAACCAGTGTGTTGCAGCATGTTGTTGTAGCACAAACACATTTGTTAATAGGCTGTTGGGGTATTTGAGCCCACACCAGGAGAGCAGTGTGCCTTGCATTTAAAAAAAATGATGGTGTGCTTTGATCTTTTTAGCACTTTGTCAGTGAACCATGAGATGAAAAAGGTTGAAAATTGTTAACTAAGGGCACAATCCTAACAAATTTAAGTCAGCCTAACTCACATGGCATATCTTTCCCTGGTGGTGTGAGGATATTGGTGTATGTCTGTGCAGTGGCCCAAACTCCACGAGTGGGGCATAAGTGAAATCCCCAGAACAGCACAGGACTTGTACTGGGGTTTATACCAGCCTAACTGGAGATAAGGATTGCAGCCTAAATCTTTTTCTTACCCGGTAATTGCTTCACCTTGACATTTGATAGAAATACAAATTTCTATCAGATTTCCCCTCCCAACCTTTTATTATAAAATACCCTAACTTTTCTAAGGCAATTCTCTTCAGAGACATTCAAATTGCCCTCACTGTCTCTGCATACGTGACCTTTCACCATTGCAGTGGTTCTCAAACATTAATTATGGCACTGGAACCCACCTAAAAAAAGTTTCTCTTTACCAGCCACTCAAACCTCTGAGGTTATAATGGTGATTGGGAAGAAGCATACTCCCCCCCCCCCCCCCCAAGTACTTGAGGCAGAGGACAGTTACACAAACCCCAGGGTTGTGTTGCTGTGCAGGGCTCCCTACACCTTCCATGGCTTGTAAAGAGTAAAAGCATCCCTCTTTCAACCCAATTGGCAATGCAGTCCTGGGGGTTCTGTCACTATCCTTTCCATTCCCATCCCTTAAATTGAACCAGAAGGGCTTTAACAAGCTGGTGGGTCACAACTAACCAGTTTGAAAACCACTGGCCTGATTTATCCTCTCAGTTTTGTGAACCACCAAAAATTGAGACATGGCCAGTGGTGGGGTTCAAATAAATTAACCACAGGTTCTGTGTCCATAGAACAACAGGTTCTATGTCCCTTTAGTAACCGGTTCTCAGAACCAGGCGCTCATTAGCAAAGGGTTCTATAGAACCTGTGAGAACCCCCTGAAGCCCACCACTGGACATGACCTATTGGTAGGTTTGGGAACAGTTGAAGTAGACAGAAAAACAGTTTTCAACTCTGACTTCCTAATTTTAGGAACTTGAATATGGGTCAAAGCAGACCTACTGTGAATTGTGTTGTTGCTTTTCTGCTATCATTCCTTCTTGTTATTTTTTTAGTCCCCCCTTGTTAGGCAGACAAAATTCAGTATCTGATTCCCTCCTAGCTTTCCTATTATCTAGCTATCCAATAATCCAATATCCAATATCAGCATTTATTGGATGTACGGGAACAGATGTAAGAGGAAGTCATCTAATATATTGAAAGATTCCTCTCATCCGGGAGATCAGCTCTTTGAACTATTACCATTGACAAGAAGGTTCATGGTATTGAGAGCAAGGACGAGCAGATTCAAGAACAGTTTTTACCCAAGTGCAGTACTGAGTTTAAATGCGGGGTCGTAAATTTTTGCAAAATTTAATTGCTGGGAGCAATGGGGTATTTACATTTGTATGGGGATGTTGTATGGTTAGTGTGTTTGTTCAGTTTTACCTTGGGGAAGAGTACCTCATTTCGATGCACATAGTTGTGAGTGTAATGACAAATAAATTTCTTATCTTAAACTCAGAGACTACTAAAATGCATGTGTAGTAGATGCAGCGGTTTTGGTGGAAGAAGAGCAGTGAACTCATAATTTGTTCCATCAGTGACAGTACATGTGCAAAGAAACAGGTCATGCATGTGAATTCAGAAAAGTAGAGGCACACCTAACAAGAGAAACTGAAGGTTGTTCCCTCAAGACGGACATGGAGAAGCAGTTCATGTCATGTCTGGTTTGATCCTAAAGGAATAAAAACTAGGCAAAGAACAGGAGTTGAATTCTTTATTTCCATTTATAGTGTAAAAAATTTTCTAATACTGCTCAGTGGTTGAATATTGATTTATCATTTCATCCATTCTAAAGCATGTAAATGCAAGTAGATACAGGTGTCCCTGCTTTCTGACAGTTTGTTTTCTGATGGTTATACCAAGGACTCATTCATTCAACACATGCTCCACTCTTTCAACCTCTTTCTGTTGGTCTTAAGTTTTCTTCTCCTAAAGTTGATTTACATGTGACATTGTGATCAAACTGTTTTTAGCATTTCCTTATGACTTTCTTCAGTAAATAACCATCTTTCAAATACATAAGGTTGCCCACATTGGTTGCCCACATCAAATACATTCATTGCCCACACATGCCTTTGTTCATTTTACTGTAATTTGTTGTTTATTTTGACTATGTGTTAGGAAAATATGTGTTAATTAGGCTTTTGAAAATGATATTTATGTCTTTTTTGGTGGCCATTTTACATTTGCAAGCTGAAAAAGATTGGGTTCCACTTTTCAATGGTTTTCACTAACCTGTCAGATTGGGATGCGTGTAAATAGGTACCAATCCAGTGGGAAGGTAAGTAGCATTCTGTGTGTCATGCCAGCTACATGATCACAGATGTATCTTTAGGTAACACTGGCTCTTTGGCCCTAGAAATGGGGAGATGACCCTATGGCCAATCATGTGTAACAGAGCAACCCACAAGGAGTTTACTTAATTTGGAGCTCCCTACATGGACATTCAATCACATCATGGTTAGAGTGTTGGACTTGGGCCAGAAAGACTTGGGTTTATATTCTCACCCAGTTTATGGGTGATCTTTGGAACAGTAAGGGCTGTTGTGAGGATAAATGAAGGAGCAGAGCCAAGAAAACTGAGTGCTGTGAAAGAAAATGAAGTAAATAAATGTGATAAAAAACTGCACCTCATTAGAAAGATAGAAATGGTAACAATCTCCCTGTCACATTCAAAAATGTTCTAGATAACCAGATTGTAAATTCCCTGGGAAAAGCTAATGCTTGACAATTGGCCCAGAGGCATTATCAGAAGGCACATGATGGAAAGAAAGGCCGGAAGCACAGCTAAGCAGGCTTGTCTCAAGTACAGTGGCGCCTCACGTAACAAATTTAATTCGTTCTGGAGGCATGTTTGTTACATGAACCATTCTTTACGTGAAGTGGATTTTCCCATAGGAAATAATGGAAACTCAGACAACTGGTTCCACAATCCAAAAAATATTCATATAAAAATATTAACTGGATGTAAAAATGATGAGAAAACACTGGAATTGAATTTGAAACATGCTTTCATTGTGCATGATTCTATGATGTCTATATAGGCTGCAATCCTAAAGACACTTTCCAGGGAGTAACACAACGGGGCTTACTTCTGAGTAGACATGGTTAAGAGGCTGCAATCAAAGACAGTTTCTTCTGCAATCCAAGACACTATCAAAGTGTCTCTCCACTTTCTCCTTCTCTTCATCCTGAGCCTCTCTCTCCCCTGGTCCCTTCTGGCTAGCCCTGACCTGCTTCCCTCTTCTCCACTGCTCTTCTCTCCCTCTGCCAGCAGATGCTCGGCCGCAGGAGGAACAGCACGAAAGTGTTGCTTTTGCTATGGGGAGGAGTGCTAGCAGCCCTGATGCTTTTTAAAAGGGCTGCCGGCCAGCACGTCTGCCCCAACTACCAACAAGTGTGTTTGTTACATGAAGCACAGTTTGTTACATGAAGCAGAATCCTAGATAAATTTTTGTTTGTTACGTGGAACGTATTTTACGTGAGGCGCTTGTTATGTGAAGGTGCCACTGTAAGTGCTTGAATGGAAGACCACCTATGAACCCTTTGCTTGCTGCCCTGTGCAAGAGAGGCAAGAGTTAAATGTAACATAAATTGTCCTACAAGAAGAGTAGAATACAACCTTGTTTACTTATACTAAAATAAACACTAAAGACACTTTCCTGGGAGTAAGACCCATTTAACACAATGTGACTTACTTTTGGGTAGACATGGTTAGGATTGTGCTCTCTTTCTGAAACCTTACTGACAAAGGATCTGGGCTGTTCTTTATTGAAGCAGACTACAGATGACACCTATAAAGAAGCAGAGCAAAACTTCATTTAAGCTGACATGGTATCTTCAAGGATGCCACATGGAATTTTAGGAGGAAACACACTGCATTTCCTCAGGGACTTGTAATAGTGATTTGGCAAGGAGTAAGATACCTCTTCTGTGGAGCAGAAACAGATTGCTTCAAATCAAAGTGGAGAGAAATTGATGAATATTCCAGCTTCCCAAAAGGTATATATTACTGGCTCATTTCTATTTGCATGCCATCTGTTAGGCTCATTGATGTTTGATATAAACTGTGCTTTCCCTCCGTGTTGTGATAGTTCAAAGTATACACCTCCTTGTCAATATGCATCTTATATAGCTCTTCAGAGATAGATATTGGATTTATTAGCTTTAAGGGTTTCAAATTCAAAAGGAGGCAAATATTATGAATAAAAATAAATGCACAGCTCTTTGATTAAATGTGCACTTGGCTAGAGCTATGCAGAATACAAATACAAATGTATTCTAATTTATCCACGTGCAAAGATTTTATACTGACATGCTTGTTTAAATGCACAGGCAAGTGGATACAATTTCTCTAACACTATATGAATTTTGAATAAAATGTTCTGTTGTAAACTTGCTGATACCTGATTTTAGTAGTGATATACCCAAATCAATTCATTGATATGAGGTTTGTGTTTGTGTCAACACCTCCGTTTTCTTTCTCTCTCTCTCTCTCTCTCTCTCTCTCTCTCTCTCTCTCTCTCTCACACACACACACACACACACACACACACACACACACACAGACATCATCCCACTGAAGATGCTCACTTTTTAATGAATGAATTTATGAATAGTATATTCCCCCTAACAATTATCACTCTAAAGTCAACTGACATGGTGATGGTAGGCTGCTCTTGGCTCTGAAAGATGCACAGACAAGATAGCAGGGTGGGCAGAATGGCACATCTATATGGCTGGGCAGAACTGTTGGTCATCATGGTGATCAAACTGTTTTTGAGCATTTCCTTGTTTTGCTAAATATTTTGCTAAATGTTTCCTTTATTTCCTTATTACTTTCCTTATTACTTTCTTCAGCAAATAACCATCATTCAAATGCACAAGGTATTCATTGCCCACATATCCCTTTGTTCATTTTACTGTACTTTGTTGTGTTATTTTGACTATGTGTTAGAAAGTATGTGTTAATTAGTGATATTTATCTTTTTTGGTGGCCATTTTGCATTTGCAAGCTGAAAAAGACTGGGTTCCACTTTTTAACGGTTTTCACTTTGGGGCAGTGCTCTAGTCCCTAACCTGTCCAATAAATGGGGGATGCCTTGAGTCAAAATAAGCATAGCCACATCAATAGGGAAAGGATACATTTTCCCCAACAACAACAATGTACTGTTGTTGAATGTTGGAAAAATGCAACAGCCTGGACACTCTGAAAACCAGAATGGCTTGAAAAGTATACAGAGCAAAATATACTGAGAAGTCATTGAGAGCATCTTCTCCAGGCTATTGCTAGCATATGCATCTCGCCAAGGAACAGACTAAGCATTCAGCCTTAGCAAAAGCCGGGGTCTGTTACTGCCCACTTCTCTTGGCTCAACGTCAATGATGGCTGTTAAGACAGTTTCACTGGTCCAAGGAATGCGTCAAATGGCTTGGAAAGTTGCCAGGACTATATCTCTCTCCTACCCACCCCCCTCTTCAGCATGACATTCAGAATGGCAAGTTGTGCTTTCTCTTTCTTAGCCCTGAAAAGAAAGGCCTCCTCGCCAAGGTCTTGCCTCTCACATTGTGTTCCCCAGTTAATGGTGATTTTATTAGCCCCTCTTCTTTTTGTCTCTGGCAGTGCAGAAAATGATCGCATCGAGGGCACCTTTCCAGGCTCTGAAGTTTTACAAGCAATACACAGTGGAAACATTTACAAATCTTTTCCTGATTATGTGTGTGTGTTTAGGTAGGGGGCACTCAATTGTTGAATTCTGAGTTTTCCATTTGTTTAACTTCTTAGGTGCAGAACAAAAGCTTTCTGTCTTTGGATTATTCGGGAAATCGAAGCCACCAATTCTCAAATCCCAGGGATATTTATGTACTGAAGATTGCTTTGTGTTAGCAAGTTTGAATGTTCAGTTTGAGCGGTTTCCTCCTGTTGTTGACTTGTCCTTCTTGTTGACTAGTCCTTCTTTGTTGACTAAAGCATTAAAGTGATTGGCTCCTTCGGGTTTATGATGCGGACTGGGCACTCAGCCTGCTTAATCTCTTAATAAGATTGTTTCTTGTTTCATTGGTAAATCCCAAGTTTGTTGGGGGAAATGAGACTCTTCAGATTCTCAGGGTTTGCTGAATTGCTAGAACTGCCTTCAGATAAAAAAAAAGAAATTAATTGGAAGTATTATGCGGGTCAAGCTTAAGAATGTGGTTGAATTTCCTGCAATCAAAATACCATGTTTTCTTCACCTTTGTTCAAAGTTCCATACTTTGAAGGACTATTTTTTCCCTTTTTCATATGATTAAGTGTGCAATCCTAACCTAGGCCGGCACAACTCAATGGTCTTCCTATTCCCATGGTAATGTAGGAAGGCAAATGCATGTCTGTGCATGCATTCTTTCCCTAGGAATGGCACAGAAGTGTCTTAAAGCACTTTTGTGACACTCCCAGGCCAGCATGGGACTTGTGCTGGGGCTTATGTTGGCCTAACTGGAGATTAGGATTGTAGATTCTGGAATATAAATCAGGGTAAAATCCCCAAAGTGTCCTGGGCCAGTGCAAGTCCTTTGTGCCTGCCAAAGGGCATCTCAAAAATTGTACTACCTGAGGAATGAATTAGGCTGGCACAGTGGCATGCATTGGCCTAACTCAGTCAGCACAACCAGGCAGAAGAGGCTCATTGCGCTGGCTCTCTGGGGCAGAGGGTGTGCAGGGGGAGGGAGGGAAGAGAGCGGGTGTGGGACCAGGATCTGACTCTATCCTGTCCCCGCTTAGAGGGCAGACAGAAGCAACACATTACCACTCCAGTCTGCTCAGATTTCAGCCACCTTCAGAGGTAGCCTAAGTTTGAATAGACTCATACAGGCTGCTGCTGAATTATACTGGGGCCTTGTCAGAGTTGCGCATTACACATGAGCCGCCTTGTCACAGAGTAGCTCAGTAGCTGCCTCTCTAACTTTTGCTGTATACAGAGCAGGTGTGACAGCCTGCCTGTTCTAGCATAAGTGTAGAATTATTACTGTTACTTTTAGGACTTGTTTCAAGTAGATTTTTAAAAATCTACAGCCTGCTTAATCTCTTAAACTTAAACTATAGATTTGAATGAATCTGGATGTTTTGTAATATTTTAATGACTTCATCTCTTCTATATACATGGTATGGTTTCTAGGGCTCATTAAGGGTTTGCAAGAATGTTTTCAAAAGACCACATCTGGCTAATTCAAAATTTGATAGAGTTCACTTGAGGATTTGGCCCTGTAATTGACAGATTTTTTATTTTTTTGTTGAGTTGAAGGAGTGTTCTGAAATTAAAACCTTGTATCTAGAAATGGTTAGATGTGGTGCTGTAAGACTTTATAGGTTGGCTCTATTTCCTATATTGTTTAGTAAGTTGCTTTGAACAGAAGCCATTCTGAACAGGAAAATCCTTTAAAGGTTTTGTATTTTCAACAAACTAGTACTGATATGTCATTTTTATTCTGAGGAGGGTAAATAGAAACTGTTGAATATCTCATTAATCCAGTTGAGTGCATACAGAAGAACAGTCTCCAAATCAGCTTATTCTCTTTACCTCCATGTGCCCCTGAGCTAATTTATATCCAATATTAATTCATTTTATAATGCAGCAGAATGTTAATATCTGCTTTCTTGTTAGAATGCAGAAACTAAGATCAGTTAGTGTTTTGCAATTGGTTAGTCCCTGGTGTTTTGTCTGAATTTTAAGTCATCATGTTTCAGAGACTTCACAAAATAGAGCGCGACATTGGGAATGTGTGATGTGTATACCAATAGTACAAAGTCAATAAAAGAAAAGATGTGCAATATCCTTGATGTGATGCAGGAGATTCTGTGGCGTTTTACAGGACATGGTTCTGTTCCTGGATCCATTGCGGGTAAAGATACCAGTGGGTAATTAAATTTGTGGGTTTCAAGGGTCTGTAATCCTCTGGAGCAGTGATTTTCAACCAGTGTGCTATGGTACAGTGGTGTGGCATGGCTGGTCCTCAGGTGTGCAATGGGAATTTGGGGATTGACATTAATTAATAGGAAAATTGGGGGATTTGAACAGGCAGGTGTGCTTTGTCAATGGTAAAAACAACTGATGGTGTGCCTTGACAATTTCAGTGGCTTGTTAGTGTGCCATCAGATGAAAAAGGTTGATAAGCACTGCTCTGGGGTGAGGGGAGCTTGGGAGGAAGTTCTGAGGGTGGCCCCCCAAACCCTTTAAAGTCTTCTAAGGCCTTACTTACAAAAAAGAAAAAGAAAAAAACAGAAGTGTTTGGTTTTAAAAGGCTTAAGAGTTCTGGGGAGACTCCCTCCTCACCTCATCTGCAGAGGGTCTAGCTGGGACTGACAGGCAGGTTTGGGTCCTGCAGGTACTGGAATCTAAGGGTCTTGAATCAGCAGATAATGAGGGCCCATATGTATTGTTTTGTGCATAAGAATTCCAGGAACTTGATGGGTTATTACAACTGAAAGGGAATTGGGTTGTGGAAGATAATTTTTAAGCACTCATCTGAATGAAGATAAACAGCAAAATTAATTTAAATTCCTCTGGTTTCTATTGTTTTTGTAGCCCCTACGTTTTGCAGGCTGGCCAAGTGGTACTCACCAAAAAGTTAATTACCCAGCTTGGCACCATCCATACAATCCAACCTGCAGCAAAAAATGGCTCAAAATGCCAAATATTTAGATCAAAAAGCATGTTTAATTAAAGCTGCTATTGTATTTTGTACATTTTGTGCCTACATTTTGGAACAAACCCTTCAGTACAGTTGCCCAAAAGACAGAATCCCATATGTGCTGAAAGACTTTTAATTAGATGAAGTATTTCAATATGCAGCAGTGCTGCAAAAATGTTCCTCGTTTCTACTACATCCATCTGCAAACAAGTGCCACACAAATAAACATCTTTTTGTCACTGTCTAGCTTGGATTGACGGAATGGCAGTACACCAGTTTTCCTTTGTAATAAGTACACATACTTATTTACAAGGGAACAACACAAACATGTAGAAATAATTGAAATGGATACTGTTACACAGGAAATATTCTACAAATGTCTTATTAAAGTGGAGGGAGGAGATGTGGCTCTGATTTCCAATTTCCAAGAGTAAAAACTCAGAGCCAGAATTCAAAGAGAATGAAAGATGTTCCAAAACAGTTACACACAATTCATAATTGTATGGGTCCAATCTTGTTTTATTTGGGATTGTTATACACTAATTTGATTCAACACGAATGGCCACTGCAAATGAAAAGGAATGTGCTGATATCTGGAGGAGAAAAAAAAGCATCCCTTTAAAAATCACAGGTTTAAACATTGCTTTTCATATTGCTGTATGCAGGCAGTAATGCAAGCAGTGGTTCCTTTCTTCAGTTGAGCCAGACAAATGCAGAGGTCGTTTGCATGTGTAATTGTTACAACAGTAAGAAAAGTTGTTTTTAAATATTTGTAAAGGACATCCTTTTTAGTTTTTAAACTGCTTTTATTTAACACATTTTTGGGATTTGTGGGGAGTCCAAGAATCAAACCCCCACAGATGCTGAGATACAACCTTTCTCCATTAAGAGCAATGGAAGAGCAAGAAACCTGGAAGTAGTTCTTTAAAGTTATTTTTCCACTGCTTTTTGTTTATGGATTTTTTTTGTCCACAGGAGGTTTTGGAATAGAACCCTAGTGAATAATGAGCGTAAAATAAAATAGTGAATTTTATTTTAAAAACAGCTTTATTTTAACAACAAAAGATTAGATCATGACTGGCTCATAGACCCCGTCTTCATAGTTTAGCAGGTATTGAAAAGAACATCTTCCAGGTCACCATAACATATTCCATCCATAACACCACAATGAATCCCTGATCAGTTGGAATCAGTAGACCATGTACCACTTTTGCAATTTCACTAACAGTGTTAGCCCCTCTGTTGAGCAGCAAGCTGTATATTACTCCAAGCTTTTTCTCATACTACTGATTTATTGCTGATAGTTTTATTGCTCTGGGTCTTATAGTTTTTACTTCTTCTGCCCTTGCTTTATGTAGGTTTTATTATTTGTTGGTTGTAATTTTTTTTGTATTAGCATTATTGTATGCCAGCATATACATTTTTAATTAAAAGGCAGGGTTACATGTGTATACACACACACACACACACACACAGAGTAGGCAAGCAAAAGACATTCATAGACAATAGACATTCATAGATTCAGACTTTTGGTATCTTCAACTAATCTGTACAGTGTGTACACTGTATCCACAGATTTTGGACACACAGTTTTCAGAACTTGTAGGTCCCCAGCCCCATGGGTGGACCCACGAGAACTGTCTGGAGATCAGTGATGCTGTTCCCCTCATCTTATGTAGGTATTCTGAGGTCAGGAAGCCTATGCATATTCCCATCACAAGCCCTAATAACAGTTTTAATGCCTCTGGGAGGCCTTAGAACAGTGGTGTCCAATCTTAACTTCATGGCTCCTGGACCTTTAACGAGCTTGTGAAAGAGGGAATTTAAGCAGGTGTAGCTTGTGATTTGTGGGATGAAAAGCTGCACCTGCTGAAATTTCCTTCTCTGCATACTTGTTAAAGGTCCTGGAGCCCTGAAATTGAAAGGTTGAACACCCCTGCCTTAGAAGGCCATTTCCAGTTTTATAGAAAAACCTGAAGTGACATTTTGAGACCTTAACAGGCCTTTGTTGGACTGGGAAAATCATCCCCAGTCCTTCAAGAGCCTTTTAAAGCCTTAAAATGTCACTTCTGGTTTTTCCATATAACTGAAAGTGACTTTCTAACATCTCCCCAACACCTCAGATGCCATTCTGAGGTCCAAGGAAGCTATTTGCAACTTCTCTGACCTTAAGAAATTCAACAGCCTTCTCTCTGGAAAATTACAGGGCTCTAAAACCCATGGATTTCATTATCTGTGGGTTTCCTTTTCCACAACTTGACCCCATTTGATAATGGGAGGGACCTCACTGAACTTTTAAAAAATGTACTTGCAGTAAAACTATGAAATTTCTTATAGGGCATGTAATGGAATAAGTAGTGGTATTATATATTTTTTATCTTTAGCCATAATATCTAGAAACAAAAGAAGTTAAGATGCAATGCACAAGATTCTAATCTTGCTTGATCATTACATACTTAGTTAATTTGTTGTTTTCTTATGTGTTTTTCATAAAACACATTTCCAGTACATAAAACAGATTTCCAGTACAACAAAACAGCAATATACTGTATGATAGTAGAATTTTGGTGAGGTTTTTTGGGATCAGGGGGCAGCTCTGCAGCCCCAATGAGGCCAAAGTGTCCAGTTTAACATGTTGCATATTAACATGAAGCACAGTCTAAAGTTTAAACTGTGTTCTTGTTGCTGAGGAAACTGGTGACCTGAATTGATGCTGGGGGCTAATTGTTTGGGTTGATGGATAATGCTTTTCAAGGCAGAGAAAGTAGGTCAACCAGTGTTCTGAATTTAGGATTTGGGTAATTCAAGTATTGCAGTGACTTCCTAACATTATGCTGCCAAAAGCTTTTGTTGCTCTTCAGGCTGTAGATCAAAAACCAGCTGAGCTTTCAGATCAGCATGGAATGGAAACTCAAGTTTTTACAAGATAATGGAACTGGTGATGGATACATAACCAGCAAAAATTTAAAAACGGTTACTGTGGTTGTGCAATACAATACACTAGCTTAGATCACTGGTGAAAGACAATTCCATTAAAACAAAAGGAAACAGTACCTTAAGGACCTTAATAAATCTTTGACTGCCAACATGATAGATGCACAGAGTTTCATTAATGACTAATAGGGAGAAAACCCTTCCTCAATGCATACTTTTCAAGGTGCATCAAATGAAACCTCAAGTTCCCATTCATTAATTCCTTTTTATATAGTCTGTGATTATTCAGTAGGCTGGAGTATGTTAAAAAATAGAACTGCCTTTGTGGATCAGACCAAAGCTGCTCTGAATCCAGGATTTTGTGGAAAAGCAGCACATTAATATTTTCAGTAGTCTCTGTGGTATCAGTATGTATACAGCTCTCTGGATGGCACTTGTCTTCTGGTTCCCTGAACAATGTCATAGATAGATGGTGTTAGATACATTGCATTTTTTATTATTATTATTATTATTATTATTATTATTATTATTATTATTATTATTATTATTATTATTATTATTAACACCATCCTCACTGCTATGTTCACTGCCACCCTCACTGCTATTTTCATATACAACAATATCAAACAGAGGAAAATAAGTGATACACCTTCAAAGGGACTATTTCCAAGCAGTTTGCTAGGCACACTGATGTGCTGTGAATTGTCCATAGGTATGCTGTGGAAGATTGGGGGAAGGTGATTTATTCATAAGGGCTGTGGTGGTTACAGATGCTGTGCTTGTCAATCTGAAAGTTGGTGATTCAAGACCTGAGTACTGCAAGATGGAGAGAGCTCTCTTTACTTGGCCATGCAACTCTTGATGTGCAAGCATTCCTTGGAATAGGCCTCATTTGATTTGGTTTACTTTGTGGTAAACATGCATAGAGTGTTCATGCAAAGAAGCACTAGCTTAACTCTGCAAGCGGTTAAGACACTGTGCCTGTTAACCAGGGTTCGAGACCCGGGTTGGCCCCACAAGACAGGGTGAGCTCCTCTCCTTAGCCCAGCTCTGCGACGCCAGCTGGATCCAATCGTATCGGCTCTGCCTTTCCACTGGACTAATTCAGTGGCGTGGAGAGGGGGGATTTGCTGCTTGGGTAACAGCCTATCCTCCATAACAATCTAACCCAGGCTTTCATGCTTTGCATGCAGCGTATGCAGCACTGAGCACGAAACCATAGTCTTTCAAGACTGACAGAGGCCTGCTATGGACTGTATGAGAAAACAAAGGTTATGTAAGCAGATCACAGTTTTACTTTGTATGCACAAGATAGCACAGAGAAAATAAATGTCTCTTGATTGTATGAATCAGATACAGTATATCAATCATTTATAGCACATTCCTAACCTATGGTTAGGCCGACACAAGTCCTGGCATAAATCCTGTGCTTACCTGGTGGAATTATTTCTTCACCACACCTGGGGGTTCAGGGATTAGGCTAGTGTACAGACATGTGCCAGCCTCCCCACGCCACAGGGAGCTGCGTGAATTGTACTTGCCTAAATTGGTATAATGCCTTACATTGTGTGCCCAAGTGTTGTGGAAAAAACACAACACTTTTGCCTTTTCATTTTGGGATTTGAAAAAAACACCACCATTTTTTCCACTTAGTACTTTAATAGCATGGTGTCTGGTCCATGTGTAATATGGAAGCTGTGAAGAAGGAGTACTGTTGTATTCCTGTTTGACCTTTGCCAAATATTTGCTGCATCACTGGAAGAAGTGCACAGCAAAATGTAACACACACACACACACACACAAGTCTGAAAGTCCTACAAAATGGCAGGGGATGTATCTTCATACGTTTTATGTTTTATAGCGTTGCACAAGTGCTCCTGCATTCCTGTTGCTAAACTCTGAAGACTTTTAAAAATGAATAAAATAATAATTACTGAGAGAGTAGCAAAACTACAGTCTGCAGGTGTTGAGCAGTATTCTTGGACAAGTATGTGTCTGCACAACTCTTCACATTTTAAGAGAGGGACTACATATCTGTAGTAAGGAGAGGTAGAATCTTAACATGGTCTGAGTACTGTGCATTACGCATGCAACAGAGAGCACTACCTTGAGGAAAGCTGTCTAGACTGACTTACCCATAATAGATGAATCTTAACTGCATATGTATTATATAATGAACTGATCGTCTGGGAAAGGATCTGCCTGTGAGTAGAGAGCAAAACTTCTTTTACTAGACTGGCCATTTGTTCATCTCACTATAGGGCTATCACATTACATCATTATCTGTGGAAGAGATTTACAGACTGAAGGGGGCAATGGGAATACAATAAGTATATCAAGCATAGCTCTTTTTGTCTGGCCGGAGTATCTGTGATTTAGGTGCACAGAACAATTGCTATTCCTGTTGGTTTTCTCTTTGTTTTATAAGGCTTGCTCAGGGAAATTACATTTTCCTGCAGTCTTAAAAACTGGATTTGGGGACCTTTTGCAACCTGGACTTCAACAAAAGTGTAAAAGGGTCTTTAAACAAAAGGGTCTTCGAAAAAGGGTATAATGTATAATATATACATTATATACATTATATATACATTATATCTCCCTGTGATTTGCTTAGCTGTAACTTATTACAATTTAGCAAACCAGTTCTAATGTTTTGCACATGTCAACTAAATCAAACTGTACTAATCTAGAAAAAATCCATCTTAAAAACCAACAAGGCACTGTCATCTTGCAGAAAAAAAATTACTTATAACCAAGTGCCTGCTAATATGAAAATGTTTATGCAAACAACCCTAAGGCCATATAGGCATCTTCAAGAAGTGTGGTCAAAATGTACCCACAACATGGCATCAGCCTCTCCGAGATTGGAGCACAGAAAATAATTTTTGTAAGACTGTTGAAATGGCAGTTTGGAAGATCTTCCTTTGGGAAAACAATATGATAGAGCAGTCTCAATAATTCCATAATGCTGAACGGAATTTTTTTAAAGTAGAGGTGTCAAATATAATACCCATTGCCATATGTGGCCCGTGGAAGCACTTTATTCAGCCATGGTAACTGGAATTTCCCAGCTTTGCACTTTCAGCAATACTTCTTGCTGGGGCTCCAAAATAGACAGAAGAAGACCTCAGAAAGCCAGGAATCCTGTGAGGGTAGAGACAGACCAAGAGGGATGAGAGGAGATATTGATAAAGTGCCGGGAGAGCACAATTACATGTGGGTTTCACAAGCATCTCTTCTGCCAAGGTATCAACTTGTAGAGCACCTGTCAGCTGGAAAGCCATGCCTCTGTACAAGTGGCACTGCTAAAGGGTGACCCCCATGATAATTGGGATTTTTCATATCTAGAAAATATAATTGAGATTTGCAGATTTTCTCTTTTTTCATTTACAGTTAATGAGTTCCTGAAGGTAAGGAATTCCACGGAGGTTGCCTTTCTCATTGTGTCCGACACTAAGGGCAGTGTTCATCTCTGTAACAAGGCCAAAGACATTATCTAAGAAATCTCTTTGGTCAAATGGCCAGCACGACTCTCCCTCACTGGGGATCTTTCTCACTGGTGGTGGACTCTCCCTCACTGAGGATCTTCAAGCAGGGGCTTGATGAGCACCTGTCAGGGATGCTCTAGAGGATTTCCTGCTGTAGGCAGGGGGTTGGACTAGATGACCTACTAGGTATCTTCCAACTCTAGGATTCTATGATTCTAAGCACTGAAGGCACACTGAACACTGCAACCTTCCCACCAAAGTGGTACCTATTTTTCTACTTTTGAACCGCTAGGTAGCTCACACCATTCAGGTCTCAAACTGTCAACCTGCTGACTTTTAGGTTGACATGCACAGCTTCTTAAACCACTAAACCATCATAGCCCTCAAAATTAATTGATTCATGAGAACAAAATTCTTATTTCTGGCTGTCATCTGCTTATTGACGTTGTTTCCTATGTAATGGTTTCACTACCCACTCCATGAATTCTATTCATCCCACATGAGTTTGACACCCCTGTTTTAAAGCAAGACAGAAATACAAGTACTGTACATATTTAAGTGCATATGCAGCTTGAGTCACATAAGTGGAGGCATCTGTTGCGGCTTCAGTAACAGCAAACAGGCAGTTGAGCCCCTTTGAAGAGCGGGGAAGGGTGTGACCTCCCATCCTGGCTCCTGGATCTAGGACTGGCCCAGCTTCTGAGCAGCCAAGAATAGCTGCCTGCCTGTGTCTTAACTGAGCACAGCTGGTCCAGCCTAAAGGAGGATTTCCGCCCTAAATTTAACAGGTTTTAACCGTTACAACCAAATTCTGCTGGGATTGCAACCGGGCTGGAGGGAAGGAAGCTTGCTAAAATAACTGTGTAATTGGACTAAAATGCCTCTCTGGATCTACCCACTTTTAGACCTGTATCAACAAAGGTTATATAATGCAGGCAATATAATCCTTTTCATTTTCATATGCAACAAATGGTTGCCAGTTTTTTGTTTTGTAGAAACAGCTCTCTAGACTCTAGTGGATGGTTTAAATATCCTTGAAAAAGAGCCAGGAGTAAATTTATATTTTGTTAGGATAAAGGGATAAAATAGGACAGGAAAATAAACTTCCAAAAGTTGTCAGTCATGACTTTAGGAAGGCCGTTTGTTAAATTTTAGCACTGCTGCCCAAGTCAATATTATCTGGATTTTACAATGTGTATTTTCTTTAAATACCTTGCTTCCACCCACTTGGACTGTGTGACTCTGTAATGAACAAGGATAGTAAGCAAGAGCAGAGCATGTGGACCTTTTGGGAACATTTCCTCACTAAATTTTTTTTGAATAATTTGAAAGAACACAATTCTATAAACAAAATAACAGCCACAAACTCACTTCAAGTTTATGCAGTGAGGTGACCGAGACTAGTAGCATGTCCATCACACAGCAAATTCTAGTGTTTTGCTGACAATGCATTGACCAAAGAGGCTATCACCTGTAGCTTACAGCCTGATGAATAGCTGAATCTTGGCCAAATTCCACACAAACATCCCAAACACAAGAGTCAACTAGAACTATAAAGTCAAAGAGTCAAAAGAACTACTTTCAATAGCAGGACTGGAAGTAGGAGAAATCTTAATTTAAAATATCTTGGATCTTGATTATGTAGAAGTTCCCTGCAGCGAGCCTGAAAACCCAAGAAAGCCTGCAGTGAGCCTGCAAACCCACTGTGGGCACAATCCTATGCAGGTCTACTCAGAAGTAAGTCATATTGAGTTCAGTGTGGCTTACTCCCAGGAAAAAGAGTATAGGATTGCCATTGTGCAATGTATTTTTCCCACTACAGGCATATGAACATAGTACATATTGGCTGCAATCCTAAAGACACTTTCCTAGGAGTAAGACCCATTGGACACATTGTGGCTTACTTTTGAGGAGACATGTTTAGGATTATGCTCTTAGGCTGTAATCCTAAAAGCACTTTCCTGGGAGTAATCCCCATTGAACTCAATAGAATTTACTTCTGAGTACACACAAATAGGATTGCACTGTTAGCTGCTTTGATCCTCAGACTGAATATCAATGATTTTATCAATCAATCAAACAAACAGTATTTATATACTGTACCACTTTTCAACAAAAAGTTCACAAAGTGGTTTATAATAAGATGAAATAACTTATATAGGGATTTCATCTCACACTTTCATCTCTTTTTTAATCTCTTGGCACATTGAGGTTCTCAGATGGATAGTGCACACAATCAGTTTTTTTTTTAGAATTAACAACGGCACAGTGCTGCTGGTGGGAGAGGGCTCATATCCCACAATGATTCAAACAAATAAATGGCCTTCCCCCAAACTCCTGTGACACATCTGTGGCACACTTGTGTCGTACCAGTGTGCCATGGCATAGTGGTCGAAACTGATGCTCTGTACTGTGCAAGCTTATTGCCATTCACCATTTACTTATTTATTTTTTTATTTTAAAAATTTGTATCCCACTTTTCTCAGGTCATAGACCGACTCAAGGTGGCTTACATTAAAATATAATTAGAAGCATAAATATAACATTCAGTTAAAAACAATTAAAACAATTCTCTGGACTTGTGGCACTAGAGTAACACTTGGACCGCTCCTGGGACACTTCTCCATGCCTGCTCTTGACGTTACATTCATGCTGCTACTGCCACTGTCTTCCCAAAGGCCTTGCTCCTGCAGACTGTCCACACTTTCACTGGTAGGGTTTGCAAAAGCCTGTAATCATTGGGAGCTGTTGATAAGAAGTGCATTCACAGCACCTGTCATCAGTCTGGATACTGGTAATAAAAACTCAAGATGATTTGTTTTTATGAAGACCACTTGATGAAACCGACAGCTTTTGAAATGCATGTATACACGAATGATGTGATATGAAATGCCATCCCCCCTTGTGCATGAATTATGCTGTCATTTGCTTCCTACAGTGTCAACAGCATGACTGTAGAAACAAGCAATGCAAGAAGACCTCACGGGAAGTTGTGTGTTCCCGGTAGAAATCACAGGTCTGTTGAGATTACGGCTATCAGTAAGAAGGGGACAAAACCTGAAGTGAAGGCGCCTACATGTTGGGTTATCTTGTTTTTTTCAAATGCAGATTCTGGCATGTCGAATCTAAGCCAGTGTTTCTCAAGTGTTTCTTTGTCAGGGTGTACTGTATAGCATGATCATACGCTATACATGAAAAGGAGGATAAGGTCTCCCAAAATGTAGGACATTCAAGAAAAATTTTCGACATGACAGACGCTAAAAACACTCGTGCATATTGCAACAAAGTATGGCATTTTATGTCAGGGCACCCTTTAAAGATAACAGTTCTCTTTTCTACTACATTCACCATCAATATAACACGTTAGGAAACAAATGCACTTGTGTTCACAAGCTCAGAGAACTGGGAAGGGGGAATGGGGAATGGGGAAGTTTTGGAGTGGAGAAAGGAGTTGTAAGGGAAGCTGAATGGCAGAGGAAGAGAGGGATGGAATCTGCAGAATTTGGAACTCTCATTGAACACAATCATCGGACTTTCTTCTGAGTAGACATGCCTAGGATTGGGCTGTCAGTCATTCTCTGGAGTTCCACAGATCCTACTGTATGTGGATATAATTGACTTTTCATCAGAAGTAATGTTTTAAACCGGCTTAAGAACATAAGGAGAACCTTAGGAACATAAGGAGAGTCTTAAGGAGAGCCTTAAGAACATAAGGAGAGCCTCCAGTGGATCAGGCCAAAGGCCCATCTAGTGCAGTTTCCTGTATCACACAGCTGCCCACCAGATGCCTTGGGGAGCACATATGATGATGCCTCCATCCTGGTGCCCCCACTGCATCTGACATTTTGAGGTTATACACCTCTACACACCCCTAATATCTTGTAACCTGTGGTGGTCCTTTCCTCTCGAAATTTGTTCAAACCCTTCTTGAAGGCACTGAGGCTAGGTGTAGCAGGGAGTAGGTCCACAGACCAGCTACACGCTGGCTTCCTCCTCCCAGCATTGTGACCGAAGCCCTCTTCTCCTGACCTTATCCATTACAATTCTCCACAGTTTCTCAGCCTGACTGAAACAGAAATTACAAGTCACTGCAGCATATTTGGTGTTCAACGTATAGAACGTTTTAAAAATGTTTTATTGGACTCATTTCCACTACTGCACAGACAGAAATTGGTTGCTGATGATGCACAGAGCATGCTGCTAGTGACCATTTTTTAGCTTGTGCCACAAAACAACAACATCATAAGAATCCCACTGCTGCAACTGGCCACCTGCTCCAGTGCAGGGAGGCTAGTGGGTGGGGAGTAGTTAGTGGGTGGACAGGGAAGGGGGGTGAAATGGTATAGGGCAAAACACCTCCAATACATGTCTCTTTTTGTGCTGGTTCCCAGGAAAAGGATTGACACCTATATCACATAGGGTTTCTTTATAAACCACTTCTCTTTCCTTTTTGACTGAGGATAAAATTGTCACCAGGAATAAATCTTACTATAAATACATCTGTTGTGATGCATTCAGCAAAAAAAAAAAAAACATGTAACAATAGAGTACTGTATATTTAATTGCTTAGTTAACTACCTCAGTTGTGATGTAATTTCAGGAGATGTTGCATTCAGGTTTTTATAGTTGACCTCACACAGATGAAGGCAATGAACCATTTAGTATTTGAGCAATTGGAATCAACAAAGTTTTTATAACACAGCAAAAGGATCCTTAAGCAAAAGGATCTTAAGCAATATCATTGAAATTATTCCATTTAACTAAAATCTTTTAAATGTATGTGAATGACTGTTGTACTTGTGTGGATAATCATGATGAATAACTGATTTTTAAAAAAAATACTCCAAAAATAGAACACTTTTACAATATTTGTATGATGTGTGAATATATTGGCTTCTATTTTCTAGAACCGTGTAAGCCCTATTTGTATGTTTGTCCAGTACACCCAACTGTCCATCACTAATGGACTTTTAGAAAATAGGCTGATTCCACGTCATTTTTTGCAGAAACTAATGTCATGATAACACAGGATTGACACCAAATTTATCCTTGGTTTGAGAATAAACCTGAGATGTATTTGTAGATAGTTCTGTTTGGATACAAATATAATCATTTTAAGATTTGCAAAATTTTCCAAGATTGCTCTTTTCTACCACATTATCTTCTTGATGGCTACTGACCTAGACCACATTAACAGTTTAACGCAGTCAGGGAAGGAATCAGAGAGCCACAGGCTGACCAAAAGGGGCAGTGCCTAGTATTAAGTGTTCAGCCACCCTTTCCTGCTCTTGACATTTCTCTGGTTTATTGTGTTAACAGTTGAGTAGAGGAAAACTGGTAGATCTATCTGCTGCTTAGCAGTCCGATTTTTCTACTCCACTGCTGATTCAACCACACCACTGGAGCATGAGCAGCTTCCTTTAAGGAAACTTTAAGGAAACCTTCCTTTAAGGTTTCCTCCAGGAAGGGAATGTTTGTTCCTTTGCTGATTGATAGCTTCTGTACTGGAATGGGTCTATTCAGACCTCTGGCAGCTGCATCTTGGTGCAAGCCTGAGTGGACCTAGTGCAAATCCAAATGGACCCAGAAAGGCAGGTCAAGGTTTAGAAGGAGAATAGCATATTGGCAGTACTGCCTGCGCTCTTCTTCCCCTACTGCTGTGAACTGGCACAGACTTCCTAAATTTGAGTCTAGTTTAAAATAAGCCAGTTTGATAATAACACATTTATTAACATTCCATGGATAAACGCCATGAGGATAAACTTCACATGCGGAGTTTGGGGGTTCCTAGGGGCTGTGGTTGCATTCAGATTGTAGAACCCAAAATCTGTTATATTTACTCAAGGTTTGCTGAGTAAGTTGATTTACTGGAATTTTGGGGATGGGTGATGGTCTGTAGCTACTGACAACCTAGCTCTTTTTTATTTACCTTTAAAAGGATATTGTTCTGTTTTACAATTTTACAATGCTGATGCTTTTACAACATTTGTATCAAGTCACCTTAAATGCCATTGATGGCATTCATTGGTCCCGTTTCTGTCTGCTACTCACGTTTTGTGGGTCTGGGGAGCAAAATGTGCCTGTGCCAACTATCTGGGGTATTTTTTTTGTAATCTTTGGGTAAATCCCAATGTTCTGCTCAAAGTACTGTAATTGATGTCTTAAAATGCAAATGCAAAAGTGAAACATCTGGTTATATTAAATAGATGAGGAATTCTTCTGAGCTTTGACCCAGCAGGTTATCCTCTGTCATAAAAATTGCCCTCATTTTACATAGTTTTGTTCTGGCTCTTTATATATTATAACAAAAAAGTACTTGTAGTAATTGTATATAAATAATTGCATTTTTAAAAATGAGGCTGTGTTTCTAGAGCAATTTAATTACTGTTTTTGAATATCATTCAATAGAAATGAAAAGCTCCAGACATAATCCCCATTCCAAGGAATTTAGGTTTTGATGCATAAATTACTATTCACATATTGAAAACTGTTCAAGTGAACAAAAGGATTTTAGAAAAGCACATGGCTGCAATCTATGTTCTGTTCGAGAAGGCAGAAGATCAATTATGAAAGACTTTTTCCCATTTTGACTATGCTGTGAAGTATAGAAAAGGCTAAAAGATGGTGGAACACCCACACAAGAGAATAAACACCAGCGTAGAATAATAGCTGATCATTCCAAGCAGCAGTTCATTCATTTCTACACTACACATTATGAATCTTATAGCACAATCCAGAAGTGTACTTGGGTTACCCTATCTATCAAACTGGGCTGACCCAACTGCAAGATGGGCCACCCTAGTTATTCTGGAAAAGGCTTGGGGAAGCCTAAGGCAACATGGGATGCCCCAAGACAGGTGGACCTGGGCTGCCTTAGCTAGGGCAGCCGAGGCAGTTCAGGAGAGGCATGTTGAGGGTCTACCCTCTTCCAGCTCCTCAGAGATATAGCACCTCAGCAGCAGGTATAGAACAAGTAGACCCATAATCTATATATATAAAAGAGAAAAGTCATTGACTGACTGACTGACTGACTGACTCATCACCGCCCTGCCAAAACCGCTGGGCCTAGAAGTGTGAAATTTGGGGTGGGTGTTCCTTCCGTGACTGAGGGGTGCACTAAGAACCGGTTTTCGGAAATTCCAACCGGGAGGGGGTGAAAAGGGGCGCAATGCGTTTTCCTCCCTATACTTTGCATTGAGAATTGCTGACTCATCAACATTCCTCCCCAACTGCTGGGCCTGAAGCATGGAATTCTGGGAGTTCCTTCTGTCACCTGAACTCCCACCAAGAACCATCTGGAGAAATTTAACCCTTCAGGGGCTGAAAAGGGGGCAACGTGTTATGCCCTATACTTAACATGGGAGACTGAATAACATCCAGCCAGTTTGGTGCTCAGTGCCTGGAAACTGGGGGATGTTTTCCAGAGGAAGAGGTTGCACTGGCGAGGATGCTGCACATGGGGGGAAGTAGTGCATGGAGGAAAGATGCGCATGGGAGGATGATGCGCATGGGGGAAGTTGTGCATGGGGGAAGTTTTGCATGGGGGACTGATGCACATGGGAGGATGTGGCGCATGGGAGGATGTTGCGCATGGGAGGAATGTTGCGCATGGAGGGAAGTAGCGCATGGGGGAAAGTTGCGCATGAGGGGATGATGCACATGGGTGGAAGTTGCACTTGGGGGAAGTTACGCATGGGGGAAAGTTGCGTATGGGGGAAAGTTGCGCATGGGGGAAAGTTGCGCATGGGGGAAAGTTGCGCATCAGCAGATGATGCGCACAGGGGAAAGTTGTGCATGGGGGAAGTTGCGCATGGGGGAAAGTTGCGCATGGGGGAAAGTTGCGCATCAGCAGATGATGCGCACAGGGGAAAGTTGTGCATGGGGGGAGTTGTGCATGGGGGAAAGTTGCGCATCGGCAGATGATATGCATGGGCGAAAGTTGCGCATGGGGGGAAGTTGCGCATGGGGAAAAGTTGCGCATGGGGGATGATGCGCATGGGGGAAAGTTGCGCATGAGGGGATGATGTGCATGGGGGAAGTTGCGCATGGGTGGAAGTTGCACAGGGGTGGAAGTTGCGCATGGGGGAAGTTGCGCATGGGGAAAGTTGCGCATCGGCGGATGATGCGCATGGGGGAAAGTTGCGCATGAGGGGATGATGTGCATGGGGAAGTTGTGCATGGGTGGAAGTTGCGCATGGGGGGATGATGCGTATGGGGGGATGATGTGCACGGAGGTAATGTGCACGGGGGGAGTTGCACATGGGGGAAATTTGCACATGGGGACATGATGCACATGGGGTCGTGATGCGCATGGGGGGAAAGTTGCGCATGGCGGGAAGTTGTGCATGGGGGAAAGTTGCACATGGGGAAAGTTGCGCATGGGGGGATGATGCACATGGGGAAGGTTGCGCAGGGGGGAAAGTTGCACGTGGGGGAAAGTTGCTCGTGGGGGAAAGTTGCGCATTGGGGAAGTTGCACATTGGGGAAGTTGCGCATGGGGGAAAATTGTGCATGAGGGGACGTTGCACATGGGGGGATGATGCGCATGGGGGGATGATGCGCATGGGGGACGATGTGCATTCGGGATGATGCGGATGGGGGATGATGCGCATGGGGGAAGTGGCCCATGGGGTGATTCTGCACCATGGGGGGATGGCATAGGGGGAAATGTTACACCCGCAATGCGGGTACGCTTTTCGCTAGTAAAACAATAAAACACTGATTAAAAGAGTTGTTCAGTAGAAATAGCCAGACTAAAAAAACATCAGACTAAAAATCTCAGAAGGCTGTTCTGAAGGGAAACATCTTTAGGCCCCGCCAAAAAGTTTCAAGGGAGGGAGTGGTTTTTCGGTCATGAGGGAGGGAATTCCAGGGGGTTGGTGCCACTACTGAGTAGGCCCTATTTCCTCCCTTGGCAGCGGTACTTGAAGCAGCGCCTACTTTGATGATTGTAGCTGTAGGCCCAGATTATCTTAAGAATTGTCTACTTCTATACAATCTAGAGGGTTCTGAGGGCTCCATCTGGCCCCGGGGCTCAGGTTTGGAGACCCCTGTTCTAGAACAACATAAATCACAGTGAGAGGCCAGGAGGCAGAATCTTGGTAATCTGTTCTTTAGCACAAGGTGGTCCAAGGTCCTTTTCAGCATCCTTCCCAAAAGATTGGCTGCCTCCTCTCTCTTTAAAAGCTTTTCAGTGTACCTGCCATGCCATTGGAGAAAAAGACGCTGGGAAGGTGAGGCAGGGAAATTTAAAAGCCCTGCTGCACCCACGTTTGACTCCGCTCCTTGTGTTCTGAGCCTACCAAATGACTCTGGCAGGCTCAGAATGTGGCAGTAATTGGCAGTGATGCCATCACAGTACAGACATAGTCACATGGCTCCAGCTAGACTGTCCTGGTCGATCGCAATGTCTGTGTGATGTTATTCCCTTAACCAGGTATCCTGTTTAGGGATTTACTATGTGTGCCTTCTTGACATGCTGCATGGTCAAGACAATACAGAAATGCTGGCTGTCCTGCTGCCCAACAGCCTTTCTTTCTACAATGATTGGGATGTTGTCTCAGTGGCATAGCTAAAGGGGTGCAGGAGGTAGTAGTTGCACCAGACAACAAGCTTTAGGGGGGCAATAAGCTGAGCTTGACACTAATGGCCAAAATTATGAAAAAACAGGGCATATATGAATAACATTACCATCATGTTATATATAATTGGAAAGGTAATTTAATGCTGAATGCAGTAGAACAAACAGCTAATATATTGTTTAAATTAAGTTTATATTGAGTGTACATAGCTTTTATTTTGTCCTGTCCAACATTTTTCTTGGGTGTCCTACGTTTTGGGGTCCTTTTTCAGTTATGACATCTGGTCACCCTGCTCTGTGTATTAATGGCACGAGCAGCCAGTGAGAGTTGGGAAAAATCACCTTTAGAATCTCTTGGTGATGAAATGGTTAAAAAGTGTCAGAAAGCTTATGCAAAAATACTGACCTATTGCAAGCAGGTACCAAAAGGGAAAGGAATCAATGGGGTGAAATTGCAATGAGAGGATTGCAGATACAATGAGAAATAACTGTGCTCTACGGTGGAGCATGCAGCGTTTCACAGGGGACTGGGAGCCGGGCGCCCAGTGACCTTGGAAGATGTACTAGAGCAGGGGTTCTCAACCCCTGGTCCGCAGCCCAGAGCTGGTCCATGGTGCCTTGCCCACTGGGCCCTGCCGTCACTGGGTCCCAGACCAGAGGAAGGAGTCCTGGAGGCTCTCATCCCCTGCCTGGTCCAACTGTGCAGGGGTAGCCTAACTGCCAGGCTGCTCCTGCGCAGTTTGCCCTACCTATGGAGCAAACTGCATAGGTGCAGCTGAGCACCAGGCTGTGCCTGCACAATTCTTCCTGCAGGAAGGCTGCAGGAAGAACTGGGCAAGTGCAGCCCAACTGTGCTGATGTGCATGCGCAGTTCCAGATGGAACTGTGCATGTGCATCCTCCTGGGCCACAGGAAATTTTTTTTGCCATGGAACCAGGCTGTGGTCCTCAGAATGTTGAGGACCACTATACTAGAGAACTGGTTTTGCAGCAGTCTAGTGTCCCTTTGGGACCACTTGATTCACAATTAATCTCTGGACATTCTATAGTAAAATTAGATGATGTGGCCTCTGTACCATAGGGGTATTGCCAGCTATTCAACTAATGGTACAGAAACAAGCCCTTTCTAACCAGAGAAAACTCAGCAGACAAACCAATTCTTAGGTGCTTCCTTGGCTGCCCCTCATTTCCCTTTTTAGAGGTGTGTGCTGGCCAGGTTAGGAGAGGATTCTGAAGGCTCCATGACTCATGAGTGTGTAGTTTCCTCAGAAGTCTTTGGTGATGGACCATATCAAACGCCTTCTGAAAGTCCAAATATTTAGCTATGTGGGAGGCAGCAAGGTATGTGGGTTGTGAGCAGCTAGCCGCAAGGGGTGGATTTTACTCAATTTCATCCCTTCCAGTTGTGACATCACTTCTGGGGCAGCATTTTGAGCTTTGCAGCGGGTTACATTATCGTTAGTCCTGGTTTCAGGACTAACGTTAGTCATGGTTTCAGCCCAAATATACATGATGGGATGTCATCCCATATATATATATGTATGGGATGGGATGTCATAGTAGAAAAGTTTTTACTACTGTACATATTAGACATTACTGCAATCCTAGCTGCCAGTTAGGCTAGCATAAGTCCCATGCCAGCCTGAGGATGGCCCAAATATTCCATAAGACCCTTCTGCGTCACTTGGGGGCGGGGATTAGACCAGTGTGCAGACATGTGTTGGCCTCTACACCACCGCAGGAATGGGGAGCAAATGAGTTGTGCTGGCTTAAATGATTATGATTGCACTCTTAGTTTTTACTGCTACCAGAACCTATCCTGGTCCTGTTCCCATTCCAAATACATGTGTTGAAGCATATATTAGACCTAGTTTTTATTGCTGGGCAAGTGGATGGTGATCTGGATGTGTGAGATTACATGGAAGATCACTCACTTGTCACTTCTTGGTTGGGTTTATACTTTGCAATGCTCCTTACTTCCACAAGGGCAGGAGATATAATTTTATGGCCTAACCACCAAAACCTATGAATCTGGATTGATTTCTTGGTTGATATTTCTGCTACCAGGATTACCAACTCATCCAAAACCCCAGTGGGCATCTGGAATGAGGAACTGGCTAGATATGTAGCTCTAATTACTCCCAAACAGCCTTCGCCATGTTATAAAGCTACAGAAAGTTGGATTCTTGTTCTACTGAGGAATTTCAGGTTATGAATTGACTTGCCAAGTGCCTGGAGGAAAACTCATGATGAATCTGACTGAACGTGGACCAAACTCAGAACCTTCTCCATTGCAGAAAGTTTTTTTTTCCTACTACTGTTTTTACAGATGCTGTGTTTTTTATCTGTCTTTATATATTGTTTTACAATTGCCTGCTGCTCCTTGATTGGTTCTTTTGTGGATTGCTTTATCATGTTTTCATTGTTCTATTATAACTCATGTTATCCCTCTTCAGTGCCCACAACAGTGGGGAAAAGGCAGGATAAAAATATTTTAAAATAAATCAAATAAAGCAATTTACAGCCTAAGCAGAATATAAAAGGCAAGAAACCCATACCATTAGCAGTCTTGAAATTATAACTGAAGCATGCACTGTTTTTAATCTTCATTTTTGGTTGCCTGGAACTTAGAAGTCCTGTACCTTGTGCAAACCCCACTTGAATCAAATGAATTGTGGACTCCAGGGAGCAGTTTCAAGGATCACAGCTTAAGGCTATCTCAGCAAACCTCTTTCTTAGTAATTTCTGCCAAGGATACTGCAGCAGTGCTTCTTATATTATTTTCAAACATAATTTGCTACCTAAACACTTTTAAGTTTTGATGTTACTATTACTGGTATGAACTCAGATATAGCATTTTTATTGCTTTTTTGAGCTTAAAGTGTAAAGCTCAAACATCATTTGTATTTTAATTGTGAAGTCCTGACATCTGCAACAAACAGTGTCTTTGGTATTTGAAAAGTATCCCACCTTTTTGTAGAAAAAAATCCTTTTTTGTAAAGGAAATTATTTACAAATGTGCTAGGAAGGTGCATATATGGCTGCATAATTTCAGAGAGTGTACCATAAAAGATGAACTTTATGCAGCCTTTTCACAGTCTCTTAGGGCCATATCTTAAAGTCAAATTAAGCCCTTTGCTCCAGAGCAGTTAAGGTGACTTTCCATAAGATAACACTAGAGGGTGATGTAACTGCGTGGACCCGTAACTGCTATGGATTTTAGTGTTATTCTTCTTAATACTTGCTTATTTGATTGCACTGTTGCCTGGTTTATGATGGAAAAGTTTGATTATGAAAAGATGAAGGGTTGCTTCTTCTGATGGCAAAATCATGTCATCTGGACACTACCTTAGCCTGAATATTCACCAAATGAAATATTTATTTCTTTATTTTATACCCTGTCTTTATACACTGCCTTTGGCACGCTAACACAGATGCCAAAGTGGTTTACATAGCTTTTATACGTTTGTACTCACAACAACCTTATGAGGTAGGTAATTTTCTCCAGGCAGCTCATAAAACTCTTCTCTTCTGGATGAAATCCTTTCACATGGTCATCACATCTGGCATCAGGGAATGCCTTCCAAGCTTGCAGCAGGAGCAGTTTTCTGGTCACCCAAGTAGTAAACAGTGATACCTGTTATGACAGCTTTATCAGCTTTCAGTCTCCCATCAAAAAGTTACCTAGAACGTTTTCTGCTTAGCATTCTTCGGCAGCTTTCCACTCAACCAAATATACTGACAGGGCAATACACATGAAATGAATACACATCTCTATTCAGAAGCTAATCTGAGTTACTCCCAGATAAGTTTGCTCAGGATTTCAGCTTTAAGTAATGTTACTTTTTTAAAAAAATCTACTTGGCATGTCTGCTGTTAGGTTAAGATACAATTGAATTTCTATAGGATGAATGGAAAAGATGCACATGGGATTAAGATGAATGGAAAGAATGCACAAGGAATAAAGAAAAAATGGAAAAGATGCACATTGGACAAATCTATAAAAGAGAGGTTTTTTTTTTAGCCTGCTGAGTCTCATTGCAAAATTTAATAAATAAAATAATAAACTTCTGGCTGCTGATCCATCATGCTGATTTTATTATTTGGGTATTGATTTAAGAATCAATAGAAATAAGAGAAGTAGAAGTAAGGCCCACTGTGTTAAATGGGGCTTCCTTCCCAGTAAGTTTGCTCTGCATTTCAGTGCTACTCTATTATGTAGTAAATCTCATGTCCCTTTGTTTTAGCATGTTATCCTCATTTTCTAAGCCATTAAACTGATATTTTCAAAGATTGCTAAGTTGAGATGTAGTGATGGGCATAGGAGTTCAGTCTGCAGCTTCACTGGTGAAAAGGTAGTTTCATGTTAGGCTGGCATGTAAACACAGTCATTTGACAAGATGTTGTAATTTTGCAGACTTTTATATTATGATGTTGGTAATTAACATAGAAAATCAATCCAGCCTGGTAAATTCTAAATTGATCTTACCACTAAGGGTCATTTGCCTCCTGCTACACTGGAGAATAAAATGTGTCTTATCAGCTAGAATGGGAAATAAAGGAGTAGAAAGTGCTATTAATCATTCATTAGCACTTTGGGAGCCCCTTTGCAGCTGCACTGTTGGGGCACATGGAAAAGCTTGTGCTACAACAAAGCCATGTTCAAGCTGGCAGCCAAATAGAAGTGAGACATCAAGCACAATCCTAACCATGTCTACTCAAAAGTAAGCCTCACTATCTTAGTCCCAGGATAGGGTCTTAGTCCTAGGAAAGTGTCTAGGATTGCAGCCATCCTGTGCTAATACTAAATTAGAGATCGCTGATGTGCACTGGTGAGCTTTAGCTGGAGGTAGCAGGAGGGCAGAGGGTATTACAAGAAGGGTAGAAGCTAAGCTGAGATTTTACTCTAGAGACAAACACAAAGTTGGCCTCTCAAATACCACCATTCTACTGCATTATAGTATAGAGCATTCTAGGCAGTTTTAGGAAAGACCTAAGCACCTCAAACACTTTTTGTACTTGTACATACATACATAGTGTATATACATATGTTTTATACTTATATGTGTATATGTTTTCATGTGTACAGGGGCAATCAGAGATTAATAGGATCCATTCAGCCTGGACCTCAAGTTCAACTGGGACCTCAAATTTCGGCTGCAGTCCTGTCTACAATTTTCTAATGGGGCAGCCCAATCCCCCACCTGGGCAGTGCCACTCTCACTGTGCAAGACAACATGCCTTACTGTTGGTGGCCAAGAGGAGGCATGTGCGGGCGGGGAGGCCATCATCTGTCACCATTGGGCTTCTGCACTGTTGAGACAAGCAGGAGGAGCACTTCCCAGTAAGGCATTCACTGAGTAAAGGGAAGCTGTTTCGGAGTGGAAGGAGGGGATTGGGAAGATGGAGAGAGGCAACCCATAAAGTGCTTTAGGCTCTGGAGATGGCAATGAAAATGGCCAGTTCTTGACACTGGATCCTTTTCTCCCTCCTGTGGCTACAAGCACCACATGGGTTACTCAGATCTGCAGCAGCAATTTCACTGATGCAGATTTGAGCAGACTCTTGGGGCTGTAAGTTCTACACAGAATATAGAGGAAGGTCCACCCAGGGTGACCATATGCTGGCACCCAAAAAGTAGGACAGGGTCCTCCAAAAATCTGGATTTTCAGCAGAAAATCCAGACTTTTTTAAAAAATTGGAGGACCCTGCCCTCCTTTTTCGGTGCCAGCATATGGTCATCCTTTACTCAGAAGTAAGCTCCATTGACTCAAAGGGCTGAGTAAACATGGAGGTTAGGGGACTTGCCTGGCTGCTGCTGCCTGCTGTGGAGGCCCATGGCTGGATGCTGGAGGTGGTTGGTGGGTGCCGGAGGGGGCAATTGGGGAAACTTACGGGCCGCCAAAGTATGGTGTGTCTAAGTTTTGCTGGCTGCGGCAGCCATTGTAATTTGAATGCACATGCCGTCCGGGCTGCATAGCACGCATGCGCGCCAGAAGGAATGCTTCCTATTCCGGTCTTGCGCGCCTCCATCACCAGGTTCGGTAAGGTCATCAGAAGGCAGAATGATGACCTTTCTGGACCTGGTGATGGTGGTGCACACAGCCAGAACAGGAAGCGTTCCTTCTGGCGTGCATGCACGCTATGCAGTCCGGATGGTGTACAAATAACAATGGCTCCCACAGCCAGCAACACTTAGCTGCACCGTGCTGCAGTGGCCCATAAGTGTCCCCAAATTCCCCCACTGGCCTCCCCCCCCCCCCACAGAATTGGCCAGACAGTTTGTTCCAATAGGAAAAAGCCAGGCATGTCTGGCCAATTCCTGCTTTCTGCGAGGCCTGGGTCTACCAGAACCCTATTTATTTTCAAATATTATGAATATTGGCTTTTGCTGAGTGTTTCTTACTTTTGCTCATAACTGTTCTGGTGCAATTATATCAGGAGTCTGTTACTTTAGGAGCAGTGGCGTAGCTATAGGGGGTGATGTGATCAGCATTGCAAGCAACATATAACAGCCCTTCACAGTCGGAGCCATTCTGGGCAGCTATGGCAACACACAGGAGTGCTTTATTCTCCTACACAACTTCCTCCTTAGTAGCAGTAGCTGTAGCAGGCAGAATGAGGTTTTACTCTCTTATTCCTGATGCCTGCAATATTACTATTTATTTCATTAATGAATTTATACCACATGTTTGATTATTATTATTACCACCACAGGGCAGCTTACAATCTTTAAAAATAATACAAATCTGTAAAACAATTCAGAATCATTAAAAATGCACCGGAATCACTTAAACCACCAGATGAAAGCCAATAATAAACTGGCTGATAAAACATACACTGTTTATTGGCAAATGGAAGCATAAAAAGGTATGCCACATTACAGGCACTAGCGAGAAAGAAAAGCTTGGCAGAAGATGCTGCCAAGGGAAGATGAAGACAAAGGGGGAAAGGGAGAGAACTGAGAATTATGAAGGAGGAGGAGAAAAAAAGCAACTGATTCTTCAATGCAGATCCAACTTTTATCACCAGATCCTAGATGGTCCAGAATATAGGATTGTGTTCAGTTTGCAAGTCTATTTACATTCCTTATTGCTTTGATCCTCACAGTAACCCAGTGGGGCCAAGACCTACACATTTTCAATTCAGCAGAGGGGCACCTGAGTTTTAGAAATGGTTATTTATCTAAGGCCATTCAATAGGTCCTTGGCTCAGCTTTAATTAAGCTGCAATTTATATCAAGTGCCCAGCCTCCTGGACTGCACTGGCTCATTTATTTTATTTACTATCGTCTCTTGTGTCCGCCATGTAAATTTATATTGCTTCAAACCCCAAAATAATTTTTTTAAAACCCATGTCAGTTTCATTGTGAACACTGATTAAGATACTACCAGATAAAAATGGGTCACTATAAGCTCCATTTTGTGGACTGAAGCTAAACATACATATATATATATATATATATATATATATATATATATATATATATATATATATACTCACGAATAAGCCTAGTTTTTTGGGCCCAAAAAATGAGCCCAAAAACCCACCTCGGCTTATACATGGTCAGTAAAAAAATTAAGAAAAATGGCAGGTGTGACCTCCAGCGCGCGCCCTCAGATGCTCAGCAGCCTCTCCAGCTGCTTGCGCCGGCTCTACGGGTTGTGGAGGAGGTGTGCGGCGGCACAACATGGTGGGCGCAACCTCCAGCATGCTCCCTCAGAGGCTCTGCACCCTCTCCAGCTGCTGGCGCTGGCTCTCTGGGCTGCGGAGGAGCCGCGCGGTGGCAAAACATGGAGCCCACTGTAGCCAAGCCTCTCCTCAGACTCAGGTACTTCTTTGTGGGCCTTACTTCTGAATAGACATGCCCAGGATTGGGCCCTCAGGCTACAAGGCCAGCCACACTTTCCTGCTGTTGCTGCATTTCCCACCCTCGGCTTATACTCGGGTCAATAAGTTTTCCCATATTTGTGGTAAAATTAGGTGCCTCGGCTTATACGCGGGTTGGCTTATACACGAGTATCTATCTATCTATCTATCTATCTATCTATCTATCTATCTATCTATCTATCTATCTATCTATCTATCTATCTATATCTATATCTATATCTATATCTATGACGTCAGTAGCTTCTTGCTAATATCTGCATTAAGCGATATTTTCAGCCGATCAAAATTATGATATAGAGAAGGTAAATCAATGAGAGAAAGGGGAATTTCAGCAAGTTGAAAGCCATTACATGGAATATGGTCATTAATAGCAAGCAACAGAAATAACAGAAAGTTGTTTTTAACATGTGACAATCTCCATAGCAACATCGCAAAAGAAACCTATTTTGGTCCCATACATCTATAAGGCAAAAAAAACTGACCAAGAAGCAAACAACAGGTACATTTAGATGTATTCATTTTAGCAACAGTTCCAACCTGTGAGTCCACCTTGAGGGGGTCCTAAATTACAGAGCGTTGTGCCATTTGTTAATAGCCACATGTGGAAATAAATCACTTTTGTTCCCTCTGTGTGGGATAATTATTAATTATCACTTGGTTCCTCCTTGGTCTTGTCGAGGAGGCTGCATTTGATGAAGCGAAGGTTTCTGCCTCCCGCCTCCGTCTGCTGTTGAAAACGCAACTTGTCTCCTAGCAGCAGGATTTATGTCACTGCCGTCTCTACGGGGTTACTTATTCAAAGAGTCATTACAAATTCTCAAATTAAACCGCTCCGCTGTTTGCAGGTTCCTTGTGCCTGAATGTGACTTGGAGTAACACCAAGGGACAAAATGGCGGCATGATCCTCTTTCCTTGGTGATGTTAGAGAGCACCTGTCAATCTTACCTCTGTGTTGTGCTTTCTTGACACCGATGGCTCAGTTCAATGTTCCAGAGTATCACATTGCTGAGAATTAGTGTCTAAATGCCCAATCCTATTCTCTCCCCCACCCCAGCTGATCCGGACTGATGTTTGATGACTGATAGGGACCGCCAAATTGTACTGCTGCATCCTGCAGGAAGGGGGAATTGCTGCAGTCCCCTCTGCAACGTCATAATTCTACCCCCACTTATCATCTTGCCTCTTTTAGTGGCTTCCTCTGGATACCACAGACTTGTGTGGGAAGCTGCAACCTGTCCCAAGTAGTATTGCTCAATAAGAACTAGAGCTCCAAATTTAAAAAATTTCACAAGTTTTTAAAGCCAGCATGTTAGTCAGAACACAGTCTCATAACATTCTATAACCTCTACAAGAGCTTTACAAAATTAAAAAAAAATCTTAAGACACCATTGGAAGATCTCTCTAGAGATGGCATAGTCCTTTATTGGGGGTTTCAAAATAATAATGGAGCCACTGAGAGGTCCAGCAAGTTTATGGACCTTTGACAAGCCATTCTCCTTCATGTTTAGTTAAAGAATGTTATACTTGGAGGATCATGGATGGTTCTAAAGGGGTGGTCAAGTCAGTCTCCTGCAGCAAAAATAGCAAAGAGTTCTTCAACAGCTAATGGCTTCACTGGAAGAAAGAAAAGAGGCAATATACATAGAGCATAATCTTTACTTTGTCTACTTAAAAGTAAGCCCCATTATGTTCAGTGGGTCTTATTCCCAGGAAATGGCATTTAGGATTGCAGCCATCGGGCTCTTTGGGAAACCACTATACACATGTTCAGCGTTCTTCCTATTTTTGTGCTGCCTGAGTGGACCTTTACAGTTTTCCAGTAAAGGTCTCTGAGAGGCAGAAATCATTGCTTTATCCAGAGCACAGCCCTTTCCATGGGATTGAGTGATAATGAATAATTATCCCACCCAGAGGTAACAAAAGTGATTTATTTTCGCATGCTGCTATTAGCAGATAAGTCAACGGTAAACGAGCTTGCCTATGGTGTCTCTAGCAGATCTTGGGAGTACAGCTGGCAAGCCTGTGAGTGGCACTGAAGCAAACAATACTGAACAGACCTCAGAGCACAGAAGACCAAGCTGTGCTCTCTTTTCCAGACTAGAGTGAGTAGCCCTGTAGTAACATTTCTTCTCAACGAGTAATATCGAATTGGAAGGCTCATACGGCTGAGAACAGGAGGAGTCTGACTGACTGTCAGCTTTAGTTTATCGTATATAGGATATTTCTATATACATCTAGTAAAGATCACAGTGTCTGGGACCCAGGGGTGTTATTTTAAATCAGCCTGGATATTAATGACTGGGAAGGAAACAAAGGCATTGCCATTTGTGGAAAGGCTTTTTTCTCGTTCTACAGGATAGGTCGATGCCATGAAATGAAGGGAATTGCTAAAAATCTGGTCTAACACACACATCAGTAGAAGACCAAAGAGCTCAGCAAACATTGCCACATTTCTTAAAATGTTTTGTTTTGCTTTTGTTTTGTTTAGTAACATTTTGCCTGAAATCCTAAAGACACTTTCCTGGGATTAAGACCTATTGAACACAATAGGTTTACTTTTGAGTAAACATGATTAGGATTATGCTCATTATCTATAAAGCAAAACTGGCTTTCTTGCAGTTTGCACTTCTGGGTTAATGGGAAAAAAATAACATAACCAGAATCCTTTGTAGAGAATGCTACATCTCTTGTTCCTTCAGAAAGACTTTATTTTTTAATACTTGAAATGGCTTTGGAACAATTTCAGCTTTCTTTTATTATAGGGTCTTGTCATCTTTCTTTCATGTTTACATGGAGAGGCTGTTTCTCCATGGCTGCTATTGCTGCCGGTAGAGATTACACGTGTCCTTCATTATCCACCAGGATTCAATTCCGGAACCTCCTGTGGAGCAAAAAAATATGTGGATAAATAAAACAATGGAAAAATAGATTTCAAGGTTTATTGCTCTTCCATTGCACCAAATGGAGTAAGAAAGTGACTCAGGGCACAATCCAGAGTAACTACAGGAGCACGTAAGAATCATTAAGTGCACTCGTAGTTACTGCACCACCTAGTGAAAACCTATGGGAAATTCATATTGCAATCCAGAGTAACTTGTTCTTACACCGGAGCAAGGACTCCCTGTAGTTACTCTGGATTTCACTCTCAGTATCTGTAGGGGACTCAGTAAATCTGTAGGGGATTCAGTATTCTGTGACTGAAGAATGGAATTATTGGTTGCATGACTACCTCTCTACAACAGTAGAAAAGCAGAAAAATTGATTTGCAGTGGCCATTTGTGTTGAGTCAAATCCGTGTATAAAACATCCATGTATAACAAGGCTGGACCGGTAGTTAATTATTTTCCACATCAAGCATATAACAAATCGGTACTGTGATTATTTGAGATTCCTGCACACTTCTTAAGTAAAATAGTTCAATTTTGGACAAGTGTGATAATCTGAAGATACATTTTATCATCCAATCTACTTCTTGGTGCTAAAGTCATACCAAAGGCTTTCTGATCAATGTAATGGATATCAACACAATCTTAAAACGCTAAAGTGTTGCATTCATCACAAGGTTGAGGATGCTACCGCATGACCTCAGGAGAAGGGGAAACTTTCCCCTTACCCTGTATTATTGCAGCCGCAGCCCCAATGGTTCTACTCAGTTCTGCATCACTTCCAGAGACAACCACAGGACTACCAGGCCAGCGCAATCTCAGGATTGCACTGTCAGTACATCAAACTATGGACAAGATTATGTAAGAGTTTTAACATACATTTCATACTTGCTTTTTAGACCAATTCCTCTGTTTCCCACCAACCCATGGTACTGCAGCCCCAAAATGTTTGCCACTGTATTCTAAGGTGGCTTATGGCAGTTTTGTGACAAATGTTGCTGTGCAGTACGCAGGACATTGGTGCTGCCCAAGTATAGGATCAGGTTTCCAGTTATATTCCCAAATATTTGTTAAGGAAGGAAATGCAATATAATACAGTAAAATAGGAAATGGTACATTTCAGGTATTCCTAATAGTAATCAGTAAAAATATTTCAATAATTTAATCAGCCTTTGTTTTTTTTATTTCCCCGTCAGTTAATTTATTTGATTATTTGTCTCTGTAGAGTTCTTGATCGTGCTTAAAAAGTATTCATGATTTAGGGTGCAATCCTAATCTAAGCCACCACAACTCATTGGTTTTCCTGTTCCTGTTGTGATGTGGGGAGGCAGGCCTGATCTTCTGCACTGGCCTTACCTTCCCCAGCAGTGGCAAAGAAGTGTCTTCCAGCACTTTTGTGACATCCCCAGGTTAGTACAAGACTTATGCCTTAGACCTATTCTGTTAGGCCAGCCTAACTGGGGATTGGATTGCAGCCTTAGTGTACAATGTGGAATTTATTTCAAATTACAGTCTCACACATCAATCTGAATGAGTTATTTGGAAAGGAAAGATTATCACATCCCCTTCTGAAGTCGAGCTTTTTCCACTCTTTGGTCTTCAAATTCTAAAATACAGTTCAGATTACTGACCATAACTCTCAAGAGAGGCAGATGATTTATAGGACAATTCACTAAAATACCCTTGAAAAAGTCCCGAAGTAATGTGAAGTTCTTTGATAATAAAAGGAATGTATTGATATCTCTGGGTCTATTAAAAACATGAAACCCACTGCAGATATGATGCTCCTGATTGCATAACTTTGGTTATGAAATTGGGAATACCACACACTTAGGCTGCCCACAGTTAAATTTTGTGCATGATGTACTTCATTATGTTGGATCAACCAGACCCACCCACCACCTCTGTATGCACTAAGACCTTGGACTGAGAGCATCTGGAAGACAAGCAAGCATTTCTAATAAATTTTGACTTGATATACAAGCAATGTCTTGATAAACAAGCAAAAAATAGTCCTGGCTGGGATACAACCAGTTTTGGCACTCTGCCAGTGCCTGCTCCTGAGAGACCAGCCTATGCATGTCTACTCTAAAGTAAGCCTATTACAGTCAATGGGGCTCACTCCTATATAAGCAGGGCAATAAAGTAGCTTGAGAGACTAAGACTTGTATGTTTAAATAGGGCTTAAAGTAAGCCCTATTAAAATCAGTGGTGCCCACTACTGTGTAAGGGGGTAATGGAAAAGAACCTGAGAGAACTACCCTTGCATGTCTACTCTAAAGTAAGCCTTGTTATAACCAAGGGGACTCACTCCTGTATAAGGAGTGGCAGATTGCAGCCTGAGAGACCTGAAATATTATATGAAGGGGATTTTGTTTTATTTTTCTTTATATTTTGTATTTTCTTTATAATTTTGTATGATGTTACTGTATTATAATAATTTTAATATGAATATTTTTGGGTTGTGGAACGAATGAGTTTCCATTATTTCTTGTGTGAAAATTTACTTTGATATAAAAGCATTTGGAATTAAAAGCATGTGTCTGGAACAAATTATGCTTGTAAACCAAGGTACCACTGTACTTTCTATTGGTGCTGCTGCTATGACTACCTATTCATTTACTGTGCAATCCTATTCATGTCTACTCAGAAGTAAGTTCCATTGAGTTTCCTGCCACAGGAAGGGGATTGGACTAGATGACCTACTGGGTCCCTTCCAACTCTATGATTCTATGATTCTATGAGTACAATAGGGAATACTCCCAGGAAAGTGCTCTTAGGATTGCAGCCTTGGTGCTAGCAGATTATTTGATGCTTTACAACTAGAACATGGGAAAGACACAATCACAATAATTTAGGCTGCAATCCTAATCTTCAGTTATACTGGCCGAAGCCCCAGCCCAATGCTGGGGTGTCACAAAATTGTTGAAGGCACTTCTGCACCACTCCTGGGGGAGGATTATGTTAGGCCTAAGTTAGAATTCCTGCTGGCCTAGGTTAGGATCCTAACCTAGGATACATGCTAAACTTTGTCATTCACAGATATTTCATTTCTGGTTTTTATTCAACACTAGCAAAATGTACCCGCCTTGTGCAACACTCCTGTGTGTAATCTCCCCATTGTGTACCATCCTCCCATGCGCATCAACTCCATCCACATCATCCCCCAATGTGCATCATCCCCTGTGCGCCACATCCCCATGCGCCACATCACCCCATGTGCAACTTCTCCCCATGCGCATCAAACCCCATGTACAACATCCCCATTTGCATCGTCTCCCCATGTGCATTTTTCCTGCATGTGCAACATCCCCATGTGCAACATCCCCGAGATGCAACATTCCCCATGTGCAACGTTCCCCATGCGCAATGTCCCCCATGCGCAACATCCCTGATACGCAATATCCCCCCGTGCACATCATCCCCCCTTGCGCATCATTCCTCCATGTACAACATCTCCCCATGCGCATTGTCCACCCATTTATTTATTTATTTAATCAATTTATATCCCGCCTTTCCTCCCCCGCAAGGGGGAGCCCAAGGCGGCTGACATCAGGGAATAAAACATCATTAAAATAGCGCATCATCCATGCGCATCATCCCCTCATGTGCATCAGCCCCTCATGCGCACCCTCCCTCCCAGTGCATCAGGCAGCAGGCACCAAATTGGCTGTATGGTGATTAGTCAGTCTTCTACGTCAAGTATAGAACAAAAACACATTGCACCCCTTTACACCTCCTTAAGAATTAAATTTCTCCACATCTGTTCTTGGTGGGTGTTAATGTTACATAAGGAACACCCTCCCCAAATTTCATGCTTCTAGGTCCAGGCTTTGGGGCAGAGCGTCCTTCAGTCAGGAATTCTTCAATGTAAAGTATAGGGAGAAAAATGCAGATGTCAAGGCACAGCTGAGTACAAAACTATTTTTCCAAGCTCAATTTTACATACAGTTGTTCCTTTATCATAGAGGAAACAGTTCTGCATTTTGCAAACACATTTTCCACTAGTGCTGAATAAACCATTTTGCAAAGTACGTTGCAGAACAAACCCTTGCCCAAATGTTGTCCTGCAGCCATGTAATTATCTGAGCACCTTGTATAAAGTGGACCACTGCCATTAATCGGTGCCAGCAGCTGTGCCAGGTGGGCAGGCAGCTAAACCATAGTCTTACTTTTCATGCCATCTCAATGTATATTCTCACTGCATTTCCAAGAGGCAACATTTATAATAGTCTTCAGTATTAGTTTTACCTGCCTAATCCTGATTTTCAGATATAGAACAATGTGGGGATTTGCGATCATTGGGTAAAATGTGGATAAGGTAAATAAAATGTCACTCCATCAAAAAGTCACATCAGTACATTTTGAGGAAAAAGTCAAAAAATGAAGTATTGCTCCAAAACCCCTTTTTAGAATGCAAGTGTAGTAAGTGTCAGAAAGGCTTAAGTTCTTCCAAATGTTTGCTGATTGCACAGCCAATGGATTTTGCTTATTTTACAAATGATGTTGCATTATCCTAATTACTGTGAGTTTATCCCCTACTGAGTCCTAACAATAAGAGCTCTGCCTGCAACATATATGATGGGCCAGTAATTTTCTTAATGACAGCAGTGAAGAAAATGTTCTTAAAATAAGAAGCAAATCAAGAACATGGAATTGCACTTTCCTGTATGGAATTTGTTTCAGGGTTTATATAACTTATGCAGGATTTAAACTAAATTTCACATCTTTAACTTCCACTGAGGAATCAGTATTTATTTTTGACATTTTTATACTGATCTTCCTTGAAGGATATCAGGGTGATATATGTGGCTCCTGAACACACTCTTGTACTGCAGCGAGTCTTGGAAACCTTTATGCATAGCAGGAGAGAAAGCTGAACACCTTCCATATGCGCTGTCTCCGACGTATTCTTGACATCACCTGGTGTGACAAAGTTTCAAACGACGCAGTCTTGGAACGTGCTGGAATCTCTAGCATGTTCACACTTCTGAAACAGCGGCGTCTACACTGGCTTGGGCATGTCGTGAGAATGGCTGATGGCCAGATTCCAAAAGTTCTCCTATCTGGAGAATTAGTGCAGGGAAAGCGCCCTAGAGGGAGACCACAGCTGCGATACAAGGACATCTGCAAGAGGGATCTAAAGGCCTTGGGAATGGACATCAACAGCTGGGAAACCTTGACCTCTGATCATTCAGCGTGGAGGCAAAAGACCCAGCATGGCCTTCTCCAACTGGAAGAGACACTTTTTCGGCAGGCTAAAGCAAAGAGACGGACCCAAAAGCAGCGAAACCTGGGGCCTGGGCAGGGGACAGAATTTATTTGTCCTCAGTTTGGAAGGGATTGCCGCTCTCGAATTGGCCTTTCCAGCCACAGTAGATGTTAATTCAGGTCCTCCAGTCAGAGCACGATACCATAGTCTTTCAAGACTGAAGGATGCCAATGACTGACGTGGCTCCTTCTCTTGTGATTGTGTCTAATTTTCTTAAAATACACAGTAATTAATTAAAACTAACCTTCAACTTTTTCACATGAATTCAGTCTCCAAAATCAGGGTGCGCATTAGATTTGATGGTTAATTGGATTTAAGTAAATACAGTGTTTTGATTATAAGTGTCAGGTGTGCATTAGATTTGATGGCACGTTACATTCAAGTAAATACGGTATTTGTATATATGATAATGATGTGAAATGAGGAATAGATTTTCCTAAGGCTAGGGAAGAATGTACTCCATACAACACAGACCATAGAAATAAAGTGCACAGTTAAATGGACTCCCATTTCCCTACCTCCTAAACAGCTTACTTAAATATACAGGAGTAAATACTTAAGAACCAAGAAACTACAGGAAGCACCTGGAATATGTTTAGCAGGCCAGGGATGCCTCCCTGACTCTCTGCAAAGGTTCCCCATAGGTTAACTGCCAGTCGTTTCCAACCATAGAGTGCGGTGCTCATCCCTGTTTACACGCCTTTAGAGCCAGCGTTGTCCAAAGACACTTCCATGATCATGGGGCTGGCATGGGGCCGCATGGCATATATGCAACATGGTATATGCCAAGGCTCATGGAATGCTATTACCTTTCCGACCAAGGTGGTACCTACTTATCTACTTGCATTTACATGCTCTCTGAAAAACCAGAAGGAATATTAGGTCTTTAAAATTTGTTCCGCTCGAATTCAACTGAATAGGCCAGAGGTTAGGTCTAGATCTGGGTCTAGATCAAACTGGGTCTAGATCTCTGCTCTAAACATTCATTCTTTGGTAGATACTCCCTGGTTCTAGTGTGGTATGGTGTGTCTTTCTATCCCTACATAATTTTATACGTCTGCTCAACTATGTCACCTTTCAGACATCTCTTTTCTAAACTGAAGAGCCCCAAAGGCTGTAGCCTTTCCTCGTATGGGAGGTGTTCCCAACCAGTAATTGTTTTGGGTGCTCTCTTTTGCACCTTTTCCATTTCTGCTATATCCTTTTTGAGATGTATTTGTGCCAAGAATTGTAAGCTTCCCCGTGAGTGACAGGAAAAAATTGCTTTCTTAAAAAAAGATTTCTAAATGTGTTCTAATGCTTTGCTGAGCTTGTGTGCCTTCAATGCATCTTAAAATTGTTCTTCAGGGTAAGGCAGGCAGTGCTGAATTGCCTGAGGCTGCAATCCTAAAGACACTTTCCCGGAGTAAGACGCACTGAACACAATAGGGTTTACTTCTGAGTAGGCATAGATTGTGCTCTAAGTAACAGTGAGCTGCATGTGTCACAAGTCCCCTAATACACTGGATCCTGACTGAGTGCTGGACATGGATGTGGCGGGAGAGGGTGAGGAGAGGAATAGAAAGGCAACATAGCGTCTGGGGCAGGGGAAGGAGTAGTTTCACTCACGATGGTGCATTTTTGCTGTCCTAGAGTGGGTAGGTACCTTCTCCAGCACTTTACATCCTCCCCAAAAATTCCTTTCCCATGTCTGATGGGACCTTGTAATGGTATTCTGGCAGATGTAGGCAATTCCCTACCAATCCATTGCTTAGGTAAATGCTTTGGTTGACCTCATGCAGGGTGTCTAGATATCCGGTATTGCCTGGACAGATCCAGATAAAGCCAGAGGGTCCGGCAAGATAGGGAACCCCCTGTCATTATCCGGGAAAATGGTGCCATGGCCGCCGCCATCTTGGAATTGTGCATGCAACTCTGTGTGTGCGCAATTCCTTCCTTCTCCCACCCCTCCACTATTTTTAAATTGCACGCGCAGCTGAGCTGTGCGCACACCTCTCCATGGAGGCCCCCACACGGTCTCTTACGGGGCCTCCCGGCCAAGCGCTGGCTGGTTGAGGCCCCTGCAGCCCCGCCCCCACCACCTGTGTGACTCAGCTGCAGAGTCCCCCACCAACCCCTTGCTGCTTCTGCAGCCTTTCTGGGGGCCTCTGCAGTCCAGCGCCCCCACCAACCCCTCCACTATTCCTCCCCCTCTATCTATTCCTCCCTATCTATCTGTCTGTCTGTCTATCTACTTGCCTGCTTCCCTATCTATCTCACCCCCCTTAGATATGCCACCCAGCCACTTACCATTCCCCCTAGGTCTCCACCTGTCCCCTCACCCACCCAGATCCCCACCCATCCCCTCACCCCGCTTACCTTTCCCATCTACCTTTCCCCTCTTGCATGGATTATGGTGCTGCAAACTGCCTTGGTAGCGTCTTGTGTGTCTGGATTGGAATCATGTATGTTAAAGGCACTTACATGGATTCTGGTGCTGCAAACTGCCTTGGTAGCATCTTGCATGTCTGGATTGGAATCATGTATCCTAAAGGCACTTACACGGGTTCTGGTGCTGTAAACTGCCTTGGTAGCATCTTGCATGTCTGGATTGGAATCATGTATGTTAAAAGGCACTTCCTTGGGTTCTGCTCTTGCAATTAGGTTTTCAATTTAAAAAGAAGTACTATAGTGTTGAAATTATATACAGGAAAGCAATACAAGTGTTTTTGTTTATTTTAACATGTCCTACACTTGTCCTATGTTTTTGGGGTGTTCTACAATTATTTTAAGTGGGTAGGAATTTTGGCTTGGGGGGTAGGAAAACTGGGTTCAGGAATTTTGTGTTTGGCATCTGGTCACCCTGACCTCATGGGTGAGTTGGCCCTACACATACAAACTTGCTCTTAGAAAGATATCCTGAGAAAGGATACACAGATGCAGCCTAATTATATGCAATTTATTTATATGTGATTTTTGTCTCAAAGTGAATGAGGTTGGCTCTTTAAATTGAAAGATAATCTTCCCGTAAGGAGCAATTAATGGCTTTAAGGCAGCCTGCTTACTATGGCAATGTGGCCAGCAATTAATTTTGTCTTAAAATTAATGAACTTTCAGTTTTGTTTCTACAGAGTCCCTGCCTTCCCCCCAAGAGATAATCACTTGTGAATTGCTCTGAGCTGAAACTGCTTGCAAATTGCAGGAGCTCAGCTCCTTGCATAGCAGCCACTTGAAAAAGAACGTGATTCGTCTTGATTCATTCAAGATGAGACTCAAGTGTATACATTCATTACTGTATTTGTATAATGCAAAAATAGTAAATCACGCAGGTTGTTGGAACTAAATGTTGCAAATGGGGAAGTTCAACCTGTAATCAAATTTCCTTTTGCTTTCCAAGTGGCCAGGAAAACCTGAGTTAGATCACAAGAATTTTGTGGCTCTGTCAAAGCAAAATTGCATATAACACTTGAGATGTTGGGGTGGTTGTGGTGAGTTTGTTGTAAGATTGACTTTCAGTTATTTTCTCCTTTTACCCTTTATGTGTTACCCTTTATGTGCTTCAATATATGTGTGGGCTTTAGGGGGGCTTCTGGTCTCTACCTGTTGTTTAAGTGTCCCACGATATGTCAGCCAAACATGACAGATGATCATTATTTCAAGCCAGTGCACTATTTCCATACAGCCCCCATCCTTTATTAATGATGAAGTGTGTCAGTCTTGAACTGAGCTGAGAAGGATTTTCAGGGAATAATTCAGTATGCACAATAACTACAGTCTAACAGGTTTACAGGACATGAGCGCCGGTGAATGCACTGAATGGAAATTTTTCAATTTTTAATACCCAAAGTTCACATTCTGCCTGCAGCCATAACAACAAGGGGCTTTGTTCTTGTCAGATCTTGCAAGCAGAACAGGACTAAGATTGCTTATTGTTGTGAACTGGAAATCTCAGAGAAACAGTCATGCTGCCAAATAAAGGACCTCCATCATTCAGTAGGTGCCACTCTATCCTTTTAAATCCAAACAGGGCCACTGTACCTGTTTCAGTCAAGAGTCTTATTCTTAAAGCGGCTGTCACAAAAAATAAAACAAAACAGGTTTTCAGTTATTTAGTAAGATTTTGAATCCTTCTAGGAAAAAATGCAAGGGTCGGAAGAGCAGAACTATAGATGACAAACCCTGATTCCCACATATAGAAAAGCAGCTTCAAAGGAGCAGTTTGGGGTGGCTGAAGATAGTATGTTTACCCTGCTTTTCCACTAATACCACTTGCCCCCAAGCTCCATCCTCATCATGAGGATTACAAACCCATTTGTAAGGATAAAAACATGTGTCTCAAACAACGGTGTAGGGAAGCAGATATCAAAAGTTTCAAGGGAGAAGAAGCAAGCAGACAAAGGCTAAAACACTCGCTCCTCCTAAATTGTCCATTCTTCCTACAGAAAGTGCATATTGCGGTTGGTGATGCCCATCCAAATGTAGCCTACACTTGAGCCTTAAGGAGATCCAAGCTGCATTTCAACTGAGATACATTTCATGCAAGATATTTTGCTTAACATCTCAATACTTAAAATGCAGTTTTCATGTTTTTTTCTTCTAACGTCCTCTGGCCTTTAAACAGCTGCTAAACTGTAACACAGAGTGTTTTTCCCCAGATTTAGAGTGGTGAATTTGTACTGTAAATTAAGAAACCTTTATCAAGCCTATCACTTATTAGAATATCTGTAGCCTACATTGCTGTCCAGATTGGAACGTCTGGGTGGGTTGAGCAGAATGTCAGCGATATAGTAAAGAAACCACTTTGACTGAGTTGTGCGTTTGTTTAAAACTATTTCAGTTGTTTAAAACTACTATTTTAAACAATATGGTGCCAAATGGAAATTTCTGGGCTGTGTGTGGATCAAAACTGTAAACATTGAAGGTACAGTGAATTGCACAACTAATTCCATGTGCACAAGGTGGACAAGAGCTTTTATTTCTGTTTTATGTCTCCTTTCATGCAAGGCAAACTGCTTTTGAAATTGAAGCTAGCTTTGAAAGCTGTTTGTGATAGATATTGTCAGAGGTAGCATCTGGATGTGCATCAGTATCAGTAGCTTATCTGTAGAAATATGGCTGGTGCCACATTTCCTATGTAAGCGGCCCTTCCCACTTGCCACTGGAGTCAGTGCCCACTTGGAGCAGTGCCCACTTGGTTTCAAGGAGCAGAAGAAACCTTGGATCTCCATACCAAGGCATGATCCCCAACCATTGCATAAGTTCTTTTCTATATTTCATCAAAGGTAGACATCTAATTTCCATTTGTCATCTGCTCAGAACAAAAGACTGAAATGAGTGTGGGGTACTAAGGTTTAACTAATCCTGCCATCAAAAGATAGCTGGATTTCAAAGCTGACCAGAAACCATATTCTGGTAACTTCCTAAACCCCAAAATGTTTGGAAGTTGTTTATGGCTATTGTGTGTGTACTTTCCATACATTGAGATGTTTATTCAAATCTACTTCAGCTCTCAATTTCTCATGGTAGCCAACCAGCTGCTACTCCTGAGCACATAAGCAGGACTTGAAGGCTAATGCTCTCCTTCTCTGCCCCGCCCGAATATTCAGAGATATACTTTGAGCACAATCCCTAACCATGTCTACTCAAAAGTAAGCCCCATTGTGCTCAATGGGTCTTAATCCCAGGAAAGTGTGTTTAGGATTGCAGCCTTCATGTAGTTCTGAAGATTCTATTTAAGTGTGTTGATCTAATAGTGATTGATAATGTCCCCACTTGTCTATCTCTACACCACTGAAACTGGTGGCCATCATCATATGCTTTGGTAGTGAATTCTATCAGGTGTCCAGACCACAGCCCAGGGGCCAGATGCAGCCCTCTGTGAACTGCAGTGTGACCCGCAGCAAGACCCTCCATCCAGCCCTTGGGCAAGCCTTGTAATTCTCCAGATTTGTCTCTAAGGCTGCAATCCTAACCACACTTTCCTGGGAGTTAGTACTATTGAACTCAATGGGACTTTCTTTTAAGTAGAAATGCTTAGGATTGCATTCATTCTTATAAAATAAATTTATGTGAATTTATTCCAGTTTGAAATTAAATCATTTTTCCAGCCTCTGACAGAGTATCAATGAGATGATGTGGTCCTTCTGCCAAAATGTTTGGGCACCTTTTCTTTACATTAATAAAAAGAGATTTCAATAGGAAGGAATTGGGAATTCATATAATTTTTGTAACAATTCCAACAGAGCAATCCTTGAGGAAATTTATAAGAAATGCTCAGTTAGATGAATCTTATGTTTCATCATATTATCTCGCCACACATTTCAGTGCAATCCTTGTAACAGATTTTTCCCCCCACTGAAGACGTGTCTATGAAGATGATGAAAAAAGGAATCAATAGTCTTCCCCAAGCTACAAACCAGGGAACGGTGAATGTGCCTGGGCTGACTTGATGAGTGTGTCGATCAGGCAGGGTCTTGCTGTGTCTTCACCCATAACCCAAGGGGGCAGACAGTGTGGGTTGTAGGCCTCCTTCAGCTCCAAGACAGATGTCTCACTTGTCTATCAAGCAGATTTTGCTGAAAATGTGAATTAAGACAGGCTGTCATTAGTATACAGGTCAGTAATTTTCAGTACTCAGCTCAGTGCAGTAGACAACAGAGGCACGGCAGGAAAGAAGGATTGTCAGATGCATTTTGGTTGGTCTGCAATTTATTTGTTCCAAAGCAGAAGAGAGATTAGGTCATGTGCCCAGAACCGTTCCTTTCTTTTATTTACAGCTTTCAGCAAATACGGTACAAAACACACAAGAACGAAATAGCAGAAGTAAACACAATACAGGGAAAATCTTGCTCAGGAGAGATAGTGTGTCTATCCCTACAATCCAGAGTAACTACGGGAGCACGTAAGAGACATTACGTGCACCCGTAGTTATTGAACCACCTAGTGAAAACCTATGGGAAATTCATATTGCAATCCAAAGCAAATTATTCTTACACCGGAGCAAGGACTCCCCGTAGTTACTCTGGATATATGTCTCTCTCTCTGTGTGTGTGTGTGTGTGTGTAAAGTGAACAAGGTCAATGCTGGATCAGGGAACTATTTCATCATTTAATAGTCGGGAGTAGATAAAGTACTGGAACTATGGAAGCCAGTTTCTTGAAATCTATGAAAGCCATTGGGCTTGAATGAATGTATAAAAAAGATTTGCAAACTGGGTTCTCTCGGAAAAACTGGAGAGCTCCTGACAGAATAGAAGATACCAGACTACAAGGATCAATGGTCTGACTCAGTCCAAAGCTATTTCATACACCCATATGGAACTTGCAGTTCCAGACTGAATTCAGGAAGACCGAGTTTGTGATCAATAAAAAAAAATCAGAAACTACATTATCAGCATTTCATATTTTCTCTCTACCTGCAGGTTTGTTATCATAATCTTAACCTGATCACAGACATCTAGTCACTGTCAAGCTGAAAGCACTTGAATATTCCAATTAAGGAATATGCCAACTGAATATGCCAAGCACTTGAATATGCCAGTTAAGGAATATGCCAATTAAAACTGTTTTAAGTGCTTCAAGTAATTTTGTAAAATTTCAACTGATGGTCTGCAACTGATTGGGGCACATGTGAGAAAATGCTGGATTTCAGTGTGAGAAAATTCTGGATTTTCACATGAGTAAAATCCATGATTTAATGGCTCAGATTGCACAGCATTCATAATAATCTATATGGCAAAGATGGTCAAACTTGCTTAGTGTAAATAAGAACCATATACAATAAACATCAGATGTTTGAGACTCTTAATATTTAAGACACATTTAAATTCTGAAATATTGTTAAGGTCAAATCCTATCTAGCTTTCCTGTACAAACCAGCAGTGACAAACCACTGTTGTGTCATGTGATAGTGATGGGCGACCTCAAGCTAAGGACACATTTTTTCCCTTATTTTTGACCTGCATTGAGGCTGCAGGTCAATTTAACTTAGGATCCAATCCTAACCTAGGCTGGCACAATTCATCTGTCTTCCCATTCCTGTGGTGATATAGGAAGTTAAGTGCATGTCTGTGTCCTGGTCTAACCCTCCCCCAGGAACAGCACAAAAGTGTCTCACAGTACTTTGGTGACACCCCCAGGTCAACACAGGTCTGATGTCGGGACTTACACCAGTCTAAGGGCACAATCCAGAGTAACCATGGGGAGTCCTTGTTCCGGTGTAAGAACAATTTACTCTGGATTGCAATATGAATTTCCCATAGGTTTTCACTAGATGGTGCTGTAACTATGGGTGCACATAATGTCTCTTATGAGCTCCTGTAATTACTCTGGATTGTAGGGTATGTTAATGTTTTTATGTTTTTATCCATTGGACCTGATAAACAATTATAAAGATTTAAAATGTCTTATTTACTTTTTATATCAATTGTGATGCAAACATATTAAAACGTATCAGCCAACATATCAAAGTTTTGAATGTGACTCATGCTCTGCAGTTTGGCTACTCCTGCTGAATGGTTGGACATAAACCAGCCATTCAGTTGTATCAAATGAACTGCAGCTCCTTGTGGCGATTCCAAAATTTAACCAAGATGCAGAAAAATGTTTGTGGTTTCAAGTGAAAGGAAAAGGTCATTGTTAAAATTCATGCACATGACCATGGAAGCTTGAGCTGAAATAATTTCTGGAGTGCTATGAGACTCTGGCTGCAATCCTAACTACTCTTTCCTGAGAGTAGGCCCATCAAATCCCATCAAACACAATAGGTCTTATTTCTGAGTTGGCATGCCTGGGATTGCACTGTCTGTTTCTTTTGCTGCTACAGACTCATACAACTGTCCTTATGGAAATGTCATGAATATAACATGCCTCTTTTGAATTTTGTATGTAATACCCAACCTGCACCAGAAGGTAAGTGTGGGATTTTCCTGAAACTTTTACTACTGATCAACACTTTATTTATTAGGGATTGAGAGTACTTGTGAAGCATTTGACTGTATATCTGCTTTGGCTGTCAAAATAGCCATGTTCAAATAATAACTGTTATTTGTCAAAGGTTCAGCCTCTTGAATGCTACTCTTCCCAGCACCTGTCTTGACTCTGCCATCATCTCTGCAGGTAGCCTTGGGCAAGTCACTATCTCTGAGCACCACCTGAAACAGGAGAATAATTCTAAAATAGTAGGACTGTGGTACAAGAGAAGATCCTCTTCCATTACAGGACTTGCATAATAACACTGATCTACCTTAGAGGTTGTTGAAAGGATGAGTAAGATACTATATGCAAAATACATTTTAAAGTGTGAGGAACACAGTACATGTTCTTTTATGATTACAAGTCCAACCTTGTTGTACACAGATTTTTAATACACTGATTTGACTCAACATGAATGGCCACTGCAAACCAGTTTTAAAAACTGTGTTTTTTTTCTGCTGTTGTAGAGAGGTAGTCATGCAAGCGATCATTCCATTTTTCAGTCCCAAAATCAAACCCCTGCAGATACTGAAGGACTACTTTATTCCATTAGGCGCAATCGAGGAGCAACAAACCTGGAAGTGGGTCTTTAAACCTACCTTTCCATTGTTTTTTATCCACGGGATTACATGGATTTTTAAAATCCACTTTCTCCACTATTTATGCTTTCTCCCCACAGGGCACCCAAACTATCCAAGATGGATGCTGCCTGGTTCAATAAGAGGTATGTCCCTGATTGTGCTATAGAGAGCTAGTTGTTCCAGTTTCTTCAGGCATGCATTGTGTGTTGAGTTGCCATAATTTTCTTCCACAAAATTGGGATAGGACCCTCTGTGCCATTTGCCCAGGGTGACCATATGTCGCCGTTTTCCAGGACATGTCCTGGATTTTTGCCTTGTGTCCCAGAGAAAATCTCCCTTGTCCTTGTCCTCCATTTCCTTGTGAACAGGCAGCATGTAGACTTATTGTGATTCATAAATTATATGTATGTTAATAAATTAAATATAATAGTTTAAAACTTACTAATAAGTAGTATAGAGTTTAAATTAATCACATGAAATCAATATATATGAGTGTTTTTAGCTTTTATATTATGTTCTACATTTTTCTTGGGTGTCCTAAATTTTGGAGGGACCTGTTTTCTTTTTTTGGTTATGACATATGGTCACCCTGTATTTGCCACTATGTGAAAACAATCCCAAAAAATTGGCACATTGGAAATTGACAAAAATGGGGAAAATCCCTGTTTTTGGCACATATGGCAAACCTAATTGTGTGCATCCATCTTGAGAAAAGATGGTAAATTAAAATACTTTTCTGCCCTGCTCTGCCAGCTTATTTTCAGAATCAGCTCTGAGTTGTTCCTCATTTATCTAGAGATCTGTTACTACTCATAGTCAACATTCCTGTAATTCTGTGTAAAGAAAAGGCCATGTTGGTTCTCAGTGTTTTGCTATAGTAGATATTGCTTCTTCTTTCCTTTGCCTTTCAAATGGGAATTGTTCAGAAGGAGAGCTTGTCCTCTCTACTTGACATGATTAATCATGAAAATGTGTATCTCATTACATTGATTTCCAGTATAACTGCTGGCTACCGACAGTGCTGTGTCACCACAATGTGCTAAATCACTGTCCAGACAAGCTCTCAGACTAGCTTTTAACTCAAGAGAATTAAAACATCTCTCTTTAATAAGGGAGTTTGATGCTAGAGAAGTTCACAGGCACAAATAATAGTTGGGCATAGCTCAATTGTTCTCACATCAAGTGACAAAAGTCCATTTTAGCTATTTCTAGATCCATTAATTAGCTGAGTCATGCTTGCCTATCTAAATATATATATTTTATAGCAACACGGTCTGGAGAAAACTATTGGCTTATAAAACAGTGTTATAGATCTCTGCATTGAACAGACTGCATACATATGACTTTGATTCATGAAAAGTCTACTTTGATACATATTCTGCATACATATGACTTTGATGCATGAGAAGTCTACTTAAATATCAAAACAGCAGGAACCAAACCTTTATTCAATTTATCTTGAGGGCAATTTTGCTGTCTTAAGAAACACTGATATAGGCTGCAATCCTAACCTTTGCTTAGGCCAGCGTAAGTTCCGGCACAAGACCTGTGGTGACCTGGGGATGTCACAAATGTGCTTTAAGGCACTTCTGCATCACTCCTGTGGGATTTAGGCTACTGTACTGGCATACAGCAACATCATCCATCATCCATCACGGGTAAACCTGCCAAGTGAGTTAGGCCAGCCTAAATTGCTTAGGTTTGCACCCATAATCATAGCTAACTCCTGGCCTACTGCACAAAGATTCATGTGCTTATCTGCAGTTAGTACAGGGATGACTTTGGCTTGTTTGATCATGGTTTGATCATTAATTTTTTTATTGATACCCAGGTACACATCCTTGATTGATCCTCCCTGGAAAGGGTGGAAAAAACCCTCTCTGGAATTCTCAGGGCATTTTGCTGGCCCTTTTAAAAAAATTTAAAAGTTTTGCAAGCGCATCTGTGTGTGCATTGGGCTTCCCCACAGCCAGCCCTGCCTCTCCTTTGGCTTCCTGATTGCAGCTGCACCCCTCACGTCTCTCCCGCTGCCTCTGAGGCTTCCTGGCCGCTTTGGCACCCCTTGCTACTTCTCCTCTGCCAGTGACCATGTCTCTGTTTGTGTATGGCTGCAATCCTAAAGACACTTTCCTGGGAGTAAGACCCTGTGGTGAGGCCCCTCATTTCCTTGAAGGTTTCACGAGTGAAAGGATTAAGGGAAGAGATGCCTGGGAGGAGGTCCTAGAAGGAACAGGATATAGCCTCTTCAGGTCACAAGGAAGGGTTTGGACCTGCCCTGGAGTTAATGTAACGTTGTTGACAATTTACTAACCTGTTGAAGGGAACCAGAAGCGGGGAAGAAGTTGTTGTTTCACTGTTTATCTGTAACCAAGAGAAAGAAAGAAATAATCTGTAACCATCAAGCTCATGTACCTCTTGAAGAAATCTAAGTACACCTGTGTTCCTTGTTATACTCACCTGTCTGGCGTGTCAGTGGCGGGAGATTGGAATAAGCTGATTACAATGGCTGAAAAGTGGGAGGAGATAGAAGTAGAGTTATCAAGTGAGGCAGGTAGTGAAGATCATGACAGACCCACTGGCCACAATGGGGCTTACATCTGAGTAGACATGATTAGGATTGTGCTCTTTGTGTGAGAGTGCATGGTGTTTGTGTGTGTGTGTGTGCGAGAGAGAGAGAGAGAGAGAGAGAGAGAGAGAGAGTGCATGGTCTCTCTCTCTGTGTGTGTGTATGTGTGTATGAAAGAATGCATGGTATGTGTGTGAGAATGCATGAGTCACTGGCATGGCTTGTGTTGCTGAAAACTGCTTTGAGGTCATCTTACATGTCTGGGTCTGACATGTTAAAAGGTTTTCAATTTTAAAAGTGTTGAAATTAAGTACAGGAAAGCAATATGAGTATTTTTGCTTTATTTTAACATGTCCTACATTTGTCCTCCTTTTTTGGTGTGTCCTATAATTTTTTATGCAGGTAGGAATTTTGTCTTGGTGGGGGGGGGTAGGAATTTTGGTGAGCTTGGCAGGGAATTTTGAGTTCAGCATCTGGTCACCCTAGTTATATTGCAAGTCAGAAATGCGCTGTGTGCACAGGTAGTGCCCCAGTTATTAAGTGCATCTGAATTGACCCCTGCCCAGCTGCAGAGAAAGATTTCTGAATATGCCATAAAGCCCCAGTCTCAGCTTATATCCCTGGAATCAACCTCAGTTCCATGGAGGAGTAAAAGCATTACTTCTACAATTATTCAGTTTCCCACAGTGGGAAGGGTTCTCAGTAGCTCAGATTTAGGGAGATCCCAAAACTATCCTTCAAGTTTTTCTCATGATTAGCCATGTCAGCCTTAATTTCTTTGAACATCAAACAGCAGATTATTTTTCCTCTAATGCTTCATTATTGCATTTTTTTTGCATTTTCTACAGATAAAATTAAATAATTCTTTGCCCAGCAGTGCTGTGACTCATCAGAGGATTCAGAGGATTTACGGTCCTAACTGACTAACATTGTGCCTGCTTTCTCAGATGTTTTCTCTCAGACTTGAGCAGCCTCCCAGGATTTTTTTAAATTTAAACTCTATATATTTATATGTCAGAAATACATTTTAGTTTCAAAAATGTAATTGTGGATGGTAGATGTGCGTGTGCACCAACCAACCATATAAAATATGAATTCACTTTTTGCATATTTATTCCTTCCATTTTAATGGCTGTGGCTTATTATGATTTAATATGAAGTTTAGTTCTTCAGAGAATTGCTGAGCTCAACAGTTCTGAAACCTGCAAAATGTGTGTGCACACATCTGTATATATGCATGTATATCTGTGCCAGCATGGAACTATATGTTACATGGTAAGCTTGGTTAAAAGTTTTCCATGTGTCAGTCATGTCAGCCCCATGACCATGGAAGTGTCTGCAGACAACACTGACGCTAAATACTTATTTTTTTACTTCATGTAAATTGAATTCCTATATTCATTTTTAAAATCATCCCCCCCGTGCAAAAAGTCTTCATGTACTTGAGTCTGTCATTCAAGCTAAACAAGTTTGAGAGACCTCCCTATGATCCATCAATTTTCAACCATGTGCCAGTCTATCAACATACAGTTGAAGCTCTCTTGCACTTTACTTTTCTTGACCCAGTCTTGTTTGCTTCATACACGAGCAGGGAGAATGCAAGGAAACCCCTCTCCCCCCCCCCCCCAAAAAAATGCTTTCCAACATGGATAAAAACGTGTTGACGGTTTTGCTGGCCAGAGGCCAACATTTGTCTTAAATACATTCAACATGGATTGTTCTTAAATCCCAAATGTTGCATAAAAGTTTGATCCTGTTAGATTTTATGGCATGGAAAAGTATTGGTCTAAAGATTTATTTGACATTTGTTTAACAATTCAGACTGGAATTTCATTGCTCATTGAATCAGGGTTAATAAGATTTGCAGAGCTGCCAGTTGAAGATAAAACTTATTCTCATATCACCTTTCAGTAGAGGTGACCTAAAGTGGTTGGTGTGAAAATGTAAATGTACAGAGAGTTGGCACAAGCTTTTCTCATTGGATCAAAGATTATGCAGTTTCTCTTGCCTCTGTAGATATGTTTTGTGCTGAATATGTACTTTCTCAATTTTTTTAATGATCTGAATAAAAGTCAAGGAACATAGTATCCAAGTTCAAATTATGGTCAAAAGAAGGTAAGAATAGACATACTGGATCAGGCCAAAGGCCCATCTAGTCCACCTTCCTAAATGACCTACTGGGTCATTTCCAACTCTAGGATTCTATGATTCTGTGATTCATTTGCAGAACATGTCAGATAGATTGATTTAAGTAAAATTCAGGTTTAGATCTGAGCTTCATTCTCTGCTGAAGGAAAAAACTAGTGCAAGAAATTTGAAACAAAACAATTCTTTAAGATATATGCTAAGGGATGTTTTCAGATACACTTCCATCATGCGCAGAATAAGCTTATCATAACTCATTGTTCTTGATACATTACAAATTCAGCATCAATGAACTAAAAGGAGCAGGCACTATTTTGCAGAAAGATTAATAAGTGTGGCGTAACTGATGCATTTTCCATAGATTCTACTGTGTTTGCATATATTTATAATCCAAACAGATGACTATGTAAGATGTTTTGAGAATCACTATGAAATAACTAAAGGACTGTGATAGAATGCTTGAATTATGCACCCTTTGTGTAGAGATTGTTTCTTGCTTGCAAAGAGCCAGAACATTCCTTTTCAACACTTATAGAGGAAAAGAGACACTCAATCTTGTGTTAAGGAAAGGTGTGCATTAGAAAAGAAGGAGGTTGCTTTCAAGGTGGGTCCAGTGATAGGAGTCATAAAAGAGTGTCTTTTGATTGGTGGGTAGCACTAGTATTATTTTATTTATTATTTATTTATAGTATGGGGAGAAACTGTCAGTTGCATCTCCTGTTGTAATATTTCAAGCCTAACTCTAGTTGTGTGGCACACAACCATGCAAGAGAATCTCAACCATACTGAGATAACTAAGATCTGGTTCTAGTGGATGGTCTAATTCATTAACTAATTAAGGTGTAATCCTAATCTTACACCCTTAATTAAGACTGGCACAACAAAAATTTCTGAGTCCCAGGAGGCTTCTACCAGGTTGCACTGGCCCTATTGTCAACTGTGGACCTCAGAAGGCCATAGAGAAGCAACCGTAAATGACTTCTGGTTTGCTTGTTATTTTTGGGCACTTCCCTAAAGATTCTGAGGTTCCCAAAAGCCAAAGGAGTGAATTGCAGGCCTAGTGCGATTGGGAAGCAACCTCCATGGGCTCCAGAAGTACTTTCTGGTGCAGCATTGGATTTGGGTCATGACTCACTACGTTAGAAAAGGTGGGATGCAGCAAATAAAAGACTGGGAACCATTATCATATGTTTTTTTCACTCAGAATATTAGCTTTGTTTTCTTTCAGTGATCTGAGTCAAATTAAGAATGGGCACAATACGGTAATTATATTCTCTTCCCCTTTGGTTAAATAAAAGAACAGAAATTGATGGTTGCTTAAGATATCAAAGAGAATAGTTGTTCATTTTACTGTATTCCAACAAGTTATTCCAGTATAGTATTTCACATCTGATTTTGGGCTTCAGGCCTAAGCACGCTAACTAGGAAGTAGGTCCCATAAAACTGAGTTGGATTTATGAGTAAGCCATGCATTGTGCTGGGCCATAGTTCTCCATTATGTTTGAAGAAGAAGTAAAATTTCTTTCTCAACTAAATTTAGCATCAGTTTAAGCATGTGCGTGCAAACAAGGATCATTATGTTTAAAGCTGCGGTTAATCCTATTTATACCACTAGATATCAGTAGTATTCATGTAATTATCCCTTTTTTTCTCCATATTCTTTGCCATTCAAACTAGCAATTTCTTATTGAGGATAGGAATTTGGTATAAGATACTGATGATATTTCCAGGATTAAGGGTACCCAGACTTAATATATTGTTTTTGTATGTTTAATTTCCATGGCTGTGAATGCATGCTTTGCTGAGGCTACTAATTCAAATTTATCCATTCCCAAATCCTTGTGATCCCCTTTAAGATACTTATAAACACAAGAAGATCTCCCCTGTAGCCTTTTCATCTTCATACTGTATAGCCGTAAGATCATTATTGTAGCTCCCACCAGCAAAGCAAAGACCTTCTGGACTGTGGTCTACTCTTGTAATTCTTCCGATTTCCTCTTCTTAAGCATGTTCTATGAAGTTAAGATTATCAAAGTAGACACAAAATGCCAGCTAAGTCCTTAAACTGGGCTTTGCACCATGACATAATAATTCCTTCCATCTTGTTCTTAAAAATTAAACTTTGGCTGCACTGCTGGAGACCAATCAGTTTCTCTTGGATTGGCAGTCAAGTGCTGTGAACCCTTCCCTTTGGCACGAATTATGGGAATGAATGCTATCTGTATTGCAGCCAGATTATGGGACTCTGATTTTCACACTTGCAATGTAAACTATCCACAGCAATTTGAATAGGTGAGTAAAAGGACTCAAAATTTATGACTTTGATTTATTAATTTCTTAAAGGGCTAACAAAACTTAAGTGAAAACCGAATTTCTACTGTAGATATATCTTGGAACATTTTGATATCATGCCCGTAACCTCATGGCTCTAGAGTACATGCCAACCAATGCACTTTAAGTTATTTCCCTTTGTTTACTTTTAGAGGAAAATGCTCTACATGAATAAGAAAAATGCTTCTGTGTGAAGAAAGTTGGGGGGGGGGAAGCTACGTATAAGGGGCTTTACCATTCTGACAAGCCCTACAATCCAGAGTAACTATGGAAGCACATAAGAGACATTACATGCACCTGTAGTTACCGTACCAGCTAGTGAAAACCTATGGGAAATTCAAATTGCAACCCAGGGTAAGTTGTTCTTACACTGGATCAGGGACTCCCCGTAGTTACTCTGGATTGTGCCCTAATATTCCTTTTCAATGTAAACTACTGTAATTGAAAAGAACAGGGAGTAAAATCTGACACCGTTCAAGTACACTAAAATTACCTGTGCAGAGCTATCCATTGAGAGGAGTTACAAGAAGAAAAATTTGAGTCAAAAAGTGCAACTTCCCAATGGCAGTTTGTGTCATTTGAAGATATATTTGATGATGGTTGGCTGGAGGACCAACCATCTTAATCAGTGGGGAGCTGAGAGTTCGGTGAAAGCTGGAAAGGGTCAAGAATTGGTGCCCAGGAAAGATCTAGTGTGTCCCATTAAAATACATGTGTTAAAAATACATGTCCCTGTATACATGATTCACCATCAGGAGCTGAGTAGGCCAGTCAGGTCATTCATAATTGCAACATTCAATTTTGTACACCACTGATGACTGAATGACTTGGGTATGAATTACTAACCTAAGCTTGGCAAAGGTCCAGTGAGCCTTTGCCCAGGCTCGTTGTGATGCTGGGTTGTGATGTTCCATTTTGGGGACCACTGTGGCAAGAGCTGAATGACTCGTGCATGATGCAGATAGTGCACCAACTGAAGCTGTCCAAAGAGCCACCACTGCCACTTGGGTATCCAGGAGCCACAAAAAATCCAGGAGACACCCAAAATGCAAACCATCTCCTTGCCATGTTGCTGCACAGTTGTTGCCAAAAACCTCCTTCTGGAACCAGTTCATTGGCTAGAACCAAAACCATTGAAATACAGAGATCCTAGTCTCAACTTGAATGATCTATCCATATAGGTCCCATCATCAGTGGAATCAAACCACTCAGAAATCCAGGAGGAATCTCAGCGTCACACATCCTTTTCTAAATACAGCTAAGGGTGATTAAGGGTAATCAAGGCAGAGGAACCAAGTGGTTACATGCCCAAATTGGTTCTTATACCAAATAAGACCAATCCAGTGCCAAAAATGCACCAAATTCTGTCACCCACCTGCATCTCCCAATTCATGTGACAGCATTACCAGTCCTACACACTAGTACCCCTGCTTCAGCATGCACCACATCATCATCCTCTTCTTCTACTGCTTTCTCTTTCACTGGCACCGCTCTTCCTAAAGAGTCAGGTGAGGAGAATCCTGAATGCAGGAAGGTTCTGCTCCCAGGATCTTCCCCACTTGATTGTACAAGAAGAAGTGGGACTGGAAAAGCCATAGTTCTCACTGGGGAGGGGGTGAGTACTCATCTGCCAGAGCTCTAGTCTCTCCTAGAGCTGCAGAAAGTGTGTGAAGTATGTGCTCCACTGTTCAGAAAGTGATGGAGCGCATGCACAGTCACAGGGTAAATAATGCTATTTACCTTATATGACAGGTTGGACTCTGCCTTCTCTGCCCAGACATCCCTTGTCTTTTTGCACTTTCTCCAAGAAAAAGATGAGGCAGTATCTGGCTGGAACCACCAAGTCATCACTAGTTCAGGAAAGTTGGTAGGCATGGGGTGTTTCATGGTGGAGCTGGTCCGGTCAGTCCATTGATTTATTTAAACTAGTAGAACCTACTTTGATTGCTAGAAACTGTCCAAAGTCTCAGGCAGAGCCTTTCTCATCCCTCTACTCTACTATAGAAAGAAATAATAATTATGAAATAGTAAAACAGATGGGATCGCTTGGACTCAAACTGGTGCTGCTCACCAAGAATATTGAAGTGGGAGTGGTAGGAGTAAATTATGTGCCAGTGTCCAGGCGATGCGTGGTGTGACTCCACTTTTAATGCTCTGCCTACAATGCACAGCTGATACAACATATAAATCCTTTGAAATTTTCTCCTTCATCCTTGTAAAACTATGGCTTTGTTTCGTGAATGGCTTTTTTATACAGGGATGAGGGCTTGGGCTATTTTTTATTAAGCTTTGAAGATCTATACAATCATATATTAAATGTATAAATAAAATTATATACAGTCCACCCAATATTATGATGATAAAATTCTTTCTCTCTTCCATAAAAAATTATCATGGCTATTCTCTAATTGAAGTGTAATAGCAGTGATTAGGAGGCGGCTGTGTCAGAGGGCCTTTGAATTTCCCTTTAATTTATGGCACTCTGATGGGATAGCCCTGTGCTTTGCACTCAACTGTTCTAGAAACTTACAGATACTCTTTTGTTTTTACAGTTGTTGAGAGTTGTTGCCTAAGATCTGAGATGAGATATAAGTGCTAATTGACACTCAGATTTCTGAAGTTCCTGCTGTCACAGGTCAGTTGGAGCTGTAATTACAGATGAGTCTCCTTTGATTTGAGTGCTGCCTGGCTTCCCTTTTCCGAAGTCTTGCCTTCCTTCTGTTGTCCAGCTGCAGAATATATTCTTAATACTGTCCCTTTTGTGTGTGCTGGAGTTTGGTTGCACTGATCTGATGCAGCTTAATGACAAAAAGCTTCTGTCAAGAACTCCAGGTAAGAACAGATGTAATTTGGTCAAAGTCATTTGCTCCAGTCAAGGGAGCAGTGCATACTCATGCCACAGGCCAAACATGCAGTCTGGTGGTGACATAATGCAGGTGGCATCTGCTTGGGAGCCACCTTGGGTCCACCACCTCTGCACAAGTAAGAGAGGACACTTACTGTGTAGTTTTTTCAGCTGTGGAAGTGCAGGATTTCCTCATTAGATTTAAATGATCTCAAAAATTCTTTGCTCACCCAGACCGGAGGGGTTCTCTCTGTTCACAGCCTGTGGGGCATGCTGTGATTAACCATCAACTCACCCCTCTTTCCTTAGGCAACATCAGTGGATGGATGTGACAGGTGGCAACCTATACTGTCTTCCTCCTATCCTGCCTCACTACATGCAAAAGTGGCATGGCTCCCCACTCCCTTTCATCGCACTGCTGCAGCAATAGTCAATCTCTTTCCCACTGCTGTGCAAAAGGCAGTGGAGTTGCTGCCTGCCTGAATTTGTCACCATCTGCAGTGTTCTGCATGGCAGAAGGTTTGGTCTAGACAGGTGATATTCAAAGTGGGGGTCGGGATCCCCTTGCGGGTTCGTTACCTCAGGTCAGGGGAGTCATGAGTGGGTAGGATCCATCATCTTGGAATCTGGCCCTGGGCTTTTCTGGGCGTAAGTCTCATTGAACACAATGGGACTTACTTCTGAATAGACATGGAGGAGCATCCTGGTAGGTTTGACAGGAGGCCCAGACAGATTTTTAAGTTCAAAGGTGGTCCCAGTCTGAAAAGCCTGAATAACTCTGGTCTTTTGGGTTGAGCTGTTGTTAATTGTCTGAAGATAACAACTGAAGGTTGCAAACTTGAAAACACTGGAAGCTGTAGAAGGAGAGATCTTGATGCTGGGCTGTGGAACGTGTGTGAGAAGACAAGAAAAGCCAGCTGCAGGTGAGCCTCCCATGAGGCAAAAAAAAGGTCCGAGAAGGTGAAAAAGATCAGACGTTAAAAGGAACCGTATCAGAATGTAGGAAGTTCTTGAAAGATAGGACATTACTTACTAAAACCCTCTCAAACGTTAGTAAGCCTGCCCATGTGAACAGCCTTCAAATTAAAATCAGAGGAAGAATCCAATCACCAGAAAGGTGGTATATAAATATCTGTGTTTTATTTGTTTGTGGAGCACTGAGAAGGCCAGCCAGAGGTACAAGAGGGATGAGATAAACACCTTTACACACTCTGTCTCATTCAGACAACCTTGTGTTTCATCCATACATTCAAAACCCACACCAAAACGCAAAAAAAATTAACAATCCAGTCTTAATTAACTCCACACACAGTGATGCAGTTGCACCAGTATTGGCACTTGCTGTATCCCATGAAGGAATTTCAGCTTCTGGAGTCCACCTCAGGGTTAAGGAATACAAGCCCCTGCTAGATCACTTGGTCTATAGGGAGCTGTATGCATTCCATAGTTAACAGATTGAAGATGACTTGAGATCAGAAAGGGTGGTTGGATTTAGTGGATGCTGCTGTCACCAAATCTTCCCCTTCAATGGCTTAAATTGTTGTCTCCAACCCATCACCTCCACTGAAATGCAATTGAAAAATATCAGATATCAAATATTGAAACAATCACATATAGTTCAATATAATCAAATATAGGCATCCCCCACTTATTGGACAGGTTAGCAACTGGAACAGAGTAACTACAGGACCACGTAAGAGACTTTATGTGTACCTGTAGTTACTGCACCACCTAGTGAAAGCCTCTGGGAAATTCATATTGGAATCCAGAGTAAGTTGTTCTTACACTGGAGCAAAGACTCCCCGTAGTTACTTTGGATTGCACCCAGAGCCAGAATACACAACAAATTACACTAAAATGAACACAGGGATATGTGGGCAACGAATATCTTATGTATTTGAATTATGGTTACTTACTGAAGAAAGTCCTAAGGAAATGCCAAAAACAGTATGATCACCATGTCAAATGCAAATCAACATCAGGGAAGACAATTTTAGCATGTGTTGAATGATTGAGTCCTGGTATAATATTGAAAGTTGTTGAAAGAGCAAAGCAGAACTGTCAGAAAACAAACCATGAAAATGTGGGGGGTGCCGTATAATCATACTGATACAAGACTGCTTGTGAACTGCAAATAGAAAATACAGCTGTGGACATTTGACATCAACATTCATGAAAGAAAATTTTTGATATCACATTTGTCGCTGCTTATCCCAGACCCTGTCAGGCTCTTCCCACCATTTGCTTCTGAGATGCTGTCTGAATGCACATATGTCACAACCAATTGTGGCCTGTCTCCACTTTGGGCCAACCACATTTTGTTTGTTTTGTAAGAGTTTTGTAAGGTTTCTTAAGTTGTGGTTGCTATACTGACATTTCATCAAATGATCCTATGGTTTTTCTGAACTTTTATTATCACTTAATGTTTCGAGAACTCTTTTCTGATACTGTGAAAAAATGATGAAATACAATACAAAGTATTATTATTGCAGTATTCAATATTGACTACAAACTCTTTGAGCACATTTTATCTGCTCTTCTATTGACAGGGGAAGCTGACTGCTGTTCTAATAATTGCTTCTAATCTTATTTTTGTGTATTTATAGTATGCAACACTCTCTCTCAAGTGGTTCCTCTTTCTAGTTTCTGGCCATGGTAGAAGGACCATTGCACAGTGGCACCTTATGAAGGCAAGGCTCTTATCACACTTGGTACAAGGGGTGTTGTGTGGCTCCCTCCCAGTTTCTGTTGAGTTGCTCAAGTTGGGACTCAGCGCTCTTTGGATTACATGCTCATAAAACACTTTGGAGCCTTGTTCAGGCCTTTATGAACGTGAAGCCTCATGAACTCTTCATAATGGAAAGTCTCTCTGGATGCGATATCTTACGACTGTGTCTTAATAGAGGCCTTCATGCGCCCAGACGTTCCCCGCTTGCACTGCTCTGTGTCATGGTTTGTGCTAGCGTAAAATATAGCTCCTATGCCTTGTTTCTATGAGGACCATTTCACACTTATCAGTCCATGTCCCTAGCTGTGCATTTGATTTTTACTTCATTATAAGCCCAGATTTAATTTTCCTTGTCTTCCCTTATCTTTGCCCACCACAGCTCGGTGACACTTGCAGCTGTTGACAAGGTTTCAGATGGCCACCCTCTGCCTGAGTGATACCTGTTGGATATTTAAAGAGCAAGAGAAAACAAAGAGGACGTATCTATTATTAAGCCATGTTGTGGAGCAGGCAACTGGGTGGATGATCTGATGACATTTCAAAAGTGACCTTTTCTTACTATCTTGTTGTTGGGGCAGGGACTGAAAATACAGGAGGGTAAAAGGAAAAACAAATAGCTATTTCCATTTGTTTTGAATGGCCCCATCCCGGCTCCCTTGATGACATTGACTTATTTTCATATTGTCAGTCTGTGACTCAGATCCCCTTTCAACATTAAGTACCCCATCAAGGCAGTTTTCCACATGAAAAGAGGCAGCTGTTAAAGCTGTTTTATATAGCTTTTTATACATTTGTTTTTACTCTTTATTGGCTATAGCACCCTCCCAGAAACTGGGCCATATTTTTTCTCCCTAATGTGTTCGGTCTCTTTCCATTTGGCAAGCTTTAATTCTCCACCCCTTTTTTCCCCTGCTGTGTTTTGTGTGGATCCGATATTAATAGTGTTGTTTGTTTTCACAGCCACCACATCATTTTTGCATGGCTCCCTTCGGGGATAGCCAGTCACCTTTGTTTATACTTGATAAATGCTCCGGATTTATATCAGGAGCAAAACATACGCTTCTACCGATACCCAGGTTTCTGTAAATCATGTACTGTACTGTACAACTACAAGCTGGATGGTGCCAGTGTTATTTTTATCACTGAGACTTTAATGCTTACAGATTATGCAGCTGCGAACCTGCTTGGAATAAGTTTTGTAACTGCATAGAATGTCCCTGTACTTGCTTGGTAGAAATGAATCATTAAAGACAAACGTTAAAGAAATGGCTTCTTTCTTCTCTTTGACCCACTGTGTCAATAAGTAGCAACACTTTGTGCACTGGGACGGTACAGTAACTCACAGGGATGAGCACAGGGTGACCAGATCCTAAAGACCAGACCATGTGGGACATGGTCATCCAAAATTTTCATTTGAAAATCTGGACTTTTAATAAAAACCAATGTAGGACAAAATGTAGGACACCCTACATTTTAAAAAAATTAGGAGTAAGCCCATTGACTTAATGGTTGTGTTGTGTGCGCAAGCGCACACCTTTTTTAAAAAAAACTTTCGCCGCGGTTGGCCAGACTTAGCTGCGCCAAGCCACGGCTAGCTATATCATCCCCCCAGTTCCCTCAAGCACCCTCCCACCTCCCCAGAAGGCCCGAAACTGTCCAATCCAATGGCCAAAAGCCGGAGTTGTCCTGCCAATTCCGGCTTTCTGGGAGCCCTGGATGAGCATCAATCTTACATCTGAACATTCTCATCTCAATCTTCAAAGTTGTTCAAGAAGAACCACAGATTCTTTAAGATCACCTACATTTTAAACTGACTCACTGGTTCTATATATTAAATGATAATTATTGTGAACCAGGGATTTGCCTGCATGGGATCCACAATTAGTGCCAACTTGTGTGCCAACTATGCTTATGTAAGCTTGTCAGTTGAAGATCTACTACATACCTATTAGACTGTTCTCTTCATGTGAAAATACCACAGATAGGGTTCCATCCTGTCTTGCACTCCAGTACTTATCAAGCTGTGCCAATGTAATGTATGCTGCATCCTGTGGTGACAGTCACAAAGGCCTCTTCACGGTAAAGGAATTTTTGCTCCCTTACTTTGGGATTGCCTTGCATCTGCATCAGTGATCAAAGATGGGATAGGTCTAGATCCTTAGCGGGTTAACTCAGGCTGTTTAGATCAGCAATTTTCAAACATGTTTGTGTGTGGAAGAAGGTCATTTATCAGTTGGACCACTGGGTGTGCCTTGAAAATTGTAAAAAAAACTGACTGTACGCATTGACAATTTTGGTACCCTGTCAGTGTGCTGTGAGATACACTGAGAAAAAGGTTAAAAACCACTGGTTTAGATGGACGATCACCATATCCAAAATTGTGTTCTTATCAAGTGACAAAGACCCAGATCTGCTAATCATTGTTTAAAACCGGACTTTGAATTTGGTTCTGAGGTCTTGGGTCTATGTAGATCTAACTTAGATCTAATTTACTTGAGATCTCAATACACATTTTGTGGGAAAGTGTTGATCTGAGCTTCGGTTCTGGTTCATTTATTTTCTTACAGCTAGGAGGGTTTGCATTTGATTATAGCAGTGATAGGTTGATGTCCATATGCAGGTCCCCTTCATGTGCCACTGGTGGGTCTTTCATTTCTAAAATGTTAGGCCTGTTGTAATTTTCTAGTCTGGTGATTAAAGTGAAATTCAAATCATATCTGGAAAATGTTTGAAAAGAAGACTTATTTTTTGGACTGACACAGATATAGTCACTGGTGTCACTAGGGTAGTGCGGGGGTGCGGCCCGCACTGTGTGACGTGCCCAGGGGGGGGTGATGTGCAGTGGGGGCTGTGGGACCCCCAAAAGTAACTTTGCAATGGTGTGCCATATGCTGTTAGTGAAGAGAAGAGTCCAATGCAACAATCTGTTTTGAGATCTATCTACAGTTATCTACTACCTACAGTATTTATATACCGCTTTTCAACTAAAAAGTTCACAAAGCGGTTTACAAAGAAAATGGAAAAGTAATAATAGCTAATTAAAAGCTAATGGGTCCCTGTCCCACAATCTAAAATGCAAAAAAGAACACCAGCAGAAGCCACTTGAACAGACACTGCTGGGGTGTGTAGGGCCAGTTACTCTCCCCCTGCTAAATAAAAGAGGAGCACCCACTTGAAAGAGTGCCTCTTGCTCAGTTAGCAGGGGTAACTTGCTCAGATAGCAACTTCCTAGCCAAAGTTATGGCCAAAAAATGAAAAATCCCCAAAATTTGCATATTGTGGGTTTACTCGTGAGTAGATGAATGCGCTTTACCCCCAATTCAAAGTAACTATGAGACTTTATGTGCACGTAAGAGACTTTCTGTGCACCCATAGTTACTGCACCACCTAGTGAAAACCTAAGGGAAATTCATATTGCAATCCAGAGTAACTTGTTCTTACACCGGAGCAAAGACTCCCTGTAGTTATTCTGGATTTTGCCCTTAGTCTCCTGGAAAGGGGAGGCTGAAAGGAAGCCAAGGACACCAGAAGGGTCCTGATCCAAGAACCACAGTTCCAAATATCACCCCAGGAAAAAGTTTCCCCCTCTGCATTGAAGGCCATGGAAAATTAAACTGCAGAGTCGCATTTACTTGTGAGTAAGCAGACATGCTGTGACTGGTGTGAAAGGTTCAAGGGGGTGCAGTGCAGTCCAGGGGGTGCAAGGCTTAGAATGGCCCTGATTCCATGTACCTGCAGCTTCAAAGTACTCTGAAACGGTCTCAGCAGGTAATGGGAACTTTAAAAAATTTTTGTTTCGTAAAGCTTTGTCAGAGTCCAAACTTCTCCTTCTACTCAAGCCTCATCTCCTGCCTCTTCCCTCTGGGGTTTTAGTGCTTTGGGGTGGGGGAGGTTTATGGCAGTTTTGATTTTTAAAAATATTTTTACCAGATGTCCTCTTTTTCCAGGATGTCCTCTTTTTAGTGTCTTTGAAAAATCTTCCTTGTCCTCCATTTCCTTGTGAGCAGGCAGCATGTAGTGTGCTGGTAATTCATCAATTATATATAATAAATTATATTTTTAATTTTAATAATAATCAATAAAAAGTGCAATCCTAACCATGTCTCCTCAAACATAAGCCCCATTGGTTCAGTGGGTCTTGCTCCCAGGAAAGTGTCTTTAGATTGCTTAACCACTTAGTATATACAGGGTGTCCCATAAGTTTCCATACATAGGGAAAATAAACATTTTTTATGAAAACTATTTTTATTTGTATGATATGCTCTACATGACTACCACTGCTTTGAAACCACCTTTTGACACTCAGTGGCCCCCAGTATGACTAAATTAAATAAATGTTAAATAAAAATAAAATAAAAATGGTTTTCATAAAAAAATGATTATTCTTCCTATGTATGGAAACTTATGGGACAACCTTTGTGTGTGTGTATTTCTTACATTTTTCTTGGATCTTCTACATTGCTTGGATCTTCTTGGATCTTCTACATTGCTACATGTCCTCATGTCCTCTTTTTTGATTATTATACATATTAAATTATATATAATTTCAAATGCAATATTAAGTAATATTGCATGGAATTCAGTAATATTACAGTAAGCACATGGAAGCAATATACACAAGGATTTTGAGCATTTATTTTGTTATGTTCTGCACTTTTCTTGGGTGTCCTGCATGGGAGGGGGCTTCTCCCCTGTCCAATTATGACTTATGATCACCTTGGTCTAGTGAAAATAAGAAAAACTTGCTGAGTTTAAAACTGATTTAATCCCAAATCATACATAACTGGCTTAAATATGGGAACTTAAATTGAACTGATGTTGCATAGGATGAAAATCTTACTGAATTTTTTTTTTGGGGGGGGGGAGTCGTTTGAGGTTATTTATTTGATTAACTTCAATGTATTTACAATAATTTGTTTTAATTTGGCTGATGATGTCACTTCCAGCCATGACATCACTTTTAGTGGATCCTGGACAAAGTATCTCTCTAAAAAGTGGGTCCCACGCTAGACGGTTTGAGAACCACTGCAATAAGTTGTTAGAAAGGGGGCACCCTTAACGGGACGTGGGGGTGACCCACAAGTAGCCAAAATGGCTAAAAATTATGGTTTTTAGGAATAATCCCATCATGTTATATACTGTTGGATGCGTAATTTGCAGCAGGATGCAGTGAAACAAACCACACTGAAATATATCCTATTAGAACGTGTGGCTACAAAACCAGTGGAGGCAAGGCAATGGCACATAACCAAACCCACCATCCAGGTTGTTGCAGCACCACTGCATGGGGGTGACATGCTGCCCTCCCACAACGTGTGCCACGAACCCTAGTGACCCCCATCTGAATACAGTGCAATCCTAAGCATGTCTACTCAAAAGTAAGTCTAATGTTACTTACTCCCAGGAACGTGTGATTAGGATTGCAGCCATAATGAAATTTTAAAACATCACTGTTCCTTAAACCACACTTAAGCTATTTTTAGGAGAACATACCGGGGATTAGCCAGAGAGCTCTTGAAATGATTTGAGCGACTTTTTGGTATCATCTTTAGTTCACGGAGATGAAAATTGCCACGCAGGGCATGACCGGAGAAGTGTGACATCTCTCTGACCCTTTCTTCCCTGCCAGACATTCTTAAGTAAGGGGATTCCCTCTCTACTGGCTCTGCAGGTCAGCATGGTACGGAGGGATTAATGTCAGCTTGGAGAAAATGAGCTCAAGCCTTTAACTGTGTTGATATTTGTCCCTTTTAAAAGAAGCTGTCAGTGATCTGGTATTACATTCAAGGACCTTGATTTGACAGCTGCTCAAAAAAGAAAAAGGTCTTGTCCTTGCTTTGATAAAATGCTTTCCCAGATGCATAGTCTTTAAACCTAAAATTTTATTGTGCAACGCAGGGAAAGAAAGGGTGGACCAGACCAACGGGTTTTGCAGGAGAAACCACCACTCAGTGCAAACGCAAGATGAGGTTTCCAATAGTCTGTCTTTATTTTTGCCTAATAACAAACGCTATCCCCAGGAAATGTTTGCAGACTTTCTGGTGTGGATGGAGTTACACCCACACATTTAGTTTGAAGTTTCTTCATGCTGTCGTTCCACCAAAGCTGTTACTACAAATATTCCAGTTCTCCTTTAAAAATAAAAATTTGAGTACATACAGTACCATGAAACTGATATGCATTTTTATAAATATAGCAGAAAGAAATCAACTGAGTCAGTAATGTTGCTACCTTAGAAGTTATTGTACTGAAAGGCAAAATCTAAATATTTAAATCTTCTCTATATATAAAATTGAAAAGTCACTGATTCACTGACTCACTCATCAACGCTCAGCTAAAACCACTGGGCCTAGAAGTGTGAAATTCTTATTCTTAGGAAAGTGTGTATAGGATTGCACCTTTACACCTTTTTCTGATAAACCAGCCCTATTTGAACGCCATACTGTGTACACTGATCCTGCCATGTTATCCATAGTATCCTAAGCCTGACCACACAGAGCTTGCACACTAATGGCATAGCAACACAGGTGCAGCCTGTAAACAGCCCAGTGCCTGTGGAAACATGGACACAGCATGTTATCCTTGAAGATAACATCCTTTCCAGACCTGGCCTGGGCAAAGCCTGACATAAAGACTCCTTGGTTTTCTGAGGTTCCTTATTTTCCAGGGAGTTGGGTGCAGTGAAATGTCTTGACGGATGTCTTGAACAGGGTAACAAACTCCTCGCTAGTCTGACCAATTTAGCTGCACTTCCAAAATTAAGAACTGGATCCTCCCTAGCTTTCCAGCAGGGATTAAAAGAACTGGATCCTCCCTAGCTTTCCAGCAAGGCGTCCTCTTTCGCCTTGCCTTTTTGCTTTAATTCTCCATTGCACTTTTATTGATTTTTTTCTCTCTTGTGGCTGTTTTGATTTTATTTTATTGTAGTTGCTGTTGTTATTATGCTTTATTATATTTAATGTCTTTATTCAACTGCTATTAACTGCCTTTCAAACAAGGGGAATGACTGGAGAAAAATACATTAAAAATAACTAGTTCAGAATTTTCTTCTGAGTAAATAGCTATAGGATTTCACTATAATACATGTCTTAAGTTTATATGGGATTTTTTGTGCCACAGTTAAGTTTTATATTATCGAAATCTGTTCATGAGTGAAATCTATTCATTTAAAGCTGCAGAAATAAAAAGCAACAGAGAGAGGCCTCTAACCAATTTTGGGGGGCACAGACTTGTTGGTGTTTGGCATGTGCTGTGTGATGGGGCAGCACTGGTGGCCCATGCGCTGCTCTGCCGATGGCTGTCATAAAAATTCTATTTCACTTTGGCTGCAATCCTACCCTCCAAGTAGGCCAGCATACGCCCCAGCATAAGTCCTGTGTTGACCTGGGCATGACACAAAAGTGCCATAAGACACTTCTGTGTCACTCCTGGGGGAAGGTTAGGACAGGGAACTGGAAGACCAATGAGTTGTGCTGCCCTCGGTTAGGATTGCACCCTTTGCCACTGACAGTTAGCAGCTCCAGTGGGCAGACTGGTGCCAGTTTGCACTGGGCATCCAAACTGGTAGGATGCCAAAGAAGATCTTGCAGCAGTGTTTCCACTACTTTGCAGGAAGGCTTTTCAGAGTAGAGGGTGGAGGAAGGGGTGTAGATTGTGCCAAAGGCTGCTGCTGAATCCAATCCCACCCTCCTGAGACTTGGAAGTTGATACAGGTTTATTTGTATCTATGCCAGCTAAACAGTTCCCAAACTATGAGCCATGGCTCTCCAGGGAATCATTGAAACCAGGCAGGAGAGTCATAGACTCCTCTTGAAAAAACCCACTGCACTTCAATGTATTAAATTGAGGAGCAATAGCCCTGCAGGTTAGGGTATCCACTAGTCAAAAAGTTTAGAAACCACTATACTACACCATTTCTCAGGTGGTATAGGGTGTATAGGTTTAGGGTGTCCCATGGTACAGGGACAAGGATGGCTGTAGAGTCCTATTTTATCACTGATTGTTTCTAATGCATGACTGAAACTTTGGTATTTGCCAGCAATCTATTTTTTTTGTATAGAATATTAATTACTGAAATGATACAGTGATGCTGTGCATTTTTGAATTGCCTCCAGCCTTGCCCTCTTTAAGCAGAAATGCTGTTCTGGTTTGCTTAGGCATAACCGTGCATCAGTTGCATTTTTATTTATTTTAAAAAATTAACATATTACTCTCCACATTCAGCATTTTGTTCTCACTGTATAAAGCTGTGAAAGGGGGGAAACTTATTTTCTTGTGATACTGATGTTAAGCAATTTGTCACATGTAAATATTTTTATCACTCTTCTTAGAGAAAGAACTCCACAGTAAAAGGAGATTCAGATGAACCTTTTAAGTTCTGTCAGGTGTATAAAGAATTAACATAAGGTGGAAACTTTAAATGACATGGTCATCAAGTGATAATCTTTAACATAGGAAGCTGCATTATACGTATTTATACATGGCAATCTACTGCAGTCAGTATTGTTCATACTTATGACCAGCAGTGTGGGGAAGACATTCCCAAAGTGTGAGTTGTGACACCTCATTGTGCCCTTACAGGGGCATCACGGGATATCCCCAATGTCCCCTACAACCTGTTGTCCCAAGCAGTGCCATCTTGCATCTAGCAAAATTTCACAAGATAGGACAAAATCCATAGTAACTACGGGGAGACCTTGCTCCAGTGTAAGAACAACTTACTCTGGATTCCAATATGAATTTCCCATAGGTTTTCACTAGGTGGTGTATTAACTACAGGTGCATGTAAAGTCTCTTACGTGCTCCCGTAGTTACTCTGGATTTGGGGTAAATTAGATTCCTAAACTCAAAGATAAATATGGATAAAATTGTTTCTACATATCTGGCCATTCTTGCCCACCCCTGGGGATAACACTCCTTGAATCCACTTCACTACATATCCAACTCATACCTGAACATATATTTGCTGCAATGCTGGTAGCCAAATGGTCGCCATTAGTGTGGCTGAGTTGTGAATGTTGCATGTGATGAAGCAATCAGATCAACATTTCCTTTCATGCCAAATTCTTCCCAGAGCTGTTCATCCCACCTTCTTAACATCCCATTTTGGTAATTGTGTTGGCCCTGATTGTGAATGCAGATGAGGGAGAAAGAGTCAGAGTCCAGTGCGCAAAGTATAATCACAGCCGACAAAAACTAGTTAAATTCTGAATCTCATCTGGCTGCCTGCCTCATTGCAGCCCATCAGTGGTCCTTTGGAACTGGAAGCTGCTGTTGAAGATTGGTCAGAGAGCAGATTTTGACATCTGTCATATTTGATCTCACCTGCTTTCTGATCCCTCTCATCTTCCATTGGGATATTGATGTTTCCAGTTGCATGGAAATACCCCTTCTTTTCACACTCAGTGCTAAGCGTCAGATCATTTTAGTATGTCCCTGCAGCTGTGTGGGATCTGCTTTAATGTGACTTCTTCCCATGCTACTCCAATTAACATGCAAATGAAGGAACTACGGAGTGAATTATATGGTTCTTTTTTCCCCTGGAGGCCAGGTGATATTTGTGGAGGAAGACACCACCACATCATATGTCTTATCCATATGGTGACTCTTCCATGCATGAGCAGAGCAACTAAAAGGAGGAAAAGTGGCTTCTCATGGGAAAGTGGCTTACAGTCTGCTGCTGTGACAAGAACCAGTGTTTAGGATGCATAGCTGTTGGTCATGTTTTCCTTAAATCACAGATTTTTTACTGATGTGGCATTGGCCACAGCACTGGGTCATTGCACATTATTATGTTTCCCCTGTGCATGCATTTTACAAGTGGCTTTATAAAGTATCCTGAGGAGTTTATGAGTTAAGCTGAGCTTAGATTGTTAGCATTTCATTGCCTTTCTAGATGTTATTCTTAATTTTTTTCCCAAAATATCTTACAAGCACGGAAGCTGTGAAGAGATTTGTACATAACATAGGTCAATGTTTCTCAAACTGTGGGAGAATTTCAGGTGGTTCCAATTTCAGGCGGATCACATAGCACCACTGAAAATACAAAGCTGAAAATCTAGGGTACAGAACTACTGGGCAGGGCAGGCTTCCAGCAGAAGTGAGGAATGGTACTTTTCTCTGAACAGGTGGGAAGATAAATCATAGAAGGGTCCAAGCCTGCAATCTGTTTTGACTTCCAAGCTGAGATGTGTGCTGTGGAATAGGACCTTTGACTGATCGTAGCTTAGGGTTGAAGCCTAAATTGAAAATCTCACTTCTGGCCATGTCATCATAACCATGTTAATGTCACCACTTCATCACTTCTGCTGGGCCCTTTTGAGACTGTCATTCTTAAAAGTGGGAACGGATGCTAAAAGTGTTGAGAACTATTCACAGGTGATGATAGTGACTAAAACGGTTTCGCCATTAGAAGCAGGTGCCTGCTTTTCTTACCCTACAATACAGAGTAACTATGGGAGCAAATAAGACACCCATTTACGTCAACGTAGTTATGGCACCACCTAGTGAAAACCTGTGGGAAATCATATTGCAATACAGAGTAAATTGTTCTTATGTCAGAGCAAGGACTCCCCATAGTTACTCTGGATTGCGCCCTAAGAAAGATAGTAAAGAGAGTGCTACTTTACAGAACAAACAGTGGTCTGAATAACATAAAGGTGAGGCTTATGTAAGCTACTTATGGAGCTGGGTTTGCAGCTTCCGTGGTATATTGATGAAGGATGTAAGCCAGTGGTGGGCTAACACCGGTTCGGACCGGATCGGGCGATCCGGTAGCTACCAGGAGGCCGCCGGTCACGAACCGGTAGTTAGGGGGGCTACTGATCCAGTTCGCCCCCCTTCGTGGGGTTTTCTGGGGGGCAGTTCTGGGGGGTTGGAGGGTGACCTGGGGGCAGTTGTGGGCAGGGGGGCTGATTACATACGGTTCCGGGGGGTGGGGGGTCACCCGAGGCTTCCTTTGTTAAGTAGTGCCAACCGCGGCTGAGCGCTACTGAAAAATGGTTTAAAATTCAGTGCGCATGCACTCCCAGCTTATTAGGAAGCAGTGAGAGTTCCTAGAGAGGACCTGCGTAGGCGGGACCTCAATTGAACTCTTCCGGCTAGTGAAAGTCCGGAAGAGTTCAACTAAGGACCTGCCTACGCAGGTCCTCTCTAGGAACTCTCACTGCTTCCTAATAAGCTGGGAGTGCATGCGCACTGAATTTTAAACCATTTTTCAGTAGCGCTCAGCCGCGGCTGGCACTACTTAACAAAGGAAGCCTCGGGTGACCCCCCCACTCCCTGGAACCGTATGTAATCAGCCCTCCCTGCCCACAACTGCCCCCAGGTCACCCTCCAACCCCCACAATACAGAGCCCAATTCTGACTACTCAGAAGTAAGTCCCATGACAGGCAATGGGACTTACTCCCAGGAAAGTGGCTGGCTCTGCAGCCTGGATCCCAACCTGACTACACAGATGTAAGCCTCATGCCAGTCAATGGGGCTTACTCCCAGGACAGTGTGGAAAGGACAGCAGCCTCAGAGCACCATCCTATGCAGGTCTACTCAGAGGTAAGTAATTTTTTAAAAAAAATTAATTTTTTTTTAAATTAATTTTTTTAAAAAAAATAATTAAAATTCTTGCTGGCCCCTCCCCTGGCCCTGCCCCCTGACCTCAGCCCTGCCCCCTGACCTGGCCTGGCCCCACCCACTTCCGGAGAACCAGTTGTGAGGGCCAGGCCTGCCCATCACTGATGTAAGCATGCAAATTATGAAAACTCAGAAAGCCAGCAGTGTGAGGATTATGCAGTCCTAATGATGGAGAAGACAGATTGAAGCATTCAGCATTAAATGCAGTGAGGAAGTATGGCAAAGGAAAAGGCAGTATGGCAAAGGAAAACTGCAGCAAAGAAAGATGGCAAAGGAAAAAAAATTAGCAACATCTGGATGTTGAACAAAAACAATGGTGAAGAATCAGAAAGGTGGCACAGGTGACAGTGGGGTGATTCAGATGTACAGAACAAGTCTTCAGAGAGCTTCCTGTTTGAGAAGAAGGTACAGCATTTAGGCCTGAAGGCTAACTGGGTCAATCCTAACCTAGGCCCGCCACAGCTCATAGGTCTTCCTGTTCCCATGGTCATTAAGGAGGCAAGCACATGTCTGTGCACTGGCCTAACCTTCCCCGAGCAGTGGTGCCAAAGTGTCATACAGCACTTTTGTGACACCCCCAGGTTAGCACAGGACCTATGCTGGGATTTAGGTGAGCGTAACATGCAATTGCCTCCGTACATCACCATGGGAAGACTGATGAGTTGTGGTGGCCTAGATTAGGATTGCACCCTATGTCACATTCACAGCAGTTGAATGGAAATCTTACCATGCAATCTTATGCAAGTGTACTCAGAAATAAATCCTACTGAGTTCAGTAGGATATACTCCCAAATAACTGCATATATGATTGCAGCCTTAGCAGAGTACCTTGCAATTCAGTGACAAAGAGATACGGTAAACAGAGGGTGGATTTTGGTTGGGAGAGCCTTTCAAATAAATACATTAGCTTGATATTTCTGAATATCATCAGCCAAGGTATCCTTCAGTCCAGTGGTGGGCTTCAGGGGGTTCTCACAGGTTCTATAGAACCTTTTGCTAATGAGTGCCTGGTTCTGAGAACCTGTTACTAATGGGACATAGAACCTGTTGTTAATTTAGATTATTAGGACATAGAACTTGAATTTGAATCCAACCACTGCTTCAGTCTACCAGCTTCCAAAAATTATATTTCAGATAATTCTGAAATATATTTCAAAATTATATTTCAAATATCTGTCATAGTGATCTAGGAGAATGAGTGCACAATTTAGGTTGGTACAACTCATTCACTCCCTGTTTCCGTAGTGGTGTCGGGAGATTGGTACATATCTAACCTTACATCTTACAGCACTTTTGCGACACCCCCAGACCTGCACGACTTGACAGGATGGGACTTGTGCCATCCTGTCTGGAGATTAGGATTGCAGCCTGAGTAAGACAAGTAGTATTGGCATCCAAATCCTTGTGCTCCTCTGGCACCTTTTTCAGCATGTTTACAAAGCCTTTAATGAATGAGAACGGAATGAAATCCCAGCAACTGTTTTCTCGATTACCTCATTTACACACTTGGAGACAGAGGTACTAGTTCAGGGCCTGGAGATCTGACAGAGATCCCGGATAAGGGTAGATGAGAACCTCTTCAAGGCCAGCTGGCAGGGCGTTCTCGAAGAGGATGAGGGAGTGGATCTATTCCAGATGCATCAGAGTGTAGGCAAAAGGTCAGTCAGCCTTCTTAACTGTAAAATTAAAAAAACACAAACACCAAATCTGAAAAAATGCCCTCTCACAAGTTTCTGTACATTGTGTGCTTTTTATTAGTCAGGCTTTGATTGTTTTCCCTTCCTTGTGTTTTGAATGAAACTGAAATCAACACAGCTGTTTCTGTTTAATAACTTCCTATTAAAGAGCATATTATCCCTAAAACAAGCTGTCACCAGCCTCACTGATTGCTCTCCGCATGATTCTGGGAAGGACTCTTCTCAGATAGCCTGTGCTGCACAGACACAAGAGGTATCAGAAATAACCTTGTTACTGTTCACGGGAATGTGCTGGACCCATTGAAAGGGGAAATGGGAAAAAAACACACAGGGCAGCTTGACTTGACCTTATCTGACTTGGCTTTTGCAAATCCCAGAGCCATGACTATTAGTGACATATGGAATCGTTTCAGGTGCCTTCCCTTTGGTGCTGCAGCAGATGGATGGCAGGTTGGTTCCTCTGCTATAGAGCACTTAACACCCACAAACCACAGATGGATTTTCCCATTCTTGATGCTGATCGCTTCCCATGGTTATCAAGGCCAGTACAGGTGATATTTCTGCCATCAACTCCCTACATGAGTTGGCAGCCTTGCAGTACATTCTCTCCTTCCAGAGTTGCTCAAAACAAAGGGGGAGAATTGGCATATGTTTGTAAAGTGTGTTCTTCTATGAGAAAGTGGACCTGAAATGTCTTGTCATCGCAATGATATTTATGACATGCCCTACAATCCAGAGTAACTACAAGAGCATGTAAGAGATATTTACATCAACGTAGTTATGGCACCACCTAGTGAAAACCCATGGGAAATCCAGAGTAAATTGTTCTTAAGTATGAGCAATGACTCCCGTAGTTACTCTGGATTGCGCCCTATGTGTCAGAATGAGGGTCAAAATGAATAAGAGTCCAGCAAAAGTCAGGGTCATCCACAGACTCTTTCTTTGTACAGCAATAATAAATATGAGGGTGTTTAAAATTTAAAGTGCCAGAGAGAGAGAAGAGGCTGGAGAGCGCATGCTGGCAAGGGGATGCTCCTCCCCCACACCACCCGCTCTGTAGGAAGCCTGGCGTTCTTTAGGAAGAATACCAGGCTTTTAAAGTAGCAGCCGCTACTTGTGGCGGCCTGTATCTCCCCCACCCAGTGTCCCCAAACTCCCTCCCATCCCCCAGTCCTCCCTAATGGGGCTTACTCCCAGGAAAGTGTCTAGGATTGCAGCTTCCTAACTATGCCTATTCAGAAGTAAGCCCCATTGTGTTCAATAGGGCTTACTCCCAGAAAAGTGTCTTTAGGATTGCAGCCTCCTGTCTTTAAAATTGTGTCTTTAGGAGTGCCACCTCTTAAATGTCTTTAGAATGGTGTCTTTAGGATTGCAGCCCCCTAAGTGTCTTTAAAATTGTGTCTTTAGGATTGCAGCCTCCTAAGTGTCTTTAGAATTGTGCCTTTAGGATTGCAGCATCCTAAGTGTCTTTAGGATTGCAGCTTCCTAAGTGTCTTTAGAACTGTGTCTTTAGGATTGCAGCCTTAGAGCACAATCCTAACCATGTCTACTCAGACGTAAGCCCCTTTGTGTCCAATGGGTCTTACTCCCAGGAGAGTGTCTTTAGGATTGCAGCCTAAGTAGACTTCATAGGATCATGCACACTGAATACATATTTTGAATTCAATTCCAGTGATTTATCATTTTTACATACACAATATTTAATATGAATACTCGTATTTTGGAGTTGTGGAACCAATTTTCTGAGTTTCCATTATTTCCTATGGGAAAATCTGTTTCATGTAAAGAACGTTTCACGTAACAAATATGCCTCCGGAACAAATTAAATTTGTTAAGTGAGGCGCCACTGTACTGTTGTTTATGTTTATGGTTTGGGATAATAGAAAGGAAGCATTGCCATTCCCTCCCCCCTTTTATACTGACTTGCTTTTTCATTTATATAATGTGGAAATTTGACATTGCAGTGTGAAAAAGAACTATACAAACTGATGTCATGGTGGTTATAGGAAAAGTATATTTGAAGCAGCAAAAAAATTGCTGAAAAGATGGCGCAATTTGTATCAGAAGGAGCAACTTTGAAATTAACTAAAATGCTGAGGACAACTTTGCTATTGGAGATCCTTTTTCCTTCATAGACAGGAGCAGTAAACCACTGTGGTAAGAAGCAAAACTACTTAACTTGAAATAGTTACACACCACATCTGCTGCAAGAGGTGAAGCTAATTATTAAAGCTTAAACTACCAGTGAAATGCTGTGTTGGATCCTTTTAAAAGGAATTTAATCTTCTCTCATCCTGTAAAAAGGAAACACATGGAGTGACAAGGAGGGCAGGCAGGCAGACTACAAGTGTCTGGTGGAACTGATTCCCTTTAGAAAGTCTGGGATGCAGAGACACTTGGCCATGTTCGCTTTGCAAGGAAAAAGACAGGAGGAGTAAATGGAGGTTATCGTTAGTAACTCAGTGGTCAGCAGGAATCATGATCTATGTTAGCTGCCAGTAGCTACACTTTGGCACAGTTTGGCTGCAATCCTAAAGACACTTTCCTGGGAGTAAGACCCATTGAACACAATGGGGCTTACTTAGACATGGTTAGGATTGTGCTCTAAGTCTCTTAAGATCAGGACGATACCACATGTTAATAGTCAGGTGCTGCATCTGGCTGGAAGGCAATCCATTCTATTTCCAGAAGCTTCCTGTTCCCCCACCCCCTCTGGGAATGGATGGTGAACAGGATGCTGTACCACTTGACCATTTTCCTGCTCTGCTCTGGCCTTTTCATAAAACACAATTATCAGAATATCTGTCATTTTCTTGTGTTTTGTTTTCATCTTTTTTCATGTGCCTTAGTTTAGGAAAAAAGACAAATAAGCAAAACGGGGGACATAATTTTCACTTTTTTGTGCTATATGAGTTGATGTACATTTATTAAGGTGACATAAAATTATAAGCATAATTTAAAGGACTCTGATTTTCAATGATTCAGCAAATTTGACTCTTGCAATGTGGTTGTCAGGAACATCCAGTTAATCCTATGTCATGAATGATGAAAACAAAAAGCTTCTTACATGACTCTGGCTACAATCCAGAGTAATCCAGGACCTTTTACACCAACGTAGTTATGGTGCTACCTATGGGAAATGCATAAAGCAATCCAGAGTAAGTGCCTTTTATGTCTTCCCGTAGTTACTCTGGATTGTAGGGACTGTGTAGTATGGACTTCTTAGACAGGAGTTGTGGCTTCTCCATTTAAAAAAAGGTTATTTCTGGAGAAAGCTTTGTATCTGTTGCTAAAACAGAAATTGGGATATTTGATTTAAAACAATGGTTCCCAACGTGTAGGTTGTGGCCAGTGGGTTGCAAGCCCATGTGCGCTGGATCGCACTGAAGAGGACCCATTTGTTTGCTGTTGAACCAGTTTGGCACTACATCTAGCCATTCTGGAAGGCATGTCAGTAAGCATGGCTCTGTTTGGACTGTACATAGGAGCTCATAATTATTTGGGGGGTGGGCTGTTATTCTCATTAAATTCTTTGTGTGTATAACATGGTCCCGAATTAGATAAATTAGGTTGGGCCGTGTTTTCATTTTGACCTCAAAAATCTGCATAGCCACTAGAAAGATAGCATGCCAGAATTCCTCGCCCTCCATCAGTTGATACAAAAACCCTGGCAGAATATTTCATTCCAAATACGTAGCACATGTAACGTATACTTTCACCTTAATAATGTTAAGAAAGTAAAAAAAGTTCTTATTTTTAAAAAGCCTTCAATTAATGCTTTGCTGATGGTTTATTGCTATTTTAATGTGTTTTAATGTAATTTGGATTATTGCTCTTTTTTAAAAAAATGTTGATATTATCTTTTAAATTTTAATGTACAGTAGCTGTTTTTATTGTACCCATTTTTTCTGTTAGCCACCTTGAGTCCTGCTCCTGGGAGAAAGATGGGGTAAAATCCATTAAATAAATAATAATATAATATTTTAAAAGGCAACACATTTCCATAATTTGTATTCATTGAGGACAAGGAAGATGCCAATAAATCTGATGGCTTGAACCTGTTTTTTTTTTTTTTCAGTTTCATGCCATCCTGACTGGGCCAAGCTATGTTTTGTGTTCATGATTTAATTGCAGGTGTCCAGCTGTGCAGGAGAAAGAAAGCAGTTGACCAGGCTGAAGTCCTATGCACGCTTCTCCAGGAGTAAGCCCCATTCCTTCTCTAGGAGTAAGCCCCACTGGAATATACTTCTGAGAAGACCTGCATAGGATTGTGCTGTCAGTAAATTAACAACCTTGCCTTGCATTTGCAAAAGTGAACCCTGGATTTTGACAGTTCAGAATCCATGCTTTCAGAACAAATGGGTATAATGCAGTAATGCTTAACATATGTCTTAGTTTCCACCACTGCTCCTCTTTTCATCTAGCAAAATCTGACACTGGCTTGTCAGGTTTATTAAGGCTTTGAAATCTTCCTTCACAATAATTTTCAGCTCAAAGCAGGAGAGAACACACTGGATGATCTATCTCAATGAGATGGAAGCGGCGAGATGAGCACTTTGTAATCTGAGATTAGTGGATAAAGGAGACTGGAGGAAAAACACATTTCCTGTTTAAAAAAATTACCCACTTAGAGGTAATGCAAGGCAACCCACAGAGCTCACATGGATTAGAGAGAGGGTGCATAAAATGAATAGAAAGTGTGTGTGCAGACGCGCAACAGGTGATTCATTGAGCCTCTGGGGATGGTCGATAGAACTGAGGAAGATAGGGCATTGTTACTCTTTGTATGCCTATGTTTGATTTGTCCCAGTGTAGTCTATGCATTCTGAAAAGTGATGCCACACACACTTTCACTATCACCTTTGGTTCTCAGGGGCAAAGAAAACTGTCTTGTGTTGCCAGCAAACAGAGCAGGCAAGAGCAAGGAGTGTTGCAAAAAGAGTCCCCAAGCAATGCATTTGTCTATTAATGCTATCAAAAATAATACGTTTGTGTAAAACGATCCTGTTAAGCAGCTCTGCAGTTAATTACTGTTTTTAAAGAGAATATTACCAGTTGATGGGCAGCTTAGGCCTTTGTGGATCCAGGTCTCACCATCTTCTACAGTCCTGTGTGCAGAATTGGAAAAGGAGAAATGTGCGTACAGTCGCAATGGGGAGAGTATTTTATTCTCATTAACATCTCCACATGAATGAAATTCAAAGCAGCTTCTTTTGGCCCTCTGATCTCTGTGTGTGAGCTAGAGGGTGCAGTCTGATAACTGTAATGATTGGATTGTCGTCCCACTGAGTGGCACCAGAAATCAGTCAAGTCAGACGCTTGCTGACCATCTATCAGAGAGTCTCCTTCCAGGCCATCCACTGTAGTGGGAGAACAAAATGGACTCTCTGGAGGTGGAAGGAGCAGCATAGGGACCCCCGAGCAGGGCTTTGCCTTAAGTCCCCACTTATTGGGTTCCAACTTTGATTGGTTCCAACTCTGAATATTCTGACACCTATTCAGGTGTTTATTACCTCTCCCATAATGTCTTGGAAACACCCTGGATCCTGTGTTCATGAAAATGGAGAGAAATCAGCTAGAAAAGTATGGTCAGTCCCTTGAAGACATATGTCAATTATTGGGCTATGGACATTATTGGCTTTAGAACCTTTGCCATGTTACTATAGCAGACTGTCACCTGGCAATTCATTTAGAGCACATTCACATATACTATGGTGTTCCAGGACAAAACTTCAGATTGTGAGAGGTGGGTAATGGAAGCAGGGTCAGATATACACGTATATGATACCAGATATATATGCAGTTATTTTGGTCACATACACTAAGGTCAGGTAGTGGGGAGACTAACCCTACAATCCAGAGTAACTACAGGAGCACATAAGAGACATTACGTGCACCCATAGTTACTGCACCATCTAATGAAAACCTATGGGAAATTCATATTGCAATCCAGAGTAAATTGATCTTACACCGGAGCAAGGACTCCCCATAGTTACTCTGGATTGTACCCTAAGGGGCAGTGTTAATTTGAGTATATGACTTGCCCTGTGACTTGAACTCCTTTTACATCAACATGCCCTCTTGAATAGCAATTATAGGAATCCCCCACTTATTGGACAGGTTAGAGACTGGAGTACTGTCCAAAAGTGAAAACCACTGGAAAAGTGAAGCCCAGTTTTACTTTTTTCAGCTTGCAAACGCAAAATCACCACCAAAAAATACATAAATATAATTTGCTAATGCCTCACTCATTCACTCACTTGGTCAACGCCCAGCCATAACTACTGGATCTAGAAGCATGAAATTTAGGGAGGGTGTTCCTTTTGTGAAATAAGCACCCACTACGAACGTGTTTTGGAAAATTCCAACTGGAAGGGGGTGAAAGGGGGCACAATGTGTTTTCTTCCTTAGATGTTGAAAAATTCCTGACTGATCAATGCCCTGCCTGAACCCCTGGACCTAGAAGCATGAAATTTGGGGATGGTATTCTTTCCATGATGTGAGCACCCACTAAGAACTGATTTCTAGAAATTTAACCTGTAAGGTTAAGGTGTGAAATTTAACCTGTAAGGGGATGAAAAGAGGCGCAATGTGTTTTTGTCCTATACTTAACATTGAAGACTGATAAAACCCAGCTCCAAATTCTGCATTTGCCTGGTAGGGGTGCCCACAGTTGAGGGAGAATGGTGCATGGAGGGGGTGTATTGCATGGAGGGGTATAGAAGTATTGAACTGGGTTGTGTGTTGTATGGGGTAGTGGTGTTGCACCAAGGGGTGTTCCAGCATTTGTCATGTGACTCTATTTCACCTACAGATGACTGTACAACATTTTAGATGTGCATGTAAAAAGAAAAGGAATAAAGAAGATTTTAAGAACACTGAAATCCCCAGGAAGAAAAAGATAAAAAAGATTGAGAGGGTTTGGAAACATCTTGTACAAAACTCCTGCAGAGCCTCCACTCGGTCCAGATTGGGTGAAATTGTTTTGCCCTGATTCACACACACTTTGGCTGGCATTTTCAGCCGGAGGTTTCCTGTATGAGTACTGAGCAGAAGCGGAATAGTGATTCACTCTCATGTGCTTTGATTGGAGAGTGCCTTCCATTAAAAAACAACAACACATAGATGGTTAGGAATTTCCCCTTCTTTCCTCCCCCTCTCCCTATTCCTGCCTGTACCCTCTTGTGCATCCTTTACCGTAAGCAGCCAGCGACTCATGATGTGTTGCCGCAGAGCCACTACAGATTGTGCTTTGTGCTGGAGCGGAGGCAAAAGAGTTTCCTGCCAGTCACTGGAGTTGAAGCCACTCCTCTTTTGCAGAGATATTTTGTTTCTGATTTAAGTGCAGAGGACCAATCAGGAGGCTTGGACTGGGCTTTTTTTTAACCGTACTGTCAGACTGCAACCTTCTCCCACTCCTTCTAATCTGGGTAGCCTTCTTTGGTCCACGGCAGGCTGCTTACACACATACACACACATATACACACACACGCTCCTTATGCACACACAGTTAGCCAGTCAGCACTGAAACCTGTTTCACTGCTGATATTTAAAATTAGGCAGAAGCTGTTTTTCCTCCGGCTTTGACAGTCTAGGCTCCATGAACAGCAGCACTGGGAAATCTCTTTGCCACCAGCAGTCTTCAGATTCAAATGTCATCAATGGACATTTTCCCCCCTTCCTCCAGCAGCGTCAGTCCTATTCACAGATATTGAGATTAAGGAGCTTGGATTCTCTCAGGCTTGCATCCAAGGGCATCGGCTGTTAACATACTGAACTACATCTGCTTCTTGGCTAAGACTGGAGAAAGACATCTTAAGCCTGGAAATCCTGCCTGCGCTTGCTTTCCGAGCACACTGATACACACACACACACACACACACAAGCAGGAGCAGTGCAAGGAGCATATGCTGTTACTGCAGGTTCTTTTCTAATTCCAAGAAGCCGCTTCACTTTCCCAGTTCTAGTGGCAAGATAATGAAGTAATAGCCTCTCGTTGCCAAGGAAGAAAAATTACAGGAATCAGCTACTGGAGGAGAAAAAGGAGCAACTTAAAAGAGCATCAGAAGAGGAGGAAGGACACAGGTGGAGAATTAAGAAGAGCAGGAATCAAAGGAAACAGGTGGATAGCTGTGACACACTTGCAAGAGCCAGTCTGGGCTTCAGAGTGTGGAATTTTTCTCCAGCAATTTCCTTTTTCAGATAATTCAGCAATCCTTGCTTGCAAAGCCTGCTTTTCTAAGTACGTTCCCTTTGAACGCTGCCACCACTGCTGCTGCCGACAGAAAGGTGTTGAGAAAACCAAAAGAGGAAAAAATGCCAGCCATCCTGGTAGCCTCTAAAATGAAGTCTGGACTGCCGAAACCTGTCCACAGCGCTACTCCCATCGTCCACGTTCCGACCGCAAGAACCATCCCCCAGCCCTGCTACCTGAAGTTTGGGAGCAAGGTGGAGGTGAACAAGCCATCCTATTCAAGCCAGATCCCCCTCAAGTCACCCAATGGCCCTGAGAATGCAGGGGATGGGTTCCCTCCAAAGAAGAGCAGCTCTGTAGAAAATGCCTTTGATACACAGGTTAGCAAAATACTCGCAGCATGACCAGTGTGGGTGGTTGTGGGGATCCTTTGGAGCAGGTGCATGCTGCTGATCTCCATGGTTCTGTTGAGATTGCCATGTGTGATTTGTGATATTCTGCAGAGAGCATTTTTCCTTTCTTTTTTAACATGTGTATCCTAGTTGTAAAAATGTTGGGTTGCGTAGTAGTAAAGAGAATGGGTTGCTTCCAAGCATGCTTATAATTTTTCTCAATCACAGTGGGCGTGTTCTGACCTGTTGTGGATATATCTTCAAATGGGTTGTGTTGCTTTTGTTGTGATGGCAATATAGGTGTGTTAGGTCAGCTGCATTGCTTTTTGGGAAGTGTGTGTGGAGGGGTGCTGGGATTCAAATTGTCATTTGGGTCTGAGAATAAAAATAAGATTGTCATGAGTCTGTTGCAGTACTAGTTGCAGTGGGCGTATTGGTTCAGGTTACCAAGAGCACAAGAGGAGCTGCTTGTGGAATCTACATGATATGATTGCACTGTCTGAGCATCATGTGTGTAAGTGTGTGTGTGGTGTGTATTGCAGTCATGTGTGGTCATGGTGAAACATGTTCTGCTCTGTATTGTACTCTAACAAGATACATAGTGATGGCTAGACTTAATATGCATTTAGTTACATTTCAGAAGCAATATAGTGACATTTGCCAATTCCATATTTTAGATGCCTGGGAGGAAAAATAGGCTAACTGGAATTTCCTCTCCGCTATATATTCATGTCATTCTGGATATAGCAACTTATTTTTAATATGCAGTGCTCAGATTTTGCTGGAGTCTATATATGGATGCCTGTTTAAATGATGTTGCTTTATATGGCAAGAGGCTGTGTGTGTGTTCTTGTTTTATTTTTGCAAATGAATTTGAGCATGGAATCAAATCGGTTCTGTGTTGCCAATGCCTTCATGTCCTCAATAGCAGTGTAAGCAGGTAGTAAATGCTCACATACTACTAGAAAGCAAAGCAGATGGTTGGCTGTCACACACGGGAACTAATTAACATTAGCTGGAGGTTTCCATGTGGCCAGATCATGCGTTCTGCAAACAGCTTTGCGTACTGCAAGCCTCTTTGCTGCAGTCACTTGAACCTGGTAGCAAGTGCTGCAGCCATGTTGAGGGTGGGAAGTTATTATATGCTTAAAGAAGGATGCTGTTGGTTTATGTCTCCACTGCTGTGTAATACTGGGTCATTCCAGCAAATCTAGGTTTTGTAGTCTGTGCACTAGTAACCTATTCTCTGAAGCAATAGCATAGCTGCCAGCAGAGTGCATTTGGCCTCCTGCCCTGCATTTTAGGGGATGCTGCACTTTCCACCCTAGCAGACAGAGTGATGCGCCAGGCCCAACTCATGCAGCTGTACCAATTCCTGAGGGCTTGGGAACCAGGAGGGAAGCATGATAGCGCTGGTATCAGGGTAGTGACAGCAGACAGGCTGACCTTTGCATCACATCACACTCCGGAGGGAATCACAAATCCCATTTCGATTTTCTATATTTCATTTTGAAAATGCCAGCAACTTTCACCAAAAAGATCTTGTGTTTAAAAAGGTGGGGTGCAAATGATATGGTGTGCACATGAGGGACAAGGGGAGTGAAGGTGTGACTGTAGAACTATAAAGACTTAACTATTCTGCTATCTGTCTAAGGCATGTTAAGTGCTCAGTACAGTACTGCTGGGTGGCATATATTTCAGTAGCTCAAAATTGAATCAATTAGTACTAATTGGATTGTTCATAGGGGTTGCTGGTGAGGGAGGTAGGATAACCCACATGCCTGATCTATAGCTGTGAAAGCCCGAGGAAGTGTTTCATATTTGCAAATCCTAATACTTGGCAATAGGGCACAAAGCTCAGTGGCAGTTCTCTATTGCTTTGGAGCTGTCCCTCTTTATTCTTATTGGTACTCATGAGAGTTTATCGCCCTTCCCTTGTGTTGTTCAGTGCTTGGCCCTACTGAGATCCTGAGACTTTTCCCAGAAATCCTTCTCTAGTGTGCCATAGTCTCACCTGTTCTGTGCTGTTTCCAATTTATCCCCCTTACTATCTCCTTCATGAAATATTTGCTTCTTCTTTGTCTGCGTTAAATCGATTGCAAGGCTGCTGAGTAAACTGCATAACCTAGGTGTTCCATTGGCACTAAATAGCACTTGGTACTTTCCAGTGTTGTGGTGTGTCTTTTAATAGGAGAATTATGAGAAAACTCAGATTGTGCGCGTAATTGTGGTTATTCAGCCGGTTATGCAGTTTACTCTTCATAATTGCACTGTAGTGAGCAAAATCTTGCTAGATCACCAAACCACCAGTCACAGCCTGTAGCATGAAAATCAGTACAAACACCAAACCATACAAGCTTATTAGATTCTTAGGTCTGGCAAATCTACTTGTGACATTAAATAGTGCAAGGTCAGAAGTGCATCTCCCTTCTGCTTCTTTTGTCCTCTATTGTAGGGGTCTGCAAACCCTGGCCCAGGAGCCAGTTGTGGCCCTCAGCAAACCTCAGTGTGGCCCCCAGGGCCCCTATCTAGCCCTTGGGCAATCCATGTAATCCACTCTAATACATTTTTTTATGTCCATACAGTATATGTAGATTTTTTTTAAAAAAATTGAAATGTAAACTAGTTTTCTGGCCCCCAACACAGTACCAGAGAGATGATGTGGCCCTCCTGTCAAAAAGTTTGGAGACCCCTGCTCTACTGTTATATTTCAAAATAAAGTTCCTGTTTGAAGAGGCAAGGCACAGCAGCACCACCAGGGTGTGCTAGGCTCAGCATCACCTGGTGTGGAGGCTGGCATGTCAAACCTGTTGCATGCATGAGTGATGTTTGTGCATGTGCACAATGCCGGTGAAGCCATCTGCCCTCAGTGACAAAGGCCATTCCTTACTTTGGAGAAATGATGCATAGGTGTGGTGCGCCTGTGTGAATGTCATGCACATGCAGGCACACCACACCTGTGAAGCCCCAATCCAAGTGACAAAGGATTGCCCTTCATCACTGAGGGCAGGTGGCTTCACAGGTGCACAGCGCGTCAGAGACCTCTCCACACTAGGCTGGCTCACTAGTGTGGAGGGATGGGGGTGACATGCCAGATGGGGTTGTCAAACCCCTCTAGTGCATCACCCCCCTCCAGTGCGTTACCCGATGCAGCCCACAACAGTCACACCAGCCTGTCAACATCCTTGAGCACCATGCTGACATGAATCTGCTTGGTGTTAGCAGGGCTGGCCATTACATGAGGCCAAACCATTCTCCTTTTTGGTATAGGTGCCAGCCTCTGGCCACTCCAACCATTCCTCCTATTTCTACTCCCTAGATTGGAAAAGAGGGGACAGAGCAAAAGAGTAAGGGAAGATGAGAGGGAAGTGGTGGGTAGAGTCTGCCAGTAACTATTTTTTACCTTCATAGCTTTTTGAAGCAGGGAAGGAATTGCTAGCACAGGCTATGTGAAGGAAGCACACAGAGCAGCAATTTTCCATCACATGCAAGTGTTCCACAGGTGTGCTTTGGGAGTTTGGCAGTTTCTTACATGAATGTAATTTATTAAAAGGGCCATTGATGGGTGTGAATCCCCCACCAGCAGCATGGTGTGTCATATCAGTTGTCAAGACTAATGGTGTGCCTTGACAATTTTAGTGCCTTGTTAGTGTGCCATGAGATTAAAAAGGTTGAAAACTGCTGACAAAGAGTCACACAGGCTACACCTGTCACTTGTGTTTAAAGTGAATATTTATCTTGTAATTTGACGACTGCACTTATCAAATTAAGAAGTTGGGATCAAAATTGGGTATACTGAGCAACCTGTACTGCTTTTCAGGATGGTGTTTCATTGGTTCAGGTCACTGACTTTTTTCAATGTTCAGAAGCACTAAATTATGAGCACATATGGTGGTGATGATCTTAGATTTTTCAGAGCAAATGGACAGGCAGACCAATCCTAAAATGCGCAGAGTGCTGGGACTGTGGTAGCACTGAATTGGCTGCCATAGTATCCTGTGCGCAACCAGACAGAAGTCAGCGGTTCCTCAGATGAAGGGGATTTTTGTTCTCTTTTCCTCGCTAAGGGAAGTGGCCCCACATCGGGGCTACTTGATTCTGCAGCGATCCTTGGGCTGCTGTCGTATCAAGATCTTCCGTGTGAGGCCAGATATGAAAGCTCTAGAGCTGAGCTCCACTATTCCTGCCCCCTGACATGCCTCCACCTACCTTTTCCCCACTCTTCTCCACTTCCCTCCATCACAAAATGCCCTATCCCCACTTCCCCCAATGCACCAAGTCACCTCTCTGCTGCTTAACAGCCTGAATGGCCATCAAGTGGCAGAGCTCTGGCATTCCACCAGTTCTAGCCCAGTGCCAGCTGGCACTGAGCTAGCTCTGGCATAGGCCAGTTCTGAAGGCTTGTGAACATGCTTTACAGCATGCTTATGGCACTCAGCTTCAGTGGAGGGCTGATAGTAAGAGCTCAGATTGGCCTCTGAGGATGCAGTCCTAACCTAAGCCAGCACAACCCGTTGGTCTTCCCGTTGTGATGTAGAGTGATGGCAAGTATGTGTTTGTGCACTGATCTTGCCCTCCCACAGGAGTGGTGCAGAAGTGTCCTAAAGCACTTTTGTGACACTCCCAGGCCAACATGGGACCTGCATTAAAGGGCTTATGCTGTCTTAACTGGGAGTTAGGATTACAGCCTAAGTTCCTTACTTGACTTTTCCCTGTGCTGGGGTATCTGTACATGGGCTAGAATGCAAGTCAGGCTAGGCAGTTATATAACCAAGGGTGGAAGGAATTTACAATAGTAAGCAGAAGGATGGTGCCAGTTTTCCCCCTTCCCAGCTGTTGCTCTAGAAGGGTTTATTTTCAATCTCAGAACTCAGGAGGAGTAACCAGAAGAAAGGGTGGGTAGATGGAAGCATAGATAGGGTTGCACTCAGCACCTCTGTCCCTCCATCCCCTGCTCCACAATAGATTGTGTCCCGCAGCTATTTTATATCTTTTCAAGGGCAGAGTGAACACATGTCTGTTTTTTTCCTGGACATATCCTCTTTTTTAAGACTCGTATCCTGGAAAAAAAATCTTCCTTGTCTTCCTTTTCCTTGTAATTTAATAAATTATGTAATATATTATATTTAATAGCTTTAATAATAAGTAATATAGTGTTCAGTTTAACCACATCCTAGATGAATGTTTTTAGCTTTTATTTTGTCATGTCCTACCTTTTGTAGGTGTCCTAAATTTTGGGGAGGCTTACCCAACTTTTGCAGTAATGACATCTGGTCATCCTGTTCAAGGGAAACATGTGTTGTAAAACAAGAGCCTGCTATTTTTGTGTTATCAAGTTAGGTCCTTCTATTTTTGACAATGGCTAGCAGTCTTATACTTGTTGCCTGCTTGGTCATTCACAGGGTGACCATATGACCAGATTTTTCTGGATTTGTCCTCTTTTTTAACCTTCTGTCCAGGTGTCCTCTGTCAAGGAAACAGAGCTTCATTGTCCAGAGGTTCATTGTCCATTGAGCTTCATTTTAACCTTCTGTCAAGGAAAGCTTCATTGTCCTCTACTTTGGCTTCATTTTGGAACTTTTCAATGGTGTGCAGTACCCCATCATGTCATATGTCATTGGATTTGTATTGAAGAGCAGAATCCAATGCAAAGAATAGGTTTTGAAATATCTCCTTCCTATCAAAACTTATGGCCAAAAACTAAAAATAAAAATATGCATTGAGTTCTATGGGAAAGTGAAAGTGCCCAATATTACAGCTTTACTTGTGAGTAGGCAAATGTGCCAGTGTCCAGCAGAAAGGCCAGGCTGGGAAGGATCCAAGACCTTGTCCTTCTTTTTAGGCTCACGCATCTGGTCACCTTGGTCATTCGTGCCATCCCACATGGAACACCTGGATTTCTTGAATGGCTCACGATAGCTTTCTTATTGTAAATGATATTTGGGTATTTAAATTTTCATTTCTGCAAACAGGCTGAAATTGTGCTGCTTTTTGGAGAGAATTGTTTTGGAAATATTTACGGTAACTTGTTTCCACAGAGACTTCCATTCAGCAGATAGCAAGATAGGGATCTGATTACACAGAATGGGATGCGCTGGTTATTTTCATCACATTATATACACTTTGGTGAAACATTGTTAACTTTGCCCCTCTTTCAAGTCAGACTGTTCTAAGAAAAAAGAGGTGTCCCAGAAGCTTAGCCTATGAAGTTGGTAAAATCCCACAGGGAACTGATAAAACTGCCTCCCAAGTCTGTAACCTATTACAATTTCTGCTGCTGTGTTAGGTTCAGAACTCTATATATGGCCAAGGTGATCAGACGTTATAACCACAACAAGGCACTCCAGAATGTAGGACATCCAAGGCAAATGTAGGATGTGACAAAATATCAACGAAAAACACGAGAATATTGATTTCATGTGGTTAAACTCTTTAACTATTATATGCATATTATATGCAATATAATTTATTACATTTCAAACTAAACTGCATATAATTTATTATGATTTATTAATTATAAGCAAGATTTTTTTAAGGGAGTACTCACCAGTAATGAAGACCAGCACTTCTGGGGTCCCCAATTAGACATGCCTATGGTTACCAAGTACCCAAGTCCCACTTCTTTAGACAGTTTTCCATGCAAGTGATTGCATATACCACAGTAGTAACATATGTGTATCAGTGCCCTGATGCTGATTATATGTGAGGGTTGGCCAACACAGATCAATCTAATGCAGTTTACAATCCAATCCTAACAGGGTTGCTTGTGCCATAGTACAGTGATGCTGAAACCGCTCCCTGCATGGCAGGGAGGCACCAGAGGTTTACTTGAGCTTAAATTTCCTTGAGATACCCATTCATTATCATAGCTTCTGTTGAGCCCCAGCTTCCCCAGTTGGGTTATTCAGATCTGGAACTGAACATTTCACAAATAGTCAGCAGTTGGTGCCCATCCACACGCATGCCTATTTTAATTTTTGATTATGGTACTTTCAAACATCTTTCAGTGATAAATTCAACTTGCTCTTTTCCCAGCCATTTTGGAAATGCTTTGAAGTTGGGCAATGATCAAGCTGGTTTTGTCTGGCAGTTTTGAAAAAAAAAAATTCTGACATTTACCAGTGATTCTGTGTTTATATATGCCATGATGCATGTTTTGTAAATTTGGGGATAAATTAGTTGCCAGTCGGATTTTACAAATTTCATACACTAAGGTTGCAATGGCATAAACCCCAGCACAAGTCCCATGCTGTCCTAGGAATGTCACCAAAGTGCCATAAGACACTTCTATGCCACTCCTGGGAGAGGGTTAAGTCAGTACACAGACATGTTCTTGCCTCCCTCCATCACCATGGGAATGGGAAGACTGATGAATTGTGCTGCCCTAGGTTAGGACTGCACCCTTAGGCTGCAATCCTAACCTACAGTTGGCCGGCCTAAGCCCCAGCATAAGTCCTACGCTGATCTGGAGGTGTTCAAAAATGCCATAAGACATTTTTGCACCATTCCTGTGGGAGAGTTAGACCAGGCACAAATATACACTTGCCTCCCTACATCACTACTGGAACTGGAAGACCAATGAGTTTTGCCAGCCTTGGTTAGGATTGCGCCCTAAACATCTGGGACACCTTGGGAATAATAGTAGCGTCCAGACACAAAGGGAGACAGTCTGCATATACCCCACCATTGTATACAAGAGGAAATTTTGGCAGGTATAGCATTTTAAACCCTTCTATGCTGAGCTGCATCTGCCAAAATTCCCTCTTATATGCAATGGTTAAAGGTATAAGCAGTCTGTCTCCTTTGTATCAGATAACCCTAAATAATTGTGTTCATCATCTAGTACTATGGCAGAATTTATTTTTCTCTTCTTTTTCTTCTCTTTCTATTGTATACAATCACAATATGTTGATAGTTCTAATGTTTCTTTGTAGAGGAAATAATCTTAAGATAGAACTCTTATTTTCTTTTTTTAAAAAAAATGTTCATGTCTGTTTCAATGAATGACTCAAATTAATAAATCACGGTTTGCAAAACCCATGTGATTTTGCAATTACCTCTACAGTTCTTTATTGTATCTCTAGGTTTAGGCCTTCCAGAGAAAATACAGGCAGATAGCTTAGATCTCCGTCTGGAAACTACACACCAGATGTCACTCTCTGTCCTGCTACACTAGTCACATTCCCTTCATTGAATTTTTTTTCTTGAATATCACATTATTATAGCGGTTCTCAAACTCCCTGGAGTTTGGGCCCTGCTATAAGTGTTTGCAAGGGGAGGGGGAGACAGCAATGCAATTCCAGCATTGTGTAGCTTTGGGGTGTGCAAGGGCTTGCCTGCACTTATCAGACTGTGACGTGGCCTCTCTGGTGTCTGAGGACCCCATTTCCAACCTCTGGAAGGCTTCTCATGCTGTGAAGACAGTAAACATCATGAACATGACCGCTTCCGCATTTGCAAACACAAAATCCAAAGTGGTCATGATTGAGATTTGAGGATCTCCACAGCATGAGGAGCACTGCACAGGTTGGTACAGGGCTCCCGGCACCTCTGTGAAGCTGCTGCGTAGTCTGCTATGTGAAGGCAACCCTCTGTGTTCAATGAGACTTACTCCAACGAAAGCCTAGTGCCAGATTCCCAGGTGGTATATCAATGGTGGGATTCAAATAAATTAATAGCAGGTTCTATGTCCTAATAACCTAAATTAACAACAGGTTCTATGTCCCATTAGTAACCTCTCAGAACCAGGCGCTCATTAGCAAAGGGTTCTTTAGAACCTGTGAGAAACTCCTGAAGCCCACCACTGGGTGTATCCCACCTTCTTGCAAAGCCTCCTGACCCCTAAATTGAGACCCCCCAGGAGGTCCCAACCTCCACTCTGAGTACTACTGCTGCAGACTAAGCTGCTTTCTTCCTCTGCACCTTAAGGAAACAGAGACTGGGACCCTCACCCTGGGACATCATGATAGGACGGCCACATGTCCTGAAAAACAGGGTCAGTCCTAATTGGGGGGGATTGTGTTCACATACTGGGAAATGGGACAGGGTCCTGTCCCAGTTTTGTGGAAGAGAATTATGGCAATCCTACATGATGCCCAAGTTTGAGAACCACTGCACTATTATAATCCTTAATTCAGTGGTTCTCCGCTGGCATAATGAATTAGGATCTTAAGGCTGCAAGTGTACCCACAGGGCACAATCCTAACCAATTTAGGCCAGCACAACTTACTCATCCCCATTTTTGTCTCTGCAGTGGACTGACCCCCTTCCCCACAAGGTGTGTAAATTCCTTGTGGCACTTTTGCGGCACCCCCAAGCCAGCATGGGACTTGTGTTAACCTAACCAGGAGTTACGATTGCACAGGCACGTTTTTGGGATTAATTCTCAGTGAACTTACTGGGACTTGCTTCTAAGTAGACATGCCAAAGATTGTGCTCTCAATCTTCTATATTAGGCAGGCAGACCAATGATTGCTTGCAATTTTCAGCCTCAAGGTTGTAGATAGTAGAACGTTTTAAAATGATGAGTCTCTTGACAGGTGTTGCTGACATGAGTTTTATTTTTTCTATTTCTGCTAGCTGAGTGTTAGAAGCTAAATTCTGCTTTGTAACCTTTCTCAACCCAGACCAGATTCTGAGTAATTCCAGTAATATGAATTTCCCCTGGAAATGACACTAATTCAGTACACTGTCTTTGACTGGACTTACTGTTAGCACTGGGTTGGAAGCAACTGAGCTGTGGGAGACATACTTTATTATTTTATTTCATGACACTTATAAACTGTTTTTCCAGGAGTGTATTCAAAATACTGTACAGTTATCAAACTTTAAAAGCCATCTGATAACCCAATCCTGTGGGCTCACTGTGGGGCCCTGGTGGCATTGAGAAGTGCTCCACTAGCACTGGGTGTGCACCAGTTTTCCGCTGCAAAGTAGTACATGCAGACAGCTGAGTGGCAGGGATCTTAGGGGCATGAGGGAAGTCGGGGGAGATATTCTGGGCAGTGTGTTCAATGGGTCTTACTCCCAGGAAAGTGTCTTTTGGAATGCAGCCTTAGGTCTTACACGGGAGTGAGCCCCACTGATTATAATAGGGCTTACTTTAGCGTATACGTGGAAGACTATGTCTCTCAGGCTCCTTTCAATTGTCCTCCCTTACAGGAGTGAGCCTTATTGACTGTAATAGATTTACTTCAGAGTAGACATGCATAGGCTGGTCTCTCAGGAGAGGCTGAGCAGTTGCTTGCAGAGCACCAATCCAGTCATATCCTGGCCAGGACTATTTTTCACTTGTGTATCAAGTTAAAATTTATTAAAAATGTTTTCTTGTCTTGCAAAACATTTTCAATCCAAGTTAGTCTCAACCCAAGGTTTTACTAAACAGTGAAAAAGCACAAATAGGGTAGGTATTAGATAACAGACTGCAAATGCCTGATTAAATAAGATCTGTCCCTGTGTTTGACACAATCGCTTTCAGACTGAAGACAGACTTGATGAAAGTTGTAGACAGGAAGCGACCAGTAGGGCCAAGGAGAAATCAAGTAACCTTTACAAGGAGCTAGTGACAGTGCCACACAGACAGTGCCAAACCCTGAATCTTGCCCACAAAGAACTGGCCTAATTTAAAGTCCTCATAGTATAGGCTCTGCGGATCATAGGATCAGAAGGGTAGGAAAAAGGAACATTTATACAGGAATCACATGAGGTCATAATACATTATACTCTCTTTCTCTGCTTGATAGCCTACCTAACAAAAATCACCAGATCACAGACTTTCCAGTTTAAGTCTTGTTTGACTCTAGGAATTCACCTTGCTTTGCACTTGGGTATCTTTGCCAAACTTGACTCTTTGAGTGCCTCCCCCTGGGCAGGATTCAAGAAGAAGCCAGCCTAACTCAGATTTATTTACCTAGCTAAAAATACACTGGCCTAACATGATATTTAGAAAGATGTATATATCAAGCATACAAATGGCCAGTATCAATGTGTATTATTAGGCACAGACTGTTGGTACATTTTGTAACAGGAAGCTGCTGGTTTTCCATTTACCAAGGACTGGAATGTAGTCAAACACTTGTCACTTAACTGGCAAGTCTCTTATTTTTTTCTGGAAATTCATTCCTTCAGAATTACTTTGTGCAGCTCCAATGATATAATGCCAAATCCAGGCTGGTTTTTTTATTATTTAGGTCCAGTCCCAGTGACAGAAGTATTAGTATTAAGATTTTTTTTAAAATATAGTTAATATTATGTGTGGTTGTTGCCATTATGAATTAGAAACTTCTTGAGATATAAATATCCATCAAGAAAAGGGGGAAAATGTTAATATTAAAAAACAAAGCCCTCATGGATGTCATCTTAATCAGCATTGCTTCATTTTATCCTTGTGATTACAGTAGCAATTTTTTTAATAAGTTCTCAGGCTTTTCCACACCTTGTATTTTGTCAGAATCCTTTTTCCAGAGTGATTCTTGTGAATAGTCTGTCACTCTAGTTTCCTGTCATGAGATCCTTATCCATACTGTGATTCCATTAGTAAGAATAAAAAAGATTTTAACCTTTTCAAAATGTAAATCCTTCTGCTTATTTCCGCAGGCCTGATTCTATTACCTACTCTACTTTTGAATTATTTTTGTCAGACTATGGGCGCAATCCTGAGTAACTATGGGGAGTCCTTGCTCCGGTGTAAGAACAATTTGCTCTGGATTGCAAAATGAATTTCCCATAGGTTTTCACTAGGTGGTGCAGTAACTACGGGTGCACGTAAAGTCTCTTACGTGCTCCCGTAGTTACTCTGGATTGTAGGGTATCTGGCAAATAGCACTATCCACTGTATAAAGTATATAGGGTCCAGGTGGTAGAGTTTTGGATCTATGGCAAAACGGTGCTCCCTTGATATTTGGATCCCTCCAATGCTGCCACCTCTTTGCTTACCTGCATGCACACCCTTTAAAGATGAGGGTGCAGGGGTACAAATAATCAGGAATTGGAGTCCATGGGGGTTGTCTGACCTCCTCCTCCTCCTTCTCACCAAGTTGGAGGAAGTTCATAGCCCACAGTGGAATAGCAGGTAGAGAAGGTGGTGCACAGATTAACAGGGGGCTTCTCCATTCACTCTCTTTCACTCCCAGCTGCTTCTCAAGCTATTTCAGGTCACTTAATGGCAAGGCCTGAGTTGGAAGCAAAATGGAAGAACTTCAACTTGGATATTTTCTGACCTTGCCAAAGTTTCTCCCTCAACTTTGGGGATTTTTTCACATTTATTCTAGGGATAATGATGACATATCACTAGATGTAAAAAAAAATTGTGAGTAGCACAGATTCTGTGAGAATGAGTATTCAAATGGCAAAACATCATCTTGGATTGACCAGACCGATGGCAGTCCTGAGGCTGATTTTTGTGTCCTGTGGATTAAGTGGAGAGGTATTGTGAACAGGTAATACTGAAAAGGTAGAATAAATCTGGACTAATGAATTGTACTAGAAATAAATGAGTTTTACACTGCCTGGTTTGCTCAATGCTCAATGTCCAGTTCTAGATTACATGATTATCACTCATGTTAGGCTGATCCAAGGCTGACTATAAATTACAGTGTGATTTAGATCTGTTTGTTAGAAGTGCAAAAGAAATAAAGAGGTATTAGTGGTAGCAAGAATACAACAATAGACGGACAGTATTATGTACTTAGTTACTAGTGAAACTAGTATGTATGAAAGCTTGTACGGTATACAGATTCCTTCAAGATTTGCAAAATCTTTTCCACCTTATGTCGCAAACGGGGATTATGTTGTGTTGATCCAGTGTTGATTCAGGATATACAGTATATATAAAGAGGATATTTGCCTCTTGGTATCCCATCCCTTTTGTTTATGAGTACCACAAGCCTCAGTGGAGATCTCTGAAGACCTGTCCACAATTTATTGTGATTTTTGCCAGAATGATTGCTGGTTGGATGAAAGAATTTCTGACATCACAGACTATCTTTGAAAATCTCAGCAATTAAATCAGGCGACTGTGAAAGATGAACTGTGTTGGTGTGTTGCTTAGCCTTCTAAATGACCTCACAGGGCAGCATCTGTCCTTCAGTCTCCACATCGCTTGTTGACAAAAGAAGCCACATATGCCCTCCTTGGTGTCTGCTTGCCAGACTGTCTTCCAGCCCCTTCTTCCTCATCTTGTTTTGCTCTCCCATGCCATATCCCATTACCACTTTGCCAGAAGCACTGGCATCGCCAGGCTGGTGCGGGCCGCACTGGGGGACGCCACTGGGGTGACATACCAGAGGAATTTGACACTCATCCAGCTGGCTCCGGGCTTCAGCATGTCCAACTGGACCTGCTCCAAGGTGGAGTAGCAGCTCTTGGCTGCTCCTCCACCTTGGAGCAGGTCCAAATGGCCAAGCTGAGGCACACTGTACATGTCCAGAAACATTGACATGAGCAGTAGGGACAATGCAGACCTGGGGAGGAGGTACGCAAATCCTGCGGGTAATGCACAGTTCCAAGGTGACGCGTTCAGCCCTGTGCTGGGTGACGCACACCCTTGTGTCACCCCTGGCCAGGAGTACTCCTTTTAGTTTGGATATGTGTCTCCCCACAAACACTTGAACCCTCCTCTCTACACCCTACTGGTTCTCAAAGTGGAAGTCAGGACCCCTCTTGGGTGTTATGACTTCACTTCAGGGTGGTCAAGGAAAGCTGGCCACCGCCATCTTGGAATCTGGTGTTGGGCACAAAAGTCATGGAATGGGGCACTCAGGCTACAATCAATAATTACCTAGGAGTAACCCTACAATCCAGAGTAACTACGGGAGCACGTAAGAGACATTACATGTACCTGTAGTTACTGCACCACCTAGAGAAAACCTATGGGAAATTCATATTGCAATCCAGAGCAAATTGTTCTTACACTAGAGCAAGGACTCCCCATAGTTACTCTGGATTGTGCCCTAAGTCTCATTGAACACAAAGAGATTCTGACTAGACATAGAGGAGCTCTAGCTCACAGTGATGTCACTTTCTTTTGATGCCACTTCCAGGTTGATAACATGCATGACATGCCTTGTATGCGTTCTTTCTGCAATTTTTACAGCTAATTACACAAGTGGGTGTGCAATTTTCCAGCTATGGAGTAAGGTAAGGATAATGCAACTCAGAGGTAAGACAGTCACTGCCTCCCAACTATGCCAGTGCTGGAAATTTAGTTAGGATTGCACCGTTTGTTATCCAAATATTGCAGACTGAGGATGGTAGATCTGTGGCTATGCCACTTAAGTGCAACCACTTCTGTGAACATCCATCTTCCTTTCAAAAATCACGTAAATGTACTAATGTTGTCATCCATTATGAGCTCTCTGAAAGTTACATCACCAGAATTTCCATTTTGTAGATGCCAAGAAACATGTAATGTAACAAACCTAAGGAAATATGGCTTTTGGGAAATTAATTCCCACTTATTTCAGTGGGACTTAAGTGTTGCATAACCAAGTAAGGAACCAGATTGTACCCTGGATTAGCAATTTGAGATTTTTAATGCTGACTTGTTAATGCTAAGAACAATTCCATTAAATTCTATAATGATAATCTTGCGGGCTGTTGTTGTCCCCAAAGACCAAGGGAGTAATTTTCTCAGAACTTTTATCTTTCATCAATATCATTTAGACATTACTCTTATGTAAGGCTGTGGGTGGTGCAAATGGTTAAGACATTGTGCCTGTTAACAAGAAGGCCAGGGTTCGAGACATGGGTCTCACAAGACGGGGTGAGCGCCTGTCCTTATCCCAGTTCTGCGACGCAGCTGGAACCAATCATATTGGCTCTGCCATTCCATTGGACTATTTCAGTGGTGTGGAGAGGGGGGATTTGCTGCTTGGGAAACAGCCTATCCTCCATATCAATCTACCCAGGCCTTTGTGCTTCGCATACAGCGTTGTGCATGATACCATAGTCTTTCAAGATTGATGGATGCTGAGTTTTACTCTTACGTGTTTTATTGTTTCTGCTATTTTCCAGTTAAGCCAATGATGAGTAAAAGTATGGGTATACATTGTGAAGTTCTGTTCACCAACTCCACTAAACCAAATTTCTTTCAATTGTATATATTCTAGAAACCAGAGACATTTGGAAAATATATACCTTTTGATACATATTGGCTTCCTACATGAATTTCAGATGCAAGCATAGGCCAATTAGCATTAAACAAAAAAGTCCTACCTATCTGATCTGTACCCTCTCCTTTTCCATGTCTGCCTGCATAAACAGGATAGGATGTCATTTTCAACCTTACTCAATCTGAACAAGAGCCAGATCAGAAAAGTCACAATAATTCCCAAATCACATCTGTCAGTACTACAGATTCCTGCAAAAGGGTTAAAATTGGAAAAGTTGTATTTCCTACAGAAGTGTCATTACATGTACAGATTTAAGGGAGTTCATCCAATGTTAAGAAGGCCTGGACAGACTTATGGGATTTATTTGTAAATTCAAATGAGTCCTCAGTAAATGAAAGCTGATGATATTGTAAAGTACTTACTGACGAGCTCTCTATAAACTTCCAGTCCCACCGTAAAGCTGTTTTAAAAACAACCAGTTCTTATTATCTGATCAGATAGGAAACAATATAAATAAATGTCAATATAAATAAATGTCAGAAATTGTTTTTGTTTTTTTCCCTTCATACTGAGCAGGTGCTTTAATAAGAGTTGTACAGATGAGGCAGGAATAGCTTGTCATAGAAAGTGAAAAAAGCTGTGCCAGCTGAAGTCCATTTTTATACAACTACTAAAGGCCGGAAAAACCATGTCCTTCTTTCACACCCCATCTATCGTGCTGTATGTTTTGGTTCAGAGGAAACAGATTTGTTCCTGTGGACAGATCAAGGCATATCGTTCAGATTTTGCCTTTTATAGCATGATGTTCTCCTATCAGCAGGTCCTAGATGTAGCTTGGACAAGTTTGCCAAAGATCAGTGTTGCGGCGGCACCTTTGATTCTGGCCCACGTTCAGGATTACTTGGCAAGCTGTGATGCGCTGACTCATTTCAAGGGGACCAGAGTACAACGACTTTTGCTATTCATTTTACTTATCAGCTCCCTCTCCTGGCTTGTGCACATGTCTGCAGTACTGCAGATACCAATCTCTTTCTTCCTGAGCAGGCAGGTGGAGGAGGGATTCAAGGTAGGATGACCATATATCCTCTTTTTTCAGGACATGTCCTCTTTCTTAGCCTTGTGTCATAGAAAAAAAATCTTCCTAGTCCTCTTTTTCCTTGTGATTCTTGTAATTAAATTATGAGCACAAATCTATCCAGGTCTACTCAAATGTAAGCTACATTGTGTTCAATGGGTCTTACTCCCAGGCAAGTGTGTGAAGGATTGCAGTGTTAGGCTACAATCCTAACCTGCAGTTAGGCCAGTCTAAGCCCTGACACAAGTTCTTTGTTGACCTGGAGGTGTCCAAAGTGCTGTAAGGCACTTCTGCACGATTCCTGTGGGAGGGTTGGGGCAGTGCACAGACATGCCCTTGCCTCCCTACATCACATTAGGAACAGGAAGACCAATGAATTGTGCTGGCCTAACTTAGGATTGCACCCTTAATGAAATAAAATACTCATATATGTAATACAGTAGTTTTAAATTTAATAAGTGTGAGAAATCAGGACAAGCAGGAGCGACAGTAGAGGAGGAAGCTATTCCAGCCCAAACTCTTGGAGAGACGAGACTGACGCCAGGGTTGAGGGTAAATAGGGAGAGGCAGAGGAACCAGGTCTATATCAAAAATCAGAACTGTGATGTCCAAAGAAGGTAAACCAGTGTACCCTGATGAGCCCCTTTCTCTTTTAAACCCAGATACTAAAATAAACAACTTCTTGAACATTGAGCATTTTTGACACCTGACTTTATCAGCTCCTTCCCCAAATCTCCCTTCCCTACAATGCTGACTCCCTGCATGAGAAGAGGCAGAGGATGGCAATGCCCCCTTGTAGGAAGACACAATCACATCACAACACTGGATAAGCCAACACGTTACAATGAAAGGGAAAGAAGAGATAGGGATGTCATAGGGATGCCATTGTTGGGAACAGTCTAGTTTCATCCATAAAATACCAGTTAAGATGAACAATGCACTGTTGATGTGTCATTAAGCATTCTAGAGCATTTTTAAGTATGGACAGTCTGTATTATTTGCTGTATCTTATACTGAACATTAGTGCCATTCTACAAAAACCTCACTCCACCTGAAAGACCCTGCCAAATAATGTGCTATCCTGATTGCTTTAATTCGCAATAAAAAGGGATGATCAAGCCATTGTTTAAAGTACAACATAGCCTCTGTATCTGTGACTTGCATTTTAAAGGTGATGGTGAGTAATGCTATCATCATGAATTGCAAGGCTCCTGGCATCTCCATACTGAAACTCTAAGAGAATGAGGAGCTGACAGATCAAAGAATTTGACTCATCAGTGGCAGGATGGTGGTGTATAATCTTTTAATTCCTACGCTCTTAGAAATTCTCCATGTTATAGGAAGCCCTGCAGAATGTAAAGTTGTATAGGTGTCTAGTTACTAGCCACCCAGTTCTGTCCAGGGTCTATTCCAGAAGATCTGACAACCTACTCTTTTAAGTCAGGCCCTACGATCCAGAGTAACTACGGGAGCACGTAAGAGACATTACGTACAACCGTAGTTACTGCACCACCTAGTGAAAACATATGGGAAATTCATATTGCAGTCCAGAGCAAATTGTTCTTACACCGGAGCAAGGACTCCCCGTAGTTACTCTGTATTGTGCCCTCAGTCTGGCACTACAAAAGCTGCACTACTCTTGTGTACTTCAGTGCCAGGGTGCAAATGGCTGGAGGCCATATATGCCACATATGCATCAAAGCAAGTAAAGTAGCATTGAGGAGGGTTAGGGGAAAGATCAGGGTTGGGAGCAGGCTGAACTGAGGTGTTTCATGAGTGGAAGGAAAAGGATCTTGGTGGCAACCCTGCCACCAAGAACCTTTCCCCTGGTTCCTAGCCTCCAGACCCATTTCTCATCCTCCCCACGGCTTGCCTCCTGTCTGCCATCTCCCTGCCCCATAACACCTCCTTCCAGCATGCCCCCCTTGGCTCTCCACATGGACCATGGACTAATGGAGAATGGGTGCTCTGCCAGTGGAGGCCCAGCAGTAGGACTCACAGATATGCCCTACATATGTAGGGCATATCATATATGCCCTACATATGTTTACAATGCCAACTTGGTCAAGCTCTTGAATCCTCCTAAAGTGACCTGAAACCATCATCCACAAATGAAAATTATATTGTGACAGCTGCCACTGATAAGATGAAGGGGCCAGGACACTCCTTAAGCCCAAGACTTCCAGCAACTTGGTGGTGGCACCCAGTGATCGGATTCAAAGAAATTAACAACCGGTTCTATGTCCATCTGGCAGCCACTTTTAAATGGCTATTTTTAAACTTTATGTGTCCTATCTCTCATTAACAACCGGTTCTATAGAGGAGGTGCGATCCTGCTAGAGCCCACTACTGGTGGTACCACATTTACCTGTTGCCAGCCCTACATCAACTATGTTCATTCACTTCTCTCTCTTATAAAGCATACAAATAAATTATGCCAATTCCCCCAGCTAACTATCACAGTACCAGTCATGTTTGGTCATCTGGGTCAGAGCCTCTTAGGGGACCAACAGTACCAAAGGGGACCACAGGCCAGTTACTCTCCGCAGCTCAAACATGGCCGCCCACCTGGGGTTTGGAGACCTCTGGTCTTGCCAAATTAATGGTTGAGTCTAATTCCCATAGTGTGTTCACTATTTGAAAACCACTATCATGTTCAAATACTATTTGAAATCTTCCTATCCAGAGGCTGTCAATTGTGTGTTCATTTCACAAATGAAACTTCTAAAGAGATTATTGTTTTTAAAAGAAGCCCTTATGAGTGGCACTAAGATAAATTGCCCTTCATGGATGAGACAGGCTGTCATTTAAATCTTACCTTTCGCGTGCATGAATAAATTACCGTATGAGGTTATTAGTGCTCCTACACATTGCAGAGATGCATTTAATGAAATTAATGTCTACTGCCTGATGATTGAATTATTTAGAATTATGGAAAAACCAGGTGCAAAATAAGTCAATTAAAGGCATATAGATTTCAAGGTTGGATTATATTATTTCTTATTTGCATGATTTCCCTCGCAAGTGCCATCTCACATTTTTGAGAGTTGGGAGCCTTGTTGGTTGTATGGATGACACCTTTATCCTTGAAGCTCCTTTACATTGGCGAGGTTGCCTCACCTTGTAAGGGGGGAGGAAAGAGGGTTTTGCATTACAATCCCACCGAATACTTAATTCCCCATGAGCATTTGCTGCGTTGCAAATACCTATTTGTGTTAAATTGAAAGGAAAAGAATGTTGTTTTTTTAACCACCTTTGCTACAGTAATTTATGGAATTTAATCAACTGCCGCAGGCTACTCCACTTATCTGCTGAAGGAAAAGATGTTCATACATGATTAAACTGAATATATTATTATTATTATTATTATTATTATTATTATTATTATTATTATTATTATTATTATTATTATTATTATTATTATTATTTGGGTCCCTCTTGTATGGAAAAATATATATTGCATCAATCCTTTAATTTTACAAAAATAATGTAAGGAAATGATAAGGATCACAATGGTTCATGAACAGAATTTGAAACAGTAATGAGTTTGTGGGCTGTGGGCTACCATCTGCGCTCCACTTTGATGCCATCTGCCCACAAGCTGAATATCACCATTGGGGAAAATAGCAGGATGTCCTGCAATTATCAAGCCACATAACCACCAGTTACTCATGAAGACTTTCTGGGATTTGTAATGAAATATAAACCTTTGATACCATCAGTTCCCCCCCCCCCCCAAAAAAGAGGGAAGGTGGTGGTGGTGGGGGATCTGAAATTATTTTGCAATGGATGAGAGTTGATTCCAAAAGCAGTTGTATAAATTCCTGGTCGGCCACATTAAGGGAAAGAGAGTAAATGCTGGGCATTAATTTATACCATATAGTGCTGTAAACTGAACACAGTTAGCGGAGGCTGAATTTATGATAATTTTATGCAGTTCCCACTGCTGCAAGAGTTTAAAAATAGCTTCCTACTTCTAGCAAGCAGATGCTGCTACCGCACATATCTGTACTCTGCAGGTTGACTTTGTGTGTGTAGCTTTTGCACAGGCAAACTGAACAGGCACCAAATACCTCAAAATTATGTGAGCCTTTTGCATGCAGGACCAACCAAGCAGCACCAAACATATGATTTTCACTCAAGTGGCTGAAAGGAAAACATTTGTCTGGTGGTTTGGAAAAGAACACAGGCATATTAATGACTGCTCTGACTAGCCTTGCAGCCCCGTAATTCCAGATGGATCCACTGGCTGGGTTGAGAGAGTGTAAGAGGGTGTTTGTGTGTGTGTTTCTAGGTCAGGTTTTAGTTTTTTACTAGTTGATATGCATCAATCAGATCTACTTGTGTTGCCTTTAAGGGATATTTGACATGACATTTCTGCTCTGCTGTACTGCACAAACATTTCTTACAACCATGGAAGATGGAGGTAGATTTAAGGAAAAGAAATATGTAACAAGCATTGCTGTATCCAAAATAAAGTTTTACAGCCCAGTCCTAAACTAATGGGCTGCCACTAGAACTAACGTTCTGATACAGAGCATGCTTTTATATATAATATTTATGATAGTTTACAGCAGTGTTTCTCCAACTTTGAGGGAGCTTTATCCCTAACTTTTTTCTCCTCTGCAGGGGGATGGAGGGACAATTTTGATACCATCAGTGATTTTGCCAGGGTCTGGGGCCTGCCAGGGTCCCCAAGTTTCAGAAATAGTGAAAGTTCCAGCTGTGACCAACTCTATATCCACACTCTGTCACAACTTCCATTTCATTCCCTTCCATTTGCCATGAACTGATGGAACTAGAAGCCATGATCTTGGTTTTTAAATGTTTAGTTTTAAACCGCATTTTGCACTTTCACTCTCCTCAAGAGGTTCCTTGGTTCCTCCTCAGTTTCTGCCATTGAGTGGTATCATCTGTGTATCTGACGTTATTGATATTTTCCCATCGATCTTAATTCTGGCTTGTGATTCATCCAGACTTTCTTAAGAAAAGAAGCTGACGCTGGGGAAAAATGAAGGTAAAAGTGAAAGGGTTGGCAGAGGATGAATCACAGTATCTCTGAAGCAAAGAAGATGAATTTGGCTAAACTTCAGAAGCTTGTGGAAGATAGTGTGGTCTGACCTGCTTTAATCCATGGGTCATGAAGAGTCGGACACGACTTAACTGAGTAAAAACAACAACACATCACAGAAGGAACAGCTCCCCAAATTTAATGCTTCTACATCCTGGGGTTGGGTGTTGATCAGTCTGTCTTCAATATTAAGTATACAGATAAAAACACATTGCACCCCTTTTCACTCCCTTACAGGTGAAATTTATAAAATCTGTTCTTAATGGGTTGTGGCATTGATGAGTTAGACAGACTGTCTGTCTGTCAGTGACTTTTTAATTTTATATATCAAAGTGCCCAGGGATGTCCAGTATCTGCTGTTGTCTGCCACTGCCCCTGGTACCCTCTGGTGCCCAGTGCCGCTGCTCAGTGCCCACTGTTGCCCAACCATGCCCATGGCCACAAATATTTTTGCTCCCAACAACCCGCAACAACGGTTAAATTCCACTAGTATATAGATGAGATTGCTGATGGGAACCATGCAAAGGAAGCCTGTCTCCCATTCTGCAGCTGGCTTTCCATCCATTGCATGAACAGAGCAAGAAGTCTGCATCAGACAACATTCCAGGTTGTGCCACCCAAGGAATGAGAAACATAATGACAAATTGAAGTCATTCCTTTAATTTTCTTTGATGTAAATTACTATCCTTGTACTTTTGTGTTTGAAATTTATAGCAATATAAAAGAAGGAAAAAGAAAGTAATGGAGTGCAGATGGGCAGCATATGAGTTTGGATTCGTCTCCTGCATAGCCAAATGCAGATGTTATCCATCCACACTATTTTACCTTCAAAGGGATGACCACACATGTATATCCATGACACATGTATATCCTATGACACATGTATATCCTAATCCATTTTGACACAATTAGCCATGCATAATGAAGAGCACAATCCTAACTTGATTGGAATAGGCAGGCTGGTTTGTCTGTGCTGTATCCTGCTCAAGTTTTGGGATAACTGTGGCTCAGCCCAAAGCAAGGGCAAACTTTTCCCCTTAACCTGGTGAGATCATGGTAGGCACCAATAGATCTAGTCAAATCTATACCACAATAAGAGCTGGCACAAACCTGAGCCGAATGAACCAGCCTGGATTTGGTCTTCACTGGCCAGGAATGGGGTTAGAATCCAGCCTCCTGCTCCCCACCCACCATCCCCAAGAATACCCTGTGCCTGCCCTTCCCCATCCCAGAATGCCTCCTCCACTGTATTGTATCCCATGTTGGGCTCAGAATCTCAACAAAGGACTTATGAAGTCTCTGTCAGTGAAATAGCTGGCACAGACTTGAGAAGTCCTACTGAGCTGGTTGATTTTTACTTGGGTTAAGAGGAGAAATTAACAAAAAGCTACAATTAATCCAAATATCTTGCAGCTGAATATGTTGGATTTCCGATCCTCCTAAATAATGAAACAAATCAATCAAAATATGGTAGGCCTTACCCAATGGACCTTTGTTTACTCAAGCCGTTATCTGCAGGCTATCAGGATTTAGTATATACAAATGGCATATGTTCAGTACAATCTCTGTATAATCAAAATTACACATGCAATTATTGGCTAGGATGCAAATTATATTTTGCATACTTTTATTAATGTGGCGCTTCACTGAATTTGTCAGCTCCTCACAAATTACCACTGCTTAATCTGTTTTTTCTAGTATATATTGTATATAATATAAAAGTGCCATCTGCTGGCACAGAAATGGTATGTGCTCAATGGTATGTGTTTCCTGCAACTCCTACATTGTATCTTGTGAAATATGGTGGGTTTTTTTTTGCAAACCCTACAATATTCAAGTAATGTCACTTCTTTTTTAGTTGGGTCTAATTCAAATGTTAGAATTTTGAGAAACCGCAATCTCAAGTGTTTATGGTTTCCTCCTACTCTACTGTGATATATCAGAAATGTTCACACTTTAAAGCAATGCACAGTATATTGTTTAATAGGTAGAATTTCTTTTTAGAAATCTCATGGTTTCTGTAACTCAGTGTTATTCATTTTACTGTAATTCTATTAGTCATCCCAATTTCTGGGATGCTGAGTCACCTCTGAACCTGACCATTTTTTGATCCCTGATCAAAAAATGTTCTGCAGTTTGGCTGAATTAGATGCCCCACAGTATTGGAGCCAAAATGGCATCTGAGAGAACACGTGAATCTCGACATCGTGAATCTCGACATCGGGAAAGAGTCAATGTCACTGCCTTTTTTCCATAATGAAACCCAAGGTGTTCTAGTTCTGGATATAGTCCAAGCCATATTATTTCCCCAACTGGGCACTGTATTTCCAAAATAATTGCAATTCAGGGAAGATGTATTCTTTGTCATCCAGCCAAGTGCTGGGGAAAGAGCCATATGGTTTCCTTTTTTACACATGATTAGGCTGACAGGGAGTTTAACTGCTAGAAAATTAAACCGAGTCTTATCCTGCCTATTTAGGAAGATACCGGATAAGGTCACATGTTTCTGGGTTAGCTTGGTTGCTGATGCCACCTGGTGGGTTTAGGAAAAAATGCACAGAAACTGTTCTGAGGAATTTATTTTCCTTTCCTGATGTGAAATAAATTGGAAATAATGTATACTGATGCACGTACCCCACAGGTGGGCACCAGGGGGATCGCACCGGCTCTCCAGAACCTGATCTTAAAATTTGGGGGCGCTAGGGAGCTGGTTCTTGAGGGGAGGGAGCAAGAACCAGGGGACCGGTATGGAGGGGTTTTTTGGGGGGGTAGTGAGGGCTCTTCAGAGGCAGTTCTGGGGGGTGGGGGGTGACTGGGGGTTTGCTAAACTCAGTAGGGGCTAGCTATGGCTAACCGCTACTGAGATATTCAAAAATAATCACTGCGCATGTGTGCGCAGCTAATTAGTAGCCTGGAGAGGTCCCTTCAAACTCTTCCATCCTCTGGAAGTCCTCCCTCTCCTCCTTCCAGCTCCTCTCCACACTTTCCTGAGAGTAAACCCATTGGCTGTAATGCAGCTTACATCTCAGGAGTGTGGCAGGGCTTGGATCTGTGCCTCCTCCTCCTCTTTCCAACCCTCTCCACACTTTCCTGAGAGTAAGCCCATTGGCTGTAATGCATCTTACATCTCAGGAGCATGGCAGCAGCTCTTTCTGCTGCCTGGAGCAGCTCAGGGCCTGATCCATGGCATGCCTACTCTGAAGTAAGGTCCAGTCCAGCATTAGGAGGAGAGGACCTCCAACCAGGGATGCTGAAGGGGGGCATCACTCCCTACAAATCTCTCTCTCTCTCTGCTGCCTGGAGCAGCTCAGGCCTGATCCATGGCATGTCTACTCTGAAGTAAGGCCCAGTCCAGCATTACTCCCAGGCAAGTGTGGCTGGAACTGCAGCCTGAGAACCCTATCCTATGAATGCCTACTCTGAAGTAAGTCCCATGACAGTCAATGGGGCTTACTCCCAGGCAGGTGCGGTTAGGGTTGAAGGGGGGCACTAACAAAAACTTAGATTTTTTTAAATAAAAATTTAGATTTTTAAAAATTTCCCCTTTAAATTCTCCCCGGCCCCGCCCCTGACCTCGGCCCTGCCCCCTGACCCGGCCTGCCCCCGCCCACTTCCAGAGAACCGGTTCTTGGGCCAGGCCGGGCCCACCACTGACGTACCCTTGTACCCATGGAGGATTCACTGTGGAACCCCCATAGTTACATGAAACCATGGATGAATGCCTGCCCCCCTTCTTCAAAGCTGAGGGAAACCCTGCTCCCCTTGCCTCTGGAGGGTTGTCTGAACCCTGCAGAGGCCACAGAATCTGTCCCCAGCCCTCCGCCAGCCTCAGACTGATCTTTGCAGTTTAAAATATAGAACACAGAGCTTCACAGAGCAACTGGAAATGATATTTTTAAGGTTTTATAAGGCATTAGGAGAATCACGAGCACTGCAGTTTCTTTACCCAACATGAACTTAGGCTACAATCCAGAGTAACCACCGGGAGCATGTAAGAGATATTACGTGCACCCGTAGTTACTGCACCACCTAGTGAAAACCTATGGGAAATTCATATTGCAATCCTGAGTAACTTGTTCTTACTCCGGAGCAAGGACTCCCTGTAGTTATTCTGGATTGCGCCCTTAGTCTGTGGAACTCCTTGCAATAGGATGTGTTGATAGCATCTCAGATGCCTTTAAGAGGCGATTGGACAAATTTCTGTAGGAAAAGTCCATCATGGGTTACAAGCCATGACTGGCATGTGCGATCTCTTTATTTTAGAAGTAGGCTACCTCTGAATGTCAGAAGCAGGGGAGAGCTCCAGGACACGGGTCTCTTGTTGTCTTGTGTGTGTGCTCCCTGAAGTATTTGGTGGGCCACTGTAAGATACAGGAAGCTGGACTAGATCAGCTTTTTCATTCTGCTGTCAGTTTATGCACCCAACAGTATGTAATATGATGGCATTATTCCAACAAAAGGGCATTTTAGCTATTTTGGTCACTGGTAGTGTTACTCCCAAAGGTGTCACCTTACTAATACTTCATAGTTCCAAGCTTTGTTATGTTAACATCTCATTAACTCTTCAAAGACGGAATACAATCCTAAGCACTCATTCTGGCTGGTCCAAGTGACTTGTGCCAGCCTCGACTTTCACAAAAGTGCCACGAGACACTTCTGTGCCCCTCCTGGGAAGTTTAATCTGGCACTTGTCAGTGTGCTGGTCTCCCTGTGCCATGTCTCCCCAACATGGGAACAGAGTGCAGAGTGAGTTGTACAGGCCTTTTCCAACAGCGGAGGATTTGGGAGGGGGTAAGGGGAGGACGTGGAGGAGGCAAGAGTGGGCATTCCAGGAAAGGAGAAGGATGGGCAAATGGGTGAAGGGAGAGTAGGAAGGGAGCCGCCTGCCCAACTACCTACCATTTTAAAAATCAGCACTCCAAATTCATTTAAAACCATGATAAATTTTTTGAAAAGTTTTTTAACCCTCAATTGTTTCAGGCCTGTATATTCAGCTTCAACAGGTCACTGCCCAGAGTATTTTTTTTAATTTGAGGCTAATTTGATCAGAAGTCAGAATCATTCCTCAATCTTTGCTCCTTGTGGGTACTGATAGTTTTATCAGTACAAGAAGAAAATGAATCTGGAGATTAGTAATATTTCCTGAAACCAAAGCCAGTATTTTCTCATCACTGATCTTTCATCCACTGGTTTGTTTGTTCTCTGCTGCACTTGAAAATTAATGGCGTATTGATGCCATAAGCCACACTATTCAAGCAGATCCATAACAGAACAGTGTACAAATTCAGAATGAACCAAAGCAAACACATTGAGCTCAGTACACGTTTTTCTGGGCAGAAGCCATGGCTTACGATGAATGTTCCCTGCTCTTTATGGGGTACAGAAAGTTCAGGCAACAAGGAGAGTTGGCAGAGATGCTGATGGAGCTGCAAAAGGTTATATTTCTCCAAGACTAATTTTGTGTACCAATTGAACAAACCTGCCACAGTCAGTACAAACTCTCCTTAGAGACAAATGGTTACTGTCATGATCAAAACCTTTCTATGTGCGTGAATGTTGACTGGGTAGCAGCTTAAGATGTTATATGTTGTCCCAGTAACAGTTGCTCTTTTAAAAACCAGGAACCCCAAGGAGTATCCTCATTTAACTCTAATCCTGCTGACGCACAATAAGAGCTCTTTCATTCAGCCCACATGGTCCCTCTACTTTCAGGATGTTAAGAGTCATAAGGTGCATCTGTAGATATGCCAGGACGAGCGCATAATGGGCGAGGTAGTTGGTCTGAATGCCAACTGGCAAGGAGTAAAGTCGGGACCACAAATGGTACAAAGTGAGATCTGTACAAATAATATTATGTTCATCATGAATTTTGAAAGCCTGGGATGACGTGTGTAACTATGCTGTCTACCTGTTGCAGGTACGAGTACAAGGAACTGTATTTGCTCCTTGTGTTCCAAGCTGCCTGATGTAATCAACTTAAGAAAACAATATCTGACCTAAATGTTTCAAGTGTAGACTGAGGTTAGCATGATGGCAAGCTTTGATTCCTACCTCCCACCCCTTTGGCTGCACATTCCAAAACTTTTAACCAAAGGAAGCCCTAACTTTTTATCGCAGCTGTGAAGGAAGCATGGCATTTGACTGACTACCAATATTACTAAAGGTAGTGCATTTTAAAATCATGTTTGTTTTCCAGTATTTGGCTTTTCCAGTAAATTACAGAACAAAACAATGGGTTGCCAAAAACCTTTCATATGATGTGGTGCTGTTTGAAGGAATACTTTTTGCATAGCTGTGGCTTTGAGGGAATCATGTTATATCCTGTCAGAAGAGTTCTCTGTGAATTGGCTACACAAGAATAAGCCAGAAGAAATTTCTTTTTCAAGAATCGTGTATCCTTAGGAGAAATGAAGTTGTACTTGACAAATACCGCTGCTGTAGCCTAGTGTTCCTATACACCCTTTGCAGTGTACTAGAGTTTCATAATACTGATTATTCTGAATTCCTGCCATGCACACTTTGTATCTTCAAAACCTAACAGAAGCTGAACAAATAATGCAAATATGTGAATATTCATTTTATTATATATTTACTTAAAATACTTATACTCAGCGTGATCTTATGTCATCATGGCAAAAGTGGACAGGGCTCCAGAAATCACAGTTTCAGTGTCTCTCAGGAAGGAATCTCCAGTGACCATGACCTTCCTTTGTTTTCTTGTGATGTGATTCCCTCACACTTTCTGGTTTTGGCAGCTGTTGTGGTCTTTGAGGGGAATCTGCAAGGTGCCAGCAAGGGGAAGTTCTGCAGGTGTGCCAGGATCAGGTACTGGCATGCTAACAAGAGGAACTTCTGCCGCCATGTCAGGATATGAGAGACACTGGAAATGGTTGTATAGGTCTAAAGGTTCTGAATGTCTTCTGCCCTTTCTTCTCCTGACTGTCATGTGTCTCCATGAAGAGCCTTCATTGCTGAAGTTTCCATCGATGTCATTCCCATGCATACCAATAGTTACCACGCATTCCAATAGTTGCCTCTGGAGAAGTTCCATGTGTGTTGCATTGAGGAACTGCTCAGATGCCTTAATTTGAGAAAGCATGGATACTTCCCCCTCCAATACTCTTGCACTTGCTGCACTGATCCTTGAGATCTTTGGGCAAGAAGACAAACATGGCACACATGCTGCATGTAACGACAACTGTGGTCTTGCCTTCCATTTCCTGTAGCGTTGACACAAGCCTCCTACAGTGGTCTTGACAGGACCCAGTGAGGCTTCCAACTGTTGTCTGTCTGTGAAGGTTCTAAGGTTCCTCAATGCTCAAAACTTTAGTTCTCAAGATCCTTTGAGGGAAACTATCCCTACAGTCCAGAGTAACAACGGGAGCACATAAGAGACATTACGTGCACCCATAGTTACTGCACCTCCTAGTGAAAACCTATGGAAAATTCATATTGCAATCCAGAGCAAATTGCTCTTACACCGGAGCAAGGACTCCCCATAGTTACTCTGGATTGCGTCCAATGACTGTCAGTTGGGATTAAATCTGATTTAAATTTATAATAAGAAGGTTGGAAGAGCACCTCATAACAAACAAAGGGCACAATCCAGAGTAACTACGGGAGCACGTAAGAGACATTACATGCATCTGTAGTTATTGCACCACCTAGTGAAAACCTATGGGATATTCATATTGCAATTCAGAGTAACTTGTTCTTACGCTGGAGCAAGGACTTCCCAAAGTTACTCTGGATTTCACCCAAAATGAGGTTACTTCAAAGATGTCCGAGTAAGGCTGTAAGGCTGGCTCAGTGCATTTCAGTTTTATTGAGTTTTACAGTTTTACTGTAATGCTGGCTCAGTGCATTTCAGTTTTACATTGTGTCCAATGGGGCTTTCTCCCCAAAAAATGTGTACAGTGTAGGATTGCAGCCTATCCAGCTAACCTGTGCACTGGATTGAAATCTTGGTTATTTTGAAGAAAAAAGTATTCACATAATTAAAGCACATCTGGTCTTTCTCTGTTTGCAACAGACCACCCATGGTGCACTGCCATTAAATACATCTCTAAATAAGACACTGTTGTGCACTTATTTGTGCACAAAGACATAATTAATTCTTCTGTATAACATTTGAATTGATAGAACTCTTGCCACTGCCCATTTTAGGACCCATTTCTGTAGTGGAATCAAATACAGTGGTACCTTGCTTAACAAGCGCCTTGCTTAAAGAGCGTTTCACATAACAAGCAAAAATTTTGAAGAAATCTTGCTTCACTTAACAAGTTCCGCTTCACTTAACAAGCAAGCATGCTATGGGCACGCGTGCTACACAGCCCTGACGCTCCGCATGGAGGCTCTTTAAAAGGGCTGCCGGCCAGCGCTGCTGCCTCTAACTGCCCCCATCTTGGGAGCAGTTGCCTGGAAGTGCCAGAGGCAGTGGCCCCTAACTGCCCCCAAGTGCTCCCACCTTGAACCTCCAGCAGCAGCCCAGGTAAGCCTTCCAGGAAAGTGTCTTTGATTGCAGTCTCCTAACTATGTCAACTCAGAAGTAAGCCCCATTGTGTTAAATGGGGCCTACTCCCAGGAAAGTGTCTTTAGGATTGCAGCCTAAGTAGACTTCATATGATCATGCTCATTGAATGCATGTTCTGAATTCAGTTCCAGTGTTTTGTCATCATTTTTACATCCAGTTAATATTTTTATATGAATATTTTGGGGGTTGTGGAACCAATTGTCTGAGTTTCCATTATTTCCTATGGAAAAATCTGCTTCACTTAAAGAGCGTTTCACTTAAATAATGTGCCTCTGGAACGAATTAAGCTCTTTATGTGAGGCACCACTGTAGTTAAAAATGAGGAAATACCAGCAGAACCTGCAAAACTGAATATGCACTGCTGGAAAATTGAATCGAACAATTATTTCCCCTTGACCTCCTCCCATTGCACCGTGGTGATGTCTCATAAGACTATAATCCTGTTCTTTGCTCAGTAGAAATGTATCTTTATTAAGATCTCCCTCACATGATAGCACAACTGTTGTCAACTTAGGGTCTACCACTGTATGTTTAATTATGAGACCCTTTTAAGGACATGGGGATATTTCCTCTTGAAACTGAACCTTTTTGTAGTGATATTCCTAACCTAGAGTATAACCTTCTGAATTCAAATAACCATAGGGATGGTATTTTATCACTACACTACAGATTGAATGCTTCAAGATATTTTCCAGGTAAAATCCTACACAGGAATTTATTTGATGGGCATAGAATACAAAATTTTTTTTCCTGAATTTTTGCAGTGCATAGGAGGAACATGAACTGAAAAAGAAAAGAAGTAAACAATTAAAGTATATAAGAAAGCAGCCAGTCCATCAACTAGTTTATAACAACAGAAGATAACAGACAATAAGAAGGACAATAGCAAAGGTTGCAACTCAGTCCCACATTGTGAGGGCTTTCAGAATTACATATTCAAGTGGCTTTCATGCAAGGGTTCCAAAATGTTTTTGATCAAGGATGTCGCCAGGGGGTGACACCCTTAATGACCAATTAGCTAAAATACAATGGTTTATGGAAATAATCTCATCATGTTATATACCTTTGGATGTGTAATTTACAGCAGAATGCAGTGAAACAAATCACTTTGCAATATCTTTATTGTATTAAAATATGTGGCTAAAAAAAATGTTGGAGGCGTGGCAATGGCACATAATCACACCTACCATTCATATTGTTGCCCCGCCCCACTGCATGGGGGTAACGCTCTGGCCTCCCACACCGGGTAACACAAACCCTATTGACGTCCCTGCCTCCATGTGGCACAGAGAACTGCTAGGAATACCAAGACCCAGAGTTCAAGTTGCCTCTCATGCAAATGCCTATGCCCAAGAAATATCATTTGATTACAGCAGAGCAAAGGACGGAAAAATAGCTCTGATGGAAAAAGGCAGTCTTCAAATGCACAAATCCCACTATGGCAAAGGATTGAGTCTCTGTGATGTCTTGCATCAGCTGGCTAGAGGAACATCAACAGCATTCCATTCCATCAACTACCATGCTGGTAGCTGGCTGGAAGAAGACTCATTCTGGGAGCTATGTTGGATACGCTTGAGCATGTTCATAATGTTTGTTAGAACTGGTAAAATACTTAGCTTTAGCATGACCAATCGGAATCACCAATGACCGGAACAAAGTATGGGAGTAGGGCAAAAAGAAGTAGGGGAACACTTATACCAGTCACTTCTACAAGCTGCCCTCTAACTCTGCATGCACACCAGTAGAGAAAGAAAGCACATCACATGTCACATTGAACACTTGGTGGGCTGGAAGGCTATGGTGTATGAACCTATTAGAGGGAACACTTCATGGACTAATTGAACTGGTGTGTGACACAGGTCACCTACTATTGCAGCCTGCTCAGGTAGCCCCACACCCACACCTCATGCCCTGAGCATCATCACTTGCACTTGCCAGTGTGGCTGTCCCTTCATACCGTCTCCCTGAAACTATCAGATTGAGAAACAAAGGCATATAGGATCACCACCCTTACTCTCCCCAGTCAGTGCACTTGAAGATGATAGCATTCTGCAGCATTGGACCATATGTTTAAATACATTGATACATATACCACACAGCCCTAGTTGCTGAATATGGGGACCCAGCATAATACTATTCTATGGTACAGGCTGTTATGTTGATCCCGCTAATGTAAGATAAATCCAAGAAATGTAAATAAAGTCAGTCCTATACAACTTTCCAGATGCAGCTGAATTCAGACCAAAGGCGAGGGAACAAATGTTCCTTAATTTTGAGGAGACCTCCATAACTGGCCTCCCACCGCAGGATGCAATGCTCATGAACATGAGCATGGCTGCACTGGCACTGAATAGGACTGGCCCAATGTTTTCTTTGGCTGCAATCCTAAAGACACTTTCCTGGGATTTGAACATAATTGCCTTACTTCTGAGTAGACATGGTTAGGATTGTGCTGTTTATGTCAGAACGCTAACTAATTGGATTAAGTATCTCTACTCATGTATGTGATTTTCAGGTATTTTAAAGACAAAATATAATTTGAACAAACACTTCAAATTATGCTTAATCAGAGCAAAAACTGAGCCCAAGTTATAGGGTTCTATCAACCCAAGTTATTTGTGAATTTAGAAATATAATGGGAACTTGTTATCAAATAATTTGATATTAGAAATATTTTTATCTTAAGAGGTATAACCCTGATGGTTCAAGGGGAAAAAATGTTATAATTGCTATTAGTCGTCTTTGTTCAAGCAAAAAGATTTAAAAGGTAGATCCATTTTCCACCTTGTGGAACCTGTCTTGAGATGTTTGTGTGGAATTCTACAAAAGTAATTTAATTTAATTGATTTGTATTCTTCCAGACAGATTTATTTATCTCTGATTGACAATTTCATCGTATACAGTCAAGATTAGCAGGCTATAGAGACTTAGCTTTTTCCTCACTGCAATTTAAATTAGCAGTTTATGCATGCTTTGTAATGGAAAAAAGTCTCTGATAATAGAGCAAATTAATCCTTTCCAGCTGGAAAGCTTTGGAGTGAAATAAAACAGTGTTGTCTCAATACTTCAGTCAGATACATTGTTAGTCAAGGCACTAACCTTCATAGGTTTGTTTCAGCAGTTCAGAATTACTGGTACTAGGATCCATGCAGTGCAATCCTATTCGTGTCTACTCAAAAACAAGTTTCATTGAGTTCAGTGGGGCTTTCTCCCAGGAAAGAGCTGCTAGGACTGCAACTTTTGACTTTGGCAATGTGACAGTGAGCCAGTTCTGATTCATCGATTGTTTTCTGTGTAAACTCTTACAGGCAGGACTTTTCACAGTTCAGAGCTATAAAATGACGTTTCTGGGGGGGTTTGTTAAGAGTTTAATCATTTTATTAGCATAATTTCCTGCTTGGGTAACACCCTACCCTCCATATCAATCTACCCAGGCCTTCGTGCTTCGCATGCAGGGTCGAGCACGATACTATAGTCTTACAAGATTGATGGATGCCAGGAAGCATAAGTGCAAATCTTTCCAAAACTCAAAAGATAAAATCAATTCCTTTAAATCCCATTTTCAATCAGATTTGTTTGAAGTTTTATTAAAACTTAAGTTTTATTAAACTAAGGCCCATATCCTAAAGTCAAATTACCAGTAAGCCCTTTGCTCCGGATCAGTTAAGGTGACTTTCCATAAGATAACACTAGAGGGTGACGTAACTGTGTGGACCCGTAACTGCTCTGGATTTTACCCTTAGGCTGCAATCCTAATCTACAGTTAGGGAGGCCTAAGCCCTGGCATAAGTACAGTGCTGATCTGAGGATATCACAAAAATGCTTTAAGAAACTTGTGCCCCACTCCTGGGGGAGGGGGTTATGCACATGCATATGCCATACATATGCACATGCATATGCCAATCTCCCCACACCATCATGGAAGGCTATGTCAGGTGAGTTAGGCCTGCCTAAATTTCTCAGGATTGCACCCTTAATGTGACTAGTGCAACTTTTTCTGGATCTGGGCACAAGTGTAAAGAGAGGTCTTGTGTGTTTTATGCATCTTTAAAAAAACTGCTGTCCCAGAAAGCATACATAATAGGTGGATTAATAGTGGCTGCATCTTCAGACCTGGACAAATTTTGGTCACTTATGTGGTAACAGAATGGTTGTGTTCAGTCCGAACAGAATCCTAAACCTGATCCTAACTAAATGATCTCACAGTCTATCCTTTCCTCTCCCATCCAAATCATAGAATCACAGAGTTGGAAGGGATCCAGTGGATCATCTAGTCCAGTGGTTCTCAATCTTGCTAACGCCATGACCCCTTTATAAGTTCCTCATGTTGTGGGGACCCCCAACCATAAAATTATTTTCGTTGCTACTTTATAACTGTAATTTTGCTACTGTTATGCATTGTAATGTAAATATCCGGTATGCAGGATTATTTTCATTGTTACAAATGAAATGTGTGTTCTATGCACACATTGAACACAATGGGATTTATTTCAAAGTAGGCATGCATAGGATTGGGCCCTGAGGCTGCAATCCTATCCACATTTACATGGGAGTAAAGGCCCCCTGACTATAATGGGATTTTTTTCAGAATAATCATGCATAGGACTGGGTCCTGAGGCTGTCAGTCAGCCCCAGTGCATGTGCAGCTACAGCCGGAGGTCTGGCAAGCCTGACCTGGCCCCCTGCACCAGGGGTCTTTTGGCGACCCCCAGGAAAGCTCTAGGCGACCCCCAAAGGGGTCCCGACCCCCACTTTGAGAAACGCTGATCTAGTCCAACTCCCTGCCTGTCACAGGAAATCTTCGACTTGTGGGGACCTGGGTCTCGAACCCTGGCCTGCTGGTTAACAGGCAATGTCTTAACCACTTGCGCCACCAGAGAAAATCTACAAATCTTTGCTAACAGGACCTCTTTGTTTGCCTGACCTTTTGCTGCTGAAGTCTCAAAAATGTAGTCTGGATTATAACTGGGAAGGGGAAAAGATTTATCTATGAGAAAATCTACTCTAAATAGTAGAGGATGAGAAAAGTGGGTGACTACACTGTAGGTCACCAGCAACCCTGAGTAATCTCCTTGTGCAAGGGAGGAGGTGGAAAGAGGAGTAGAAAAGAACCACTTGGAAGTGGTGGAACTGTCCAGCTCAGGGGATGCTGATGTCACCCTTGCAATTGCTGGGCAAGGAAAACTTTGCTGGGCAAAGGGACACAGAATGCTTTCAAAGATAATGGCCTAATAAAGATCCCAAAATGAATGGATAGGTCTATAAATCTGTCAGGGCAGCACAAGCTGATGAAGTCATGACCAAAAAAACATGGAATCCTTCTGACTCATTCAGAAGAGGCTTTCGTTTTCAAGTGTTGGTGTAGCAGCCACAGTAGTAATTACAGTAAACCAAGGCATCCATTTCCACAGCTGATGTTCAGTCATTGTAACCAATTGCTGCCTGGTCCACAGGTGTATGCATTTGGTCCCTGTTCCATATATATCTAGAGTATTTCTGTCTATCTATATAAAAAGTATAGGTGCTGCAGTGGTTATCATGCTGTTCCTTTCATTAGAGAGGCTGGGGTTCAAAGACCCAGGTGCCGCAAAACAGAGTGAGCTCCCATCCTTAGCCCAGCTTCTACCACCTTAGCAGTTCAAAAGCATGCAAATGCAAGTAGATAAATAGGTACCACCTTGGTAGGAAGGTAAACAGTGTTCCTTCTGGGCCATCATGGGCCAGAGTCACAGGGGTAGAAAATGCTCCTTTTTTCCATCTCTTTCTTTACAGACTTGAAGGTGACTATTATATATCCCCTTAATCTTTTCTTTTCCAGACTAAGAGCACAATCCTAACCATGTCTACTCAAAAGTAAGCCCCATTGTGTTCAATGGGTCTTACTTCCAGGAAAGTGTCTTTAGCATTTCAGCATAAACATACCAAGTCTTTGAACCATTCCACATAGAACTTGGTTTCCAAACCCCTTAGCATCTTTGTGGATTTCCTCTGAACATGTTCCAGCTTATCAATGCCCATCTTAAAACATGATGTTCAGAACTGGGTGCACTATTCCAAATAAGGTCTGACTAACACAGACCTCATATCTTATTTCTGAACTTAAAGGATATAAGATAGATTTGAGGTGTATGTGAAATGAATGTATCATTCATTTATATTATCTATTCCTTTTACCATCTGAGCTTTTCCCCCCTCTCTCATTGCTTGAAAATGTCCTATAAACTAGTTCCAAGATTTGAAATTGTAAAGTATTGGGAAGAAACATTTTTAATGTTTCATATTTGTTCTGTAAAAATAGTACCCAGCATTCCTGGAGAGGACTGAATTAGGCTGCCGAGCAGTGGTTCCCTACCTTTTCTACAGAATGAATCACTTTTTTAGGTATAAAATTTGTCATTGGGTACAAAAACCCATAAAACAGAAAATAGGAAGTGGCATTATTGTGCGGCAGGGTCAGAAGAGTTATTAAGCAGAAATAAAATCACTGTTTTAAATAAATCACATTTTTTAATAAATCACATTTTCAAAATTGTACTCTTCTGCTCATAAACAACCCCATTTGAAGAAAGCACTGCCTTTCAGAGCTCCGATGAGATCTACTTAACCCTCTGAAAACCAGCTTGTAATTCCCAGGTTGGTAACCAAAGATAAATGCCATTAATTAAGCTTTTCTCTCTGTGAGATAGAATCTTAGGATAAAATATATTGCAGTGTAATGTATTTAGAGAACAATTGTAACCATGTCTACTCAAAAGTAAGCCCCATAGCGTGCAATGGGTCTTATTCCCAGAAAAGTGTCTAGGATTGCGGTCTTAATTCAACAAACAGGTGTAATTCTGGGGAAGACAACACATTTTTTTGGAAAGAGTTTTCCAAAAGAGTTTAAAAGAGTTTAAAAGTAAGAGTTTAAAAAAGTAAGAGTTTAAAAGAGCTTAAAAGTAAAAAAAAAAAATTCATTCACCGACATTCAAGATATTTTGCATGCAAATACTGTATTAGGTTCTCTGGTGTCCACCAGAAAGTAAGAGATGAGAAAGGAGGCTGAATCAAGCCAGAAACTTCTTTTTCTACTCTGTCCTCTTACGGCAGAGAGAAATATACATACCAATTTATAACTATAAACGTAGATTAAGATATCCTCCCAAGGACTCATGGATAAGTTGCAAGAATTGTACACAAAACAGGCAGAAGAGGGTTCCTTGGAAGATAAGACATATATGTCAGGTATTTTAATCATCTTATGCTGCAATCCTAAAGAAACTTTCCTTGGTTAAAGACCCACTGAACATAATGGGGCTTACTTTTGAATAGACATGGTTAGGATCATGCTCATATTCTAGGAAATATGCTCCTTTACACATGAAACAGCCCCCCCCCCCCCCCCCCCGGTCACCAAAACGGTTATCTTTTGTTTAAAATCTGCAACTGTCCAGCTCCGGCACGAATGCAAATCATCACTTCTGGTCTGACTCACGTCATAGCTAAAGCCAGAACCACCACTGCTTTGTGCTATACATCAATTTTCCTCCTGACACAATTGATAATTCTGCAAATGTGAATGTTGAAATAACTAGTAGAGCAAGAAAGAGTGTCTGTGACAGAGCTGAGAATAAGAGTCCTAAGTTGGAAAAAGGCAAATCCTTTAATTACTGAAACTATCCTTTCCAATTTGCATCAGTTGAGCAATAGCCGTCCTGGAATACTGCTTGTAAAATATTTCTGTCAATGCCTTTTATTTCTAATTGATTGCTTCATTATTATAATACAAAATATTATATTTTATTGATATCATATACTGAGTCTTATGAGAATCCAAATTTTGGCACAGAGCTGTTTTTGGAAAATCACAATATAAAATTGACTCATGAGCTATACTTTAAAAAGCATAATCTCTCTTGAAACTATAAATGGCTTTGGCAGTTCATTTAAATTGGCACATTGACTTAATATGCCTGCAGTGCAACAAAATGCAGATATTAATGTCTGAGGAAAGCACATCGACTTTAATATTTTCAAAGTTAAGCACAGGAAAAGTTGAATCTGTGTTCTCTGAAGGTGTGATCTAATTTCAACTGGGGTTTACTTACATTTGTAACTTTCCTGTATATAATTCCATAGAAAAATAGACTTACACTTCCAAAAAAAAATTGTGATGGGAGCATCCTTGTTTTGAAGCATTTATTTCTACTTCAGAATGTCTCCTATGCCTAAATAAATTAATTGAGATAAATCCAGTGTGATGGAGCAATGGAAAGGGAAAGCGCCACCAGTTGTCATGCATATTTTTTCATGGCCACACAATGGATTATTCATTAGTGGATTTTCCTGAGCTTTCTGTGGAGCAACTGATGTATTGACAGGGTTTGTCTTCTCTGAATTCATTCATAATTCCCCCAACATCTGTTTCCTCCTTTTCTCCCAACAGTATTGCTTGAGTCTTGGGAGCCCAAATTATATTCATTAGGGAGCTGAATGCAGGAGTTGTACCTGTTTTCTGTGTCATTGGAGACCCATCAATGAATAACAAAAGCATTATTTTGCACATTAATTGGGATGTTAAGTGCCCATTAACATCCCATTAGGGCTGTAAAGCCTTTTTGTCTTGACATGCATTTCATGTAGTGGTAAAATGCACCCACCAGCAGCAACAGGAGCTCCATCCTCCTTTGCTAAGTTCAGTGGTTTGTAAGAAAGCATTTGTGAAGTTGGGTGTTGTATTATTTTTAAAGGACTTATATGGAGTGCATTCCTTTCCAACTCTACCTTTTATATGAAGAGCTGAATGTGAACAGCCTGACTCTGTGCACTCAATGCATGCATTTTAGGGAGAACCATCCAAAGGTCAAAGCAAGGATTTTTGCCAACTTCACCTCCAATCTTATCTCTTCCAATTTGTTCAAGGAGCTCCTTAATAGGGAAGCTCTGTAAGGGGATGAAAGGCACTCCCAGGCCTCACTGCTTTCTTTTATCATCTAAAGAAACAAGTGTCGATTACACCTGGCAACACTATCAGGGTTCCTAGGATAAGACCTTCTAGAGACAAAAACACATCTGAGTTCAGAACAATTCATTTAATGAATGTGTTTTCAATGAGTGCATTTTCCTATGTTGTCTCCATAAAATGATGGGAACAAAATAGGATTTATGGTTTCATCTTTCTTGCCAGTACTGCATCCAAATACATTTTAAAGCTGATGAAAGGGCCGCGGGTTCTCTTGGGAGATTCTAGTTGGTGTTATATAGTGTTCATTCATACACTGAACAGTAAAACTTCACAGTAATACTGTACAGCAACAGCCTTATAGTTTTCTACTGCACCCATTGTGGGGCAGTTTTTCCATATATGTCCATTATTTTGCTGACTTGGAAATACAACATGTAATGATTTGCACCCTTAATGTGTCAACAATCTCCCTGAAAATTAATTGCACAATATTCTGTCATTGGTGACACCCTACCATGAATCCAAATCTGAGCACTCTACCATGAGTCCAAATACCACCGCACAATCCTAAACCTAACAAATCCCATGCTGGCCTGGGGGTGTTGCAAAAGTTTCATAAGGCCCTTTCTGAGCCACTTCTGGGGGCTGGGATAAGGCCAGTGCATAGACATGTGCCAGCCTCCCTACTCCACCATGGAAATGTGGAGATGAGTAAGTTGGTTGGTTAGGATTGCATCCCCAGTTTGGCACTGAACTTCCAAAAGAATTGGGATGGCCTGAGAAACAAAACCATCACATATATTAAATGTTCACAGAATCATTAAAAGAGGGCAAGTTTGTAGTTTTGAACCACCATATTGAAGCATATTTAATTTGCTGAATGCAGCAGCAATTAGCCCATATTGGCTAACCATGTAGATCAGGCATTTCTCCCCCTATATTTTTACAAACCTGTCTCAGTCTTTGTGGAAGCAGGAAAAACATTGCCTGATCCACACAGCAGCTGCACACAAAGAGCTCACCACGTATTGACAGTTGTTATAAGGATATCAGCTGGAGACACCCATAACCAGCTCATCATGTGGGGTTAGCACCATAAAGCAAGATTTAAAGCAGGGTCTGTACAGCAGCTGTAACTTGCAAATAGGCCCTTGTTTGATGAAATGGAAGGGCTCTTGTTTCATCATCACTTGTTGACTGTAGCCTAAAGTGTTTTGTATGCACGTGTGACTGAGCCATCGAAGTGCTTGCCTCACCTGCCAAAGATCTCAGGTTCAGCCCCTCATCTCTCTAGGTAGAACCCTATCTGTAACCTCAGGGAGCTCTTATCAGTCATTGTAGACAACACCAAGGTAGGCTGACACAAATCAGTATATGGCAGCTTCCTATTCATCCTTAATTCATGATAAAGTTCTTTTGAACCATTTCACACAGTTGTCTGAGGACATCATCAAGAGTTCAATGAAGGGATTTTATATGTAATGATGTAATGAAGAGATTTTTTATGTGAACAAGTCCTTAGAAGCTTGTCAAAATACAAGTGGGGAATTTGACTGAAACACAAAAGGGACAAATTAAACTCAGCTAGCGAGCCTCCCCTTCCCTATTTTTTAAAAAACCTGTTCTCTAAGCACATGCATGCTGGAACTATCCAAAATGGCAATGGAGTAAATAATCTTAAAAGGGTTTCTGATTTCATCTACCTACTTACTACAATATTTATACACCACTTTCCAACTAAAAAGTTCACAAAGCGGTTTACAAAAAATTAATTAATTGCTAATGGGTCCCTGTCGCAAAAGGGCTCACAATCTAAAATGCAAAATAATTCTCATAATTCAACCAACAGAGCTGCAAGTGCTAAACAGAAAAAGTCCAAAACCCAATTCACTTCAAGGCCCTGTAGAAAGGAAACCTCTGCTCTGCATATGCAGTGCTGGTCTAGAGACAGGACATGATGCTCTTCATGCTCTCCCTCCCCCAAACATGTTGGGGGCCCAAGCAGGCAGAGGCAGCAGCAGGTGGGCCCAGAGCCTGATCCCAGTCCAGTCCAGTCATTGCAAAAGAAAGAGGAACAAGGGTCATGGAGGAGGGAGACAGGGTAGCAGACAGGAGAGGCGGGAAAGGGTAGCCAGGGGTCATTGCTGAGGGCTTTTTTGGGAGGGGAGAAATGAGAATGCAAGTCTAGTGGTGTTAGATATAGGACAGGGGCAAGGAAAGTGAAATGAGGAGCAGTGTAAGAAAGTTGCAGAGGTGCAAAGAAAGAAAATGCAACACAAAATGTTAAAAGAGTGGAGGAAATACTGTAGAAATTCCACTTATTATAGTGGTACTTTGGTTTATGAGCATAATTCATTCCAGAAACATGCTTGTAATCCAAGATGCTTGTATATAAAAATGAACTTTCCTATAAGAAATAATGGAAACGCAAACGATTTGTTCCACAACCCAAAAATATTCGTATAAAAATCATTACAATACTGCAGCATAATACAAAATACTGTATAATATAAAATACTATATAATACAAAACACTTGCACACACAGATCTCACACACAAACACCCCACACATATACCTTGCGGTTTCACACACACTTTATTTTACACACCCCACACACAAATCTTGCACATATACACACTCCTTGCACAGTCTCACAAGAGCCCTGGGTGGCCCAAAGGGCATTCCCCCCTGCCCCTCGACAAGCTGCCTGCCCCACAGTCTCTCGAGGCAACCTGTGCACCCCACAGCCTCCACCAAGCTGCATGCCCTGCAGTCACTTGAGTGCTGACGCTGGGTGCTGGTGTGTCTAGGAAGCCTCCAGCTGGAGATGGCTTTAAGGTGCTGGGGCCCTGGCATGAAAAAAGGCTGCTGGCTGCAGGAAAGGATTCTGAGGCAAAGGGGGTACTAGGGAGGGCAGTCCTGGCACTTCAAGTGTGGGTCTGGTTCCTGGACAGCAAGGGGAGTATAGCAAGACATTGCTCTTTAACCAAGACATACCCCACCCAAATCCAGAGTAACTACGGGCGCACGCAAGAGACATTACGTGCACCCGTAGTTACTGCACCTCCTAGTGAAAACATATGGGAAATTCATATTGGAATCCAGAGCAAATTGTTCTTACACCGGACCAAGGACTCTCCCTAGTTACTCTGGATTTTGCCCCTAATTTCTGTGAAATTTTTGCTCATATTGCAAAACACTCTCAATCCAGGTTACTCGCAATCCAATGTTATTTTGTCACTTTTAATATCTTATCTGAGGACCTGGAATGTCAATGCTGATCTTTAATCAGCTTCTTGTCTAGCAGACGACTCTCACCTTTCTCTTGCAAGTCCCTGTAAAGCAGAGAAATCCTGGGCGATTGTCTTTTGAGGCTTTGCTTAAAAACTACAGAGAAGCACTAAAGATAGAAATACGCCGCAGGCCCTCTTTGGCATCCTTCCCTTAGCTGCGCTTTCTGGCCCACACCTCCTCAAGGCACAACGGGGTTGCTCGGGCTCCATATCAAGGAAAGTGACAGCATCCTAACTGGCAGGCTGGGTCGCGCTTCCACTGGGTCAGCAGCAGTACAAATTAAATTCAGTTAAAGGAAAGCTCTGATGGCCCTGGCAGTTTGCGTGAGCACTGGTTGAGAAGACTTATATAATTCCTTGAAAAATCCCTTTGGCCTTGCATCCCAGCTTCTCCCCCATGCTCCTGTTCATTCATCTGTCCATTTGTCATTGGGTTATGAAGCTGCCTTTGACCCTCCTCAAAACCATGCATCTAATTTCCGAGGCTGCCAGGAGGCTGTGACCCTTACTCCGCAATCGTGTACATCCTGGAACTGACCTCGCATAGCAAACTAGTTAGAAGTGTTGCTGCTACAAAAGCAAAGGAACAAGAATTATTCATTGAGCATTGAGCATTGAGGTTTGTACAGGTATTTCACATTGGGTGCAATCTTAATCTAGGCTGGCACATGTCATTGTCTTCCCATTCCTCTAGTGATGTACAAAGGCATGTGCACTGCCCTAACCTTCCCCCAGAAGTGCTGCAGAAGTGTCTTATGACATTTTGGTGACACCCCAGGCCAGCACAGGACTTATGGCAGGGGTTAGGCTGACCTAACTGGAGATTCGGATTGCAGCCATTATCAGTGTAAAATGTTTATATGCGGGAAGGGTTAGGCTGTTTTGTGTAACATTTTCTGCCCTTGGATGAGATATGCATCCCAAACTGTGCATCCATAATAGTAATAATAATACTTTGTCATTGTACACAATTATACAACAAAACTCAGGTGCACTTTTCAGAATACAAATTCAACCAATCACTGGAGTGCTGAGCCGCTGCAGGTACATGCACCACCACAGACAATCCTCACAGCAATCCTGTGAGGTAGCTCCAGGTGATTGAGTGTTACCTGGAAGAGCACTGCTTTGAGGATGTAGAGATATGCATCTGCAGTGGCTGTGTATCTGCAGAAGTCAAGGATGCAGAGGTAGTGATGGGAATTGGCCAAGGCTCATCCAGCCAAGCTGATCCAACCCTGAATTTTCAGTACTAGTGTCCAATACAGGGCATAATCCTAACCAATTTAGGCCAGTACAGCTCACCCACCTCTCTGTTCCCGCAATGGTGTAGGAAGACTGGGGCACACCTGTGCACTGACTTACCTACCACCTCTCCAGGAGTGGTACAGAGTGCCTGACAGCATTTTGCAACACCCCCATGCCAGTATGGGACTTGTGCTGGCCTAAACAGGAGTTAGGATTATGCTGATAGCCTAATGTTAGAGGGCAAGCGAGAGTAACGTCTTTGATGAAGTTTCTAAAAAGATGTAAATCCATAATTTAAGTTCAAGTAAGTGTAAGCGATGTGGAAACGTGGATCTGGCCTATCGGCTGTTTGAAATGCAGATCAAGGCTCTCTGAAATCACCTGCCACAAAGTCAGGCGGGATGAACTCCATCTGAAGCAGCCTCATGGAATTCCTCTTGTATTTTTTTGGGAGAGGGAATTTCAGCAGATGCCGCTTTTCTCCTCCCAAATTCCAGAAAGACAGCTTGCACCTGCTCACCCTCCAAAACACAGCACCTTTTTAACGGCTTGCAACATTTTGTACTTTAACAGAATCATCACCTCTGCTTATCCCAATGGTGGTGAAAAGCAGAGGCTCATTTTGGAAATCACCTCTAGAGAATAGGAATAATTCCAACATGGAATGTCTTCGCATCACCTGCCATCAGTGTCTTTAAAATAGGTGGACCTGCTCATATATATATAAATATAGATGTGTGTGTGTGTGTATGTATATATATATACATACATATATACATACATATATATAGATGTGTGTGTGTATGTGTGTGTATGTGTGCGTGTGTGTTCCTCTCAGTTCAAAGATCAAACTCTAAGCCTGAAGGGGTTAATTAAACGTGATTCTCCTTTGAAAGGATGAACGGCCCATTGAATCAGGAATGCCCAATCTGAGAAGTGCTTGTGGTTGCAGGGGGGAGGGGAGACTTCCTTGTCCTGCTTTCACTCCTGCTGCCCCAGCTGCCTCCTCATTGCAAGGAGTTGTTGGATTTGGCTGGAGGAGGAGAGGGAGAGAAAGAGAAAAGAGGAGTTTCTGTATCATGCGCCTGGCTCTGCTGTGCAGGCGTGGAATCTAAGTTTCCAGCACACCTTCAACATGAGAGAGACTTGCCTTAACCAAAGAGGGGGGGATGCTGCTCTCTGTAGCTGCTGGATCATAAGGGACTGGAAACATGCATGAGGCAGACTTGTAGCCTGGCTGGATCTGGGCTTCCCTTGGCAGGTGCTTGACTGGTGCGCTGGCTGCAGAAGATGAGTGTGATGCTGTGGCGCTGGGAACAGAATAACACCACCATGAAGTTGGTAAGGGTTTCATTCTGGGGGTACACTGATGAAGTCCTTTTTGGGTCCTGTCATGCGATAACTCCATGCGGACTGTGTTTTTGTGTCATGTTTCTGTCTGACTGGAAGAGCCAGAGTTTGGCTCCAAGTAACATAACAAAGTTGCAAAGTAGAGCTGGAGTGTAGAAGCAGAGCCTAGTTTCCCAGCGGATCATCCTGTTTATATTGCAGTGCATGGCTTTGCCTGTGGTTTGATCTTTAAGCTTATTTCAAAGCAAAAATAGAAATAGGTTTTTGCTTACTTTGTTTTTCATCTTTTTCTCTCTCTCCCTCCCTTTTCCTGGATTGTCTCCATCCTCTTTCAACCTTGCAGTAATAATAATTCCTTAGGCGTAAGCATTTGGGTGCTGGGTTTGCTGATCGGTTTCTCTCTTAACCTCTCCTTCCCTATTAATTTCCCCAGGAGAGTTAAAAAGGAACAGCACCTCCTTGTTTATAAAGAGAAAGTGTGTGGCTTTCCTAGTTCCCCCCAGTGCAAATGAGATCAGGAAACCCACACATCTGCCTGTCTTTTCAAATTACTATCCATGCCCAAGATTGAAACTGCAGGTTAAAAACTCTGCACATTAGCCGCTTTTGAAAATGATTTCCAAACCTGAGCCAGCAACTGTTCTTTTTTAAAGAGTGTTAGTCCTTATCCATCTATTGGATTATTTTAAACAATTGAAATCTCACTCCTGTGCGCTTTTCACTTGAAATGTGTTTTTGATGAAGTTTAGAATTCAATACCCAGAGTCTGTTCCAAGTGTCAGGGGCCCCAAAACTGGTATTCTTGGAAATTTAGTATAAGGAATACAGAATGCTCAGCACCTTCTGAGCAGCAGCGCTTGCAAGTATGAATTGAAATGTGCAACTCTTTGACTCTCCTGTAAAATGTTTCTTCCTAAAGGACTGTTTTGAGAGAAATAATCAGTTTATGGATGGTACTGTTGGATACGAAAGCTGTTCTTTGTTGGGAAACGAGGATGGTTTCTGATTTGGCATGCATGAGTGCATCTTAGAAAATCAAATTTTTGCATTGGCAGGAAAGGGTGCCCAAGCATGGTTTGAGCTGCTGCCAGACACAGGGAGATGAGAGGTGAGTGCTATTTCAGCAGCCTGCCTGTTCATGCTCCAGAGATCAGGGAACAGGAGAAATGGGCCATGGAGGTGTACAAGCAGGCCCTTCTGACAAAACATACACATCGGAAGCACTTTTGAATGGGATGCCCAAACCAGGATGAATTTTCATGTAGTGCGTGTGAAGGATTGAGCCAGATTAATAAGTAAAGGGGGGAAAAATCAGGATTCTGAGCTGCAGGGGGAAAATGTCAGTAATCATTGCACATGTCTTCTTGCTGAATATCTTGTACACCCTGTTCTATAAGCAAACTTCACCACTCATGGAGGTCATGGAGGCACTGCTGGTTAATAAAATGTAGATTATTCATGCTTTTTCATATTTTTGGATTTATGTTATTAAGTTCATACCAAAATTGTGGAAACGAGAAAATCCCTTTCCTGACGTTTCTGTGTTTCCATCACAAATTCCAAATAGGTAATAGAGGTGTTTGAAAATGTTATCGTTTATCTTACTCATAAGTCAGTTGTGGGACTATTGTGGGACTTCTTTGAAGGATTAGGACTCCTAGGACTTAGAACATGGGCACTTCAGTCCCAACTTGTGTTGAAACTAGGGTTGCCATGATTCTCTTCCATAAAATTAGGCAGGGCCCGTGTCAAACTTGCCAGTATGAGAATGCAATCCTTGAGAACCGGGACAGTCCCGGTTTTCTGGGGCATATGGCAAGCCTAGTTGAAACAAGCAAACTGGCTTAGCCTGTGCTGTATCCAGTGCAAGGATTGGGACTTCTTCTACACTACAGTGATGAAGGGAAGGCTTGTTTACTTCTTCATAGCAGGTCTCTGGCAGCCCCAGTAAGTCTACTCAGGCCACCACCAGAGGTGCTTCACCTCTGGCTGCGCTGTGCTGCACTCAGACAGAGACTTGGATCTGGCATAACGGCCAGTCCAAGCCCTACCTCCTGATCCCCTTCTTGCCTTTCCATGGTCTCACCATCTCCTTCCCTATAATATACCCCTCTCACTTCCTTCCTGCCTTTCTCCCACACTCCCCAGACCCTACACTGGCCTGGTACTTTTATTACACCCCCAGGCAATCATAAGTGACTTGTGCCAGCCTAACATAAAATTAGGAGTGTGCAGTTAGACTCCTTAGATGTAGGCCAATGATTCTCAAACTTTTTTGCACCAGGTTCCACTTTTAAAACAACACTCTCTCAAGAACCATGTAGGCTTACCAGACTTTTTAAAAAACAGATTTAGAAATTTCTTTATTTGTAAATAGTAGTAAGAAGAAAAAAGACCCTCTAACATTTATTTTGCCAAATTTACACATTATTGTAGGAGCGGAGCTCTTTGTGGTGTAATTAGCTGCAACAGAATCAGATTTTTCAATAATCTCAAGGTTTGAAGCAATTGGTTATCTGATCTGTGCATCATCTTTTGGTGACCTACCAAAAATAGGTCATGACCCATCAGAGGGTCTCAACCCACAGTTTGGGAATCACTGAATTAGGTTGTTAATGTTTCTTACTGCCCAGAACTAACACTTTTAGAAATAGGTCAGGCAACTGAGGCTGACATCCTGAGGCTGACATTCTATACACACTTCCCTGGAAGTAAGCCCTACTGAACACAGTGGGAATTGCTCCTGAGCAACATGCATGGTATTATATTGTGAATGACATTCCCTTCTAACTATATTTGATTTTTTTCTTTCAAAAATGGGCCAGAAGTGCTTTAAAAAGTGTATGTACTCCCCATGAATACTAAGGATATCCAGGAGGCACTCATCATCTGTCTTCTTTGTGTGGGCTCTAGAAGAATCCCAAAAGCAGTGGGATGGCTACAGATCATGTAGCCTAGCACAAAACTCATAATGTCACCCCAGAAGTAGTTGCCCCAGAAGTAATCCCCAACAACAAAATAAAATTTGATTAACAGCCCAGTCCTAAGCAGCTCTCCAAAATAAGCCACATTATGTTCAGTGGGATTTGCTCCCAGGAAAGTGTGTGTAGGATTGCAGCCTAATTGAATGAAATGAAAAGTGTGCCCCTAATTGGTTAGACACACTGTGCTAGGTCATTTATCCCTTGTCTCCCTGTGAAAAATTAGACAAGTACTACTTAGAAGTGCCTTTTTAACCAGTTAGCAAAGGTAACTAACCATCAGTGACTTTTCAATTATACAGTGGTACCTTGAATAAAGAGCATCTTGAATAAAGAGTGTTTTGTATAAAGAGCAAAATTTTCTCAGAAATTTTAACTTGCTTAATAGGCAATTGTTCAATAGGCAATTGTATTTCTGGATATTCTGGATATAAATGGATATTCCAGTGTGGTTTGTTTCATTATATTCTGCCTTAAATTACATTTTCAATCATATATAACATGATGGTTGTATATTTCATACATACCTGCTTTTTTACAATTGTAGCAACTAGTGTCAAGCTCAGCTTGTGGCCTCCTAAAGCTAACCAGTGCAAATCTTACGCCCTGCAGCCCCCTAGCTACACTACTGCCCAAAAGTTCTGAACTTTGAGACTAAATGATTAACAGATACTTTAATAATGCTCAGTGTTTAGTGAGCTCAACACTGTGTGGAGTTCTAGCAGTGGACAATTGATAAGGACACCTTATACTGATAGCGAGAAAGAAGGAAAAAGGGAAAGGGAGATCTGGGCTTAGCCTAGGTTCCAAATCACCTTTCTGCTACCTTCAGCGGTAATGGCCTCTGTGCCTCTCAAAGGGCAGACTGGCCACCTCTATGGGAAAGGGATGAAGAGCAGTCCTTATAGTTGTACCTCTTTTATACTGTGAAATATTTCTAATTTCCAGTGGACTGAGCCTGCCTGGATTGTCATCCTTCTTGCCGCAGGGGACATGCTGTTTTCTGGAACAGTTTCTGCTCCTTTGAGCTTGCAGGTCAGGAGACAACTTCTGCAACCCTTTGCAGAGGCTGTTCTCATATATTACAAAGAATGCCTGGAGAGAGCTCTGAGAACTTGTCGGCAAGTCCAACCACCACATCCACTCAACATCTGATCGATGCAAATACTGTAGAAATGATTTTACATTTCGTGTACAAGGAACGCATGATGGGTTCTGCACTGTGTGTATGTGTGCTGCTGCACAAAATTTGCAATGACAAATGCTGTACCCAAGAAAATATTCTTCCCATGATCCAGAACACTGGATTCCCAGTATTCTAGATCACAGAAAGAATCTCTCCCTGGGCACAACATTTGTCACTGGTTGTCTTATACAGGTATGTGTAGGGGTGGGCTTCAAGTGGGTTCATGTCATTGTGATCCTGTCAGTGTGGAGGTGGGACTCTCTAGTGTGTACTGTCAGTGACTCCACAATGTGCTCTTTGTATATGGGAATGTGCAGTATGCAAATAGTTTCTGACTGTAAGATCTGGAGAACTTCACCAGGTGTTTTATCTTTATAGTATTGCAGTGATATGAGAAGCTGCATCTGTAGTATTTTCCCTCTTTTGCTTCTCTTAAAAAGTACTAGAGCCCCCTCATAGGGTGGATCTAGATGCTTTCCTCCTTGGTTCGGTCCTTTGAGGTCCCCTGGTGTTCTAATTTCCTCTGCTTTTCTACTCCCTACCTGCTAACAGTCCTTCATTTTCTTGTTTAAGTCCTCTAAGACTTTTGGCTACCTCCTTCATACATCCTGTCTGAAGATTCAATGTGAGGTTTAGACCTAGCCAAGCGTACCTTTCACTGCCTTCAAATAAAACTGTCTAGAAATATTCCATGTCTCTAGTTGAAGAGCAAGCTAGACAATACCAGACAAGTTGTGTATAACTGATTTTTTAAAAGAAATTAAAACCATACTTTAAAAAAGGAGTTTGATCAGACATTTACTAGTGCATAATCATTTAATCTTTGATTATTTTCCTAATCAAAATTGGCTGATGGGAAATTATTCCTTTCCACGGTAGAAAAGAGACAAAAAGAGCCAAGAGGCCTTCTCCCCATCTGACATTGCTTGGTTCTTAATGGCAACTTCATGTGGTTGAGTTGCATTTTTTTAAATTGGGAGAAAAATTAATGTATAATGCTGACTTTGGCTCTCATTCTCCCTAAATTAGGCTGCAATCCTAATCTCCAGTTTAGCTAGTCTAAGACCCAGCATAGGTCCTGTGCCGGTATGGGAGTGTCACAAAAGTGCCATAAGGCACTTCTGCCCCTTTTCTGGGGGGGGGGGGATGAGGCCAGTTCACAGGCATGTACCAATATCCCTCCACCATCACAGGAAGAAATGCTTGGTGAGTTATGTTTGTGGACACTGAGTAACATCAGTAACTGCAAAGAAGGCAAATGCCATTTTAGGCTGCATTAAGAGGACTGTAGCTTCCAAGTCACGAGAAGTTCTAGTTCCTCTTTATTATGCATTGGTGAGACCTCACCTTGAGTACTGTGTTCAGTTCTGGGCACCTCACTTTAAAAAAGATGCAGCCAAACTGGAGCAAGTCCAGAGGAGAGTGACAAGAATGATCAGTGGGATGATCATTGCGAGTCTTGCGAGGAAAGATTGGGGGAACTTGGGATGTTCAGCCTGGAGAAAAGGAGGCTGAGGGGAGACATGATTGTCCTCTTCAGATAACTGAAGAGCTGTCATAGGGAGGAAGGGGCTCATTTGTTCATAGGTGCTTCTGAAAGCAGAACTAGAACCAATGGGTACAAACTGCAAGAAAGGAGATCCTGGTTGGATATCCGGAAAAAATTCCTGACGGTTCAGGCGGTTCGGCAGTGGAACAGATTGCCAAGGGAGGTGGTGGACTCTCCCTCACTGGGGGTCTTCAAGCAGCGGTTTGACAAGCACCTGTTGGGGATGATCTAGGAGGATTTCCTGCTGCAGGCATGGGGTTGGACTAGATGACCTACTAGGTCCCTTTCAACTCTAGGATTCTATGATTCTATGATCACATCAACCAAGCCATAATTACCAGCAGCAAACCAATCCTTTGTTGCTTCTTTTTAAATTAGTTCTGGTTCATGGATCAAATGATGCTCAAAAAGATCTCCCTTTGGAGAGGTTTTACAATTGCTTGTACTTTGTGTGATACACGTTTAAACTCCTGTTTGTCATAGTTTTATTGGCTTTCACAAGAATGCAAGGACTTCCTCTGTCATCTTTCATGTTGCCACGCTTGGTCTGCTGTAAACATCTTTGTCTGACTTTATTAGATATAGCACAGAAGCTACAAGTGCTTTTTATAAGCATTTGTAGTTGGTGTGCATGCCATAAGCTTCCTATTGGATGATTTACTCTATAGTTAAGTGTTTTAGTGGCTGTCCTTGGCCAAAGCCCTCAGGGGTTTTCCCCTCTGTATCCATTTTTGTTGACTTATTGGCTAGTGAAATTATATTGTTGTGGTTGTGGTAAATGTTCTCTCTCCCCTTCAGCAGTGTATGTCCTGCTTGCCTTATTTAAAAGAGAGAGGGATGCAATTGCACAGCATCCAGCCTATCACCGCAATCCTAACCATGTCTACTCAGAAGTAAACCCCATTGTGTTCAATGGGTCTTACTCCCAGGAAAGTGTCTTTGGGATTGCAGCCTATAGGCACAATCCAGAGCAAGTCCAGCCTGCTCTGCCTTAACTGCTCTCTCCTAACTATTCTGTATCCAGAGCAGAAAGTTATGCTGCATCCAAAGAGTCAGGAAGCCTGGGCTGCCCTAACTGCTCCAGCGCATGCTAAGTAATTGACACATGGAGAGGACTTGCTCCTAAGGAGACACCCCTCAGATCACACTGAACAAGGAACAGCTGTGGTGCCTACAGTGGTGACACGACTCTGCGCATCACCCGGTGCGGAAGTCTGTGAGTCACCTCTGGGAAGCGCACACCCCCTACCTGGACTGTGCAGTCGCCAAAGTTGGCTCCTGCACAGTTGTTTCTGAAGCCAACTGGCTTCAGAAAGAGTACTGGGCAGGCACCATCTCTGACACCTGCGCAGTACTTTTCTGAAGCCTTTTGGCTTCGGGGGAGACTGTGCAGGCGTCAGAGTTGGTGCCTGTGCAGTACTCTTTCTGAAGCCATTCGGCTGCCACTCTGCCTCCTGAGTGAGACCGAATGGCCGTGCAGAGGTGCAGACTTCCTCCACTCTAAGGAAGTCTCCTCTGAAGCTGTTCTGCATGCTCAGTCTGTTTCTGCGCAGTGCACCTCAGCTGGCCGTTTGGGCCAGCTCCGAGGACAAGTGGCAGCTTCTGGCTGCTGCTCCGCCTTGGAGCAGGCCTGAATGGACGCTGCCTGGGGCCTGCCAAAGGACAGTCAAACTCCTCTGGTGCATCACCCCATATGGAGCGCATCACCCAATGCAGCCCATACCAGCCGCACCAGTCTGGTGACGCCACTGGGTGCCTGCCTTATAAGGAGTCCCTGATGAGATGCCAGTACATTCTACAGTGAATACAAGGGGCTTCTTGGAGTGGCCTGCTGTATGCTGAGGTTTGTGGGCAGCCGTAGTTTGTTCCATATCCTGAGGTTGAGAGGCAGGGGTTGCACCTAGGATGGCCAAGAACTCAGATTTTTGGTCAACACTGCCATTCTTACTCGGGCCTTATCATGGACCCCTATGGGTCTACTCATTACTATACCTGCTCCTGAGATGGTATATCTCTGAGGAACTGGAAGAGGGCATTTCTGCCTTGGAAACAGGCTCTGGATACAGAGTAACTGCTCTGCCCTAGGCAATGCTAAACATGCCCTCAACAGGCCTCTCCTGAACTGCTTAGGGCAGAGCAACTAGGACAGAGCAGGTCTACCTCTCTTAGAGCACCCTATGTTGCCTGGCTCTGCCCTAAGCCTTTTCCAGAGTAACTGCGGTGGAGCATCTTGCTGTTGCTCCACCCTAGTGATAGATAGGGAAACCCAAGGGCTCTTATGTGGACAGATTAGTTGCTCTGGATTGTGCTGCCAGTTGAAGATTTATGTATACAGATCTATGTACAGGATTTTCAGCTATGAACAAGATTTTCAGTGTATTAAACCAAAGTTTCCCATGACTTCTGAGAAACTACGGTTTGAATGCTCACAAACCAACACACTCATTCACAGTATAAGAAAGCACAATTGGGTATGCCATGGACTCAGAATCGGTCATCTATACTGGGATACGGTTTCTCTTGACTTTGGGCTAGTTTTATGTTAAAATTCCACCTTCCTTTGAGTTCAAAAGGCTACTAGAGATGTTGGGGCCACAGTTAGATTTGAACTAGGTCCCCACAAACAATATTAAGCTAGATTAGTGATTCCTGGGTATTTTAGCACTGAAACCCACTTTTTAAATTGGCTCTTTATTGGGATCCACCTAGCAGTTATGGACCTGTCCATCATCAAGCATCAGGATGCAGGTCCATGACACTGCCGCTCCCGCATCATGCTACCTTCTGCTGAGATACCTACCCAGCAAAACAGATAATTTTGGTGGTCATTAGGCAGATGCCTGGTTTACGAATGCCAAGGGATATGGCTATAATGGTGATTGACCAGCAGTGCTTCCACCCAGTATCAGGTTGTTTAATCATTAATGCACAGTGTAATCTGCCTTCTCAGTTTCACAACCTGCCAAAATTTGAATTGTGACTCACTGGTGGGTTCCAACTCATATGGATAAGACAGTTTATATAGGCCGGTTTCATATGTACATATGAACAGGACTATAGCTTAACAGCAATTCTCCTAAAAAATGGATTCTTTGTTTTATAAGGTGTTCTAAATCTCTTTTCAATTGGGCTGAATGCACCTAATAGGTGCTTGAGAAGCCAACACTGTATACATAAAAGTGTTTCTCAAACTGTAGGTTGGGGACCACTAGGTGGGATGCAAACCAAGTTTGGTCCCCATTTATTTCTGTGTGTACTGAATTTTTAATGTATTCAACTTGATGCTAACTTTGGTATGTGACTGCGTTTGGAAAACGTTATAGAACTGTGCTTTAAACTGACTTTAACTGACTTAACTGTATATTCTTTTAATAACGGTAGTCTATGCTTATTCCCAATTATGTCTGAACATAATTGCCATCTTTGGGATGTTTGAAGAATCCCCCCCCCCCCCAAAAAAAAAAAACAAAAACCAATCAGCAACTGCTTCTGGTCCATTTACATCAGAGAAGGATCTGGTACCATTTTGCAGAGAAGGATCTTTCTTAGAGCACAATCCTAACCATGTCTACTCAAAAGTAAGCCCCATTGTGTTCAGTGGGTGTTAATCCCAGGACACTGTCTTTATGATTGCCGTTCCCGTCCATCTGGACAAATCCAAAATTGACCGTCACCTTGGGGTGCTTTGTAGGCAAGGCATATGTCTTTATCATTGAGCTATAACCCCATCCTCAAGCAGTGGCCACCAGTGCGTACCTTTTTTCTGTTAAATTGCTTTTCCTCCATATTACAGTTTCATTTATTAAACACATATGTTTGTTATTTCTTCCTCCTCATTCTCAAGTTGATATAGATCATGTGCTCTTGTTCTATCAGTTTCTGGCATATGAAGATTGATTGTTTGCTAGCTCCCTAGAGATACTATTATCAGTTATATCCCTGCAGTATCTTGTTTCATATATTATTGTATATTGTATTACAATAGTAATTCTGTCTTTTAATGTGTGCATTTGAAGCAAATACAGACAATTAAATGCAGCAGTGATTAATTTTGTTCTTGTGTGGAACAGCCATGCTTCCTTTGAAACATGATCAAGGTTTATATTATCACCTACTATCAGTTTCCATGTAGGAAGATAAGCTTTTCATGGAAAAACTGTTTAGGTGAAATTCTAGACAAAGCAAACATAATGATCTTTCTATGCCTACAAGTGGTATTAATGGGAGACCTGACCTTTAATCATACTGATAACCTGTTATTCTCTGAGACAGGGCTGCATTTATAATTTCATCTGAAATGCAATTATTGCTTAGATTCAGTTCCCAAGTGCTAATAGTGCCGCATGTTCCAAAGGGTATGATGGGAATATGTGCAAATGGCTCCCCTATATTGCCACTGAAACCTCTCTCTGGGGAAGATCAAGGCACTGGCCCTTTCTGTTCCCAAGACTTTCAGCTAGCTGTGAGCTGGAAAAAAAGCCCACTCTTGGTATATTGTCATGCAAATGAGTACTGCCAGTTTTCCTCTTCATGTCTTGAATCACCTTATCCAGCCCCAGCACAAACCCAACAGTATTTGATAGGATTGCTGTGGGGAATAGGAAGTCAGGCCCTACAGAATTGGAGACAGGTGACTTTCCTCTGAGATACTTCTGTTGTAAAAGTAGCACTTTAATGCTACGTTTTTCCTGTCCGCAAAGCCACCCGCTGACACTGGCCTCCTCATTGGGTAGCATCTGATGTCACCCCAAAAAACTTTCTTTGGGAATCATATGGATTAGCAAAGGCCCATTATTTTTCCCTTTTCTAAGAATGACTAATGGCTGTTTATATCTCTGAGTGCCAAAATCTTAAATCAGTTGTTTATCAGAAGGTGATAATGAAATAATAAAAATAGATTGGTATAGCTACAACAGTTAGCTATGTACACATTCAGTTTCAGATTTTTCCATTGAAATAGCGGAAGAAGCATGTTCTCCCAAGGATTTCAGAGGGCTTTTGATACACATTTTTCTATTGACTTAACAGAAAATGTTGACTTTCTCAAGTTGAAAAGAAAAAAGCAAAATTAAATGGCAGACTAAAATACAGTACATTTTGAACATCCCTTATTCAAAGGCTGGGACCAGAAGTCTTTTGGATTTTTCCGTATTTCTGAATACTTGCATACGTTGTATACACTGGAGAGAGGGCTCAAGTCTAAATAATTCATTTTTATATATCCTTTATACACATAGCCTGAAAATAATTATGTATGACATTTTAAATAATTTTCTGACTAGAACATAGCTTGTGATTTATTTGAGGCCAAAAAGTAAAAAACCTATTGACATTCAAAGTTCCATATTTTGGAATATTTAATTTTTTAGAATTCTAGATCAAAGGTTTTCAGCCTGTATAAACAACCCATAAAGAAAACTCATATATTTAATTTATAAACATCAATGTTAGAACGTGAAATTAATGGGAAACCATCTTCCAGTTGGCAATCTCAAGACTTGACCCATTTCAACACATGAGAAGCAAGACTCCCAGTTATGGATGACACAGATCTCTGAGTTGGGAAACAATGTATGATCAGTGACAAAAGGTTTTCATTTGAGGTTGGATATTAGTAGATACAGTGAGATTTGCAGGAAGAAACAGGCAGGAGTTCCCATAACAGAACAACTGAACAGCTGTCAGGGAAAAAATGTAGCCAAAAATCAGACTTGCAAACTCATAGGAATCAATGGCCAAGGATCTGTTTTGGAGACAGACTTCTGAAAGTTCAGATAGAAATAACTAGACAAGAAGTGGAACATGGAGCATCAGCTGTCAGCAAAGAGAGAATTCACACTGTTGCATGATTAGCACCTGTCACCAGGGTGTCTCTCCAGTCACTACTGCTTAGCATTTCCTACATAACTTCCTTCAGGCTGAGGTTTGTCTTTGACAGAGAATTGTAAAGTGTTACAATTTAACACTTAGGAGCTCTCATTCTTATGTTGCTTAGCTTTGCCATTCAGATAGTTCACACATACTTGGTTATGCTGATACGGGCATGCCTAGGTATCCATGGGGGCTCTGTTCTGGAATGTCCTGCAATTAAGTGAATATCAGAAAAGGGTCCACCACTATCTGGAGGTGAGGAAATATCAGCACCTCTTGCCTCCAGAGAGTCTTCCAAGCCTAGAACAGGCAGTGCATGTCCACCTGTGGCTTCTGCCAAGTTTCAAGTGAATTTTTTAATGGGAAAAATGGAAGTGACATTTTTAATGCCTTATAATTTAAGGACTTCTAATGCCTTTTAAGGCATTAAAAACTGACTTCCATTTTTCCATAAAACTAGAATTTGCTTTTTTAGTCTTTGTTCGGACACCACATCTAAGAGCCCCAGCCTCGGCCCAAAGAAGGGCTGTGGGAATTGGGAAGGTAGCAATGAAATTCCCAGGATTGCACTGCTGCTGGGGCAGGGGGCTTTTCTAAAATTTACCTCCTGGGTTATGAGGTGGTGGAGGCTTTGGGGCCTGATTCTCCTCCCGGTTCTGCCTATCCTTGCATTGCTCACGTTACTTACCTGAGCCAGCAGCCAAGGGTTTAGAGACACGGACAACATAAGCCTCCCTGTTTCCACACCTTACTCTAATGTTGTTGCAAATTACTTACCCACACACTTGCAAGAGCTAGCAGAGGCATGGCAGTTGCGGTACCAGCGCTAGCCTTAAGTAGGATTGTGCTGTGCCTTAGCCAAGGCATAAGAAAAATATCAGGTGAGTCTGCTGGCATGGGAAAAAGATTACAGATATTATTCTAAAAATAATTTGGTTAGGAGATTGCACATCCTTATCTGGTTGATAACAGGAAGTTTCTTCTTAATTCCCTGCAAGAATTGCTGCTTTTACATACAAAAACTAACATATTTGAATGTTTTAGGGCAATGAGCAATTTCATTTAATTTCATTTCTAAATTCCACAATTTATGGAATTGTGTGTGGTATGCTTTGTATGTGTTGGCTCTTTGACAATATAAATCAAGATAAATTTAAATGAAAACATCTCTCCTATCCATTTAATACAGGGATAATCCAAGCAGTAAAGTGAACGGATAAATGTAGAGGGTGAATTATTATATTAACATCAATCAGAATAAGTGGAGAAGATACTTGTTTTAAAAAAACTTTCTGAAGCACAGTATATCAAATACTTTGAGAATTAAGAGTGTCTTAAATGATTACTCCCCATCTCTTACTGGCTTCCAGCAAGGAGAAGAATGAGGAAGAGCAGGACTAATTCAGAATATATGCCTGACCTCTTAGGGAGCCTTGCACTTTCTTTTCATAGGGAAAAAATGTTGGAGATTAAGGAAGGAAACTGGGTGGAATACTTTTTGAACCAACTTGTTTTGCTAAAGAAAGGCACATTTAGTAATTTGAAAAAAAAAATTATGTAAGCAACATGATGAAATAAATTTTAAGGTAGAGGAAATCTGTGTCGTTTTCTTAAAAATGGAATTAGATAGTAATTTATTTAAATTGTGTCAAAACATATGATGTGATTTATGCAGATATTCAGCTTGTGTTTGGCTTTTTGGGGGAGTTTATGATTTAGGTGAACACATTTTCTAAAATATTTCTCATGAGTAGCAGCTGCTGTTTTGTGTTCTGTCTGAAGGCTAGCCAGATTTCTTCAGCCATGCAAAGTGGGGACTTTTTCTTGCAGTCAGAACACTTGCCACAAACATAGTTTGCCACAAACCAGGATTACCATAATTCTCTTCCACAAAATCAGGACAAGACCCCCTGCCAAACTTGCCAGTATGTGAAGGACATCCCCAAAAACTGGGACAGTCCTGTTTTTCCAGACATATGGCAACCCTATCATGAACTGCATTGCAGCAATCACAGGTTGATAACCATAATCACTTCATTAACAAGCTTTTATGAAGGTAGGAGGACTAATAATATAGGCCTGCAGCAGAGTTCTTCCTAAGCAAAAGGATCACATAGCATACTAACTCGGTTGAACTTCCTTCTGAGTAACCATGCAGTAGAAATGGTTTTCAGCATTTTGAGAAGTATCAATGCTTTTGTATAGCTTTGATATAACACACACTTTATGACACTGGCCCAGGCAAAAGGGTAGGATGGAAATTCATCAGCATTTAATTACATTTCCAGTGATATATAATATTACTAGCAAAAACGTACCCGCCTTGCGGGAGTAAAATACTGCCCACCCCATCCAGTCTGTGTCCTATTCCCCCATTTGCACAACACCCCCATGCGCATCATCCATCCAAGCGCATCAACCCTAGCTGGATTCAATCATATCGGCTCTGCCTTTCCATTGGACTATTTCAGTGGCATGGAGAGGGGGGATTTGCTGCTTGGGTAGCAGCCTATCCTCCATAACAATCTAACCCAGGCTTTCGTGCTTCGCATGCAGCGTATGCAATGCCGAGCATGATACCATAGTCTTTCAAGACTGACAGAGGCCTGTACCTTTTCTTAACATTCCTGCAGTGAAGATCGTACAACCTCTTCAGTACTGCCTGCTTTGTATATTTGAAAGGAATTATGTGATTTTAAAGGGATGTATGCTATGTTTGGATGCTGAACCTGAAATATTGCTATAAATAACTTACGAACTTTTCTCTTCATACAAGAGTTAGCATTCATTGTGACCAGCCTCCTACGTGTATGAAATCAGACTCATCCTGCTCCTTTTCAGATTAACCTTTGCCATTACATCAGTAAAGAGTGATGACTCATGTAACTGGATATAATAGGCATCAGATAACCCTTCCTGTTTTGTTTTTCTAATCTCTTTTGAGTCTGCAAACAGAAAAGTGCAGAAACTGGAAACATTTCAATAAATAAGCAGCCAAATTCTAAATGCACTAATTCTAATTTAGTAGAAAGCTTGCACAATCAGTTGAATTTGAGTATCCTTTCTATAACAATGGGTGACCATGGCTGCAATCCAGAGTAACTATGGGACATTTTACTACGTGGCTGCAATCCAGAGTAACTATGGGACATTTTACACCAACGTAGTTACAGGGCCACCTATGGGAAATGCATAGAGAAATACATCTTCCCATAGTTTCTCTGGATTGTAGGGTCTATGTAATGGAGGACAGTGTGCCTCCACCTTTAACCATTCCACAGAAGAGGAAATTCAGGCAGGTTTAGTTTATCATAGAAGGGTTTAAAAAGCAGCACCTTCCTCAATTCCCTCTTCTATGCACTGGTTAAAGGTACAGGCACTCTGCCCTCCACTGCATATGGTCACCCTGAACAGTGGTGTAAGATCTGCTTTTATATGGGCTTATCTCCAAACCGTGCTGTAATACCTATCCATCTCTTTCCTCTGGAAAGCCAAATCAAGGAAGATCCTTCTCTTGCTGGTCTCATCATCTAATTTCTGCACTCTGAAGTGTGTGTGTGGGTGGGGGGGGGGGGAATTGGCAGGTAGATGAGGGATTGGTGGGTGTATTTGCAAGGAACAGTTGTAACTCAGTGGTAGAATACCTGCAGAAAGTCTACAGTCCAAACCCTGGCAACCTTGGTCTAAAGCAGAGGTGTCCAAACTTCTTGGCAGGAGGGCCACATCATCTCTCTGACACTGTGTTGGGGGCCAGAAAAATTTATTCAAATTTGAATGAATTTACATACACTGTAAGTGTATTAGAGACAGATCTAGAGGATTAGAACTCTTCCCCAAAGGCTGGATGGAAGGTCTTGCCACGCACCACGATGGAAGGTCTTGCCGTGCACTTGTTGTGAGCCGCATTTGATCCCTGGGTTTGGATATCCCTGAGGGTCAGGTAGAAAATAAAGGGAAAGACCGCCTGAGAATTTGGAAAGTGGCAACCAATCTGGACTAGAGAGGCTATGGTCTGATTTGCAACTTCTTCATAAAGCCACTTCTGCCAAACAACACACCTTAGAAGTAAATTGGATGTCTGCCACCAACTGCATTTAAGATGGTCAATCAGTATTGACTTGGGCTAAGGGTATTAGGAAATAGCACACCTGATGTTTATCTTGATTCTTTTCAAGGAGAAGTTGAAACTTGTTTAGATGTGAGTTTTAATGACAGCAAAGTTTGGATTTTATTGTTGCTGCAAGGATGTCACTACAGACATGGGCATTTTTTTGTGAACCGTTGCCAAATGAAAACATTCATGCCCTGGTCTTGTTTTACTTCATGTGTTTTTTTAATTATGTATTTTTTGCTTAATGCTGCATGAGCATAGTTCACTTCTGCTCTGTACAAACAGAGTCTGTGAAGCTTGTGACTCGGACTGAAAGATTACAGGTGGAGGATTTAGCAGTGTTTGTTCTTATGCTTTGATCTGTTGACTACAACTGCATGGATAAATCGGGAATAGATGGTTATATCAATGTGGTATTACTTCCAGGCTGTTTTAGGATCAATTACATATCCTAACAGAGCAGATCACTAGGGACTAGACAGACCACATGACAGTGAAATAAGTTGGGTTTTTATGGCTTAATTATCTGTTAAAACCATTATATAAGAAAAAGCATACTTGAAATCAGACACATATCTGTCTCACCTGGAAAGTGGGGCTGTAGATCTGGGGCAGTGGACAGCAGACATATAGTGACATTGGGTCAGATAAGGCCAGCAGACCTGCACTTCCAGAAAGGCAGAGTGCTGATACCGTCGTTGATCATGGGGAGCAACCTGGAGAGAAGCAATAACAAGGACAATCCTAAACATGTCTACTCAGAAGTAAGCCCCATTGTGTTCAATGGGTCTTTCTCCCAGGAAAGTGTGTTTCGGATTGCAGCCTGAGCTCTCCAGAAGCAGGAGGCTCTCACCATTCTAATTTCTGATCCAACTTGAAAGACATTTAGGCTGCAATCCTAAAGACCCTTTCCTGGGAGTAAGACCCAGTGAACACAGTGGGGCTTACTTTTGAGTAGATATGGTTAGGATTGTGCTTTTAGAAAAAAATCTTTTAAATGAAATGGGGAGGGAGAGAATGAGTGTTTCTTGGGGGAGTGAAGTAAGAGTGATGCTTGCGGAGGCAAAGTGTGATGACAGGTTGGAGGGAAGAAAATAGGGCTACCCTCCTGGATTTTACTGCTGTCATGTATGCCAGTAATTTGTAACATTGCACATGAATACACAGTCTGCACACTATTCAGATTACGCAGAATGCACACATGATCCAGCTGGACAGCTATGACAGCTTTAGAAAATTTTGGGTTCTTGGCTTTTGGGTATGTGTGATTTGGCTATGAGGGTTGTGGTTATAGATATCATATAGAGCTTCTGAATTCCAAACTGTTCCACTACACCAGCGTTTCTCAAAGTGGGGGTCGGGACCCCTTTGGGGGTCGCCTACAGCTTTCCTGGGGTCACCTAAAGACTCCTGGTGCAGGGGGCCAGGTCAGGCTTGCTAGACCTCCAGCTGTAGCTGCGCACGCACTGGAGCTGACTGGCAGCCTCAGGGCCCAATCCTATGTATGCCTACTCTGAAATAAATCCCATTATAGTCAGGGGGGCCTTTACTCCCATGCAGATGTGGATAGGATTGCAGCCTCAGGGCCCAATCCTATGCATGCCTACTCTGAAATAAATCCCATTGTGTTCCATATGTGCATAGAACACACATTTCATTTGTAACAATGAAAATACATCCTGCATCTTGGATATTTACATTACGATTCATAACAGTAGCAAAATTACAGTTATAAAGTAGCAACAAAAACAGTTTTATGGTTGGGGGTCCCCACAACATGAGGAACTTATAAAGGGGTCATGGTGTTAGGGAGATTGAGAACCAATGCACTACACCCTAGAAGACTGAGGACACAATCCTAAGATTTGGCCTAACCCTCCCAGGAGAGGGGCAGAAGTGTCTTACTGCACCTTTCTGACCCCCCAGGTCAGCAGAGGACTTATGCCGGGGCTTAGGCCAGCCTAAGTGGAGTTTAGGATTGCAGCCAGAGTTTTGGAACTGAGCCTTGAAAAACTGGACCCAAGCCTCAATCTCTTTTCACTCATTAGGTAGCTGTATTGGACAACATGGATCATCAGATTCCATTTCATACCTGTAGACTGAATCGTAATCTACTTTGTGCAAGGTTTCTCTGAGGATTATTGAAAGAGAACTCATTGTAAAATAGGTATATTATCTGTTGATGTCCAAAATTATTAATGACAATTGAGATTTGTCTTTACTTGTGTGTATTTTAAGGAGACGTGCTCTAGAATAGCCATTTTCAACCACTGTGCTGTGACACACTGGTGTGCCACAAATGGTGCGCTGTGGGAATTCACATGGAGAAGCTTTCATTAATAGGGCCACTGGAAGGCATAAGCATCTTACTGACAGTTTGGTATGCCTTGTCAATTGTAAAAAAAAATGCTACACCTTGACAATTTTTGTGTTTTATCAGTGTGGTGTGAGATGAGAAAAGTTGAAAATAACTGCTCAAGAAATATACAAATGCAGAGTTTAAATTGAAACAAGACACGAGAGTTTAAATTGAAGCAAGTATGTACATTTATGTACTTGGGAACCAGACCTGTTCCCTTGTAATGCAATCTTTTTCTGCAGTGTGTTTGAGCAGAAGGCTGGGGTTTCAAAAAGTTCATGTTCATGTAAATTTTGAACTAGTTTAGAACGCTCCTTGTGACAAGTGCAAGAAGGTTTTATCACTGCAGTAAGGATATCTGTTCTACATGGCTCCACTTTCTGCTCAAAATATGCCTTTAATGCCTTTATCTCTGTGTGCCTTCTGGGTTAATGTGGAGAATTTGCTGAGGAAGGAATGCTTATTTAGAGATAGTAATTATGTTAGGAAGCAGTCCTGCATGCCAAAGTTTAAAACTGTAAGAGAACCGATTTGAAAGGATAAGAGATTATAGAGTTTGAAGAATTAGAATTTGATGATCCATTTTTTTTTCCTGGCAAACCCTTCAGACCTATATGCATTCGCTAAGAAGTATGCTATTTTGACATGCATTTGATTTAATTAATGAGTATATGTATAGATCTATAACTGTACTTCAAGGAAGGGAGCCACTGCTTTTCCCTACAGTTTGTAGGATTGCCTGAAACTATTATCTGAATTGTCTCTTGAGTATTATTTACTTGCCCCCAAATCCAGAGTAACTATGGGAGCACATAAGAGACTTTAGATGCACCCATAGTTACTGCAGCACCTAGTGAAAACTTATGGGAAATTCATACCGGAATCCAGAGTAAGGGCACAATCCAGAATAACTACGGAAGCACGTAAGAGACATTACGTGTACCTGTAGTTACTGCACCACCTAGTGAAAACATATGGGAAATTCATATTGCAATCCAGAGTAACGTTCTTACTCCGGAGCAAGGACTCCCCGTGCTTACTCTGGATTTCACCTTAAGTTGTTCTTACACCGGAGCAAGGACTCCCCTTTACTCTGGATTTTGCTCTAAGTTTTATTGAAGTTACTGTTTAAAAACCCAGTGAAGTCTGAATGTGAACAAATTGAGCCAACTGTCAAGAACCTTGTTGAATATCTCCTCATTTGAGAGTTGAAGACTTTACATCAAGCAACTGAGCCTTTTTTTGAACATGATCCCACAATTCTGGAATGACTTATTAAGTCTTTTTCCACCAAGCCTTTCCAGTGCTCCTACTATTTCCAGAAGTAGAGAGACATCAGACTTGTACTATCTAGTTTTTGTTTTACTAGAATACTGAAGTCCATATATCAGTGGTAGAGCACAAGGTCTGCAAAGGAAAGATCCCAGTTTAATCCCTGGTATCTCCAGGTAGGGCTGGACTCTTGTCTGAATGAAGCTTTGGAGTGCCACTGTCAGTTCAGAGTAGATCTGTGTTTTCCAGTCTTTATGAGCTCACAGACTACTGAGGCAAAACCTGGAAAATCTATCTACAGTATTAATAGCCAATTGATAGCTAGTGGGTCCCTGTCCCAAAAGGGTTCACAATCTTAAATGCAAAAAGAAAAGGGAAAAGCAGACAACATGTAGAGACATGAACTGTTGCACTTTGTGACAGTTATTTATGGGGACTCCCTGCAGATTGAATTGGGGGGCCCTGAAGGCCACATGTGACCCTCAAGTCAGGGTTTGCCTACCCATGGTTTGGACAATAGTGAGCTCTATAAATACTGAGCTTTCTGATCTGCTCTGAAATGAGGAAGCTTTCAGTATCCATCAGCTAGCAGACAGGAGATGGAACCAGATGCAGAATGGGGTCAGAAGATGACCCATCTTTCAGCCATTTGGGGAGTCTTCAACCCATGAATTGAATACTGGAATAAGTTACATGTACAAGTGAAAATTAAGGAACCAATCCTAACCAACTTTCCAGCACCAATGCAGCTGCAGTGCAGCCCTTCAGTAAAGCAACAAATGTTTGAAGATGCTGTTCTACCCCCCACAGGATGCAGTGTACACCCCATAGGGATAAGTGCATCAGTGCTGTAAAATTTGAGAAGATTGGACCCTAATATCTGAATGACTGCAGATCAGGCATTCTACTGTAATCAAATCTTTATAATGGGCCAGGAGAGCTTCATAAAAAATTGTAAATGCAACAATTCAATACTTCAGTGTTACAGATGAGGAACACTGAAGTTGAGAGACAAACCCTTAGCACAAAGCCCAAAATAGCAATTCCTTTTCTCTTGTTGCATTGTCAAGATTTATGGTCTGGTTTGAGAGTCAAGTATGGGCATACGGAAGTGAGTTTTACTATTCCCATTGACACACTTTTGGAAAATTAAGGTTTTTTTAAAAATCTAAATAAAGTATTTACTAGTGTATTCTTCCAATGGGGAGTTCCGTTTATGTACTGGAACACTTTTCCAGAGAGTACATCTTTCGTGTATTTTTCTTTAGAAGATACATAATCACATTTCTTTTTGGCAATCGTGTTTTGCCTTACTTGTCTGTCATACTTTATGCTCTTACTGTAATCTGCTCTTGTTTTATGGCAAATTACTGTTGGCCTGAATCATGAGAAGATAATTTGCTCTATTCATTTCAGTGCAAATCTAATGTTGCTGCCAAAGGTAATAACTATAATCACATTTTTTAAATAGCTATTTTGAGTGATTACTTCACAACACAAAGTAAATGGAGCTAATTTCTATGAGTTGCTTGTTCGTCTCAATCCTCTTTTATTGTCTCTGCCGCATTTCTGTGTGTCCTTGAAATCAGCAGTGATTGGATAGCATCAGAGGGAAGGCGAACAAATCATTTTCAAACACTGCTCTGCCCTATTATTTTTCAATGCTTAACTGTTAATCCTTAAAGGTCAAACTATATGTGATATGCAAATATGTATTTAAAGTATCTATAGAATGATGGTGCTTAATGATCACTGCAAGTTCCAGCATGATTTTCCCATATATGATTTTTCAGTATATGATTTTTCAGATATGTTTGAAAGAATTGCACTGGCTCTAGGATGCAGCAGACTCCATAGGGTCTTGCCCCTATAATTACAAGTCAGTGGCAGGATCATCTCCTCATGCAGGCTATTAGCACAGAGAGGGTTTTGAGGATCATTAAGGTATTCTTCAAGTATTCAAGCATGGCCACAGCTGATACCTGCCCTAGGGAGGGTAAATATGCTTCCGGAACCCTATATATAGTTCCCATGGACAGTGACTAAAGGGGACAATTGCAGTGGAAAAGTGGCAGGTCAGTTCAGCATTAAGAATGTAAGAAGAGCCCTTGTCAGACCAAAAGCCCATTTAATCCATCTTTCTGTATCTCTCAGTGGAATACCACATGCCTCAAGCACTTAAGTCAACAAGGTCCCCACATGCTCTTGTGTCTCCCTTATGTCTGTCTTTAAGAGATAGGTTACCTCTAAAACCCAGAACCATATAGTCATCATGGTTTGTAACCTGAGATGGGCTTTCATGGCCACTTATCTGTGGGGATTCCATTCCAGAACTTCCCACTTATATCTGAAACTGCAGATATGGGCAAATTTTCACCCTCTCAGTCTGGACCCCATGGAGGCAAGGGTGTGCATGAGGAGGTCCCTGACCTGATACACCGATAACTGAATCTGCGGATATGGGATCTGCATATATGGTCCCCCCTTTAGTCGTCCTTCTTGATATTAATCTGCTCTAACCTGCCCCTTCTGACATAGAATTAAGCTGGTTAGGAAAGCTGAATGCAGGTAACTCCTTTCTTGTGAAGAAATCATGCACTTCTTTGTAGCTTCTGTCTAATAGGCACAATTCTAACCAATTTAGACCAGCCTAACTCACCTGGCATATCTTTCTGTGGTGGTGTGGGTCGTTGATGTTATGCCTGTGCACTGGCCTAACCCTCCTAGTAGTGGGATAGAAGTATCTCAGGGCTCTTTTATGACACAACCAGGTCAGCACAGGACTTATGTTGGGACTTATTCCAGCCTTACTGGCAATTAGGATTGCAGCCTAGGGCTACTTCATCATTGATGTGGTTCCTTAAAGTGAGTTTTCAGAATGAAAATAGCCTATGAATATGAGTTCTGTTTATTACAGCCATTTGCAGTTTATTCAATTCTGTGTTACTTGACTACAGTCCTGTCTTGGGGATGAATGGCAAAACCACTTCAAGTATCATATCAAAACTGGAGCAGGATTTAAAAAGCTACGGTGTTACATTTTTAAGCCTGGTGAAGCAAGACGGAAGGCCGTTTATCTGTCCCTGTTCCAGTTTCCCCATACTAAATCCACCTTATGTCCTAAAATAACCTCCTAAAATATATCTGCTTAATATCGCTGCCACTGAAGTTCTTATGGTCAGTGAGAGATCAGTATTCTGCATGAATTTGAGTTCATGTACCTGTTTCATTGCAAAATATGGAAGTGCCCCCTTTGTTTTAGGCATTTTCAGGCACGGAGAACCCTGTGGTGCATTCCCCAGTTCCTATGGATCCCCCAGGACTGCAAGATTGTCATTGCCTTCAAAAGTCTCCAGTGCTCCTTTGGCTGGAGAGTCATGATCCACCAGTTTGGGAACCTCTGTTTATGCTAAATTTGGCCTCTTCAGGGATATTACTTATCCCTCAAATTACTAATCCTAACCTAAGACAGAAGAAGGGAATGCCCCTTTTGGAAAAGGACTTGCTGTTATAGGCTGCAATCATAACCTCCAGTTAGGCTGGCTTAAGCCCAGATATAAGTCCTATGCTGACCTGGGGGTGTCACAAAAGTGTCATAAGACACTTTTGAACCACTCCTGCGGGAGGGTTAGGCCAGTGTACAGACATGCGCTTGCCTCCCTTATGTCACCACAGGAATGGGAAGACAGTTGGATTGTAACGGCCTAGATTGGGATTGAACCCTTTGCCTACCAGTCTTTATTCCCCTGTCAAAGTGGTCTCACAAAAAAACTAGTGCTTATTAAGAATCTATATTAATGGAAAAGGATGGAGTATCTTTCCTTGCTGTCAGTACAGATTCTTATGCAAGAATTAATCTCTATTATCTTTGCACTTGTGAACCAGTTAGTCTAAAATGATGAATATCAAGAAGAATCATTGGACATCTTAGAGTACAAGGCCTCTGCCATTACTAATTTTATTTCTTTCTGAAGGCACATTCTTTGTCACATTACCCTGTTTTTAATGCATTCATATATAATATTTGTATATTAATTCAGTAGATAGTCTGTTGGTATTAATAGCGCCTTAATTCCATATGACTGAAAACGCAGCCTTTGTAGCTTTAGCCCTTATAAATAGTTCTAAATACTGGGCTGACTTTCACTTCTTGAGGATAATCTTTTGATATCCTTAATACTGAATGGTGGCAGCAGATATTGCCAGTAAGCCCTTTTGAAACTGAAATTGGGGTCACTTTGAAGGAGGGTGACTATGGGGGTTTTCCTCCTTCCTTTAACAGCCGTGCAAATGAATTCACGGGTGGGCCTCTGTTTGACATCTTGATATTAAATTGGTTAATTTTAAAGTTCACTGTATATGGTTGCAGAAACTTCTTCCATTGCTAGTGATCTCGGCAACATGTGTGTAGTTGGTGAGAAAATAAGCGTTGCTTGAGATCAGTGCCAAGCAACTAAAATTTTGCTGGGAAAAAGGAAGCTGGGCCATTTGCCGCTGTGAAATTGGTAGTTGTCAGACAGCTGTTTTCCCTGTTTAGAAACAACTCATGCTAATTATGCATAATCCTCTTGTAAGAAATCGTTGGCCTAGCGGCTAATACGCGCTGTTTATGATGTCTGTCAGTCTTCGTCAGACGCACAGCAGAAACAAAACTCATCTGACCCTTTCTTTGTTCTCCAGAGACTACAAAGGACAAAGTGAAAATTGAGTTCTTTCCAAATTCCGTAATAAAAATTTGTTCAAACAAAATGCAGAAAAATGTTGGAGTTGGTTGTTCAATTTCAAAAATTCAGTAGATTTTGACTGTCATTAATGACTGCGCTAAAATAGCAGCATACTTGAGTATTTTTCTGTGAGTTAAAGATCATGGTGGGTGATAGAGCAAAGCTTTAACTATATCTTCCTCTATAATAAACCTGATCTGAGCAAGACCTAAAGAACCAGTGACCAATCACTGAGGAGTCACCATCATTCACTAAGAGTGGAAGTGCATTGTGAAAGATGCACGAAATCCAGAAGCACCTACAGCAGCATATTAGTTGAGAGGACAACCTATCGCCAGCTAAGGACTAAAGAAGAAAAAGAAGAAGCCTGATCTGTATCAACTCTCTACCCCAGTGGTTCCCAAACTTTTTTTTTGACTGGTGTCTCTCTTGACCCTACCATAGTTGACCATAGTTTTCAGTGATATAATTTATCAGTGACACATATCTAAGAGCTATATCTCAGAAAGAAATGGGATAGAGAATAACTTGGAAATGGAGCATATTTTTCACAAGCAGAAAATCTCAAGTTAAACCTCATTTTTGGTGTTTGGAAGCACTAATTAAACGAGTTGTTGGGAACAGACATGGAAGAAAAGTAGGGAAGTCAAACAATGCAGGGCCAGATGGACCAGTTGCATAAAGAAGATTCATACTCTGGTTTGTTGGATTGGGACTGTGGTTCTAAATGAGAACCATCTCTGTCTTCAAGAGAGGGTCACAGTGCTGTACTTATACAGAAGCCTCTTCCCAGCTCTCCTGAGCTCGGGCAAGTTGGATCATGTCCTGGGGAGCTGAAAGAAGAGGTCACCAAGGACATTTTTGGAACCACTACAGAAAGGAAGTTGGGACATGGTTATGTTTTATTATTTTTAACCAGTTTTCAATGGATTGAAGAAAGCTGGACAAAAGAATTGGAATAAGATAAAGCCACTTGTTTGGTGTACTTGAGCAATAGGTACAGTTTGGGCCATTTGTAGGATAATTATTGATCTCTTTTGTAAACTGTTTTATGAACTACCTATTGTTGAAAAGATGTTTTCTTAATAGTAGTTGTAGTAGAAGTAGAAAGAGCTTTGCAGTGAATCTGTTAATATTTGTGTACCATGGACAGCTGAATCTTTTCTTATCTCAAAATATTTTTCAAATACCTTCTGCTTTAGATAAATTATTTAGTCCAATTGTTGGAGGCAGACATGAATCTATTTGCATTCCTCCTGTGTGTAATATAAGATGCCATATATATATAAAAACAGTCTCACTTTGTGGCTATAGGGAGGGCTAGAGGCCCACAACAAGTGTCCAGCATAAAATATTTAGTAGACAGATGTTTCATCATATAAAAAGTGGCTAAACAAATCTGCAGTACACAGTTCTGTACTTCAGCAGCTATCATAGATGAGTTTCTGTTTCACTCATATAGCTTCTTTGTGGCTACAGTTAATGTATTTAACTGAAACTGATTTTAAAGGTCAATTTTACATGCAACTCAATCATTTGATGATCTGACAGTGCAATCCAGTGTGAAAAATCAGCTAGACTTTTTGCAGACAAATGTTCCCAACTTTTAAAATGAGTTAAATGACAGTTATTTTCCCCTTTCTTAAAAATAAAGCTTTTTATATTGTCCTTATTCTCTCCTCATTCACATACAAACAATAGCTGTTCTTTAGTCTGGTTCTTCTTGAAAATGAGACAGTGTTCCCATATTATTTACCCCAGATATTCCTGAGATGGAAACAATACAAATTGTAGTACCACCTTCCCTTCCTCCTCTGTGCAACTTCTTGAACTCTTATTCTGATTTTGAATGGACTTACAGTGCCTATTGTGTTGACACCCTTCATGCTTGTTTAGCACTTCAAAATACTTTTCCTCTCTTCTCCCAGGGTTCTTCTTTCTTCCAACCACAAGTCTAACTATGGATAATGCAATTCAAAATATGTTTGCTCAGTATGCCCATGGTTGAGGAGCAAGCTGTTTCGCAACCGCTGTACGAATCGCCAGATTTCTCTGTGAGGGATTCAACAAGATATGATGCTTGCCAACACCATGACTCTTGAACTCCAAGCCTTGAAACTGAATGTTAGAAACCAGTGTCAGATATCCCTTATTTTAGAGCAAATTAACTAACACCAGTGTGTGATTCGTTTTCCTTGAAATGTATGGAGGGTTTAATTTGAGCCCAGACACCTGCCATCTTATAAATTAAGTGATGGAAATGTACCATACCAATAATGTAATATCATGCGTTTCTTTATGTCAGTGTCACTGTAGTCCTCCATGTCTGGTTCCAAGCCGTTTGTTATACAGGTAGTTCACCTATAACCATGTCAGTTGTAAGCATCATTTAATGCATAAAGAGTCTTCCTCATTCAAAGTGAATTATTCACGAATACACAGTATCAGAAAAAGCCTTTCAGTGTTTTCATCAGCATAGGCAATTAATGCTTAATTGACCCTGTCTGCCTTCTCCCAGGATCATGGGGTGTATGTATGTGTGAATTCATGGGTTGTGCATGTGAGTGCTTGGGTGTGTGTGTGTGTGTCTGTGTGTATGTGTATGCATGTGTATGTGAGTGCATGGAGTTATGTGTGCATGTGTGTTGAGTGTGTGAATGAGTGCATGGGATGAAAGGTGTGTGCATGTATGTGTGTGTTTGAGAGCACATGTGGAGATTGGGAGCAGTGGGGTGGGAGAGTCTGGGGGTTTGGTGTAAGAGAGGACCTATGGGGTTGGGGACAGTGCATTGGGAGAGAGCAAGGGGACTTGGGGATATAGTAAACATATGCCCTCTTTTTCCAAGACAGGTCCTCTTTTTTAGCCTTGTGTCCTAGATGGAGGGTAGCAAGTTTGACAGGGGGATCCTAGGCAGATTCCAAAGATTGAAAGGGGGTCCTGGGCTGAAATGGCCAAAGACCACTGCTGTAGAGAATTCTGAATGTATTTTAATTCTTGTGTTATACTTCTGAGAGATATTCAATAGCGAAGTCAGTTTTAATTGTTACAGAAACCACAGTCTAAATGCATTCTGGTTTAAAGAGTGTTAATGCCACAAGCAATTAACGGGCAGAATCTAAACCTGATTTATTTTGATATGCCTTCTCAACTCTAGGGACTTAAGTTGACTGGCCCTACAATCCAGAGTAACTACGGGAGCATGTAAGAGACATTACGTGTACCCATAGTTACTGTACTACCTACTGAAAACTTATGGGAAATTCATATTGCAATCCAGAGCAAATTGTTCTTACACCGGAGCAAAGACTCCACGTAGTTACTCTGGATTGCGCCCACAGTGAATGATTAAAAGATATATTTTGGGCACAATTCCAACTGTCGTTGCAGCTCTGGTGTAGCTGTGCCACTGGCATGTGCTGCATCCTGCATCCTGTGCTGCATCCTGCAGTTAGGCCTCCTCAAGGTAAAGCAATATTTGTTCCCTTAAATTGGAGTTGCATTGCCCTTGTGCAGGTGCTGGAAAATTAGATAGAATTGCATCCATACTCCTCTATAAGTTGAGAAATTTCAGTCTTAACTGTTACCCCTCAAAATCTGTGTCAACTTATCATAGGACAATGGATAAATCGAGTCATTTATGAGATCATTCGAAGAATAATTGAGAGAACATATGTAAAATGTTCCAAACAGTATTTATCCATGTGTTTTGTCCTGGCATAAGTCCTGTACTGACATGGGAGATGTCACAGAAGCCCAGAAGTAAGGCACTTCTGCACCACTACTGGGTTTGGATTAGGCCAGTGCACAGACAGGTGCTTGCCTCCGTACATCACCACGGGAATGGGACGACCAATAAGTTGTGCTGGCCTAGGTTACGATTGCACGCAAAATGATTTTAAAAATAAGTAAATAATTTTTTTCCCTGACAGTATTATTGGCAGATTTCTTGATGATCCTCTACCCTTATTTGAGCCTTTTTGTGTTTTTTTTTCCAGCAACCAGCTACACAGTTTAAAAAGTATCCATTTGTACTGTAACAACCAAATGTATTTGACTGTTCTACATGTCCCCAAAATCTCTAACTCAAAGCTAGGACAACTGATCTGACAGCAGGTTTACAATAGACAATTTACAAAGTAGACAATTTGCTGTGGTTTACATTTGTGAAACAGATGGCCAAACACCCAATTATTTGATTAGGTCTGTTATGCACCTGGAAATTAATTCAGCACTTTATTATTCTAAAACCTGTGTAATGTGCTGAACACAAGCTGACCAAGAAGATTAATGGCAACAGCATTATTCTTTGATGTAAAATTAGGAAACTCTCAAATCTGATCATAATGTGCATCTGGAAGACTGAAAAGTATATGTGACATGATAGTACACTGGTATAAATGCTGCCGCCTATTGAAGTACAATGGCTAATTTCTTTTTCAGCCTTAAGGTTTTGTTAATCTCAGCTGCCATTTGAAAGCAAAGCCTCACTGAGCCACTGCAGTCCTCACCTACTCATGTACTGATCTAATAACAAAACTGGCTTACTCCAAGTGTGTCATATCAATGTGGAAATTGTCATCCTATTTCATTTCTTGAATGTTGATCTGGTAATATTTCTTGGCATTTTTTTTTCAAAAATGGTGATCAACATTAGTCATTTATTCATATTGTAGCACCCCTGGATACTCAAAGCTGAGGAGCTACACAAGATGGTGTGAAAGTCTGGCACACACTGAACAATCAGACCATTTCTGAAATCTTCATCAATTTTTTTTTGTTTTCCTTTAGAATTATTCCAGGATTCTAATAATGATTTTCATAATCAGCTTTGACCCAGAATATCCAAAAGATTACTTTAACTTCCATAACCCATAAAAGTTAAGCTGAGTGGGCCCTTTTATTGTTATCATCCATGCATTATGCTAGAATGTACATTTAGAGCACAATCCTAACCAAGTCTATCATGTCTATAAATACTGTAGATGTAGATGATGTCTGCTCAAAGGCTTACTTCCAGGAGAATGTCTTTAGGATTGCAGCACACTGCTCTCAGTTAGAGCCAGATCTTACATTAATAACACACAGTGCAATCCTAAGCATGTCTACTCATAACTAAGTCCTACTGTATTCAGTGGGCCTACCCACAGTGTATGTATAAGACTGCAGCCTTAGTGCTGGAAAGCTTGTGTTTGTTATTAGAAGTCTCAGAGGGTTTTCCAAGACCTGGATTGGAAAGGGAGGGTTTAACTATTTCTGTGGCACATTCCTGATCCAGATTATGCTGGATCATAAACTGACCAGAGCTTCTCTTTTCCATTGGTGAAACTATTGAAATGAGCACCACATTCTTCCAAGAGAAACCGCTACTATGGAGGGGCCTAGAATCACAGTCGAGAAAAAGTTGAAGGTCATTGACCCCATGCCAAGGTTTCGATAATGATCTATGTCAAGATCATTTGTGATTGATCCCATTGAGTCTTGCCTTTAGCTTGTGAACACATAGATGTTTATGTCCAGCTCCTCCTATTTCTTGGCAACTTTCTTATTCCTGCTATGGTGGTAAACCGCTATCTGAGTTACCACTTTAGGTAGTGGCTAACATGAAAGAAACAAAACAATAACAAGCAATCAAAACCCTACACATTAAAAACTGACATATTAACTAGGATAAAACCTCTGTTAGCATTCTTTGAAGAATAGTATTTGAGGGTGGCATGTGGGAGGGATCCATTTTCCAGCCAAACTGAACTAAAATTTTTTAAGTAGGATTCTTTTAGGTACTCACTTTAAGCAGGATTCTTAATTCACTTTGTTAAGTCGGATTAGCTGTGCTCTAGAATTTGAAATATGATGAGACACTATCTTCTTATCACCCAAGTTTCATATTTAAATCTAAGAATAGCAGTGGAGTCTGCTTAGTAAACTCCAGTGCAGGACCCTAAGAGTCTGATTATATATAAAAAAATGGGTTCAGTTTTTACCAATGAGGATTCTATTTCGTCAATAGAACCTTCATTATTTCTGTGTTACACAAAAGCAATCAAAAGATTAGGCAGCCCTTTAAAAAGAGCCTCCTTGGCTATCAATGGTCGGCTTGCTTTAGCCAAGAGGCAGATCCCTCCTTTCCCCTGGAGGGCAGGAAAGATTGCAAAGTAATAATCAATTCCTAATTGCTTTGAATTCTGTGCAGGAGAATTCTTCAGGCAGGAGAAAGTTGGGCCTGTATTTCTGTCAAAGTAATGTTTTATAACTCTATTATAAAATAGTTTCAAGGATATGGGTGGGAAAGACAGAGCAAAAAAGGGTGGCATGGATTTTGGAAGTGACGACAAAACAGATCTAATTATAGATTGAAAGTATATAAGTCGCAGAGACTGAAAGTCCAGTCTGCTGGGCTGAAACAAAGTGAATACCGGTATATACTTGCACATGCTCCTACTCTTGCATAATGCTAAATCTTAAATAGCCAGGGAACCACAAAAGTAAATCAAGTTGAACCTTTTATCAAATCTTTATCAGTCTTACTGTTGCTTTCAAACTTTACCCTTCAAGACAGAAAGTTGAACGGAGGGAGGAGAGAGATTTCTCTGTTCCTACTTCTTTGAAGTTCAGTCTGTGATCTAAATGGCTAGAGAGAGACATCTAAAAATGTGGTAGTCAATATCACTAGATTGTCTTGAGTCCCATCAAGGACTGGGAAGGAAATAGTGCTATAGTTTATGTACCTCATTTTGAGTGCTGAAGGGAAAATGAAACGTACTGAGACTGAACTGCCTGTCTCATCAAGGCCACTATAAAGCACTATCATACTTTTTCTCATTCAGAAAGGGAATAAGAATTGGAGAAGACATTATGGAGAAGGTTGGGGAAAGCAGGAGGAACCATATAGATGTTAACTCTTGGTTGTAGTTTCAAATTTCTCTTGCAGCAGTAGGCGTCAGTTAAAAATCCTTGACCGCAGTATGAACTTGAGTCAGGAATATCTGGTATTTCAGATGTAAAATTGAGAAATTCCTGAACTCACTACATGATGGTGAAGAAGTAGGGAAAAGAATATATACTTGCTCAGAATGAAGGTACCTGCTTAAAAGTTATGTATGTGGAAGAACAATGTGAAAACAAGAATGTGTATGATTAAACTGAAGTTTGAAGCTATACAGTCAATATTTTCAGGTGAGGTTAGGATACAAGATCTGTGCTTGCTTTTGAATGAGCTTTAATTGTTTAATATGAATTGATGGGGACTATAGTTGCAAAAATCACAATTCAGCTCAACTAAAATGAATGCAAGTTTTCATACTGCTTCAATGAAGGTGATTCTGGATCTACTTTAATGGTGTATATTGTTAAAAGTGGTCAAGGGCAGAATAAAAATTTTGCCTCTGTATCATACGGTACATACAATAATCTCATCCCTGAGATTAGTGCTTTTAGGGGACAGGGCAAGGTGGTACAAGGAACCAGGTTGGGCCTATATGGTGAGAGGTATTGGATGCAGCACACACTTGGCTGCTCAGATTTGCACCAAGCAAATAGCTGGTGCAGATCTGAGTAGCCCCATATTCCCTTACCCCAAAGTGATCTCCAGTCTGCAGCACTGAATACAGCATCGGCCACTCAGCTTGACTGGTTAGGCATGTTAGGATAGTGCCCTTAACCGTTCAACCCTATACATAACCACTCAGTAGAAAACCCTACTGAGTTTAATGGAACTTACCCCCAGGAGAGTATGTATAGGATTTTAGGTGAAGTCTCATTAATTTCCATTAGACTTACTCATGACATAGAGCGAAATCCAGAGTAACTACAGGGAGTCCTTGCTCCGGTGTAAGAAAAATTTGCTCTGGATTGCAGTATGAATTTCCCATAGGTTTTTCACTAGGTAGTGCAGTAACTACAGGTATATGTAATGTCTCTTACATGCTGCTGTAGTTACTGTGGATTGTCGGGTTACTTTCATTTATACAGCTTGTGTTTTTAGCATGTACATTTTATGCTAATATCTTGGTGCTTTATTATTTTTTAAAGGAATGAGGCTATGGTGGTTTAGAAAGATTCTTCTCTAAACAGGGGACTTGTACATTTTAAACAGTGCTTGCAGGTTTATATAGAGATAGAAACTGGGAAAGAGAGGAGGAGGTGACAAAGTTATGTGGGCTGAAAAACCTGCATGAGCTGTACCAGGGTGGGTGTGTAAATGCAATAAGACATGCCTGACCAGGGTGCATAGATGACTCTCTACTAAATTTAACCGCAGAGGCTTTACATGCCAGCATACATTCTTCCCTCCACTGTACATCCCCTATTAAAGAAGAGCAGACTTCATTTTAAAGACTTTCCTACTTTCCTTTTAAATATTATGCCTATAAACATGAATTTTCAGGTCCAGGCATGTCAGCGAAGCTCCTTATCTTGTGTCCACTACAAAACAGTAAGCAGATTGTGGTTTCTTGTTGCTCTTTTGCTACAGTGAGATGACAGATCTTGGATTTTGGAAATCAGGTTTCATTTTGTGTGTGAGTGACTGGGCTGCAGCATAGTTCCTGCCTGTGACTTTTTTCAAATGTCATTTATTCCTTAGCTGAAAGAATAACAGCTCTCGACTAAAGGTGTGATTAAAGCATGCAAACAGCAGTGTAAAGAACTTTATTATGAGCAAGAGTGATTCTGCTACTGTCCCTATTTGTTATATAGACAGTCTGTTTTCTGGTAACTATGGGCGCAATCCACATTAACTTCGGGGAGTCCTTGCTCCAGTGTAAGAACAATTTACTCTGGATTCCAATATGAATTTCCCATAGGTTTTCATTAGTGGTGCCGTAACTACAGGTGCACGTAATGTCTCTCATGTTCTCCCGTAGGTACTCTGGATTGTAGGGTATCTCTTATAAACCACTGTTTCTGTACTACCTTTTTGGCAAAATGCCTTCAGTGTCTTTGTTTTGTACATCAGAGCATACTGCTTTTCCTTCCTCATACTCATGATGACTATTCAGGCAGCAAATGTTGCAAAACATGTTTTATACCTTTTGAATTACGGTTATTGTATATTGTGAGATGAAATATTGTTTAAAACTTTCTAAGCTTAATAAAAAACTGGGCTCGCGGAGAAAAGGAGTACATAAAAATGAATATGATAAAAAAGCCAGGGGAAATGTTTATGGTCAGTATATTAGAATTTGCAATATTTGAAAAGCTTTATTTACAGTATTTGAAAAGTATTGTGCAGAGCTGGGGCTATTTCATAATAAATTGAATGAATGCAGCATAAAGCAATATATTCAGCAGTGTTCATGGTCTCTGCTGTGAGAACTACCTTTTATATTTATTCAAATTACAAGATAAATTAGAATACAAGATAAGTTCAGAAATACATTATTACAGAATTACAAAAATTACAGCAATGCCTCTAATAGTGATGGAATGCATTCTCTTAAAGTTGAGTGCTGCTTGAAAGAGTGCTACAGAACAGTAAAGTGGTTCCCAAACTTTTTTTTAACTCCCTTGACCTGTTTTGACTGACAGCTCTTCTGCGGAGTAGACCAACTCTAGTGCTGAGTTATTCTGAGAGTAGAGGCCAATGCCCCGCATCGTGACCCTCTTAATTTCTGGAGTATGTCTGGTGGACAAGTTCTCTAGGGCTGCAATCCTAAAGACACTTTCCTGGGAGTAAGTTCCACTGAACACATTGGGGCTTACTTTTGAGTAGACATGATTAGGATTGCACCCATAGTCTTTCTTATAAGAGAGAGTCCACCCAAAGTTAACTGCAGGCTACAATCATATACGTTATATAGAGCGGCTTTTTTTTAAATGGGGATTCTGTGGCTTCTCTAGTTTTCAAAGCTCCCTGATGAGCCACGGATCACAGTTTGGGAACCACTGGTCTAATATGTTGAATTTGGATGCCAAGTAGCCCAGAATGTACAATGGGTAGAATGGCTGTCAATAATGCTGGAAGAAAAAGCATTGTAACAAATCACTGCTAATACAAGCTGTATTGACAGAAGTACTTTTGTACTGCACACAGGTTCCTGGTGCATTGGTTGACTGATCCTGTTGCAATGTAATTCAGTAACAGGTTTACAAGTTCAGAAAAAATTGTGTTCAGGAATGCACTTATGTGGATGGATGGATATAGGCAATCTCAAAATGCCAGATGCAGGGGAGGGCACCTTGATATAGGTGTCATGTTGTTTTGTGTGCTCTCTGTGGCATTTGCTGGGCCACTGTGAGGTCCTTATGTGAGGCATTCTTATGTTCTTATGAACCACTGCAAAGTCATTCAGCAGATGAAGGGTCTTCAGCCCATGAGAGTTTCTGTTTAGAGTCCTGTTTCCAATGTAGAGGCAAAGAAGATGTGATGAAAGTGGCATCTGTGATAACAGAACTTGCTGGCAAACCACTGAAAGAGTTTGTAAGGGAAATTGCTGGCCCATTTCTTGTCACCTCTTTTTTTTAAAGTCATCCCTAGGGAAATTTATTTTTGACTTAGGACTTAGTTACCCAGTTGCACCTTTTTTGCATTGCGTAGGGCTCTGCCATAAACATGAATGTTCCTGTAAGGATCACCTCTAAGTGCTGATTCTAATTTTAAGTCTAGTGTGAATCACAAAAGTCCCTTGTGGTTTTAGATAGTGCTGGGAGAGACTTGGCACTTTAATTCATGCTTCCTTTGTGGGGCTTTTTGCTGTGACTAACAAGAACACTTTCTCTCTGTCCACTTCTAATTACGGTCCTTGCTGTCAAAAGTGTAGTGTTCAGCTGTTAGTGTGGTGTCTTCTTGAGTCATACTCATGCGAGACTGATTCATGCATATCTTAAAAAAAATGCTGATGGGGCAGCAGCAAATGTGTGCTTGTTTGAAACAGGCTGGGAGAGCAATTGGACATTTGATGCAAGGTAGTAGTCTTTGAAAATAGATTTGGGGTCCTCTATACGGACTGTACTCATACCGATCTTTTCCATCTGCATCCTTGTTTCTCTGCCTTGCCAGTTAGGCATGAGAGGTGGCACTAATTCATTCAACCAGCACACCATCAGCATCTAGCATTTAGTTCAGTGAATGGACCTAAACACTTAACTCTATGACTGTACCAATAAGATCTGTTTGGATCATTGCCAATCATTTATTTTGCTTAATCTACAAAGGAAGTAAAATGCATGCAAATTCATTTTGTGCTTCAACCTGACTTGGCCTAGAACATCATTATTTTCATCTTATCATTCTTCTGTTCTTTAGCTGGTTGAAAAGATTACTGGGATGGCCAAAGCAGATCTGCTACTGTCTTCATTTGTGAACCTGGCCCCAGGGTCACTTGGGACCCAAATGTCACCTTCCACCTAAATGGCACTTTGAATTTTGGGGAGTCGAGGGAGGCCATGGCCAGGCCTTGGAAGGGGATCTAAAGCCTCAAAATAGACGCAAGGATTGACCCCAAAATGTGAAAAACAGCTTTGTTGAAGGGTTGTGAAGCTATCCTCCATTGTGGGCACCTGGGGCATTTGTTTCCCCGGCCTGCATTCCATAAGTCAGTAACTGCTGCCAAAAAACAAACATCGGCAATCACGTTGTTCCTTTTGCATGGTCCTTTTAGATCTACCTATATGCACATGTTCTTTCCCCTTAAGAGAGACTGCAAGGAAACAGCCCAATAAAAGGCTTCTTTTGCACCCCTTTAAATCTGTCTTTTAAAGGACTGCATGAAAAATGAAGTAAAGTGGCTTGCTGTTGCCCACATGGTTCTTTGGTGTGTGGTTAATGGTGATCCACTTCCCTTTGTGGATCCCTTCCACTTCTCTCTTCTTCTTTGTACAACTGTTTAAATTTACAGGGACTGCAGAGGTAAAGGATCAGATATAGGGAGAGAGTGAGTAAGGAGGCAGAAGCAGATTGATGCAGGTCATTCCATGTCAGGCTGGAGGGACCTCCACAGCCCTCACTACTTACCAGGATGAGCACTGGTCTAGGACCAGTGGCACCTAATGTGAATCATGGCATTCAGAGATGGCAGTGACATGAGGACTTCACCAGCATCTGCTTCTTGGGGGGAATTTTAGACCACCATGGGGTGTGCTGGAGGGTTCCCCAGTGGAGATGCTCTCACTTGTTGCACCAGCCTCATGAATGTCCTCTGCAGTGCAAGGTGATGGCCATGGCAGCAGGTGATCTACTCGCTACCCTAGTGTGAGGCCCCCTCAGGCATGAGGCCTAATTGGATCCAATCTCCTAAATCTGGCCCTGATAACAGAACTAATCAGACTCTTGAGAATTAATCAAAAACTTAGCACTAGTAACCCACATCAGTAACAGGTTTACAAGTTCAGAAAAAAATTGTGTTCAGGAATGAACTTATGTGCCAGTCCCAGTTTCTTCCAGCACGTAATCCATATTTCCTAAAGCTGTGTGTCGCTCATTTATCAAATCAATCTCTGAAACTCTTAGCAAATTAAAGTGCGGTTTAGTTTCTTTGATTAATGGATTTGTCAGATTGATAAAACATAGGTAAATGAAGTTTCCATAAAAAAATCCATGGGAACTTCTGTACACATGACAGAAGAACCCTTTGCCTCTTGGAAAAATCTAGTTCATCTGTCATGACCACCCCTCTGTTGTGAGCCATTCAAAGTGAAGGATGGGGATAACAGTTCAAGCTTGTGACAAGAATCCACTTTTGGCAGCTATACCTGCATATTTCCACGTGCTTTGTGTTTTTAAGCTTCTAGAGTTCAGAATGTAGTTGTTTTCTTTAGGTTACTCTTGTTTTCCTACCAGCGGTGTCCTTTTGTATTGACTTCATGAGTTTATCTGTCAAAACTATGATGGTTCAATGGTTAGTATGTCAGCAGTGAACTAACTCATCCTAAAAAAAATAATAAAAATAATATTGACCTGTCACACCCTTAATTCAGATTTAGAGTATAGAAAGGGGTTGTGTGAATGTGTGAAACTGTTTTTTTTAAAGAGTTTCCTATATGTGGTTGATAGATAGCTGTTCCAGCTTGAGAGTAGTTCTTCACTTCGGTATTGAAGAATATGTATCTCTTGCTATATAATTGCCACCATAATCTTAAAAATAAAGCCCAACTAGAGATTATGGTGGCAACTATATAGCAAGAGAGTTGTTCAGTCATTAAGGGCGCAATCCAAAGTAACTACGTGGCGTAAGAACAATTTGCTCTGGATTGCAATGTGAATTTCCCATAGGTTTCCACTAGGTGGTGCACAGTCTCTTATGTGCGCCGTAGGATTGTAGGACTAGTTGTGTCTGACTCTTTGTGACTCTGGACTGTTGCACACCAGGCCACCCCATCCTCCACGAGCTTAAGAAGTTAGTCCAAATGAACACTGATTAACACTATCCACCTCATTCTTGGCTGTCCCCTTCTCCTTTTGCCTTCAGCTTTTTCCCAGCATGAGGCTCTTTTCTAAAGAGTTCTCCCTTCTTATGATGTGGCCAAAATATTTGTGCTTCAGCTTCAGTATATAGCTTTCTTCCTCAGAAGCAGGGCCTTGTAAGTTCTTGGCTTCACTCACCATCTGCAGTGATCTTAGAGCAGGGTGACCATATTTGATAACCAAAAAAAGAGGACATCCCAGAAATGTAGGACATCCAAGAAAAATGGAGGATATGACAAAATAAATGCCAAAAACACTCAAATGTATTGCTTTCATGTGCTTAATTTATACACTATATTACTTATTATTAAATTTAAATCAATTACATATAATTTATTACCTAAAATTTATTAATTACAAGAAGGTTACACACTATCCATATACAAGGAGAAGGAGGACAATGAAGATTGTTTCCAGGACACACGGCTAAAATCCAGGATATGTCCTGGGAAGCCAGGACACCTGGTCTCTCTGTCTGTCTGTCCCCCCCCTCAAAAAAAAATCTGTCACAAGAGGGGATGAAAGTGAAATGTTTTAATAGCAAAAAAGAATGTATAGTTCACCCAACCAAAGTGTATGTGTGTGAAACTGACACACAGTAAGTCAAGCCATTCCTCTAGAATTGGTTTTGGTTTTTTTTCTGAAGACCACCACATTTCCAGGGATTTTCTGAACCTAGAGAGTCCTCTTCTCTGTTGTATGTGATCTTTTAAACTGGTGGCATCACTAGGGGGTGTGTGGCGTACATCAAATGAGATGCCCAGGAGGGTGAAACACACTTTGGGGATGTGTGCTGGGAAGTCTCTATACAGGGAGAGACTAGCTGAGGCAGATGAGAGCTCAGCCTCCCCATTGACTGCACAACCATTCAGAAACCCAGTGTGTGCAAAATCAAAAGGAAAGGAAAATCACAGTGCTAGTGTAGCAGCATCTCCACCACCCCACAAAATATACACTGGTACCTCGCTTCACAAGCATTCCAAATAACAAGCAAAAATTTCCCAAGAAATCTTGCTTCACACTACAAGTTCTGCTTCACTTAACAAGCAAATGTGCTATGTAGCCCTGACGCTATGCAGTGGAGGCTCTTTAAAAGGGCTGCCAGCCAGCGCTGGCAGTTGGGGGCAGTTGCCTGGAGGTGCCAGAGTCAGCTCCCCCTAACTGCCCCCACCGACCACCTTGAACCTCCAGCAGCAGTCCAGGTGAGCCACCCAGAAGTGTCTTTGATTGCAGTCTCCTAAGTATGTCTAATCAGAAGTAAGCCCCATTGTGTTCAATGGGGCTTACTCCCAGGAAATTGTCTTTGATTGCAGCCTCTTAACCATGTCTACCCAGAAGTAAGCCCCATTGTGTTCAATGGGGCTTACTCCCAGGAAAGTGTCTTTAGGATTGCAGCCTAAGTAGACTTCATAGGATCATGCAGATTGAATGCACATTTTGAATTCAATTCCAGTGTTTTGTCATCATTTTTACATCCAGTTAATATTTTTATATGAATATTTTGGGGGTTGTGGAACCAATAGTCTGTGTTTCCATTATTTCCGATGGAAAAATCTGCTTCACTTAAAGAGCATTTCACTTAAAGAGCATGCCTCCGGAACCAATTAAGCTCTTTATGTGAGGCACCACTTATATGCAACCCTTCAGAAGGAGCGTGCACAATCACAGGGAAGGATGAGACTTGGAATAGGATAGGTGAGGCTTTGCCTCTCCTGAGTTAATGTCCCTAATAATGCAGATTTTGGGGGGAAGATGAGTTCATGTTTTGCTGTGAATTTGCTGTGAATGTGATTTTAAATGTTACAGTGACTGGTCTTTCATCACTTCCTTTGCAGTATTATAGTTTGCTGATGCACTCATTGACCACTAGTTTATTCTGGTTTTAACAGTTCAGAAGTGATATTTCTATTTTATTAGGGTCATTGCACCCAAATGTATTTTTAAAATATGAATACGTACTACATTTTTTTAGTTTGCAGAGAAATAGTTTATACTCATGTGAATAGATACTGCATGGATTACAAAATTTAATATTTGTTGGCTTCTGTGTTTCCTTGCCATTTAATATTCTCATCATAGATGATCTTGCAAAGCAGCACTGAATTAAAATACACTGCTAGCTCATTCACTGAGAAAATAAGCATAGGTTTATGTATTTCATTTTGCAGAATGAATACCTTAGAATACCATCTAAAAATAGCCTAATTTGCATACATTTGCATACCGGGTCTAATGGACCCGGTTGGTATTCTAAGGGTTACATGTTGTGAATGTTAATAGCTGAAAATTAGTTGGGTTTATATAATTATTGCTTCATCCAAGTAAAGGTAGCTATGGTCTTGCAAACCATTTCTATTAGCAGCACATGGCTGTCCTTTGATAGCCTGTTTTAAAAATCAATGGTTTACGCAAATCTCAGTTTCTCACATATAAATGAAACGGCAAACCATGGATTATTGCAAAGCATAATTGAATTTTCCCATCCTCTTGGAAGGAAAGTAAAGCACAAGCCTGACAGTTGTAAGTTATGTCAGAAAGTGAAGCATAAGCCTGTTGTAAGTTATGTCTGAATCAGAACCTTGTCCTTTGTGCCTGGAGTTCAATATCTGTCAATTTTTGTTTCAACTGTATTATGCTAATTGTTTTCGTTGGATCTGTTCTCAGTTTTCTCAGTACGATAGCATGAACATATATTTTTGCTCCAGTTTATAGTGTCCAATTCTCTTATATAAACTTAAGTTTTCAAAATCACATGGAAAACTGGTGGATCTTTTGTTCAGGAAAAAAGTGGGTTCTATTTCGGCGTATGTGTAGCTGTTAATAGAACTCTGGAAGGATCTCTTACCTTTTTTCAAAACATACAGTTACTTTTGAGGGTAAAAAATTCTTTAAAAGAGCCCTGGAGGCAGAGTTATGTTTGGCATTTGCTGGATTAAATTATTGTAAATATTCAGGCAGTACTTACACAGTACTTACGATTTATAGAGCACAGTCCTAACCATGTCTACTCAAAAGTAAGCCCCATTGTGTTCAATGAGTCTTACTCCCAGTAAAGTGCCGTTAGGATTGCAATGTCTCAGCAATATTGAACAAAGCATTTATATCTTTAATTCTCTGACAATCCAGTCCTATGCATTTTTACTTGGATGTAAGAGTAGTGCATTTAATTTACAGTGCATGAGTAGACATGCTTAGGATTGCACTGTCACATTTCCTTCCAAGTTAGCGTGTATAGAGATTGCAGTCTGAACATACTGAAAATAGAGCATCACAAAAAATGGAATACAGTGATAAATACCTTTTGTTTTGATGTGCAAAGTTTATTCTTGTAAAGATTATGCAAAGTATTCTTGCCTTTGATATAGATATTTCTATCAATTTTGTTCAAAAGCACATGCAAGTAACAATACTGAATGCCAGTTTTAGAACTGATAATTTGCTATGTGTGGTAAAAAAATGGGACATGTATACTATCTGTGGGAATATAAATTTCTGTCTTCCTACTAAAATAATGGTTTAAATAAAATTAGCTAATATTAATGTACACAATGATTTTGTTATGCAAATACAAGTTTATAATTTTTAATAAAATGTTTGCTTAAAAAAGATGTCCATTGGGGGTCTTCAGTGCCGCGATTCAGGGGAATTCTTTAGTATAAATAGAGAAACTCAGCCCAGTGTCTGCTGCAGACTGTTTAGTTCCATGTCTGATAACCCATTCAGGCTGTAGCATGTTTAGAAGCCTTCTTTAGTTTCCTTCAGCTCTGATGTCAAAATTCTCTATACAAGAAAGCCCTGCTATAATAAGCTGAATACTTGATCAGCACAATGCCTTGCATTTTAATGTTGCTAACTTTGTTTCAAACAGCTCTGCAAAGAGGAGAGCTGTTCTTGGAGCAGAAACCTCAGCGGTTGCTTTAAGTGGTTTAAAGTGAGAAAACTATGATTTAAAAGGCAAATTGCATCTGCTGCCTAATACTTAGCCTATCTCTCTTTCTTTTTAATATAGATTTACACAGATTGGGCCAATCATTACTTAGCAAAATCTGGTCACAAACGCTTGATAAAGGACCTGCAGCAAGATGTAACTGATGGAGTTTTACTGGCTGAAATCATCCAGGTTGTAGGTGAGTACATTTGACTTTCATTGCTTCACAACCCCAATCACATCCTCTATAGAAAAATAAACTAAAATAGCAAAAACATGCGGTGCTACGGTATTTTGAATCCACCAGTTGTAATGGGTGATAAAACCTTACAACAAGATTGCAGGGAAAGTATTTGTTCCTGCTAAGAGATCTTGACACAATTAGATGCAGAAGAAGCTGGTAACAAGCTTTCTTTTAGTGATTTTCCCATTGCTGTTGTTGCATGTTACATTTTTTCTTTTTCTGAATTGTAGTGGAATAATTCATGAGTTAGCGATGGAATTCTGCTGTAGACTTAACTTCTGCAGGTAGATATAAGAAGTAAATTGCTTTTAAGGAAAAATAATGAGCTATTGATTTTTAAAATACATGTATTATTTATTAGCCTTTTCAAACAAATCAACTGAATAGAAAAAGGTATTAGAATATCCTTAAGTTAGCCGAGAGCTGATAGGAATCACAGTACAGAGTAGAAATACCAACGATGGCTTTGGGAGTATTGTATAACTTTGGAAATATCACAGTCCCTAGAGCAGTGATGGCTAACCTTCTCAGCACCATGCTGACTGACAACACAGGTGTCCAGCACATGTATTCGGAACTCCGGGCATGCAGACTGGGCCAGGAGTGCCCTGAGCCTTTTGCACATGCCCAGAGCTCCGGACAAATGCACTGGGCACCGGTGTGCTTGGCTCCAAAGAGGAACAGAACTCTGGGCATGTCTAGTGGGCTCAGGCCACTCCTGGCCCAATGAACAAGCATGGAGGTCTGGGGCATGCGCATTGGGCATCAGTCAACACTCAGTGCCGAAAAGTTTAGCCATCACAGCTCTAGGGACTCTGATATTTCCACAGTTATGCTACTGAGCATGCTGATGTCCAGCGTGCATACCCAGAGCTCTGGGCATGTGCGTTGGACTTATAGCGCTCGTCTAGAGGTGCTAAGGCTGTGTGCCAGCAGAGAGGGTTCTGAATGCCCACTCTGACACAGGTGCCATAGGTTCACCACCACTGCCCTAGAGGTAGGGTTACCATGACTGACAGCCTTAGATCTGGGCGGGACAGGAGGAGGGCAATCCAGGATGCCCCTCCTCCTGTCCCATTCACCACCACCCCTATTGCAGGCGTGAACCTTGGCTCGCACCCATGCGCTGACTCCCCAGTTCAGCATCGGGCTGGCTTGCCCGGCTTACCTGGTGCTGCCCATAGACTTGCCTGACCTCGGGTCCCAGCCTGATCACGACCCCAAAACTCAGGTAACACCCAGTTTTCCTGGGGATATGGCAGGTCTGTGTAGGGGCTGGCTTACAACTGCATGCTCATCAGTTATTTGACTGGCATGCATGAATACATCATCACATAACTAGCATTTCAGTCCAAACCTTCATATTACCTCATATCAATGTTTTTCAGTAGTCATGGAAAAAATTCATCTGCCAGTCTACTGTATCAAATGTGCAGTCATCAGGTATCAAAAAATTGTGTGATTATTTGCATGCCAGCCTTCAATCATAGCTGACTGTAAATACACAGACACCACTGATGAGGGCAGGATGTGTCACAAAAGTGCTTTAAGACACTTCTGCACTACTTCTGTGGGGGGTCTGGGCAGTGTGCAGACATTCACTGGCCTCCCTGAGCCACCACAAGAACAGGGAGATGGATGAGTTGTGCTGGCCTACATTGGTTGGGATTGTGTTCTGAGGCTCACAGTAGCTAATCTTGAAGATTAATGTATCAAAATATTCAGGGTATAAGATCTAAGATACACCTATTCGGGGTATGGATACACATTTGTAGTGTTGAAAGATCCAATCCCAAATATGAGAATGAAGTGGTTCAGTTGTTTGAGTTGGAAGATCCAGGTTTAAATTCCTCACTGTGTAGCTGTTACTGGCACCTCAGAAGAAGGGGACATTCATTCCCTTCCCCAGATTATTGGATGTAGCCATGCAATAGGATTATTCAATTCTGGGCAGCTGTCTCTGGACCACTAATGGTGCCGCCACCCCTCTCGAAGGTATCACTTTATTACAACTTTATTAGTTCCATGCTGTGTTATAATAACATTTTACTGATTCTTACTGATTCTTCAAATACCCCCACATTCCCCTCAAATACCCCCATTGCAGTGGAGGGGTGAAAAATTAGAAGACTGTAAGTTTAGAATGAACAGGGGGAGAGTGTTGATATTGGACATTTTGACACTGTGCCTCAGTTGGTCACAAGTATGTCTAATGCTCCCCATATCCTTAGGAGGCAAGCACAGCTCGTCTTATCTTTGGAAGGCAGGGGGTATCCTTGGTATTCACAGATACATGGGACATAAAAAAGCAGGCCTCCGTCAGTCTTGGAAGACTATGGTATCGTGCTCGGCACTGCATACGCTGCATGCGAAGCACGAAAGCCTGGGTTAGGTTGTTATGGAGGATAGGCTGTTACCCAAGCAGCAAATCCCCCCTCTCCACACCACTGAATTAGTCCAATGGAAAGGCAGAGCCAATGTGATTGGATCCAGCTGGCATTGCAGAGCTGGGCTAAGGACAGGAGCTCACCCTGTCCTGTGGGGCCGACCCGGGTTTCGAATCCTGGCCTGCTGGTTAACAGGCACAGTGTCTTAGCCACTTGCACCACCCACAGCCTAGGGGACATGCATATATTCTTATAATAATCTTAGTATAAGCTTGTGCCTTTTCAGTAAATACAATAAAGAGTGGAAACTAACATAGGCTGAAAGCCTAAACACACTTTTCTAGGAGTAAGACCCATTAAAAACAATGGGGTTTACTTTGAATAGACGTGGTTAGGATTGTGCTCATAGTGTATTTTCAAGGGCAGGAAGGGACACTTGGTTTAATTATCCTCTGTTGCATCAGTGCTTGGATTCAGTTGTTTTTAAAGTGCTATGAAAGGTTAATGCATAAGGTAAAAGATTTTCATTTTTCAAAGCCTGTCTTCTCCTTCACAGAAAAACCCATGTATAAACACACCTGTTCCTGTTTTAATCTTTCAAATTGCAACTGAAAGAATTATAGTCATTTGCATCCCATATGTGCTTGCCTCAGGCGAAGTGAATCTCATTGCCACATCTGAGGTGATAATATGCACCAAGGGTGGTAACAACAGCAGCTTTAGAATACTGATGACACGAAGCTACAGCATCACAGCTTGTCCAGATATATAAAATTTGTTATAAGCTTCAGAGCGGCATCATATGTTTTCCTTATTTCTTTTTGGTTGCTGAATTCTAGTCTGTAATAAAAGTAATAAAAGTATCATTACAGTGCAGTCCTATGCATGTCCACTTAGAATTACTGTGCACTTTCAATTCAGTTACTCCATAGAAGTATGAATAGGATTGCAGCCATAGTATGAAGATGTCTATCTATATATCTCTGTTTAGGATTTATACCCTTCTTTTCCCATGCAGGGTTTATACCCTACATTCCCCAAATACCCAAGACAGCTTACAAGGTTTTTATCCTTTTGTTTCACAACAACCCTATGAGGTAGATGAGGCTGAGACTGGCCCAAGTCTCATCCAGGAAGCTCCTTGGGTGAAGGGGGAATTTGAGCTTGAATCTTATAGGTCTCAGGCTGCAGTCCTAAAGACACTTTCCTGGGAGTAAGACCCATTGAACACAGTGGGTATTCATGATTAGGATTGTGCTTTAAGTCAAACTTTATAGCCACTAACTCATCCTACTTCTATTATATTCTATATACTGCAAATGGGGGCATTTCTGTTTGTGCAAGGAGGACCTTTTCATGGATCCTTCTTCTGGCTGCACACCCTGTTTGGAGAAGTATGTCAGAGTTTGGCATTTTCCAGTCACATTTGAAAGGGCCATTTTGGCCACATGCATGTATGAAACCCACAGAGGATCGCAACCACACAGATAAAAAGGGCCAAGCTGTATTTGTTCATAGGCACATGGCCTCAGCACCACAGCTTTTCTTTCCTGACTTCTTGTCAGTCATGGCTCTTCTGGAGTTTATTCAAATTAAGCTGTACTGTTTATGCAGTTAGGCAAGAAATGTTTGGGCCTTACACAGGAGAAACTGTGAAGATACTTTGCTGCACATACTTGCATGTCTGAGAGCAGTCTGAAAAAAGCATATATATTTGGCATCACTTTTATGATGATTGAAAAAAGCATTTACAGGTTTCTTCTTGTTTTAAGGATTTTCTCTCTCCTGTCCTTTCATTTCTGTTAGATCTGTTTTGTTTTTCTTGGAAAATTTTGTCGGTGTCTGTTTTGTAGATGACTAGAGACATGCAAGGTCTAGAGACATGCAACTAGAGATAATGCAAATACAATTTCAAAATGGCCTGCAGAAGAACATGAGAATTGCTCAGCTGCACTGGACTAGCGTGACAAATCTTTTGCCTGGGTTGGAAAGAGCCAGTTTATTTAGGTGTTTATGAATTTTCCAGCTACTTTCAAGGCTTGCTACAGCATTCATAATGTCAAAAAATGTTGTTGGGGTGAATGTAAGAAAGGCCTTAAAACACCCTATTAGTGTGATTATCTTTTTGAATTGCGAACACCCAGAAGACAGTATTCAGCTGCCACCGCATCTCAGAACCATCAGTATGCATTATTGTCAAGCTGTGCCAAGACCAGCAGGGTGGCATTAATCACGGTATTGAGGCAGCACCTTCTCCTGTGTGAGTTTGCAGCTCCCACATTGCAAGGCTCACATGTGCTTTCTTTTCAGCCGCAATCTTGCCATATTGTCAGAAACAACTCTTAGAAAACACTGGCATTAGACTTTTCCCTCTTTGTGCCCTGGTCTTCCCATTTTTCTTTCTCTTAATTTTCCTGCATTGGGAAAACTCAAAGTGCTTTACAACGATTTGAACCATTGTTTTAAAATTTTCTCTGCATTAGTAGCAAATTTGGAAGGCACTGATAAAATAATTTGCTGACTACAAATATTACTGAACCCAGAACAATTCTCAGTTTAGAACATTGGTTCTCAAACTTTTTTGCACTGGGACCCACTTTTTAGAATGACCCACTAGAAGTGATGTCATGGCTGGAAGTGACATCAATTTAAACTTCAAACCTAAGCTGCAACCATCCAAGGGTCCCATTAATCAGCATGTTCATACTGTTATTTTGCATACCTCAGAATTCAAAAATTCCAGCTCAGAATTCAGATTTGGATTCTTCTCAGTTGCACAACCCCCCCTTCTACTGTCCCATCATTCCTGCTTATTCCTGCTTTCTCCCACTGGAAGCTGATCCTGCCCAACAGCACTGTACCCTGAATTTTCAGTTTTGTATTTTCAGTGGCGGCTGAGCTAGATACTACATGACCCACCTGAAATAGGGTTGCAACCCACCTAGAGGGTCCCAACTCAGTCTGAGAAACACTGACCTAACTAATCCAAGTGACTGGCATACCCTCCAATCCAGAGTAACTACAGGAGCACATAAGTTAAAACCTATGTGAAATTCAATTGCAATCCAGAGTAAATTGCTCTTACACCAGAGCAAGGACTCCCCATAGTTATTCCGGATTGCACCCATATTATGCAAAGAGGTGAGCCAAGTGAGATTCTCTCAGACAAGGGAAGACAGCCAGTAAAATATAATCAGAACTTTAATTTGTCGAAAGAACTTTGACTTGGAGAAGGTATATACATTTAGAAGACTGAGCAGCTGCCCAGTAAAACTTAAAGAATACTCCCTTTTATAATGGAATGAAGACCTTCTTTTCACTCAGCTGCTTCCATATATATTTGACTCAAGCACTCCCCATTTCCATGTATTGGTAATCTAGGAAAATGTCACTGATAGACTGAAGACATTTATGCAATTTTTTTAATTTGGAAATTTTGCACATTGCCCTTATAAAATCAGATGATGTTAGGCAAATGCACACATTGCTTTAGCATGAAATGAAACCACTTTTATGTTCGGACATAGTGAAAAAGGAAGCCATAGATCATCTTCTGGGAATGAATGGAATGAATATTTAAAAGACAGCTATTTTAGTCAATGCACGTTTTCACCTGCTGCTCTGGTGGTCTGTGTGGACTATTCCATGTAGTGGGAGAAGACAGAAATATTGTTTGAGAATTTAGAAATTGCCACCATGGAATATTTTTGTTATGCTAGACATCTGGTGCATGGAAATCTGTTTAGTATTATATGGACCATATATTAGGTAAAATAATCTGATCCCTTTTTCCAAACATAAAGTTGTTCTAGCTGTAGTGATTTCAGTCCTAACGAATGGTGAACACCACTGGAGGAAAAGTTGCATTTTTTGCATGGAAGTATGTGTGCATTGGGATTAAATGCAGATACACCTGTAGTTTAGCTAGAAAGCTTTTGACAAGATAAACAATATAAGCCTATTCATGTCTACTCAGAAGTAAGTCACATTTGTTCATTTGGGCTTATTCCCTGGAAAGGTTTTTAGGATTGTGCCCGCAGTCTCTCAACTCTGGTTCTCTATCCAGCTGGTAGTAATTGCCACTCCTGCTTTGATGTCATACATTGAATGACTTTTGCAAGTGAGTTTAGTAAATAGTCTTTTAAGACTGAGATTTTAGAGGACCTAATGAGTGGGTCCCAGGTGTCCACTCATAACTGCTTTGAGATGCTTTGAATACTTTGAAAGGTGAATGCTTATGACATCCTTTCAAATCTGATTTCCACGCACCATGAGCATCTTTGGGCAATTTTTTTTGGACTGTGACTTTCATACATTTTGGGTGTATGCTTTGAGGGTGTCTTAAAGTGTTTCATAAAAACAATAATTTCATGCTACTTGTAAAAATTAATGAGGATTTAAAAAAATATATTATTTTACATGTGTATAGTTTATTAAGCAGACCAATCATGCACTCATGCATAAGAAGTAATGTGACTTCCAGATTAAAACCATCAGTCTGATAAAGACTACCCATCACTTTAAGAGATGCTGTCTCTACCCAGTTGTCTCCTTTTGAAATTGTGGTGACCTTCTCCAGCTGTCTCTGGAGGAATTGCTCAGCCTAAGAATTCATCAGCCTGGTGGCTCTGGGGGTTTCACACATTTGCTTTGATTGGGCAACCACAGCTTCAGGCTGTTTGATTTAGCTGCAACAAGTGCTCTGGGAATAACTGCACCAGGTGCTTTTTAAAGAAGTTTTGGTGTGTGTACGCATATTTATTTTCAATCACTTTTTCTGCACATTTTTAGCAAATGAAAAGATTGAAGACATCAATGGCTGTCCAAAGAATAGATCTCAAATGGTAAGTGGAAAATTAAGCATATTCCATTAAGTTCTTTTCAAATTAAGGTGTGCAATCCTTATGGGATTCTTTAAATTTAAGAAATGGGATTATTTTGAATTCAACAGAACTTGCATCTAAAACATGATTAACACACACTCAGAATAATGCAAGTGGGATTTTCAATTCATTTACAGCGCAATCCTATCCCTGTTGTCAAAGGGGTTTACTCCCAAGTAAGTGAGGTTAGGATTGCAGCATTAGTGGAATACTGAAAATAAAGGTATACTCTATTAATACTTTTGCTCATTTTGCTGTTTTTACATTGATGTTCAATTGGCTTAATTTTAATTGATCCTTAAACTGTATACCTTTAATATCTTATATGTTTGTCATCTTAAAAGCAAGCACTGTGGAGATTTCATTTTATATAATATAAAGTGAATGAGTAGCTAAAGGTATTGATAGGTTTTCAGAAATAAGCTCACATCTTTAAAATACTGTTCGAAGAAGTGGTATGTTCTCTCCGCTATGTTTGAAATGATGACCTTCACCTTTAGCACATGGCATTAAGAATTTTTTAAAAAATTAACAAGTACTCCAGTTACTGAACTGGGATGTTAGCAGTCATAGGGCAGTATCCTGACAAGTGCTCATGTGATCAGGATTTCCTCTGGGAATGAAAGCTCCCTTCTTGTATTCCACGTGTGCAAGAGGCCCTTATGCTTCTGGAGTATTCTTTCATTACACTAAGGGAGCTTTCAAACATAAAGAAGATAAAGCACTCGTCTGAATGCTAGTGTGTACTTTTTTGGTTTTTTTTAATGGTATGAGGATTTCTGTTACAAGCTTTAGTTGCTGCAAAGAGAAGGATTTGGATGGATTTAGGATGGGAGAGGTGCCCAGTGACATTATTTGGGCACAACAAGGTTCAAACCAAGACATAGGCTACAATCCAGAGTAACTATGTGACCTTTTACACTGACGTTGTTATGGTGCCACCTATGGAAAACCTATGAGAAATGCATAGAGCAATCCAGAGTAAGTGCCTCTTATGTCTTCCTGTAGTTACTTTGGATTGTAGGGATAATTAGACTCTGAATAAGACAAGTGAGGTCCCAAATTTTTTAGCTCATGGGGAGGAAATAGGTTGGCTTTCTGAATGAGTTTTAAATTGATTGAGGCTGGTGTGGTCATGGTATAAGATGCAACATCATGTGTTTCAATATAACACACATTGGTTGCAATCTGGGAAAAAAACTGGGTACCAGCTGTTAACTTATGCATGTGCAACTTAGCAGTGCTGAAGCGATGCATGTGGAATATAGTTCTGAAGAATCTGACATTAAGGGAAATATGACAAGGGAGAAAAATATGATCACAGATACAGATAGTAGCATAAATAATATTATGGAAGTCCAGTCTATTAAACTATGCTCCCTGTTAAATTGTTCATGTTCATTTTTGAAGTATTTAGAGATACAAAACATCCATTAATCAAGCTACTAAATTTTATAATGAAGCTTCACATCTACTGGATCACTTTTGGGTAATGCTTCTATGAATAGAAATATACCTTATGGACACATGCTTCTTCTGAGAACGAAAGGGTTATTCCGCTTGCACAAAGGCCTCTCATGCAAGCACAAGTAGGCCTGCATCAGAATGGAATATTTCTTCCATTCTTCGAGTCAGTTTGTACTCATGGAAATGATCCATTATTTGTAAGTAATAGTTGGACTTCTGTTTATGTTGCAAAATAATTACATGAAAGAGCCTCTCCAGAAAGCACTTCTGTATTCTTAGAAGTAATGTGAAAGTATTGATTATTGCATACAACAATTTTCAGGAGCAGATGCAGGTACCAGTACTTGGAAGGCTGCCAGAATCTGGTAGCATCTGGTGTAATTTGTAAATGTGTGTCAATGACATGTTGACAGCACAACTGTGTTCATAACATTGGAATAAATCCTTTGACAGACAATATGTAGAGGATCTTCTGGTAAAGGTTTGTTTCCTACCGTGGCATGGAAATAGGCAGTTAATGCTTTAAAAGTGCAGCTGAGAGATCGTTTCCCCCATTGAACATAAGGGACAGTGAAGCTTTGCTGTTTAGAAAAAATCTTGTTGCACAATCTTGCTTATGACAGTTACTTTAAAATGTGGCAGGTGACATCCCTTAAAGCCAGTTATTTTCAAACTTTTTTCATCTCATGGCACACCAACATGGCACTGAAAATGTCAAGGCGCACCTTCAGTTTTTTTACCACTGTTCAAATCCCCCAATTTTCCTATTAATTAATGACTCTCCCCAAATTCCCATGGCACACCTGAGTAGTAGCTGTGGCACACAAATGTGCCATGGCACACTGGTTGAAAATCATTGCTCTAAGCGAAATAAACACAAAGACCCCAAACCCCTGGAAATCAAATTTGTAAGTCATGCACAATAGCATGAGCAGGCAAGCTTTTATCTTGCTGTGTAACTATCAGTGAGGTCATGTGCACCCCTTATCTAATTGTGGTATTAAACGCCATCTCAAGGTGCATGATACCATCCCCTGAGGAAACCATCCATAATAACGTTTGTTGATGAAAATGTAGCTTTCTTGCTACTCCAAGTCATGGATAGTGTTGGTAAATATCAGTCTCCTTCTTCATGTGTGGGGTGGGGAAGCAGGACCATCTGAGCAACTGACCAATGACTACACTATCTTGACTGTCAATGATGGGGAGTCTGAAAAAGCTCACAGATGTGTAATGGTGGGACAAAAAGCAACAAGATTTGACAATAATCCAGTTTCTTCTAGAAGTGAAGGAAATGAAAAATGAGTGAATCAAAAAACAGGAGAACAGGATTTAGGTGCATGAAACTGGATGGAGTGGAGTGGAACACCAGAACAGCAATACTGGACAGACATGAAGAAAGAGACCACAGATTGATCTTATAATAATAAGAGGAAATAACTGTGGTGGCTTTGTGGTTCTTGTGGGAAAGTGATAAATCTGAAGCACATAGAGCAGGGCCTAGATGGTCCAAGGGAAGTTGCCATTGCTTTTACTATGGCTCTGTGTCCTTGCCTAGATTTCTTTCCTTTAATCTTGTGCTGGATCATATATTGAAATATCACACATTAGTGTGTTCAAGAGCCATGAATGCATACAGCCAGCTGTACTAACTTTCCTAGTATACTCTCTGGAGAATTTCAGGTTGGACCAAGAAATCCATCTCAAGTCAAAGCCTTTGAAGCCTGTTGTGGCAATCAAGGAAGCTATTAAAAGATTGAAAAACATCTGAACCAAGTTCTCTCTGTGAATTCCAGACAGACATGTGTTTGGAAATATATGGTGGTTTAATACAGCTGCTGAATTCTGTAAAAAGAATCTTTCCTCTGAAACTGTCATTATATCTCTTGTGGGCCATTATCCTGGACAATGCATTTAAAATTGATTTTGGATTGGTATAGTCAATATGATGTGAGCCGTCCCCTTACCATTTGATTTGGGAAATACCTAAGCATATCCTTTCGCCATTAGCTTCTTGTTTCTTCTAATCGCACCAGTAGGAGTTAATTCAAACATCCTCCATTTTCCGATGGACTATGGCACATTTGACTACTTGCAAGTGAAGCTGTGATATGGGTAACCTTCACTTTCAATAGAGTTCAATGCACATTTTTGTTTTTTGTTTTTGTTTTTCGGCCATAAATTTTGATTGGAAGGTGCTATTTCAAAACAGATTGTTGCAACTGATTATGCTCTTCAATAAAAATCCAATTGTTTATGACATGAGGGGTTTTTCCACACCATTGCAAAGTTGCATTTTTTGGGTTCCCTAGTCACATCACCCACCCAGTCACATCACCGGGTGTGGACCGCACCTCCCCAGGGATACCTGTGCCCCCATGCAACTAAAAGAATTGGAAATGTGTGCTGAGATTAGAAGCAGGACGTTAATTGTTAATGGGGAGGGGGGTTACGAATCTTGGAATAAAACTGAATCCAGGTAGATCCCCAAATGGCATGCGATTAACCTCTGCTGCCCATCCATGAGAAAAAGAATAATCTGGAGAATCAGATTTAAGTCTAGCAAAATGGCAACCCAAGTGATTTGATTGATTGATTCATACCCTGCCTTTCTTCCCTAAAGGGAACCTAAAGCTGGGAAAGGGAACCCAAATGGCTTACAATAATTGAAACATACAGCGACAGTAATATACAATGACAGTAATATACAATTTAAAACTGGATAAAAACATGAAGACAAAAAAAATCATAAGAACTCTGTTTATATATCTTGAGGGGTGGGCAGCCACCAGACCCTAGTCCAGAGCAGAGATGTCCTTCACCCAGCAAACTGGGCTTGCAGCTCCTGGACTGGGCCATACCATGTTATGGTATGAAAAATGCCATGCTGTTATGCCCTTAGGCTGCAATCCTAATCTTCAGTTAGTCCAGGATAAGTCCTGTGCTGACCTGGGGGTGTTACAAAAGTGCCGTAAGGCACTCCTGCTCCACTCCTGGGGGGAGGGGGGGTAAGGCAAGTGCACAGTCATACGCTGACCTCCCACCCCAGCATGGGAAGATATGCCAGGTTAGATATGCTGTCCTAAATTTGTTAGGATTGCAACCTTAAAGGCTGTTTTCCACATGTGTTTTTCAATAAATGCTAAGTATTCTGTGTCTACACTCTAATTTCAATTTAGAGCCCTGGTACTCAGCCATTCATGGCTTTCATAGCACTTCCAAAGCAGAGTCCGCATACAAGCACCAGTTGCAGTTGTCTCATTTGGAGGTTGGCAAACACAATCCTCATCCACAGCATTGCCCAAGCAAATGTTGGAGGTTGTAGCATTTTGTAAACATGTACAAAGGATACATATTTATTTTGAATAGATTTGATTGTCTCCTGCTCCCATTCTTAATAGGTCCATTGTTACAGTCCATTGTTACAGTCCATTAAACAATGTATAGTAAGACAGCAAGTCATTCTTCATGCCAGCTAACAAGTGACACATTTTTCTTGTTAGAGTTTTGATTTACAAGTCAGAAGTGTTTATGCATCTGTTGGTGCTTTGCACCTAGGCTTGTCTGATCATTTAAATATACCTCTATTTATAGAATACCTTGTACAATACTGACTTATTTCACACTTCGCTGTTCAAAGTGAGTCACACTTGACAAAAGGATTCTACTGAAGGAAGAAATAATAAATAGTGCTCCAAACCAGGGGTCCTCAATTCCCGGTCTGCAGCCCAGTACCATCTATAGTGCCTTGGCCACCAGGCCGCACTGACACTGGGCCCAGCTCACCTTGCAGCCTGGGATAAACTGTGCAAGTGCATCCCAGCTACTGAGCTGCACCTGCTCAGTTTGCCTGGGCTGCAGGGTGAAACATACAGGTTCAACTTGACACCGGGCTGCTCCTGCACAGTTTGTCTTGGGGCCAGGGTGAACTGCACAGGCGCATCCTGCCCAGACAGTGGAAAAAATTTTCCCACAGTGCCAGGCCGTTGTCCTCACAGGGTTGAGGACCACTGCGCTAAACGTTCTGCACAGGCACTATATTATTTTGGAATTTTGTTTTTGTTTCTTTTTAGCTATAGAAACTGTGGATCATCCCCTAGTGCAGTGATACTCAATCTTTTTCATCTTGTGGCATCAGTTGTTTTAACCATTGACAAGGCAAACCATGCTCTTCAAATCCCCACGTTTTCCTATTAATAATTGTCTCTCCTGAAATTCCTGTGGCACACCTGAGGACTATCCATGGCACACCAGTGTGCCATGGTACATAGGTTGAAAATCACTGCCCTAGTACATGAGACTTGACTGTAGCATTGTCCATTATTAGTGCTGTGTTGAAGAATAAATGAAAGTAACACTCTTTCTGTCCTGATTATTTTAGAGAAATACAATATTACAATTTACAGAATTGTAATATTAGAAAAATACAATATTACAGAATAGTATCAGCTTCTAAAGGTGCAATCCTAACCAACTTTGGCTGGCCTAACTTACTTGGCATATCTTCCCATGGTGGGAAGTTCCCATGTGGGACAGAACTTTTGTGACATGTCCTCCCCACTGAGTACAGGTCTTGTGCTGGGGCTTAACTGGAGATTATGATTGCAGATCTAGGCTGTGATTCTGTGTGTGTTCTTTTCTGGGACTTGGCTCCATTGAAAATTGTGAAACTTCTGAGTAATGATGCATGCATAAGACTGGTATGTATAAATAACTCTTAAGAGATCCAACCTAAAAAGCTTATCCTGTTCACATTTTGCATGACAGTCCTTGTACAATGTGTAGGATTTGCTGCAGTTTCAATTGGAGCTGAAGAATCACCATTGACTTTCGTTCTCTGAATATGTACCTTGTGTGCTTGGGATGTGTAGTTGGGCATTGGACTTCATGTTTTCTTTTCAGCCCAGCTTAACTGAAAAGCCCAGCTTAGCATAGGGGTCCTCAAACTTTTTAAACAGGGGACCAGTTCAATGTCCCTCAGACACTGTCGGGGGCTGGGCTATAGCTTCCTCCCGGTGAGCCACGCCCCGAGCCTGTGACACATTCCTACACTGAAGTAAAACCCATGATAGTCAAGGGGCTTACTCCCAGGAAAGTGTGGCAGGCTTGCAGCATCAGAGCCCCATCCATCCTAGGAAAGTGTGACTTACAAGCCGGTGACTGAGCAGGAAGGGTGCAGGAGGGACTGAGCAGGAAGCACGCATGCCTGTTGCCACTTCTCTGCAGCGCCAGGGATTCCCTGGCCAGCACGTGCGCGCGCACCGGCTAGGGAACCCCTGGCGCTGCGGAGAAGTGGCAACAGGCATGCGCGCTTCCTGCTCAGTCCCTCCTGCGCTCATGCACCTGGTGTAGAGGCGCTTGGGGTGTCCCCAGCCCCTGGCAGGGGGGAGGTCAGGGGGGGTTCTGAAAGTGCTCGCGAGCCAGATTGAGGGCCCTGGTGGGCTGTATCCAGCCCGTGGGCTGTAGTTTGAGGACCCCTGGAGCCTTAGCATATAAAAAGCCTAAAACCCAAAATTGTGTTTTGTCCTTGGAAGTGTTAATTAATACAGATAAAAACAGAGGGCGACTTCTTCATTTCAGTAGACAGCAAATCCTGTGTGACTGGATTGTGGGGAGTGGAGAGGTTGAAATAGCAGAAATCCATAGCTTGGGAGTATTAGAATAAAAACTGAGCCATCCTGCCTCTTCCAAGTTGTAGTGGAATGAGTACAAATTGGAATTGGAAGAAAAGTGCATACAAAATTCATGTATCCTGCTGAAAGATCTTGGCCCAGAGTTTCCAGCGTCTTCAGCCAAACTTTTCTAACCAGCTTTGCCAGGTTTTCTCAAACCTGTGCATTTTTCATATTCTTTTTTAATATACCACCATTACATGTATATTTATCTGCATTAAAAGAAAGATAACTGATATTCTCCAGTTTGAATGGACACAATGGCTTCAGTTTAAATGTCCTTTTAAATTTCTTCCACTTTAAACAGCAGGAGAGAAAGAAATTCCGACAAATCCTGATGTCATTTGTTAAAAGAGAGTAAATCAAGATTATATATCCTCTGGAGAAAAGGGTAGAGCCAAAATAAACTGAAATAGATCTGATAGGACAGATACATTGATTCTCAATAGCTGATCTATATTTTTTACTTATTTCCCCTAGAAATCCAATTTATTCCAACATTAATTTTTGAAGACAGGAAAAGGAACTGTTCACTCACTCGCTTCAGTAAGATTCTGCTGCCTACAACCATGCGCAAGATTAGACCCACCACCCATCATTATCTGGGCTATAGTCTTGAGGCCGTCGCCTATCAATTGATGGCACTCTTACCTAGGAGTCTCATTAGGGGCACAGTCCAGAGTAACTATGGGAGTCCTTGCTCCAGTGTAAGAACAATTTATTCTGGATTCCAATATGAATTTCCCTTAGGTTTTCACTAGGTGGTGCAGTAACTACGGGTGCACGTAATGTCTCTTATGTGCTCCCATAGTTACTCTGAATTGTAGGGTAGGACTCCAGTGTCTGGTAAATTGAGTGGGAAGCTTTGTTGTGCTCCACATGCCACAGAGTTAGGCAACCTAGAAGTTCAGTTACCAAATATCTAGATCTAAATGTCATTCCCAAATGACTCCCAAGCCAACAATGACTCTTGCTTTAAAGCAGAGGTGTCCAAACTTTTTGGCTGGAGGGCTACACCATCTGCCTGACACTGTGTTGTGGACCAAGAAGTTAATTTATATTTTAAATTTGAATAAATTTACATAAATGAATATATTAGAGACAGAACTTACATAAATGAATTCAAATAAGTTCATAAATGGCTTCTAACACAGAGACAGCAGGTGATATTCAAACCAGTTCACAAGCATTTCATACAGAGAGGAGGTGCATGCAGCTTCCTTGGTTGCAAAGTCTCCCATCCAAAGGTGAGGGGTACAAAGTTTCTCTCACCTTCAGGCGAGATGGGGGGACACTGCAGGCCACATGGATGCTCACTGGGAGCAGCGTTTGGACACCCCTTCTCTAGAAGCGTAAAATTTGGGGTGAATGTTCCTTCCGTGACAGAGGGAGTCACAAAGAACCGGTTTTGATCGAACAGGGTGTTGATGAGTCAGTCAGTGAGGGAGTCAGTGACTTTTCTCTTTTATATACCAGTATATAGACAAGATAAAATCTGTCTACACACTGATTCCCTGTTAAATCATTTTATCACACCTCTTTATTTACATAGAGGAGAAAACCTATGGTTCCATATTGTGTCCATGAGTTTACTCCTGTGTAGTTTACGGAAGATCAGGCTTTCTTCTTCTGAACCTTTAACTCAGTAATTATGTTTGTGAGAAAAAAACATAAAGAAACTCCAAATGTAAAGCAACCCTATCATTTTAGTTCCCATGTCCCTACCATTTAAGGTTAGTCTACAAGAGCTGTCTCTCCAAAACAGTGACATCTTTTTCCACCTGTGTAGAAAAGGCTCATTGCACTAGGTAAAAATGTACACAAGTTTATGGCAGGTACCTGTATTTGTAATGTGGCAACAATTCTATACAGCCATTCCTGGGAGTTAGTGTCATTGACCACAATGGCACTTCTGAGTAGAAATGCATAGTTGCTTTCTCAGCTTTAAACAGCCTCTGACATGTCATGCAACATACATGAACTGTGTTTTGGCAAGCAACCTACTGCTCCGTATGGGGATTATTTTTGGTGTTCTTGGGCTCTGTGGAGGACTTCTTCATGGGTTTGAAGACAAGACAGTTTAGAATAAGTAAGCTAAATAAATACTTTGGACCTTCACAACTTAGCACCAATCTTATTTTAAATATTTTGCTTTTCCAGTCTTGTACAGGAAACGTGTTTCTGCTTCAGGCAGCCGCTGGGTTCCCCTTCCCCACTCCCCTCTTGCATGAATAATTTACATGAAGTTGTCATGTTAGGTATTCCTAGGAAAATGATACCATGACAACTGTCACAACAGATGGTATTTTTCCTGTCTCTAAGATACAGAGCAAACATTCACGGATGATGCCCTGGCCTTTTGTGATTTATAAAATATTTGGGGGCTTTACTCAAATGTTATGAACTAAAGCAGATTTCCTGGAAGCAGTGTGATGGTTGAGGGTCGACAACCAGGTTGTGTTACAGAGGTACAAAAATAGAGTTACATAGCACTGTGGTTCACAAGGACTACGACAATGAAGAAAGAAACTCCCGTTAACATCAGTGCTTATTAAGTCCTCCCAGCATTTAACTCAAGTAGGGTCTGCTTGAAGTTTAGGAAGTATTTCTAGTGTTAAGAGGTCTGCCCTTAAAAAATATCAGCAGGATTTTTGCTATAGTGCTTCATTTGCCAATGAAAAATGTGGGAAATATCATACACATCCTGTTGCATTCTCTTGCACTCACAGTTAAGTATATGTTTGGGATATCCTTCCTGCATCCTATATCCAAAACCTGGGCCTGCAGGCTTGGACACTTGTCAGATTACTGACACAGCCGTACAAGAACACAAGACGAGCCTCCACTGGATCAGGCCACAGGCCCATATAATCCAGCTTCCTATATCACACAGTGGCCCAACAGATGCCTCAGGGAGCACTTAAGACACATATATCCAGGTGCACCCCCTGCAACCATGTAGTGGTTGTCCACCTTGACCTATACCTATACACAACCCTCATGGCTAGTAACCTGTGATGGTCCTTTCACAGAGGCTGGCTGCACCCAAGGTGCAGCCAGCAGACAGGTTGAGAAGGGCATCCAGGGCAGGCAGGCAGTGGCAGCCACAGCCTCTGATCTCTGCCAGCACTGGGAAGTCCAAGTCCTGGTCCAGGCTGCGGGCAGGTGGAGAGGCAGTGGAGGTGCACACAGGCTGGGGCAGGTGCTCCTCCCATACCTGGCACACGCCTCTTCCAAGATAGGACCTGTGCGTATGCACAGGAAGGACATTTAAAAATGACTGCCAGCTGGGTGGCTGAAAGTCTTACCGCGCCTGCCAGACAGCCCTAAGTGCCCACAAGCACCCTCCCACCAACCCAGCAGCCTGCCAAGTAAACCCAGTCCTCTGTGTACTCAGGAGTAAGCCCATTAAATCAATGGAGCTTACTCCTGAGTCAAGGGGTCTTTTTTAATGTCCGAATTTTCTACTGAAAATCTGGACTTTTGGGTGGCCCTGTCTTACTTTTTGAGTCACAGGATCTGGTCACCCTGCACTTACTTGGTGCCTACTGAGCTTGATCTGGAACAGCTGGGGCAGCCCAGGCTTCCTGACTCACTGGATGCAGCATACGTATCTATCTGCTCTGGATTTAGAATAGTTAGGGCAGCCCAGCTAGGGCACTCCTCACTGCCTTAACTCTGGATCGCGCCCCTACTGGTTCAATTCAGAATTTTAACCCCTCGTTATGTAAAATATATGTAAGGGAAATTTAGAACTGGGGGGGGGGTGTCCTGTTGTGTGTGTGTGTGTGTGTGAGAGAGAGAGAGAGAGCGAGAGAGAAGCCGTATTCCAGAAACAATTTAGTGTGTGTAATATTTATATTTATAAGCCACCTTGAGAAATGTTGTAAAGGGGACACAAAATACACCAAATAAATCAGGTAAATCAGTGAAGTTGTTAACAGTGAGATCAAATACTTGGTTATAATTTGAACTGGGAACTGGTCTGCTTTTCCATTATGGAAGGGGGAAAGAAAACTTTTGTTACATTTTGGGGAAAAACTTTATATCAGGATTACTGGACAAAAAGTTATGCTACTGTGGTTGCAGTCCTAAAGACACTTTCCTGGGAATAAGACTCATTGAACACAGTGGGGCTTACATTGGAGTAGCCATGGTTAGGATTGTGCTCTCTGACTTTTAATCAGTAAGGTTCATGACCTTCAGCACTCCAACTGCTTTACTAAGGGGAAATGGGTAGAGATAATCCTCCCCTTTTCTCCTCATCATCATGAAGAAACCCCAAACAGACACATGTGTTCAGCTGAAATCCTTTGTGCCTTACTTTGTAAGTATTCCAAGCCTCTTTCCTTAGATGTTGAGGAGGCCCATTGTGAGATGCAGTAGTCATCTTCAATTATCAGCTGCTATTCATAACATTTAGAGAATTCTATGAGTAAACATGCTCTGGATTCCAGCCGAGGTTTCTAGTTTCCTTTCTTGAAGTCTACAGCTATGATGGCTGGAAATTTCTGCCAGCTGTCCCACTTAGGAGTAAATGGGATACTTTCCTCACATCAAACATATATGGTGCCCATGTTTATTTTCAGTATATAGCAACAAGAAACATTAGAAGGCTATTCTTGGGACCATTCTTGCACTATACTGGTGGGATACAGCTGAGATCACAAGTCAGCTCTAGTAGTTTCACGAGAAGCGGGACTGAAAGGTTCCCCTATGTGATTCATACCATCCTATTGCAACTATGCCAGCAAACACCCCACATGAACCATATCGGAAACACATTCATACATACGGTTTCTCATGTGGTTTATACTTCTAACAACTCTGGCGATGTTGTGATGTTCTGGTATTATGCATACCTGGCCTGTGTAATGAATCTTTTGCATGAAGTCAAAGGAACTTCTGCAGAATGAAGTGAATTTGTGTGCACAGTAAAATTAACAGTTGATTTACTACGATGCATTTTCTTTCATGCTCATTCTCTTTTCTCTCATAGATTGAAAACATAGATGCGTGCCTAAGTTTTTTGGCTGCCAAAGGAATAAACATACAGGGACTGTCAGCAGAAGGTGAGTGTACTTTCATGGCAAGTTTAGGTTTGCAACATTTTTGTTAGGTACTGGAAGCAAGTGGTGAAAATGTAAATAGCAGTAAAGTGAATGGAGAACAGATTATTATTAAGACATTTACATTTTGCAATAAATGCATATCTCTGTCCTGAGTATACAATCTACAATTCAGATAGCGTGATGGAGTCAGGAGGGAAAATGAAGGCAGAAGTCTAAGGGTGCAGTCCAGAATAACTACGGGGAGTCCTTGCTCTGGCGTAAGAACAATTTACTCTGGATTGCAATGTGAATTTCCCATAGGTTTTCACTTGGTTGTGCAGTAACTACAGGTGCATGTAATGTCTCTTACGTGCTCCTGTAGTTACTCTGAATTGTAGGGTAAGGGGTTGTTTCACTTGTATGTACTTACCATATTTCCCGGCTTATAAGACACACTTTTTTCTCCCCAAAGGGGGAGGGGAGAATGTCTGTGCGTCTTATAGAGTGATAGGGCCAATCCTGGAGCACCTTATGCCATCATGTCATATGTCGTTGGATTTGTATTGATGAGCAGAATCCAATGCAACAATCAGTTTTGAGATCTCTCCTTCCTATCAAACGTTATGGCCAAAAAAGTAAAAATCAAAAATATAAAAACAAAAAATACATTTTTTGGCAATTTTTTAAGCGGGTAGGAATTTTGGCCTTGGGGTTCAGGAATTTTGGGTTTGGCATCTGGTCACCCTGGCACAGTGGCAATCCTAAGCAGCCTTCCCTGGCTTGAAGACTTGCTCCAAATTAGACATGCACAAGACCTGGTCCCTGCTGCTCCATGCCTGTGCTTCTCTCACTCTTCCCTATCTGTCTAGATCCCCTCACCTTTCCCTACCTACCCCCCAAAAGAAACCCCCCAACTTACCTGCCTTCCTGAATCATTTGCAATGAGATTTGTGCAAAATGTTGGTGTCTGATCATTTGCAATGAGATTTGTGCAAAAGTCACTAATCAGTGACACTAGAGATGATGCGTTTTGGGGGTTTCCAGAAAATTAGAAGAGTGCTTGAAGCTTAAAGTTTGTTAAAGTTTCCTCATTTGTTAATAACAGTGATCATGGTTCTTAACACCACTATTGACTTTACATGGTTGAAATATTATTCTGCTATATTTTATTAAATATATTATTACACCATTTGGTTCATAGAATCATAGAATCATAGAGTTGGAAGGGACCTAGTAGGTCATCTAGTCCAACCCCCTGCCTGCAGCAGGAATTCCCCCTAGAGCATCTCCAACAGGTGCTCATCGAGCCTCTGCTTGAAGATCCCCAGTGAGGGAGAGTCCACCACATCCCTTGGCAATCTGTTCCACTGCCGAACCGCCCTCACCGTCAGGAATTTTTTTCCGGATTTCCAGCCGGAATCTCCTTTCTTGCAGTTTGTACCCATTGGTTCTAGTTCTGCTTTCAGAAGCAGCTATGAAGAAATTGGCCCCTTCCTCCATATGGTTCAGAATATTTTTTTTCTTGTTTTGCTCTTCTAAACTTTGGTGCGTCTCATGGTCCGGTGTGTATAATAAACCGGGAAATACAGTAGGTTTAGTGACAGAAGGGAAGAATAGACTAAAGGTAAAGATGAAGGTTAATCCAGTTGATATAGAGACAAGGGAGGACGAAGTCTGGTGGGTTTGGTCTTGAACACATTGAGTGTGAGATGGCATCAAAAATGGGCGTGGGAATTTCTCCTCTTTACTTCTGCCCAATACTGAATGTGTGCAATAGGGATCAAATATGTACATCTGTGTGTTGGGCAGAAGTGGGTTAAGCTCAAGAAGCAATTGAACTTTGTGGATTTCATTCCCAAGAAGTGTCTAAAAGCCATTGGGAATGCTTCTTCTAGGAGTCCAAATTATTAAATCATTTCTAACATTTCACTCTAGGAATTGTTTCAGGTCTTTGGCTCATATCAGTTACTAGCATAGTACTTATGTTTCTCAATTTCCCTTTTGCTCTTAACAAAATCAAGCATTTTGCTTTAGTCTCTCCTTATTCTTCATTCTTTCCCCAGTAGTCAAAATTCAGAGCCGCTAACTGGAAATGTTCCAGCAAATAGTTGCCTCCTTTTTCACTCCTTTCTTATTTCCAAATATTTCCCAAAAAAATTTCTGCCTTTTCAGGCCTATAGGCAATGGCCATAACCCTGTGCTTGTCTCATTAAATTAATCTGCAGTTGTTAACATACTTATCTATAGGTAAATTGGGGTACAATGGGGTTACTTCAAAGTAAATATAGATAAGATTGCCCTGTAAGAAGTTTGAATGTAGTTTAGCTTGGTTTGTTGCCTTACAAGAGATGTGGTACAATGTTGGTTGTCACAGAATCAAGACGTATTTGCAGAATGTCAGCTTCAGCTTAACTGACTCCAGGAAGACTTCAGTCACAGAGACTCTCAGTTAAAAATGTCCTCTTTGCCGGCTTAAAAATTAGATATAAAATTTTCTGGCTCTTAATCAAGCCATATAAATCTAATGTATAAAATGATCTGATGCTTAATCTGATGCTTTTTTGGCACTCATAACGCACAGTCTGAATGGACGGATCTGTCCCGGATCTTGTGAAGTCAGTAAGGAGACTCTGACCCTATGTGCCGATCTCAGTCCTGAGTTCACCTTTTACTTTCATTTGCCTGTTTGCAAGAGAAAGCAGAGACACACCTCCTCTGTCGATGACAACTAAAAGTTCTGTTGCATTTAGACTTCATATCTTCATTGTCATTCTGAGAACGAGTTGTTGGATTTGCAAGTACAGGTGAGACTGTTTTGTTCGCTTGGTCATTTGTCTGGAAGGCAGGTTGTGAGCTTAGTTATTGCACAAACTATGTCGTTTTCCTTGCAGATAAGGTAGCTTTGTTACCTTGACAGCAAAAGTTGCAAAGCTTTCCTGGAGTTCACACTGCTGGCTGGATACGGTAGTGAATTTGAGAGCACATCAGATTAGGTCAGCTGTTGGAATGGTTAAACGAAAGATCAACAAACCAGCAAATCTCCTTCAGCAGGCATGGGAAGGATTTTCCTTTGAGTAGTAGAATCCTTGTTGCCAACAAATGGAGTCCTTGGCTTCTAAGCTTTTAATGCAGAGAGCACGGGGAATCCCAGCTTCTTATGCCAACAGGATAATTATACTGTACTATATATCTAGCTGACTTCTACTCTCAGGCTGATGGTATTTAAGCCCGAAGTAAATGCACTCAGTGACAGGCAAGTGCGTGTGAGCATACAGAACATGATTTGAGATTCAAAACAAGGAACCTAGAAACACAATGCGTTGTTTGTTTTTCTCTGAATAGGACGTGGGGAGTCACCCTTTATAAGATCAAAAGATGCTGCTAGTTAAAAAACTGGTTCACACATGTTAATATGCTTCATGATTTCTCATCACTTGGTTAGTCAAAACATGATGATTCACAGCTGACAATGTGAGCCATACTGCAAAGCATGACGTTGTAAGATGATATGAAAAGTCCTGTTTGGGATTTTGTTACAGTTCTGTGACATATCCAAGCCATCATTTTAATTAGTCCATGGTTCTTTCTTATTCTACTTAGGCTACAATACTAAAGACACTTTCCTTGGGAGTAAGATCCCATTGAACATTGGGGCTTACTTTTGAGTAGACATAGTTAGGTTTGTGCTCTTTGCCTAATACAGCAGTTTCTGGATGTCATTTTTTTCTGTGTGGCTTCCTTTGCCTCCAATTGAGTTTTGAGTGGCTTGTGTATCAAAAAGAAAGATAATTTAATAAAATGAGTGTAAAGGAAGTCCAGACAACTAAAACAGCAGCGACTTCATAACTCAGAAGCTTCCAAACACCAGATTGAAAAAGGAAATGTGCCCTGCCCTAAAAACCAGAACATCTGGCAGTATTTGTTTTCAACTCTGAAAAAAAGACATTATTCTTTTTGTGGCTCTAATGGAAGTGACTGGGTTTTATATTCACATGGTTGAAACTGAATGTGTATGTAGTTAAACAGACACACAAGACATTAGGGAGCAGTAACAGGAAGTAATTCAGACTATACTAGTTGGCAAAACACAAAGAGGTTGATGTGCCCTCCATGTGCAAAGTCCAGTGGCCAGGTGCCAACTGCATTACCTCAGTCCTTCTCCCGAGATAAGAGAACAAGACATATATCTAAAGGACTTATTTGAAACTGACTTTATGGCTTACTTTTAGCAGGCTTAAGGAGCACTCAAAACAGGTTTGCCATGTCTTTCATTGATATAGGACCTAATTTTTAGGGTACAGGTTTTACCTGCATCCTCCTTTTGAAGCATTGTTTGACAAAAGGGATGGGGCATCAATCATCAAACACCTGCCAACCTCTCTGCATCCTCAAATCTGCTGTTTAAGGCTGCAGTCCTAAAGATACTGTCCTGGGAGTAAGTCCCATTGAACACAATAGGGCATATTTTTGAGTAGATATGGTTAGGATTGTGCTCTACGGTTGGATTTGAGAGCGGTAGTCTGCTAGATACATAGTACATTTTTCCTACCCTCTTCTTTATAACTGAACATTAAAATATTTTTTCCTGATTGTCAAGTGAACCTTCATAGAGTTCCACATGTATATTTGGTCTAGGGTATCCCAAAGATCCCAAATAGATGGAATCATGGATCTTTCCCCCAACCCAAAAGGAGTGATTGGTATTTTCATGTGGATATCGTACCTTACAGAAGCCTTCAGAGACTCTTGTGCACATTCAGAAGGCAATGAATATGTACTTGGACTGTCATCTACCTGGCCTGTCATCATTGTCTACAAAGCATCAGTATTAGCCTCCATATATAGAGCGTGCATTATATATATGGAGAGCCTCCATATATATTACTCTCCATTGTGGCATGATTTTGCAGGATATCTTTTTGCAGGAAAGTTATAACTAATTTCTTTTGTCACTGCTGCCCATCTTTAATCCAGTGTGATTGTAATTAGGTTTTCTAATGGATATTCTATGATCCTAAAGGAATGTCTAGATTTCTGAAACTGTTATGAACTATGTTGGGGTTAAGCAAGCCTGTTCATTGAAAAGATAAAGTGCATTGCTTGCAAATATAAATGACTTTTTAACATTGTCTTGCAGAAATCAGGAATGGGAATTTGAAGGCCATCTTAGGACTTTTCTTCAGCCTGTCCCGATATAAGCAGCAACAACAGCAGCCTCCCAAACAGCATTCACACCATCCTCCACCCCAGCAACCTCTCACGTCTCCCCAACAAGCAGGGCCTCCCTCCCAGTGCCAGGTTGGGCTGCAGGATCAGCAACAGCAGCAGCTGCCGGCTTCACCCCAAACACAGTGCCAACAATCTCAGCAAGCTCCACAACTTCAGTTAAAAGCACAACCAGAAATGCAATCCAGGTGGGTTTTCTTATCCAACTTTTTTTGTAATGGTTGGTTCTTTTTTTAATAAAATCCATATTGGAGATCTTTTGGTCTAGAATTATATTTAGTTATCTGAGAAATAGAACATCAATTTCTGAACATCAGCATAGAAGTTACCTTGCATAGAAGTAACCAGCATAGAAGTTACTCTTTAAAAGCCACAGCTGTCAAAGGGATAAGTTGCCTAAAAGCAGCAGTTTGTCAGGCATCTGATCAATTTGATTGCTGCATTTCAAACTGCTGTTTATAGAAGTTTGTGTAGGTGGGATTTAATCCTGTTCTCCCACTTCTACTCTGGAATAGCTGATCACACTGTCATCCACACAGTCAGTGTTTTACCTAATTGGTTTCCAGATGTGCAGCTAGATTGGAGGAGGAACAACTGTGTGTGTTTAGCAACTTGATTCCTCACTCAGCAAGAAATGTGGATGCAGAAGCCTTCATCCATATGTTTAGGAGCAACAACTTTATTGAAGTGGCTGCGTGCAAGTTCCTGAGTAATTACAGCTGCTGGTTGAAGAGTTCATATAGACCCTTTACCAGTTTGTCTGTTTTGTGCTTCAATTCTGCATGTGAATTCAATTATGCATGTGATTTGTGTCCTATGTACAAGGCTGTTTTTAATGCCATCTTATGTACGCATTTATTTGTAGAATCAAACTACATGGGATGTGGGGAATCTATGTCCCTGTGTCTTTTTGAATTTTAAAAGTAATGGCAGAGGACTCTAAAATGGCACAAGGCAAACAGCAGTGGGAAAAGAAATGCTGTATAGAATTGCCAGTTTTCCAAAATGTTCTTCTTTCTTCTGCTTTAAAAAATTTCTCAGGTGGCACGTTGGTAAAAGTTAACTTCAGGTCATTTTTTTAGGTGCTACCAAGACTTGCCCCTTTATTGTTGACACTTTTCTCCACCCCTTGTACCTGATCATCTTACCTATTTTTCAATGGTTGGGAGATCGTCTTGTGGGATCATCAGGCTCCACCAACCTGCCAATCCTGCTGTTTAATGCTTTCCTCTGTATCAGTTCCCTAACTGAAATATCCCTTTGTCTCGCTATCACATACAACCAGTTACCTGTCTTTTATCCCATTAGGGATAATAATAGCAGCACTAGGGTATATGCCTGTGTGTCTATATGGTGAATCTTTAGGACAAATAGCTCAAGGGAAAGGTTAAACAGCCTTCTCTATCTGTATTGCCTGAAGCCATTTTACATCCCCTATAGTTGCTTAAACACAAACAAAAATATTGGGAAATACTATTATAGACTGCCTGTGGCACATATTCTTTGTCCCCATCTATAATTTGTAATTGAATTTTGATTCATGTGTTTTGTTCCAAGTACTGGACTCATGCATCAAGGAAACTTTATTCTCTTTTGGTTTGTTTCTTTCTGTGCCAGTAAAGGAATTATCAGACCATACCTTTTGGTTGACCACGTTGAATTGGACCATGTTTGAATTGGAAAAAGTCCCAGTTTTAGGACTTGTGATATGGTAATTTGAACAAATGCAAAGTAGAGACCCCACAAAAAACCATCTTCTCAATATTTCAATTGGTAATTTTTTCACGTTTTTTCCCTTCTATTGGAAACAGGGCCAAAACTTCTATGGGAAACAGGGCCAAAACTTTGCATAAGTTTTGGCCCTGAAGTATATGTGATTAAAATCAAATGACATTCACTTTTTTTAAAAGCTAAGTACAAGTAAAATTCTTTTGTGACCTGACATTGTTCAAAGGCTCTAATACAGAAATTAGTTTCAAAATATAACTGAACAAAGAACAATAACTTTTTCCTGTGATGTCTTCTATGAAATATTTTTTTTAAAAAAATTGGTATATTGTAGCTTTGTATCAGATTGGCACACTGACTATTTTTGGTCTAATATTTTCGGTTTCAACTAAGGGTTCAATCCTATCCTGTTCAGCTTTCCAGCACTGATGGAAACAAATGTCTCTGTGACTGAATCACTGCAGGATGCAGTACATGTGCTGCTGGCATGGCTGCTTCAACTCTGGAAAGTTGGATAGGATTAAGAATCTTTTCAATATATCTTCAAATGTGGGGATTATAAATATTAAGCTATAAATTCTGACTTTGTATCTTTTTGTGTGTTTTTAAATGGATGTCCCACTAGGGAACAATTCCATCACTTTTGCATGGTGAAACAACTTTGGAATGCACCCCGTCATGATGAGATCTGCTATTTGCCACAAAAAGAATATGGAGTCTGCTTGAGTGTCTGTATCAGGAGAATCACTGAATACTAAAGTGTTTATCCCCCACGCCGAGAATAAAGAGCCGGAGACAGATGCTGGATTTGATGGCCACTTTATTAAAATATAACATATTTAAAACCCAACAAAAGGGGCTGCTAACTTGTCGTACTGGTAGCTAAAAAATAAGGGATGGCGAAAGCCTGGCTCAGGTGTCACCCTCGCAAGGGTACCCATCAACACCAACCCGAAGGTCGAGACAGCTGGGCGCTTGGTCAATCAAAGCAGCTGAACACTCGGTACACCCGAATTAATGCCCGGCCGAACCAAGCCTAACTTCCCAGGTACAGGGCTAGCCATCCCGACCTACGTCCGGTCTGGTACCAATAGGCAAGGGATGCGTAGCACTGACCCTGCTGTCTCAGGCAGTCACCGAAGGCCTATCCTGCCTACTCCAGCACGACACCTGCCATAAAGTGACCTATTTAAACCTCCCTCACCACTATTACAGTTTAGGGTAGGCAAAAAAGAGTCCTGGCAAGAGCCAATCAGCAGGGACCCCAAAAATTCCTACCCGGCCCAAAATGCGACCAGCAAAGCTTAAACTGCACAAGGGAGGGAGGGTGGGGATGATTCTCCGGCGAAGACTGGAGGGACGCTGCCGGCAGCACACATACAGCGTCCCTCCAGCGCCGCCCCCTGGCCATAGCAGCCAATAGGCTGCGAGCATCTCCTCCGGCCAGACCATCCCGGCTGGGGGAGGCAAAAGGGCCAGCCCATTAACGGGCTGGCCCCATTCTTGATGTGGTGAATATCTGATCATATCATCTTGGAGAAATGGCAGAAATTCACAAGACGATCATGCCCAAAATGTACATATTGTCAATGTATTTTGAGATACTGGACATGCCAATAAATAGAAAATACAATTTTTTTTTCTTAAAAGCTTGAAATAAATTGTTTGTGTGCTATTGTACTGTTACCATGGCTGCTATGAGTATAGATTATTAAAAGCATGTTTATGGGTGCAAAAGAGGGTAGTTTTCTTCTGTCCTGAAACATCTGGATGAATCTCTTTGTCAGCTCAATGGGTTCATGTGTGACTGTTTCTTCTCTATCACTCATATCTTCCACTTTTTTCTTTTTTCACCCAGGGACTCATCTCAAAGCAAAATCATCCGATTCACTCTCGGTCAGAAAAAGACTTCTAGGTTCGCACTTCTTCCTCTCTAATGCAAAAGCATGGATAACCCTTCTTGCAAGCCTCGTCCCTCCTCCTCAGTTTGCATGTCTTAGGGCTCAGTTTACCTATGCGTACCTGTTGGTTTCAAACAAATATTCACAAGTAACATTAACAGAGGGAACAATCTCATTTATCATCATCTATTCCATATTTACACTCTGTCCGATCCCATAGGCTCCAAGCAACTTACAGCAATTAAGTCAGTATCTCAAGTGAATCATATTATAATTAATATCACTAACTTGGAAGTAAAGGAAAGATGAGCCGGGATAAGCTTGGGATCATTCATAATAATAACACAATATGACATGGCAGCGTTCCTAGGAATTCTTCATCGGAAAAGGAGAGCAATAATGTTTGTGAAATGTCCTTCCACCTGCCTTAAATATCTTCCTGATTTGCTCTTTATCAAAAACGCATTCTCAAGGAATAATAGAGAGTAGTGAGTACATCCATCGTGTCAGATGATAGAGCACAGCAAATTAGATATATACATATTTTTATCCAGAATTCCTTGGTTTCCTGTAATGGGAAATGGGGAACATCTAATCTCTCTGGGAATGAAAAATAGATGTTTCAGTCCATTCATTCCCTTCCAAGTCACAACCTGACATGTGTTTCAACTCCTACAAGCACCTCACTGCTGCACTCCAAAATGCTGTTCTGATCTTTATTATTGCCAGTGGAATTATTCATCACTGATGTTTGTGTGATGAATGTTTCGCTTACTGTGCTGTCATGTGCACAGTTTTAGGTATCCTTTCAAGGCTTTGCCTTATATAAAGCACAACTATTTCCCCAGGTTAGTGCAAATCACTCTTTACTTTGGTTTCTTTCCTGCCAACATTTCATACTTTTTTCATATCAAGAACGATAGGTTGATGTAAATTACAGCTTCTGTGTCACTTTTTCAATCTTGCTCCTTCTTTACACCAGCTCACTTCTTTACATATGTATGTTACCTTGCCTGTCCCTGCCTTATCTCTGTAAATCAAGTTTATACTCAGTTTTAGAGCCAGACTGGACAAGGCACATGATGGCCTTCTTATGTGTTTTTCTGATTGAAATTCCACTATACCAGGTGAGCTGTCATTGGAGCACCAGTAGCAGTACCCTATTGCTGAATTCTTTTCCTATTGGGTATTTTTATTTAAAATTGCCTTGAACTAAAATTGAAATTTTTCATTCAGAATTGAATTTTACTTCAAAACCGTACTTACTCTTCTCTTTCCTGGATTTGAAAATGAAATTGGGAACAAAGCAATGGAGAAAGAAGATCATGGTGAGGTGGAGCAGTGGCAGTGACGGGGGTATGGCATTTGACCTGTTGTTTTAGGTACCAGGTGCCCTTGGGCCAGCCTCGCAGTCAACTCCTACTCACAACTTGAACACACTTGCACTTTGTTTCCCTTTAAATGATCACTGGAGCCACCAGCATTCTGTCAAAATGTACCCAGTAGATGAAGCGAAGTGGCAGTGGTAGTTAGGTTTTCATTAGTGCTTCAGATCTTCAGTGTTGTAGTATTACAGATGCAGGTATAAACTAATTATCAGCAGATTTTTCACTTGCGTATATACCTAAACGTGAATGAGGTCCATTAAATTAAAAGATAAATGATCATTTTTAGGATAAATGCTCCTAATTTAAAAATATGCTCCTTAAAAATATGCTAATTTAAATGCTCCTTTTTAGGATAAATGCTCCTAATTTAAAAATAGATTACTTACAATTGTATCATGGCAGGCAACCAGTCAATCTCTCTCTCCCATTCCAGAGCTTAGGATGCCTTCCTTTCAGCTGGGAGGTAGATTCCTCCCTTATTCTGCTTTGAGCAGTGAAAGAATGCAAAGCAATTAGGAAATTATCATTTTTTGCATTATTTCACTGCTTCAGGAAGTTCTTTTATTTAAAAAAACTTTTGCCTAAAGGGATGTTTGGGCACAGTCCTAAGAAATTTAGGCCAGCCTACCTCACCTGGCCTATCTTTCTGTGAGGTGTGGGGAGGTCGGCATTGGCCTGTGTATTGGCATAATCCCTCCAGAAGTGTGGCAAAAGTGTGACACCTTCAGGTCAGCATTGGATTTATGCCGGGGCTTAGGCTGACCTAAGCGGAGGTAAGGATTGCAGTCTATATCTTTTAACTTGATTTTGTTAAAAGTGAAAATCCTTATCCAAGGAGGTTCCTGGAATGGAACCCTTGCAAATGCCAAGACTAATAAACCCAATAAAATGCTTGAATTCCAAAGCACATTGCCACACATTAATGTACTTTATCCGCAGTCAGTCAGCCAGCTTTCTTTCTGTTGCTGTCTGGATCCTCTCAATAGAAGAGCATTTTCTAGAACGCCCTTTCATTCTTCTTAGCAAGAAGGTTTTCCCAAGTAGTCTGAAGAAATATATTCTGCTTCACCCTATACACTCCTTATCTGTAGGAACTGTTTCTTGTTATCTTTAACTGGCATGAGCTATGCATGGAGAGTCTTGTGCTTCCAATTCCAAATCTTCTACCAAAGCATGAAAAAGCAGAATTATTTTCTTTCCCTGTTCTCCTAGTTTTCTCCAGATCCTTCCCCAGTTGTATTTCTCCAGGCTGTGTGTATGTGTGTGAAACTGCCATAGTGGTATCATTGTTACTTCGGCTTCTTCAAAATCCTTTGATTCTCAAAGGTTTGTCCTTGGGAAAGCAATCCTCTGATGTTTTATTGGTCAGTAGTAAAGAGGAGGTCAATACAACATGTTGAATTGTGCTTGTTGGATATTTTGCTGACTTCTGAGCTTTGACAGCATGTGCATGTGTGTTCCTCTTCTCATCTCCCATCTTTCCCTTGGTTAACCTCTAAATTTTGAAAAGAAGGCCTTGCTAACTCTTTTATTCCCAGTTGTAAAGGTGCCCTTGGTGTAACTGTGCTAATCGGATGAGAAGGTCTGCCTTCAGGAAATGATACATCATAAATATTGCGGCTGTTTGTAGCCTATTGGCACTACAGTTTATTACAAGCACATTGACTTCTGGGTTGAACAACTTTTTAAAAAGTAAATGTTATCATTCCTTGATGAATGAAACCAGTAAATGAAACCAGTTCATCAAAGCTTCTACAAAGGATATTTGTTCCTGGGAACTTCTTTAAATTAGAGGAGTTTTAAGACAGTTGTTTAGTGGGTTTGTGCAGGATAGATTCCAGGTGACTGTCCAAGGTGAACAAATTCCATTTTTAAAGCCTTAGAATGATGCTGTACTGGACTGTGAAACTGGTAATGCTTCGTCTTGAACAGCACTTTTCATTGTTGGTTTCATCCCAATAATGTGTTTTGAGTCTTGTACTTCTAGATTAAAATAACTGGTTTGATATACTGAGGCTGCAGTCCTAAGAATGTTTAACATAGTCTAGAGAGCACATTCCACATGCACAAAGTTGTGTTGTTTCACTGTACTTTTGAAGCCTACATTGCAGCCATACATTCTGATCTTTTGGAATCCATAGGCTGTTGCCTCTGCTCCTTAAAACTTGTAGAATTGGAACCACATGAATATATTTCATGAGCAAAAATATCAGTTGGCTTGTGAGATACAGATAGGCTTGTGCTGTATTTTAGCACCTAATTATGTTTAGCTGAGCCTGGATCAAATCAATAGGTCTTGTCCACACTTGCTTGGAGTGTTGCATTCTAGGTGTTTGGACCCAGATGATATACCTATTTCTTTAATTGCTCCAACTTTATGGTACTCTTTCCAGAAATGGCATTTTCCACTTACTATAGCCAGCAGAGTGCTAAAGTTTATATTTTTTTGCACAATCAGTTGAAATAGTCAGCACCAATCTGTTTGGAGACAATATTTCTTAACTTGGTTTCTTAAAATGAAGGCTTTGCAGGTTCTTCCTTTCTCCATTTGTGATGAATCAAATTATATCCTACTCATCTAACTCTGCTTTTGGTAGCAACTTGCTTACTTGAATATTATTGCTTTAAAAACAGACTTCCAGGTCCAACCATGAGAATTTCAGCTGCAGGCAGCGAGACAAAAACTCGTGGTTCCGTTAGTGCCAACAACCGGCGCAGCCAGAGCTTTAACAACTATGACAAATCCAAACCTGCAAGCCCACCATCCCTTCTATCAAATAGCAACGAAAAAGGTAAGTGGCTTGAAACCTACCTTATTCTGATCCACATTAAAAAAGCTTAATTTCTTGTTTTGAAATATTTTTGTTTTGTTTTGTTAGGGTTAGATGTGGCAAATAGAGGCCCTGACCATACCCAACTTAGCTATTTTAAATTTGTGTTGAGGTGTCTTATTGAAATTAATTCAATTTACATATGCTTAACTTTGGTTGGATCATGGCCCCTTTCCTAAAGTCCCTTTCTTAAAGCAGTTCCTCAAGCGAATGAATCTCTAAGGAAATCATAGGGTGTTTATTTTATTGTATGTGTCAATGTTTGCATGTGTTCCCCTATCCTGCAGAGTTCAGATGGTTCTCTGTTCTCAATTTTTTTCTGCTTAGAAAACTTTCATAGATTTTCATAAGTATGGGACTGACACAAGATATGCAGCACATAAAATGTTGACATGAACTTGGACCGAATACATGCACTTTTCTGACATGGGCATTTTATTATTCATTGTATGTGGTGGGAGAGAGCAACTGAGGCTCCACAAATACTTGGAAATCAGGAAAGGAGTATCTTGAATAATCAGGAGATCTTACCCTCAACTTTCCCACCCCCCTAATAAATCTCCTTTGTAGGAAGCCAGTGGATGGATTTGGCCAATGCTCAGAGCCCTATCATTGTGTCATAGATTGGCAACGATTCTCTCCCAACCCAGATCAGGCTAACTCTTCATTCAAGTTGTCCTCACTCCCACACCCTTAGCTTGGGATTTGCATTTCAGGCACTATAGAGCAATGCACTGTGTTTGCTCCTGCTTTCGGCTTGTGATACATTACGGTCTATATTATGTGGGGCCTGTGTCAAGGAGGGCAACACAAAAACAATGCTGATTTTTTTAAGTTAGGATCTAAAACTCCTTGCTAACCAAGCAAGAGGCACTCTTTCAAGTGGGTGTTCCTTTTATTTAGCAGGGGGAGAGTAACTGGCCCTCCACACCCCAGCAATGTCTGTTCAAGTGGCTTCTGCTGGTGTTCTTTTTTTGCATTTTCGATTGTGAGCCCTTTTGGGACAGGGGCCCATTAGCTATTAATTAGCTATTATTATTTTTCCATTTTCTTTGTAAACCGCTTTGTGAACTTGTTAGTTGAAAAGCAGTATATAAATACTGTAGAGAGATAGATAGAATAACTTAGCCACCACTGAACATGCAGTGAAGTTCTGATATTTTAATGGATCAACTTGTACCCTGAGGGTGGGGGAAAGATGGAAACCCTGCTGGATCTATTATAAATGATGACAGTGCTGGAACTGGATTTATCATGGGCAGAAGCCCCACAAATGAAAGGGCCCAAAGGGGACATGACTGATTTTCCATGATGGAGGGAAGGCATTGATGAGAAGGTTGCCAGCACCATGTCTGAGACTGTCACTACCTGAGAGGAAGGAAGAATTCTGTGAAACATCCAGTGAGGGAAGAGAAGGACCGGGAAGGAAGCAAACCTCTTTTTTCAACTCCCTATTCCAGCAAAAAAAATTTTTGCATTATATGTTCCTTGGAAATGAATAAGCCAGCGGTGGTTCCAAATATTCCTGTCTGGATTTCAGCAGTAATGCTAGACTTGGATGCAGTTTGCGACAATATCAACTTCATCTGATCCCTAAACTAGGCAATGTTCTGCCTTATTTTCTGATAGGGGGACTAAACATACATACAAATCATGTCAAACTATTGGCTTTTCCCCCCTCCTTCTTCTAAAAAGTGCTTGGGAGGCTGAATATATTCTTAACATTGTCCTCACATGAAAGGTTACCATATGTCTTCCTTTTCCAGGACAAGTCCTCCTTTTAGCCTTGCATCCTGGAAAAATTTTCCTCTTTTCCCCTGTGAGCAGCACTATGTATCCTTCCTTAATTAATAAATTATATGTAATAGTTGTAAATTTAATAATAAGTATGTAATATAGTTTTTTGGGCTGCAGTGGCTTAGTGGTTAAAGGTGCCTGTGCCTATCAATCTGAAGATTGGAGGGTCAGCAATTCGAGACCTAAGTACTGCAATACAGAGTGAGCTCCCATCCTTAGCCCAGCTCCTGCCAACGTAGCAGTTCAAAAGCATGCAAATGCAGGTAGGTACCACTTTGGTGGGAAGGTAACAGCATTCTGTGCACCTTGGTGTAGTCTTGTTGGCCACATGACCATGGAGATATCTTTGGACAGCACTGGCATTTTGGCTCAGAAATGGGGATGAGCACTATACCCTACCGTTGATCATGGCTAGCAGTACAACCTGTGGGAGACACCTTTACCTTAATATAGTATTTTAATTAACCACATGAAACCAATATATATGAGTGTTTTTGGCTTTGATTTTGTCATATCCTACATTTTTTTGGGTGTCCGATATTTTGTCCGATATATGTCTTGTCCTCTTTTGCAGTCACCTTGCTCATCAGATGTTATAACTACAAAAGAGGACAAGCCCTCCCCCAAAAAATCTAGGACAGGGTCCCCATAGGTATAAAGCGTAAAGGAACTCCCTCAATACAAGCAAGGTATCTTCTGAATAGATTACATGCAATCGGTTGCAAAGGAATTATTTTTATTTTTAGCTGTTCTGTTTGTCTGCATCTTTTGTACAGGAAAATATGCATGAAGCCCCTTTGAATGTTGAGAAAGGCACTTACTGCCAGATCACAGCTGGCTGAAGCCATCAAAGGCACACTCTTAGTTCAGCATAATTGACCCAGATCCTCTTGCTGTTTTGTAACCTATCTAATCATCAACATACACATGCATGCAAATAATTTTTGTGAGTTCAGTTGCCACAGACTTCATCTAATTTTGCTTTGTTTAGAGGGCAACATCAGTTCCAGGCAAGGGGAACTGCAAATAAATCAATAACCGGGAACATCTTTTTGATTAAGAGGAACAGAAAAATAATCAGTGCTGGCATTCTGAATGTTTTCATATGATAAATAAGCCTGTTGCCTCCCACCTTCTCCTCTCTACCACCTTCTGTAGCAAGGGTGAAAGGTACCAAATGTTCATGATTTAAATTTAATTTCATGGATCATTGGATACAGTCTTCATGGCTGAAAATGTGCTGCAGTTTTATGAATGTCACAGAAAAAGGAGGCATCTCTCAGTGCAGACTGTTTTCCAGAGAGATGCTCTCTGGAATTACGTTTACCAAAAATCAGTCTTGACACCTATGTTAATAACTTGATGAGCTTCTCATATCAAAAGTCTTGGGACTTAGATGTAATTGTTTTTTCAAAATGGATAAAAAGAGATGTTTGTTATGCACAAAACTGACCTGTTTATATTCAGTCTACTTGTATGATGTTGGCCCTGGATGTTTTTTTAACAATTAAAGGTAAAGGTGTTCCCAGGTTGCTTTGCTAGTTGTGACCAACTTTAGGGAGCAGTGCTCATTGCCAAAGACACCTCCATAGTCATGTGGCTAGCATGACTAACCCTACAGTCCAGAGTAACTACGGGAGTACGTAAGAGACATTATGTGCACCCGTAGTTACTGCACCACCTAGTGAAAACCTATGGGAAATTTATATTGCAATCCAGAGTAAGTTGTTCTTACACCGGAGCAAGGACTCCCCGTAGTTACTCTGGATTGCACTCTTTATGACAGAGGTGCATAGAACACTGTTACTTTCTTACCAAAGTGGTACCTATTTATCTACCTGCATTCAAATGGCTAGGTTAGCAGAAGCTGGGCAAAGAACAGAAGCTCACTCCATCTTACATTATTTGGGAGTTGAATCATTTAGGTCAACAGCACAACGTCTGTAACCACTGAGCCACTACAGCTCCCATTTAACAACTACAGATCTGTAAATGTTTTGTTCTTCATATCTGCAGTGGTAATTTTTGGAGGTGGTTCATATTATTACTAGTGTGGTATAAAGGGATTTAGTCTTTGGTATTTTTGGAGGTGGCTAATATTATTACTAGTGTGGTAAAACGGGATTTAGACTCCATAAGAACAAAAGCTTGCCTTCCAGATGCATTTGGGAGCATCAGGATACCCAGATGTCAAGATACTCAAGACAACATGGTATCTGTGTACTTGTACTTGACATGGTCCCTTGTACTTGGCATTCAGAAATGGTCTCTGCTTGGGCTTCCCTGAGCCTCAGAGTGCCTTGTATGAATGCCTTATAATGCTATAAAGATGTCACTTCTTGCTTCCTATGAGAAATCAGAAACTGCATATTTTATTGCAGAAAATGGGCATTCTGAGGGTCAGGGGAGGCTGCACAATGTCTCCCTGCCCCTGGAGAGGCATTGCTGGTCAGTAGGTAATGCTGTTCTGGACAGACCAATGGTGTGACTTGGTATAAGGCAGCTTCTTTTGCTCCTTTAACCTGTTCCCAGATGAGTGCATATAGGATTGCATTCATCTGTGCATATAAGATTGCAGCAATAGAGTCTGATCTATGCTCTCTCACTAGTTTGGATCTGTAACTATTTCCAATCTAAGTGAGCTTTCAGAATGGTTGTGAGAATAAAAATCTACAGTGAACCTTCCTGAACTCCTCAGAGGAAGGACAGGATACTAACGTGATAGCAACAGAAACAACAGATATCTTAGGTATGTTCAGTTTTTTGGTGGACTTTAAAAGAAGGGATCAGATGAACATTGCCTGTGAGGCACATGGCAACAATTAAGACAAGAAAGTGTTGATCACTGAAACTTCAGCTAAAGTCACTAAAGGACCAAATGCAGAAAGATACATGGATATGAAGTCTTTACTTCCTAGCATATATTCCCTTTAGGTGCAGGGTCTGCTAATGCATGCATGTGAACCACAACCAAATTCAGATGAAAATTAGAAGCATTATGTTACTGCCCTCTAGTGATAGACATTGTGTTTACAGTTGTGTTTTAATAAAATGTTCCTGCTTTGTATTCTGTTTATGTGAAATGTGTTTTTCCTATCATCGCCATGCTTAAATAATTCTATTTTCAGCATTTATATCAGAAGTTAATTACATAAAAAGTTAAATTTTCATATTAAATAAGATCGCCTATTCATAGAGTCATAGACCTTAAAATAGGGTATAGGTGATGAGGTCAGTGTTTTCTACTCTTGTTCTAAATGTTTATCTTAGAAGTGTGTGGTTACAAAATATCTAGTTCAATTTGTCTTTTATTTCAGGGATTTTAAAAAAGCAACTATGAATAAAAGATATTTTTAAAAGATCACCATCAACAAGTGATCAAAATTATAAGAAGAGATGAGCAAAGTATCAATAAAAATAACCAGTTAAGATTCTCTGGAAAGTGAAAATATTTAGGCAAATTGTTTAATCCTATGAATGCCTATTTAGATGTAATCTCCATTGAGGCTGATAGTTCTCTGTAAGTATGTATTTAAAGCCTTAACCTAGTGCCCAAATATTAAACTCCGTTTGATGTTCCCTTTAAAATTCTTGGTAAAATTTTTACCTATGTATGTGCTTCTGGTGTGAATAAAGGAAAGATCTCGCTACTTTGGCCATCCTCTTTTTCCCTTTGAAGGCAGAAATGGGAGCAGTTTGCTTAAAAAAAATTAATACTTGAGTGCCATTTCCCTTGAGAAGGCAGCTGATACTCCAAGTTACCGGACAAGACGGGGTACATCTGTAGATTAAGTTATCTGAGGATCAGGTCAGTGCTCCCCTACATTCCCCCTTTGGAGATAGGGATCCTCTGAGCTTAGCCAAGGCTATGGATTTCAGTTCAGTCTTTGCTGGGCTCAGACTGAGACATCAGCTCAAAACACATGACTTCTGGTTTCATGGAGAAATTAGAAATGGTTTTTTAATGCCTTATAAGCATTGTGAGGTTCTAGACCAGGAGTCTCAAACCCTGCCCCAAGGGCCAGATGTACCCTGGGGTCTCTAAACCCTGGCCCAGGGGCCTGATGCAGCCCTCGGTGAGCTTCAATGTGCCTCCAGCAAGATCCCTCTATCCAGACCTTGAGCAAGCCTTGTAATCCACTCCAATACATTCTTATACAAATGTAAATTTATTTAATTTGTAATGTAAATTAGTTTACTGGCAGTGTCATAGAGGTGAAGTGGCCTCCTCCCAAAATGTTTAGAGATGCTGGTCTAGACCATGAGGGAAGGGCTTTGCCTGTATCTGCAGTTTCAGCTATCCATTATGGAGTTCCATAGCATAACCACCATAGATAAGGGGGCATGCCTATATTCCAATTTATTTTTTATAACTTAATAAAAATAAAAATAAAACATATTTTATCCAGTTGCAAATGTATCGCTATTCCTGGTTTTAATATAAAAATGCACGTCTTGACTCTTTTTCCAAGGCCATCAAACTATAATTTTATATTACTTTAGTACACTTAGAGCAGGAGTAAATATCTGGAAGAGGAACCTGTGAGAAAGCAAAATATTCCATGGAGATCAAATTTTATCACTAAGAAGTCATGGCAAATTCCTGAGTGTTCGGGCGGTTCGGCAGTGGAACAGATTGCCAAGGGAGGTGGTGGACTCTCCCTCACTAGGGATCTTCAAGCAGAGGCTCGACGAGCACCTGTCAGGATGCTCTAGGGGGATTTCCTGCTGCAGGCAGGAGGTTGGACTAGATGACCTACTAGGTCCCTTCCAACTCTATGATTCTATGATTCTAAGTCTAGCTTGACATGTTTGTCCTATAAAATTATCTTGTGTGTAGTTGAACATAAGAACATAACAAAAGCCTCCACTGGATTAGGCCAAAGGGCCATCTACAGTAGTCCAATTTCTGTATCTGGTGGGCCGCTATGTGATGCAGGAAGCTAGACTAGATGGGCCTTTGGCCTGATCTAGTGGAGACTCTTGTTATGTTCTTATGAACCATACCATACAACTGATATGACCTAATCCTGTACTACAACTAGATGCCTTTGGTTCTGTCCTAAGCCATGGCAAATTGATGTATATACAACTATAGAACGACTGATGATGAGCAAGTCTGGAGATGTCCACGAGATTTCTTCATTATAATTGTCAAGCTTTTGGATTGCTAGTCTTCTCATTCCATCTGGCCTTTCATGATGGCCTTCTCTAGAGTTTGTTCCCTCCAAGTGATGTCCAAAAGTGATTCTTAATTTGAGTGACATGTCTGACTTAATTTGATCCAAAATTGGTTTGTTCATCCTTTTCACTGTACATGTTATAGATAGCATCCTTTTGCCAACACCACATTTCAAGTGCATCTGGCACTACAATGATATTGAGGAAATAAGGGGAATCAGCCTTACCTGACCCAATCAGTACCCAATGTGTCCAACCTCTGATTCCTAGTTTTAAGACATTATTTACTTATTATTCTATTTTTTATACCACCCTTCCTCCAAATTCAAATGGCTGTATTTGGTTCCTTATAGCAACCCTCAGGGTAGGCAAGGTGGAGAGACAGTAACTATCACAAGATCGCCCAATGATAGTTGACATTTATTATGTGGTTGTATTTTTAAATGAAAAAGATCATATTGTAGCCACAGGGTGAAACACAGAGTAACTACGGGGAGTCCTTGCTCCGGAGTAAGAACAAGTTACTCTGGATTGCAATATGAATTTCCTGTAGGTTTTCACTAGGTGGAGCCCAGTCTTATGCTTTGCCACTACTCTGTGATATGGTAATGCTGAAATGGATGCTGGGTCTCCTTGGGGTAAGAAAACATTGGTTGCCTGACCATGTATAGATCCCTGTATCCATGAAAGATCTCCTGGGATCTGTACCAGCTCTTTGACTGGCACAAATTAAGGAGTTTGTCTTGGTATAGGATTTGATGGCAGTTTCTTCTACTGTTCCCATTTCCCGCCCAGCCCCAATCGGTTCTCCATCCTTTCCTTCCCCCCTCCTCCCAGTTTCACCATCCTTGGCATCCCCACCCTGAGAAATCTCTAGAGAGCAGTGGGGATACTTGCACCTGGGTGCTCATAGTCTGTGAAGGTCCAGCATGAAGATCCAGCTTTGACAGGCATTGTACTGTGTGCTAAGTGCCTTGTAGCACTTTCATGACAGCCATTATCAGTACAGTGCTGAGGCTGCTGGCATTTCCTCAGTTTAGGATTGGGCTACTAGTATAGTTAAAAACATCATTGGAGGACGTATAGCCAGTAGATAATCCCATAAAATAGAGTCAAGAGACACTTTCACAAATGTCACATTCATAATTACAGAAATCAAAGTATTTTTCCTTTGTTATTTATGTGCACAGATTATAAAGGTTAACGTATAGATTTCTACATAACTAAATAGAAAATTTAGTGCATACATTTCGTCTAAGGCAACATTTTGGCACAACCCTTTCTTTGCTTAAAATGTTTTATTCATTTTTTGCAACACCCAATAATGTCTTCATTATAGCAATCAGTAGCCCAGGCATTGCGTTTTGATGTGAATCGCTGTACTTCTTGCACTGTCAAAGAGGATTTTTTTAATGGTCAAGTAACAGAACACGTCAATAATTACATCTTAGGGTTACAAAGAAAATGAAGTATTCATGCTTGTGATTTCTGATGTCACCCGTTTGCCTCGATGTAATTAAAACCTTGTAGCTCACATCTGAATTGTCATTGTCACTTAGCCATTGTTGATGTAAATGTACCCCCTGCCTGGTTTACTTTTTTCTTTGCAAGACAGCTTCTGAATAAATTGCAGAATAAGAAACATCTGCCTTCTGGATAAGGTCATTGTCAAACTCTTCCTAATTACTCTAGACATTTCCGTGCGATCTAAACAAACACACAGAAGCCTAACATTCGTTGTTCTGTGTATTGTCCCTTGGGGTATATGTATCTCAGTATCTCCTCCAGTTTTATATCCCTAGGGATATTCCTGAGAAGACGTTATTTCAATGAAGAGTTTTCCTCATTCAAGTTCAGCAATTATAGATTTTGTTACCATGGACATTTAATGTTTCCTCCACAACCTAAATTACAGTTACTCTCTTGGGTTGTAGAATCAAGATTAAAACTTAAGGCTCACAAGACACTTAAGGCTCCCACCTCTACGCTTAGGAGACTTCCAGTGCAATAATGCATGTCTATTCAAAATTAAGTTATATTAAGTTCAATGGATTATATTTTCAGATAAGTATGTAGAAGACTGAGGGTGCAATCCAGAGTAACTATGGGAAGTCCTTGCTCCGGTGTAACAACAATTTACTCTGGATTGCAATATGAATTTCCCATAGGTTTTCATTAGCTGGTGTCATAACTACGGGTGCACATAATGTCTTTTACGTGCTCCCGTAGTTACTCTGGATTGTAGGGCTAAGCTTTTAACATTCTATAATAAGATCATTTTTGCTCATCAGAATTGCCATGTCTTTATTTTTTGCTATATTTTGCTTTATAGTTATTTTTCCATTAACTTCAGAGCCTTAAACTTGCTTAACTGCATTGTTTGGTTTTCTTGGGTCATGTCCCAAACCCTAAATTGACTTGACCATAAAACTATGTGGTAAAGCTATCTTAACAAGCCTGTGTAATGCCATACAGCAAAGGAATGTTATGTTTAAAATTCTTGTCTTCATCCCAAAATATTGACTTGAAAATTATCCTGCAGAGGGCAGTAGATGTTTGGAGGAAAGATATTGGTTTCATTGATATTTAAAAAGCTTTGTGGTGGTGGGGGGGAAGGTATATTTTAATGAAAATGTCCCCCACTTTATTGTACATAAAAGGTGAAAACCTATATTTTTTTCTCAAAATATGGTCAAAATTTTTTAATCTTACAAATTTAGCAATGATATTTAGCTGACTGGTTTTTTCCATGATGTTCTGTAAAGCAGTAAATCCAATACATGTTGTCCAGAAGCGTCCATGCTATATTCACAAATACATTTAGTTAAATGTAAGGACAACATGACACCAGTTACAGAAAATCATAATGGTTGCATGTTACCTTACTTTTCACAAGTTCAAATAGTTTGAGCCCCAGATCACCTATTCCATGGTATGTTTCACAACAACCACTAATGTTTTATGAAACCATGCATGTACCACAAGAGAATAAAGAGATTATCTCTGTGGTTTCTTCACAATTACCTACTACCAGCCATGTCCTAGTCAAGACAGCTTCTTTAAGCAATACACAATTCAGGAAGGCCCTGTATCTGCGATCTGGTCTGTGGATTCACTTATCTGCTGAGAAAGTCCATGTGGCTTTGCATTTTTTTGCTCCTAGGATTCATTAAAGAGAAACTTAAAATGTTTCATATTTCAGAAAAGTGAGGGAGAACTTTTGAATGCCTTCTGAGTGATATGCTTCAGATAACGATTATTTCTTTCGGTTGCATTCATTTTAAAATTTATTTCCTGATTCATATATTTTGAAAAATTTGTTTTTTAGTTTGCACCTATAGACAATGAAGTTTATTTCTCTCACTGGCATCTGGCAGCTCTCTTCAGCATAAGTAAATGTATTGTTTCCAATATGTTTGAGAGAAATGCATATTTATAAAGACAGATATCTCTGTACCATACTCTCTTCTACGTGTGGTACACATTAATGTGATTAATGAGAACACAAATACTTTAATTTGATCTTGAAAAACCAGTGACCCTTTCTGCACAAACTGCCAGATCATCAGGAAAATTGATTTTTGACTGTCCCAAATCTAGTAACACTAAATTCAAATGTGTTAGTTGGACAAGGGAGGAGGGCTGGGGTGCAGAAAGGCTGGGAAAGTCTCTACAACTCAAAAGGATTAACAACAGTTTGCCCAACTGTCAAAACTAAATGGTGCTTTTGAGGCAGAGATCATCTTCTTTGTCACTGAAAGCTGCTGGGGGCTGTGCAGAAGAAAACCAATGAGAGAGCAATTAGAGAGAGGAATATTTTGGCTCACACGGCTCAGATCTGTGTGATGCATTTTTTTTCCTTCCTTATGATAAGAAATGAAAGCATTGCCATTTCATGCACTGAGAAAAACTGTGGACACTGTACTTTGGTATTTCTGGACGCTTACTACTTAATGTGCTACGGTGAGTTCATGATTCAGTACTCCTCATGCCTCAGGCTTTTAATGGTATTCTGCTGGTTAAGTTTTAGATTTCCTTGTCCGACTATGAATGTTTCAGTGCCTTTAAGTTTCTTAAGTATTGCAACTCTGAGAATGATCTTCAAATGCTGTAAACCAATAAAAACTCAAGCTGCCTATTCAGTGGAAAACTTTTTTTACTGCTTTTAGTCCAGAATGTAGAGTTGGTATAGAGTTATTTGTGTATGGTACAATGCTGAGTCTGCTCCCATTTTTTCCCTAGTAAAAATAATGTGCTTTATCAGCAATGAGCAAACTGGTGCTATTTGTAGCTTTCCTTTGACAAAAAACTGCCTGAAGTGTTACTGTATCTACTCAAATCTAACGCTCACCTTTTCTAGCCTACTCTAGGCTGCAATCCTATGAACACTTTCTTGGGAGTAAGCCCCATTTAACTCATGGGGGCTTATTTCAAAATAATGACATAGACATGCATAGGATTGCAGCCCTAGACTCCAAATTTGGGGTGCGCACTAGACTCAATGGTGCATTAGTAAATATGGTGTTTTGATTATAAGTATAGGTCAGTATTTAAACATACTAAATTTACTAGAAATTTAAATTTACTATATCGTATTGAAAAATGTAACATACTCCATTGTTGTGTAAAATAGTACAGTTAGGTAAAAAACCCACTGTCATATTATTATTATCATTTAACTCATTGTTGTATGCAGTAAAATTAAATTTTGCACCTGCTTTATCTGCATAACAATCGCCAATAAACATTTTTTATCTCGAGCCTTTTAAAATCAGGGTGTGCATTAGATTCAAGTTAATATAGATTATATCTTAGTTAGACTATAAGCAAATATTGTATTATCATTGAAAAGGGTTGCTATCAGCATAGCCCCAAACATCTGTTTACAGCTTGCTAATCTACTACAGTTTATGCTAGTATACTAAAACATGCTATCCCAAAACAGTATAGTTAATAGCATGATTAAAAATATATGAATGAAATTTAATCAAATGAAATTTCTGTGGGTGCTAATTTTTAAGAAAAAATCATGAAGGGCTATGTTAGAAAAATTATAGTAGAACACATTTTTAAAGTGTAGAGATTAAAACTTTTGCATGTAGTGATAAAATTGCAGGGGCTGTGTGGTCTTTTAAAAGTGATCTTCTGTGGAACTGCACATAAATTATTTGTCCATAAATCAGATTGCTGATGAATCAGTTTATGGCTATCTTGGCTTGAAAGTCTATAATTATTTAATTTTACAGATTCAACCTTGTAACAGCACTTTTGAAATATCCCCAGTCCAGCATAGGACTTGTGCTGGGACTTATGCTGGCCTATCTTTTTACAAACAGTAATTTGTCTACTCATTTAGAAATACATAGAGGTCCAACCTTGTTAAATACAGATATTTTATACACATATTTGACTCAACACAAATGGCCACTGCAAATCACAGGTCTAAAAACTGCTTTTCTACTGTTGCAGAGAGGCAGGCATGCAAGCAATCATTCCATTTTTGTATTCCATTCCCAGAATCAAAACTCTGCAGATATTGAGTCACTACTTTATTTAACAAGCAGGCATAAATAATAACTATTTAACAAGTTATTAAACAGGGCTGTGGGTGGCGCAAGCGGTTAAGGCGCTGTGCCTGTTAACCAGCAGGCCAGGGTTTGAGACCCGGGTCGAGAAGCTCACAAGACAAGGTGAGCTCCTGTCTTTACCCCAGCTCTGCGACGCCAGCTAGATCCAATCGTATTGGTTCTGCCTTTCCATTGGACTAATTCAGTGGCGTGAAGAGGGGGGATTTGCTGCTTGGGTTACAGCCTGTCCTCCATAACAATCCAACCCAGGCTTTCGTGCTTCGCATGCAGCGTATGCAGCACCGAGCACGATACCATAGTATTTCAAGACTGAAAGAGGCCTGCTTTTTTATTTAAATAGGTTCAATGAAGGAGCAAGAAACATGAAAGTACTGTAATGTTTTTAAACAATTTTTCCATTGTTTTCTTTATACTCAGATTTTTTTTCCTCAAGGAGGTTCTGGAACAGAACCCTAGTGAATAGTGAGGGACACCTGTAGTTAGACTGTTGTATTTATAAAGTTCATTTTTCATGGCATAATTTTCAAACAAAGAACTTTTGATAAAATCTCTTCATTTTTTCAACATAGTATCTTTTTTGTTTCAATATTACTCTTCATATTGGATATAGATAAGAATACTGACATTGCCTATTAATTATCCGGTAGTGTGCTGTGATTGCCCTAATGTGAATGTAAATCCGAAGTACTGATATATCCATATTTCTGGTTGAGTGTATGTGCTGTGCATACTCAGAAGCTGAGCAGTCAAGGACAGAGTAGATCATACTGTTATTGCATCCCTGGCATGCCTACAGTTCAAAAGATCTATCTTCATTAGATGAGCAGTGATAAAATATAATTGGGAGGGAGGCTGAGCAGAGAGCACTTCAGGACATCATGGAATTCAGAAGTGGGCATATATTTGTTAGTGTTTTCAGGATTTTAAACATAGTACATGGTAAAATTGGTTTACCAGCCCCAATACAGTTACCTCAACAGAGTGGCTAATACTGGCATATTGTTGTGATATGAAATACTACAATATGCAATATTACTAGATATGCAGTACTTGTCCAGCAGTCCTCAACCTTTTTGGCTCCAGGGACTGGTAGGAGGTAAAAACATTTTTCTACACCATCTACGGATGGTGGTGGGGGGCCAGTAGCATGAAGGGTAGCAGCCCCAGCCAACTGCATCCCCAACATAGCAGTCATGTGGCTTTGGGGAACTGCTGCAGCTTTCAGTATGAAGCACCGTGCCTTCTCCTTGCCAGTCCAGATGAGTCCACCTGCTATTGGGAAGCTGCCTGGATTCTGTGCATCCACTTGTGGCTTATCTGTAGTTCCTGAAGGCTGAAGCAGTGGTGCCAGTGCAGCTTCTCTGCCACACTCTGCTTATGTTGCACACTCCAGTTTGCATGGGACCTACTGTTCTCCTGCCCGCAGCTCAGATCCTTGAAGGCTGAAGTGATGGCAGGCAGAGGAGAAGCTCTACCACTGCTGCTTCAACCTTCAAGGAACAGAGCTATAGACAGTAGCACAGGAAAACACAGTTGGAGAGAGAACAGTGTGCTACCCTGGGTCCTGCAGCTGCCTGCCACATCCACAGTTCATTAACAGGCCACAGACTGGTACTGGTCCAGCCTGGGAGAGGGGGGTTTGAGGATCCATGTTGTAATCTTTCCAGCAGTGTAGCATGGCTTGGGATATTTTGAGTGAGAAAATTAATCAGTAAGAAACGTCAAGAGATAGTGGCATTGCTCAGGGATTGGGGATGCAGTGCAGAGCAATGGTGTACCCAGGGGAGAGAGTGACACTAAACCTGGCCCAATTTTTTAAAATTTTGTTATTTTTGAATAATACTATCAAGTTACATATCATTTGATGTGGAAGTTAGTGTCATCACCATCATCATCATTGGCATCCTTCAGTCTCGAAAGACTATGGTATCGTGCTCTGATTGGAGGTCCTGAAACAACATCTAGTGTGTCTAAGAAGGCCAATTCGAGAGTGGCCATCCCTTCCACACTGAGGACAAATAAATTCCGTCCCCTGCCCAGGTCCCAGATTTCGCTGCATTTGGGTCTGTCTCTTTGCTTCAGCCTGCCGAACAAGTGTCTCTTCCAGTTGGAGAAGGCCATGCTGGGTCTTTTGCCTCCATGCTGAACGATTGGAGGTCAGGGTTTCCCAGCTGTTGATGTCCATTCCCAAGGCCTTTAGATCCCTTCTGGAGATGTCTTTGTATCGCAGCTGTGGTCTCCCTCTAGGGCGCTTTCCCTACACTAATTCTCCATATAGGAGATCTTCTGGAATCCAACCATCAGCCATTCTCACGACATGCCCAAGCCAGCGTAGACGCTGCTGTTTCAGAAGTGTGAACATGCTAGTGATTCCAGCACATTCCAAGACTGCGTCATTTGAAACTTTGTCATGCCAGGTGATGCCAAGAATACGTCGGAGACAGCGCATATGGAAGGTGTTCAGCTTTCTCTCCTGCCACGCATAAAGGGTCCAAGACTCGCTGCAGTACAAGAGTGTGCTCAGGACACAAGCTCTATAGACCTGGATCTTTGTATGTTCTGTCAGCTTCTTATTAAGCCATACTCTCTTTGTAAGCCTGGAGAATGTAGTAGCCGCTTTACCAATGCGTTTATTCAGCTCAGAGTCTAAGGAGAGAGTGTCAGAGATAGTTGAGCCAAGGTACACAAAGTCATGGACAACCTCCAGTTCATGTTCAGAGACTGTGATGCAGGGAGGTGAATCCACACCCTGACCCATGACTTGTGTTTTCTTCAAGCTGATTGTTAGTCCAAAGTCTTGGCAGGCTTTGCTAAAACGGTCCATGAGTTGTTGAAGGTCTTTAGCAGAGTGAGCAGTAACAGCTGCGTCATCGGCAAAGAGGAACTCCCGCAAGCATTTCAGCTGGACATTGGACTTTGCTCTTAGTCTGGAAGGATTGTAGAGTTTTCCGTCTGATCTGGTCCGGAGATAGATTCCCTCTGTTGCATTTCCAAAAGCATGCTTCAGCATGACTGCAAAAAAGATCCCAAATAAAGTTGGTGTGAGGACGCAGCCCTGCTTCACTCCACTTCGGATGTGAAAGGAGTCTGATGTTAGGCCATCAAAAACTACAGTGCCCTTCATGTCCTCGTGAAAGGACCTGATGATGTTGAGGAGCTTAGGTGGGCATCCAATCTTGGGGAGGATTTTAAAAAGGCCATCCCTACTAACCAAATCAAAAGCCTTTGTAAGGTCTATGAAGGCTACAAAGAGTGGCTGTCTTTGTTCCCTACATTTCTCTTGCAACTGTCGAAGGGAAAATACCATATCAGTGGTGGACCTGTTGGCTCGAAATCCACACTGTGATTCAGGATAGATTCTCTCTGCAAGCACCTGAAGCCTCTTCAGTATGACACGGGCAAGCAACTTCCCCACAACACTAAGAAGAGAGATGCCACGGTAGTTGTTGCAGTCACCCCTGTTGCCTTTGTTCTTGTACAGTGTGACGATATTAGCGTCCTTCATGTCCTGTGGTGCTCCACCTTCCCTCCAACAAAGGCAGAATATCTTGTACAGTTCAGTGGAAATGGTCCCTCTACAGTACCTCAGAACTTCAACAACAAATATTTCTATTCTATCAAATGTTATAGCCAAAAACCAGTGGTACAACAAGGCAATTGTGAATCTCCACAATTGGATCCACAAGGAGTATGGCCTCACCCGCAGCACCAGAGGAGATCCACGTACTGGGGGGAGGAGTACTGCATGGGAGGAGATCCATGACAGGGGATCCACCCAGATCTCCTGTACTGGGTGACACGAATCCTAGTGATACCACTGCTCATGTAGCAGCTGTGGTTTTGACATTAGAGTCTGATTAGCCAATCCTTTAGAACCACCTTTTCACTGTAAGTATGATATTGGAAACATTATTCACCACCATCTGCTGTGACTTGAGGGTTATGTATCTGAGGCTCATTTTTCTTTTTACATTCCCATCTTTGCCTCCCCAGATTCAGCAAATTTACCTCCATCTGGAATTGGAAAGGTTGTACTATACTTCTGTGCATGACTTCAAGCCACCCTGTATCTAAATTAATTTTATTAGTCTAGCTGGCAGTCATATTCGTTTAAAACATTTGTATAAATAACTGTACTAAAACTACTGAGGAACTTTTATGCAAGCTGTTTCTGCCCTACCTACGCCCACTAGGAGTTTCCATAACTGTGCTATGAGCTGGCACAGTTTAATGCACACTTATTTGATATGCCACTTTTAGCAGATCTGTTGGGTCAGGAGATGAAATAAATTTTTCATGAATCTCCATTCCATGTACTGTTCACTGATTCTCATGAAGGTATTCCTAAGAGTTCCCCAGATCCCTTGGATAGGTTTTGGGGGGATGCATGGAATTGAGGGGGGGGGGAAGGGAGCTGAACACAGTTTTGCACAAATAATTCTTAGAAATCAATTCAGGTTTTTTCCAGTTTATAGACTCACAGATGTCTTACTAACTTCTCAATTCTAATCTTTCTTCATTTCTGTCCCATCAGATCTTACATCTGTCCCATCTTTGTCTCAGCTAGTCATACAAATAGGGTGCAGAACAAATGCAATAAAAGAAGTGAATTCTGAATGGAACATTGTTGCTTCCCCAGGTTTATGGTGGATAATGCTATTGGTTTGTTGTTTTGTTGTTAAGTCATGTCTAACTCTTTGTGACCCCATGAACTATAGTACGTCAGACCTCCTATTTTCCAGACCTCCTACACTCACTTCCCAAGCTTATCCAAATTTATGTAAATTGCTTTGGTGATCTAACCACCTCATCCTCTGCCATCTCTTTCTTCTCTTGCCTTCATTTTTTCTAGCATCCAAGGCTTTTTTGTGGGTCTTTTTCTATTAGTATTGGGTACTTCCCTTCTAATTGTCAGGTAGGATGCCCATCATTTAAGATGGATCCTCTGCTGGGAGGATGGGCCAATTTTGACCAATAGTTGAAATCCATGATGTGTGGGTGGCTGACCTTATGTTCAGTCACAGAGATTGTAGAAGCTGAGTGTGTGTGTGTGTGTGTGTGTGTGTGTATGAGAGAGAGAGAGAGAGAATTTGTTTGTATTAATACTACCTGTTCTCAATTTCTGTCCATCATTAATCTCCAGTAGAGATTATTACATTATTATTTAATGTAACTTGTTAACCATGTCTTAATAGCAGAATTGGCCTGCTTGAGTTAGTCTTTACAGCTTGTTTACCTTGTGGAATGTGCCACAAGGGACAATAAATCCTCAAACCCACTGCAGTTGAGAGACAAGATACAAGTATGCAGTAACTCTTGTTGCTGTTTAATCTTGTGTCTTTTTTCATAGGCTAAATTTGGCACTACTTTTAGTATTTTGAAACATACCCAGATCTCTTAAACGTAAGAGAGGATGAAGTTTCAATAGCGGTTGAAACAGTAGGAACCTTTGCCATACATGGTATAAACTTAGAGTAAAATAGAACTGTATTTCTTTTGGGTTATTCAACAAACTTGACCATAGCTAAGACATCTAGCGGGTGTGATTTTCTTAACTCCTTTCTTTTAAAGAAAGTTCCAAGAGACTGTCAACTGAAGCTTTATAATGGGATCCTTATAGCTCTATCCAAAACCACTACAGAATTTCTAGATAGAGTTCTAGACAGAGTATGTGACTTTGAAAAGGTGCTTCTATAGATAAGAACATAAGAAGAGCCTTCACTGGATCAGGCCAAAGGCCCATTTAGTCTAGCTTCCCGTATCACACAGTGGCCCACCAGATGCCTCAAGGAGCACATGTGACAAATGCATCCAGGTGCCCTCCCCTGCATCTGTCATTTTGAGGTTGCCCACACTTATATCTATCTGTGCACATATACACACACTCCTCATAGGTTTGAGATTGCTCTAACTGTATATGGTGCCAAAATTTTGGAGACTGTGACAACAGGACCTATCTGCTTTAACATCTTTCTGGGCAATTTGGGATCTTAAAAGATACTAGAAAAGCCTCTTGTTCATACTGGTGTCTGAACCCCTTCCATTGCATAGCAATGCCACCAGTGCTACTTCAGGGACAAGTGAGAGTGCAGCCGAACCTAACATGCATAGAGTAGACTTGCCTAGGATTGAGTCCTGTAAACGTGGCCAGGTAAACGACAGAAGATTCAATAATAACAGATCATTATACTATCCAGCAAGTGCTTTACTGTCTCAGTTTTTGCCTAGTAGGTAGAAGGTAACTAGATATCCATGAACAAATAAATGTTAATCTTTGATATGTTACAGGCCTCTGGGGCTAAGCAGTGAACAGATATTAGATTGAAAGCACTGATTAATGTTACAGACTTTCTTTCCCAAGAAGAAGAGATGAAAAAGCTTCTAAAGTTTTACACTTATTGTCTGTAGCTTATGCTAAAAGGAGCATGGAGCAGGGCAGATACCTCTTTGATGCTAAGCTCTTCTCCGAGAATCTGCTTTCCTCAAAATATTGTATTTACTCAAATACAATGCTCACTTTTTTTCAGCTGAATTCAGTCTCTAAAATCAGGGCACACATTAGATTTGATGGTTAGTTAGATTTGAGTAAATACAGTATTTTGACTATAAGTATAGGGTGTGCATTAGATTTGATTGGAGTCAAGTAAATAAGGTAATAACCAGATCTTGGTGTGTCCTCTTCTTGAAGCAAGAGCCTACAAGGTATGACAGGCAACATGGTCAGGGTTGCATAGAACTCTAAGGGAACTCTAGGGATCAATGGACTTCAAGGATCAGTGGACTAGCTCAGAACCCTTCTAGGTTTTGCCGTCTTGCCTGGATATCGGAGAGATTTAAAAGTAAATATCTTTCATCTTTAGCTTTGTACTCCCTCCCATCCCTTACCCCTGTTCCCAGAATTGCAGTGCAGGCTGTGGGTTGGGTCAGGGCTCTTGCATCACCGAGATATGACATAGAAAGGGTTACCTCTCTATGGTGGGTGCTGGTTCACAGTTCGGGAGTCTCAGCTGTCATGGTTGGCAAGCCCCTGATCCAGCTTGTGTTGGTGCCAACTACTTGATCTGGGATTGGTCTTTCCAACCCAGTTCTTCCCCCTTTCCACTGATTGGAGTATGAGTTACTGCTCAGGCTGGGGAGCACACAAAATGTTGGCATGTGTTGGAACACAATTGTGGGAAATATCCTCATAGAAATTCATTGAATAGAAATGGAAAAATTAAAATTAAATTTAAAATAGAAAAATTAAATTTAGAAAAATTCTTCTCCTGACTTTAGATAAACCCAAATTTCCATTGAAACATATGAAGTTTTTCCCTGTGTTAATGAAAAGACTGCTGCATGTATTTCTGATTATTTTCATCTCCGGTTATATTTGCTTATGTAGACTGAAATGTAGATCTATAGTCTATATATATTTTAAATAAAATCTGATCTGGACTATAGGACTTAGCCTGCGGTATTTGGCTGCTCACAGAGCAGCAATATGCTACTGAATACCAGTTCCATGTGAACAATGTTGTGAAAAAGTGAGCCATTCACTTGCACATGGGTTTCCCAGAGGAAGCTGCTACCCCACTTTGGGAAACAGAATTGTGTACAAGATGGAATTGGTCTGATCCAGGAGGGCTTTTCTTATGTGTGGATATTTATTTAAACGGTTTATATGCCACCTTTGCTCTTAACAGCAAAGACTTCTTATGACCTAAGTTCTAACCTGTTGTCAGCATGTCCTGCCTGGTCATGTCAAAAAAAATCAGGAAATGTTAAGGAATTTTTGAATTTTTGAATTAACCTACTTTTTCTGGAATCACAATTTAAAATACAGGCCTATTACACAGTAACCGAAAAGTCAGAAGGGGCATTTTTCATTACTTCATGTTCCAGTGTATTTTTCCACTTTTCCTTAACATCTCTGAATACAAGAAACCATTTTACCTATATTTGCATTAGGAACAACTCTCATTTTATATGCTTTTGGGCTACTCACAGTGACTATGTCTAGAACTATGTTCAGTTATATTTAGAGCTGTTCTTGGATACTTCTAGCAAAACTATACAGATAACAGTAACTGTAGGAGAGCAGCCTGTGTTTAGATTTAACTTGACAAATGATGGGAAATTGCATATATTTTCCCCAACATTACTTATAGTGCAAACTCTCAAACATTTCACTGAATAATTTAAACCATCAGGCTCCTCTCATTGCAAGCTGCTAAGCTTGATTTTGAAGTCAAGACATTACAGGAGCGGATGAAATCCAACCTATGCCTGTGTTGGCATTTGAACAAGACCACCAACATCTTTCTAACTGAAACACCGCGAATAAAATAAACTCCAGGCCCAACACTGGGCTTTGAAAAGAGCAAAGAGAGCAGTTCCTCTCTCTAGATTGTATTTTGAATTTGAACACGTTTCACTTGTCAGTTAAAGTCAGCACAGGTTCTTTCGGAAAGAAAACCGCCTCAGGGCTGGAGACAAATGGGAATTAACTCATCACAAAATGAGTTGAATGCACTGTAGGAGAAAGCCTGTGCTATTTCAAATGAAAGTTTATTCAAAAATGAAGTATTTCAGGGTATGGGAGGATCCAAATAGTTTTCCAGCACAAGCAGCACATTTTTAATAGAATTAATGTTGTTAAGAACTAATTCAATAATGCAGGCAGGCATGTGGTACAGTCCTTATGCAGCTGCACCTTTTCCCAGCAACTGCAGATAAGAAACTGAGGATGAGTGAGAATGAGAACTGTACATTTATCACATGGTTTTGATGTTTTTGCATGATTTTTTATGGCATTTTGGCACAGTTTTTATAGCAGTTCATCACAAATACCACCCATAATACTTTTTCCATGCAATTGATAGAAATTTCTTCCCTATAGGCAAACAGTGATTCTGCTGACTTCCACTTGATTCAATTAATGTATGATACAGAACCCATGTGATCATGTGTTATCCAAGTTGTTCCGGTCAGCTTGAATATCTGCAAAGTGATTGACATGGACAGGGTTGTGAATTTAATCCTTGTTACTTTCTAACCCTACAATCCAGAGTAACTGCGGGAGCACATAAGAGACATTTTCGTCAACGTAGTTACGTGCCGTAACACCTAGTGAAAACCTATGGGACACTCATATTGCAATCCAGTGTAAATTGTTTTTACATCAGAGAAAGGACTCACCGTAGCTACTCTGGATTGTGCCCTAACTCTCCCACACATTTGGTTGCATTGCAAACTCCAAGGGAGGAAAATCTGATAAGAGGCAGGTTGCAATACAGAAATGGAGAGATGGACTTAACACCGCCTGTGCTGCTTGTCTCTGAAAGCTGCTTTGCCTTGTTTAAAAAGGGCCATTGAGGTCACATGCACTAAGGTATGGTTTGACTACAAGAAATTGGGTCTTAAAGTCAAAGTAGAGGCACCCCCACTTATTGGATGGGCTAGGGACTAGAGCACCATCCAAAAGTGAAAACTGTTGAAAAGTTGAACCCAATCTTTATTAGTTTATAAATGTTTTTCCCAATGCTTTTTTAGCTAGTATATTGCAAATTTCCCTTTTATCTTTCAAATTCCTACTGCAGCACAAAGATTTCTGCAAATGAATTCTCATTAACTCCTTCAGGAATGGGATTAGGCCAGGAGCTGCAACATGGGGGAGAGCAATTTTGGCCTTTAGAACAATGGAGAGAAGTTGAAAGAGCAGAAAATTCCCTTCCCTTCCAACTCTAGGATTCTATGATTCAGTTGAAGCAGGTGTCTCAGCAGCAGATTAATTGGGCACTCTGCCCTGACATTTGCCTATGCTGATACATCACCTTATAAGGGAATGGGCAGCACTTGGCACACAGCCTCGGATTTTAGAATGTCTCCAGCCAATCCTGAACAAAATTCTAGTGAGGTGGACCTCAGATATGTACATCTCAGGCACATACCTTTTCTCATCAGGGGTGATAATTCATTTTAACTTCCAAAATATGCACTGCTTGTGCCTGCTTTGTTCATTTTGTGCTATCTCTACCACTGATGCTATTAGACATCTATGTATAGGTTGGGCCTCTTTATCTACTGGGGTTCCGTTCTGGAACTACTAGTGGCCTAAAAAAAAATCCAATTCAGTGGAAAAGACCTATTCCAGTTTCTTGATCCTCTATTATTGCCCCAGAATGCATTGGTATAGAGGCTATACTTCATACAGTTACTAGGTGAGGTGGATAATGGTATATAATGGAATTAAATTATAATTATTTCAGTGCCACGGTAGGAAATTGGGTTTTGGTTTTTTCCTTGATTTTACTATTTTCCCATTTAAAGTATCTGTGGTGAGTCAAATCAGTAGATGTCAAATCAGTTGTCACAGAGGTCCCACCTATAGAACCAAAAATACGTTGGGCTCACTTCAGAATATTGATGTCTCTTGTCAGATGGTTTGCAATCTGTGTTAATAGACAGGTGACCAAAATAGTTCAAATAGCTAGCTGAGACTGGTCAGTGATTGTTTGGCATGGGCCTAACTCCTTCTACTGTGGTGCAAAAATGCTTCTGGCACTTTCATACCATGTAAGAAACTTGCGCTGGCCCAAATGGCACTTTATATGGTGTTCAGGAGCATGAAAAACTTAGCATTTTGACCCTCATCTAGCTGGTCAAGGTCCACAGGTTCAGCTGGACCTTGCTTGGTAAGTTACTTGAATGAACCCTGTTCCAATTGTTTCCAGAAGACCATCTGTGAGCTAGGGAAGTAATGCATGGCCTCCTTGACCGTCAGGCCTTCAAAGACTAAAAATTGCAAATAAAAGCTGTGATTTTTGGTCTTGTGGGGGCCTTAGAAGGCCTTCTATGGATCAGGGAGGCTTGCTCAGCCCTAAGAAAGCCTTCCTGATATGACCAGAGCCCAACTCCAGTCTCATTTAGAGTATTACAGGGTGTCTGACCCACATATTTCATTATCTCCTGAGCTGCAGTTTCAGCATTCTTGGGGCTTCAGGAATCTGAACACTCACAGATGGCAAGGCAAGCGTGGATTGCATTTGCTTGTAATAACCAAAGGACGTTAACCGCATTTTATCTCAGGGAATGGATACTAGTGTGTCAGCTAAGCCACTTGATTTTCCCGCTGTTGGGAATCAAGTGAACTTCACAGCCCAGTGAGCTAGCTTGTAGTCAGACGTTTTGATTACAGGTTGGGGAAGAAGAAGAACAAGGTTAACACTTGCCACAATAGAGCAGTAACGCCTGCTACTTTGGAGCAGCTACTCATTAACCTCTTGGGGATTCTGTCATGGAGTTTCCTCTGTGATAGAAAGATCCAAATCAGTGAAACATCAGGAATTTTCATCATAGACAGTGTAACGTGCACATTTCCCTGTTGAATCCTTGATTGTCCAAGAAATTTCTTGTACCAACTAGTAAAGGAGGAAGGGAGTTTCCTGAGTGTCACTTTCTATGCTAGTCAAATTAAGAATTACAGGTAGCCAAGCATTAAGGTGTTTAAAAGATGGTTAAAAGTGTAGAGAATTCACATTCAGGTCGATACCTTGCTCTGACTCCTGGCATAACACTTCTCAGTGAGGGAGAAGCTGCTACAGAGACCATCCAGATTAATGGTTTGTGGTTAATAATAATCCAGCCGTTTGGAAATCTTCCCATACTAGGATGCCTCTTTCCTATAAAACGACTGTATGCATCTGCTATTCCAGTTAGGACACAACACCATGAAATGATCATAGGCTTATTGCAAGAGGAGACTCTTCAAAACCCAAAACTCGGCTAAGTATGGAATAAGGGTGTGCTTGGAAATGTGAGGCTGGGATGGATCACACAAGTGAGGTTAACAGACCCGTATCGTCAGTGGCCAGCCAGAAGTGAAGTAAAACAGCCTCTGTGTGGCTGCAGCAGCTTGTGACTCACAGACAGAATTGCCTTCACAGTTCTGTTTCAAAACTGCTGCAAGCGTTTGCTCAGTTTCTGTTTATTTTTGAGTTTGAAAAAAACTCTCAAGAAGCTTGATATGCCATTTATTGCTTGAGGATACAGGACTTCAGGTAAAAGCCGTTAATCCCCAGCAAGCCGCTGGGCAGGCTAACAGTCAGAGATGACAAAAGTTAATTGGAAACATGAGCAGTGTAACAAAAGACATGTTTGCAGTAATTGGGCTGTAACATCTCCAGAAGAGAAAGTTTGGAAGGAGTAACTTTAGAAAAGAAGGGGCTCTGAGTTGGTGAGTAAGCAGTGTGATTCTTAAATTCTCTTTTTAGAAAATAAAAAGAAATGTCTTTCGACTAATGAAAGGAATAAAAGATCTGGACTCTCCCTGGAAGCATTATCTGCTAGCTCTTCTTACTCCATATGGTTTCAATTATGAGATAAAGATGCATCGTTCACAACTGCTGCCTGAATAAGGATTTGATGCATTTTAATGTTGTGGGTCGAGATTGATTCAGTTTTTCACTCGAATCAGAACTGAGTGTTATCCAACAGATTTTCTGTTTTCTATTGCTCTCCCCCTTCTTTTCTCCATGTTATATTTGGGGTTTATCCAAAAAGCAAGCTTCAGTAGACTTAATTTTAAGTATAAAAGGACTGGTTTGGTTGTGAAGGTTTTCTTTAAAAAAATAAAATAAAATTCTAGGTATTAGAATTGTAATGTTTCCCTGGAGCTGATTGAGAAAAGCTGACTTTTACACACATTGAGCTTGTATGTTTACTTGAACAGGGTTGCAGTTAAATTCTAAAACACATCTGTATTATTTGGTTAGCAACAACAAGTAGACCAGGGAATTTATAGCAGTAAGTTGTGAACATTTTTTATTTATTGGAGATTTGATTACATTGCTTCTTTTTTCTTATTTAAGTACTATGGACAATCAAAAGATTCCAATATTTTTCTTATACAGTACTGTGAAATACCTGATGTTTACTGCAAAGGTTATGTTTATCTAAAGATTTTGGAAAGACAAAATCCAATCATCAAATTCCCTTGTGGTGTTTTTTTTTTTTCCAGAGCCAGCGGACAATTTAGCCTCTCAGTCCACAGGAATGAATGAAAATGCACTCTCTCCACTTCAAAGCAGCAGTAGCAACAATGCTGCCAGTTGCAATAACTCCTCAGCCATTCCCCAGCCCAGCTCCGCTGTTAAGCCCTGGCGCAGCAAATCCCTTAGTGCTAAGCACACAGCCACGTCTTCCACATTAACGGTAAAGCAGCAGGTTCAGGAGTCTCCCAAATTCCCTCCAGAAATGGTGAAAACAACTCCCAATGGCCAGAAATCCATGCTAGAGAAGCTGAAACTCTTCAACACAAAAGGTGGTTCCAAAGCAGGAGGGCCATCCCTTGAATGTCCAGGGTCTCGGGACCCTAGTTGTGAAAGACTAGAAGCCCTTCCTAGCTTTGAGGAGAGCGAAGAGATGGACGCTGCCAATCGGAATGCGAACAACCCAGGACCAACATCCAACAGTCCCAAAATTGCACTCAAGGGAATTGCACAAAGAACATTTAGTCGGGCGCTGACCAATAAGAAGAGCTCCCCCAAAGGCGGTGAGAAAGAAAAGGAGAAGCAGAAAGATAAAGAAAAGGACAAAAACAAAGACCTCGCCAAAAGAATATCCCTCACAGAGAAAGCAGAGGTCAAAGAGGAGCCAAAAGAAGAACAGACCCCACCAGCCACTACCGAGATGCCAAAAAAGTCCTCCAAGATTGCAAGCTTTATCCCCAAAGGAGGGAAGCTGAACAGTGCCAAGAAGGAGGTCTCTGCCCCTTCACACAGTGGAATACCAAAACCAGGGATGAAAAACACCACAGGGAAATCCTCAAGTGCCCCAACTTCTGCAAAGGAAGGCGAACGAAGCCGTGGCGGGAAGTCTGCTTCCAGCCTCTCTCAGCAGAAGCCCCAGCTCGACGGCAGGAATTCCAGCTCAACGTCCAGCCTGGCCTCCTCTGAAGGTAGAGGGATTGGAGGGGGACCTTCTCTGAGTACCAGTAGCAGTACCCAGGCTGTCAATGGCCCAACAAATAGTACCACACAGACCACAGGAAGCAATACTGTGAGTGTTCAGCTACCTCATCCTCAACAGCAATACAGCCACCCAAACACTGCCACCGTCGCACCGTTCATGTACAGGTAAGACTAACTTTTGAAGCAGGATGTCTTAAGTCTTGATTCCTTTTTTATACAGTGCAGTCCACAGCATGTCTACTCAGAAGTAAGTCCCATCATGTTCAATAGTATTTACTTCCAGGAAAGTGTGGTTAGGACTGCAACCGTAGTCTTTCTTTTGTGAGTTGCTTTGTCTAGGTGTATGGGGGGAATTGTTCTATATCGTTTGTTTTAAAAGTAACAGGTACTAATAAGCAATAATTTAATTGTTTTTGGTCTCAAATTAGCTATTATGGAACAGAAATGTATGGCCTTATCTTTCAAAAACCACTGTGATATTCAGCCACATATTTGTATAGAATAAATCATAATTTAATGCTAAGCATGTACTACACACATGTCAACTGTAAGTGGAGCTGGTTGTGGTGGAGCTGTCTTCACGCCAAAATTTAATAACAGCATAGTTCTGGATTCAGAGTGAAAAATTGTTCTCTATAACCATTTGGGGTTATCTAGATACTGCCAGAAATTTTTAAAGTAGATTCCAGCTGCTCCAAGTTCAAATAGTTAAAAAATTATATACATAATACAGAAGTAGTAGATAAATTGCATTACTGATCAATTGCTGGCTATTTTAAAAATAAAATTCAGTATAGCTGATTTATTTTGGATGGCCTTGGCAAAACCTGAATTCTTAAAGGATCATTAATGACTCCTATGCTTTGTTACTAAAATAGTAACAAACTATATTTCTAATTGCCTTCCTTTAAAGGCATTGTTTATTTCCCCACAAGACACATATCAAATCCCTCTAAATTTAAGAATAAATACAAATACTAGTATGAGTTTACTTAGCAGAGGTATGAATGGATATGTGAAAGGGCACAATCCCGAGAAATTTAGACCAGCCTAATTCACCTGACCTATCTTTCTGTGATGGTGTGGGGAGGTTGGTGTATGCATGTGCATTGGCCTAAACCCCCACCCCCAGGAGTAGAGCAGAATTGTCTTATTGTACTTTTGTGATGCCCCCAAGGTCAGCACAGGACTTCTACTGGGGGTTACGGTGGCCTAGATGGAAATTAGGATTGCCACCTAAATCATATTCTAATATATAATTTTGCAGTGAGTTGTCGTAGAATTTTATAGTCAGCCTCATCATCAATCACTTGATAAAGAAATATATTCATTCTGGCTGCTACATGGCAGTCAGTATAAATTGCTCCAAACTTACTAGTATAAAGCCATTTTCATGCTCACCTCCCAACTGGGACATTTTTGGTGTGCAAACCTTTGTTTTCAGGAATTTGCAGGGATGTTGAAAAACAGTTAGCCCAAATGCATGGTGAGCATGCTGTATGCAGTTGACACATAGTGGCCAACCTATACCCAAGCTGAAGTGGCAGGGATGTTAAAGAAGTGCTCTAGTTTGCCCAGTGGCTTCAGCAGTCAATCAGCATTCAAGGAAATTGACAGAACATGATCCAGTTGATTTCACCTTTCCTCCTCATTCCCAAATGATCACACTGCAGAAGTACTTCGTCAGCCACAACATTGTCCCTTCATTTGCTGCCATCCTGTATTAACTTCTACCACAATTTCCTACTCCAGTCTGCCATCCCTGCTCCTACCATTTAAAAAGAACAGTGAAGATGAGGTGGAGAAAGGAGTGAAATGGTGGTAGAGTAACCACCATTATGGCTAGGGAAGGAGGTGGTGGCAGAATGTGCATGGGGTGGTGTTGGTGGTGGTGGCGGCAGCAGTAAATGAGGCTTTGTGAAAAGGATTTCAGGGAATGGGAGAAAGGAAATGGGACAAGCGGTGAACATCAGAAAATATCTAGCATCAGACTTGGTTGATCCCAATATCAGAAAAGATTGGGCTGAGTCTGGATTAAAGGGATAAACCAGTTAAATGTTGCTTTTTCATAGGTGATGTAGTTCCTTGTCACTGAGATTGGTTTCTGACCTTGACACCTAGAATGCTTGTTAAGGACAAAGCTGAATTTCAGATGAAGTAACTCAACTTCCTCTTTTGAGTAGTTCTGGCTGCTCTTAATATCTGTTCAGATATACTAATGATTGTTTCCGAGATCATGAAGGTTGAAGGTCATAGAGGTGTCACAGCAGCTTTGGTCGTCCTCCAACTCTTAAAGACCGAGCATGTGGGAACATTTGTGTCTTCCAAGAAGTGAGCATGGGAGATCCATGTTAGGGGGATCATGAGGGCTAGTTTAGAATCTGTACAAGGCTTGGGTTTACGTTTTGTGTCTTACATACCTGCATTTGCTATTGAAACATTAAAACACATCAGAGTTTATAGACATAATTTTGTACACAAGGATGCCCTGCTCATAGAATCATAGAATCATAGAGTTGGAAGGGACCTCGTAGGTCATCTAGTCCAACCCCCTGCCTGCAGCAGGAAATCCCCCTAGAGCATCCTGATAGGTGCTCGTCAAGCCTCTGCTTAAAGATCCCTAGTGAGGGAGAGTCCACCACCTCCCTTGGCAATCTGTTCCACTGCTGAACCGCCCAAACTGTCAGGAATTTTTTCCAGATATCCAACTGGAATCTCCTTTCTTGCAGTTTGTACCCATAGGTTCTCGTTCTGCTTTCAGAAGCAGCGATGAACAAATGAGCCCCTTCCTCAATATGACAACCCTTCAGGTATCTGAAAAGGGCAATCATATCTCGTCTCAGCCTCCTCTTCTCCAGGCTGAACGTCCCAAGTTCCCCCAACCTTTCTTTGTAGGGCTTCCATCCCATTGATCATTCTTGTCGCTCTCCTCTGGACTTGCTGCAGTTTGGCTGCATCTTTCTTCAAGTGAGGTGCCCAGAACTGAACACAGTACTCAAGGTGAGGTCTGACCAATGCTGAATAAAGAGGAACTAGAACTTCTCGCGACTTGGAAGCTACAGTCCTCTTAATGCAGCCTAAAATGGCGTTTGCCTTCTTTGCAGACACATCACACTGCTGACTCATGTACAGCTTGTGATCCATGACTACTCCAAGGTCCCGCTCACATGTTGTGCTGCTAAGTCAAGTATCCCCCATTTTATACCTGTGTTTTTGGTTTTTATTGCCCTAGTGCAGAACCTTGCACTTCTTCCAGTTGAAGTTCATTCTGTTTGGTACAGCCCAGTATTCAAGTTTATCCAGATCCTCCTGGAGGTTTCTCCTGTCTTCTGTTGTGTTTGCTACTCCTCCCAGCTTGGTGTCATCCGCAAATTTGATCAAATTCAACCGTATCCCTTCCTCCAGGTCATTGATGAAAATGTTAACCTGGCCCAAGACAGAGCCCTGGGTCACCCCACTTGAAACCGATCTCCAGGTTGACGCAGAACCATTTACTAAAACCCTTTGAGTGTGGCCATTGAGCCAATTGCAGATCCACCTAATGATTGCCTTGTCTAGCCCATATTTTTCCAATTTTCCAATTAAAATGTCATGTGGGACCTTGTCAAATGCTTTGCTGAAGTCAAGATAAATGACATCCACAGCATTGCCACTGTCCAGTAAGCTCGTAACCCGATCAGAAAAGGAGATCATATTTGGCAGGCAAGATTTATTCTTGGTAAATCCATGCTGGGTTGTTTTGATCACCCAGTATTTGTCTAGGTGTGCACAGATGGTGTGTTTTATGATTTGTTCTAATATCTTGCCCGGGATTGAAGTTAAACTGACTGGTCTATAATTTCCCGGGTCTTCTTTTTTCCCCTTCTTAAAGATTGGGACTGCATTTGCCCTCTTCCAGTCCAGTGGCACTTCTCCACTCCTCAAGGATTTCTCAAAGATGATCGACAGAGGCTCTGCAAGGACATCTGCCAGTTCCTTAAGAACTCTAGGATGCAGCTCACCTGGTCCAAATGACTTGAATTCATTTAGGCCAGTTAAGTGGTTTTGAACCAGTTCTCTGTCAATCTTAATCTGCTGTTCTGCACCATCCATGTTTTCATTACCTCTTTGGGGATGCAAGCACATCCCCGCATCAGCCAATGATCCTGTACCGCCATTTGCAAAGCCCTCCTTCCAAGAATAGACAGACGCAAAGTAGGAGTGGAGCAGCTCTGCCTTCTCCTGGTTTCCAGACACCTGCTGTCCATCTTTGTCCAGGAGCAGCCCCAGCCTCTCATCTCTCCTCCTGTTCCTTTGGGCATATCTAAAGAAGCTTTTTGTTATCTTTGACTCCCCTGGCCAGCCTCAGCTCAGACTGAGCTTTAGCATTCCTGACCCCCTCCCTACAAGACCAGGCTATCTGCCTGTACTCTTCCCTGGTGATCTTTCAGTCTTCCACTCCCTATACTTCTCTTTCTTTAACTTCAGCTGATCCCCATGTTGCTTGTGGAGCCAACCTGGTTTTTTCAGGTTTTTTCCCCCTTTCTTTTTCATGGGAGTTGTTACTGACTGTGCTTGTAGAAGCTGCCTCTTAAGGATGCAATCTGTCTGCAACAAAAAGGCATAACTTTATCTGTGCCTTTGGAAAGGGTGCACGCATTGATGCTTTGACCCTAGTCCATACTAATAATTCATACTAATGTGCAACAAGGTGAACTGTATGAGTTTAGAGCATGCTTCCAGACTTGTAACATATATAGGCACACCATATACACACACCATAGCTGTGTGCAATCAGTGACATAACTTATGAATCAGCCAGTAGTATATGCTGTAAGAATAAAATGTAGAAGCTTAATTAAAGCTTAATTTGAGGAAGGATTTGCCAACATCCAACAATAAAGGGTTAGTTCTTAATTAAGTAAATGTATAATAGGTGGATACATATGCCTTTCAGCCTAAGCATGGGGATTCAGCCTTGGGTTGCAATAGTTTATACCAAATATATCAAAATTGAATTTTAAAAATTTTAATTTAAAAAACCTCAGATAAATATAAAAGGTATATTAGAGTGCTAGCCTTTGCATGCTTACACTTGTGAGTCATGTTGGATTGTGGGCTTCCTTGGTGTCCAGAGGTCCTAGTACCTGGGTTCTGTTTCAGGGTCCCCAGCACTCTCTTGCCTTCCTGACAAAATGATGACAAGGAGGAAGTTATATTCATATATTTCTTTTCTGGTTTATTAGGTGGCTGAGTCTCTTTGGACAGGCTGGCTGCCTTTGCCTGAAAAACATGGTCAGCCTCTGCTTTCAGCCTTTTCCCATTCACTCCTTATCCTTGGCTGGAGAAAATTTTATACAAGTGGTAGCATGCCAAGCCTGCATCACATGTCCTGCTCTGACTGCCCCTTTAGATTTTGGTATACCTGTCCACTGGGGCTTCCTGGCTGCTATAGTATAGCAGCAGATCTGCCCACCACACCTCTGATAGGATGCCCACATCAGGTGCTGGAAGCATGGCAGTTGCCAGCCTTGCACAGAAACACTGATCAGTCCACTTCCAGTCCAAGGCCTTCTCCCATAAATCCAACCCTGCACAAATACATCCCATTGTGTTCAGAAAGATTTACTCCCTAGTAATTTTACATATGGTTGAAGTATTAATGTAACATGAGCTACATGTGATCTCTTTAAGACAGACTTTGGACAGACTGGAAAAGATAGTGGTTTATACACTAACACAGGCACTTACGCAAATTAATCAATTTGTTTCCTTCAGAGACTAATACTACTGTATAATTAAGACTCCTTGGAAAAAAATTTAAAGGCTTTCCCTGACTTTTTTTTAAAGATGTCACTCTCCTGCTAAAGAAGAAGTCCCAAAACACATTTCCTCTGAATATACCTTCATTGACCAGACCCAGGACGTAGGCTGCAATCCTAAAGACACTTTCCTGGGAGTAAAACCAATTGAACACAATGGGGCTTACTTTTGAGTAGACATGGTTAGGATTGTGCAATATATGTTCAAGTGGTGTGTCTGAGGGCCTGCAAATGCTGTATATGACAGTGAACATTTCATATTTCTTTCACTTCATTGCTTGCTTCCATTTCTAGGACATAGCTCAACATGGGACTAATGAATTATGTAAAGTCAGTCTGTTGGTATATTCTGGGGATAGGACACAATGCTAGATGGCATGTGATGTTGTATTGGTGCTGGAATCCCTTTTGGTGTAGCTAATACCTGCATTTCTTCCCCCTTTTCTGTTTTGCACTTAAGATCACAGACAGACAATGAAGGGAATGTAACAGCTGAGCCCAACACTGGAGGGGTGAGCACAGGCATGGATTCTGCTCCTTACACTAAAACTGGACAGCCTGTTCTTGAAGATCTTTCTGGTAAGACATGGGGTGCATTGTTACTCTCTTACTACTGTACTAAGGAATAAAGGATGGGACCAAGTAAGAATCAGCAGCTGCACTATAGTGGGGAGAATAGAGCATATGTTTTAGTTGATGGTTCATTTTCATGACTCAAAGCAGCCCAGATGCCCAGCACCTTCATGTCCGGTGCATGTTGGAGATACCCAGACATTTATGAGATGATGTTTTAATGGGTCTTACTCCCAGGAAAGTATCTTTAGGATTGCAGCCTAAAAAAATTATATACATATGTATAGACTTTGAAGCTAGTCTATATGTATAGAATTGAAGAGTCACTGACTGACTGACATATAGACTGATTCATTGTCTCACTGACTCTTTTACGCCCAGCCAAAACTGCCAAACCTAAAAGTGTGAAATTTGGGGAAGGTATTCCTTCTGTGGTGTTGGCGCCCACTAAGAACCAATTTTTAGAAATTCAAACTGGAAGAGGGTAAAAAAAGGTACAACATGTTTTCTTCCCTATATTTAACATTATTAGTTATTCCTTATGTCTTTTCATCCCTATATTTAATATTACTAATTTCTTATGTTTACTGAGGTGTAATCAACTACTTCTCACAAGTCTTGCAAGTAATACATGGGCAGGCTAATACATCCTTCTAGAAACTTTTCTATTCAGTTTGGTTTTGAAGTGATTGAAATCTATAAAAGAAATCTTGGTTTTTAGAATTGTTCCTTTTTCCTATTTTTCCTTTGTTGTTACAAAGGAATTGTATACAGTTATTTATTTATTTATTTATTCATTCATTCATTCATTCATTCATTCATTTTGTCCATGGGAGGTTCTGGAACAGAACCCTAGAGGGACATCTGGGACATCTGAGTAAGGGACATTTGAGTAAGGAAAGGTGTACTTTCCAGAAATACAGGTCTCCAAACTGTTAGATGTTCTAACTTGATGATATAAAAAATGGCTTACTCCTTCTGTTCTGTGGTCTTTATGGGAAATACTGTGTAAATAAAAAGTGAAAATGTAATCCTTACCATACTGCAATTCAGCAACATGTGGAATTGGAACAACCTAAATAACTGCATAAAGACAGATGGTGTCCGCCAATTCAGGAGACCATTTTCTGAACAGTAAAGCATTAACAGAATATTTGTGGGGGTGGGGGAAGAGCAGTAAAAGAGAATGAATAAGACTCTGCGCACAGATACAGATGACCTGAGGGGCAAGCTTTCTCATTTTGTTGTGGTGTTTCTTCATAAGACCGAATGAAGTTACATATTAATAATGCAAGCTCTACCCGGGTTAATAAACACATGGAAATATTTCTCCCTTTCAATCAGTGATTTAGACCATGACTTGTGATAATGTTATCATTTTAAAGGTTTTTTTTAAGTAATTCATATATTTTTATTTATAATATTTTATTTAATTGTGAAGATTATAAATTTTTTACAGTCTGGTTTTCACAAAGTCCTAAAACTTCTCAAAGACTAACTTTTTGATGGCATGTGTGAAGTCTAGATCAAGTATAGGTTTTCAAACATCTGAAGTTCCCAGTCTACTGATTCTGGAATAGCTAGTTTGTTGTTTTAATTAAAGTTCAGGATGTTTTTGGCTTGTAGGATCCTTAAGTTAGGGCACTCATAATGATGAGTACTGATTTGTTTCCTAATGTGCACCCTGATTTTGCAAACTGAATTCAGCTGAAAAAGATGAGCGTTATATTTGAGTAAATACAGTTTGTTGTGCATCAGAAGATTCCAAAGATGGCTTACATACAACATTGTAAAACCACTTTAAAATAATAAACCAAAGATAGTTAACTCTTAAATTTTCAAAGCCAATATAACAGACTTCCTGCTAAATAAAAACAAGGTGGAACAACTATGACTGGAAAATAAAAACTATGGCTGCAATCCTGAAGTGCACTTAGACCAGTCTATCTGGCACCTAATGCCAGACAGGCCAGCCTAGCTGCACTAGAAAAAGACTGGGCCAGCATCAGTCCACTGATGCTGGCCCAAGACAGATGGACCTGGGCTACCTCAGGAGAGGCATGTTGAGGGCATGTTTTGCATGGCCAAGAACAGTGCAGTTAGGCTGTATCCAAAGCCTGTTTCCAGGGCAGACATGCCCCCTCACAGCTCCTCTGACTTAGGCCCCCTCAGGAACAGGTGGTTCCTGAGTGGTTCCTACTGCTATGAGTAGACCCATAGAGGACAATGATAAGCCAAAGTAAAAAGGAAGCAAAATTAAAAAGTTCTAAGTCTTAGGCCAACCTACGCACCACTCCTGCCTCTGAACCTCAGGATATGGCCCAATTACAACAGCCCACCTCAGGATGTGGCACAAATACACCAGCCCAGTGAGCATACTTTCCTTTTTGCTGCCTCTTCAGCAGCAGTTAGGCTAGCCTAGAGACCTCTTTGCCCTGTGTATTTGGCCTGTCGCTCTGGATATGGCTTACCTTAGGCCAGCATAGCTGGACCATTCTCTCTGGCCTAAGTCAGGATTGCACCCTATGTTATTAATAGCACGAACTTATTTATATCACATTCAATGGAATTTAATTCTAGGGAGGTGTGTCTAGAATTGTATTTATTACTTAACAAATTTGAATGCATCTATTGCCAAGGGACATCCATGGCAATGAAGATGATAATGAAGTGCCATGTTTTTTCACTCTAGCCAAGGTAATGGGAGACATTCTGTAGTTAAAATTAATTTAATGGGATATATGATTTATGGTTATGAAAAAATACAAGTGTGTGTCTTAGAGCTATGAAGAGAAATTTCTTTTTATTGGTATCCAAAGTCTAGTTGTTTTTGTCTCTAATTTACAATCTTTTATAGGGGAAGATCCAGAAACCCGCCGACTGAGAACTGTCAAGAATATAGCAGATCTTCGCCAAAACCTGGAGGAGACTATGTCTAGCTTACGAGGAACCCAGGTTTCCCACAGGTAACTACATGAATTGCTTTTTTATTTGTGTAGGGGAACTGTGTGTTTCCATTTTGCCTGTCCTTGACTCTGGCTCTCTTTTATACCCAAGAAAAATGATTGTTCATGCAATCCAGAGTAACTATGGGAAGACGAAAAAGGCACTTACTCTGGATTGCTGTATGCGTTTCCCGTGGGTAGCACCATAACTACGTTAGTGTAAAACGTCCCATAGTTACTGTGGATTGTAGCCTCAGGCTGCAATCCTAACCTAGGCCATCACTTCCCATTGGACTTTTTGTTCCTGTGGTGATGTGGGGAGGTAAGTGCATGTCTATGCACTGGCCTAACCCTTCCCCAGGAGTGGCACAGAATTACCTTTACAATACCTTTGTGACACCCCCAGGAGGGCACAAGATTTATGATGGGGCTTAGGCTGGCCTCACTGAAGATTAGGATTGCAGTAATGGAAGACATTAAACCTAAGCAGTGACTCTGTTCTCAGATACTGAACCTGGTTGAGTTATTAGTGAGATTGATGAACAGTATGTTATGGTTGTAGAGAGAATGAAAAAGAGGCTGTATTTAGAAGCCTATCATTGGAAAAATGCTTGTTAAATGCTTTAGGTGATGTTTGAATAGAAATGTACAGACGTTACCACTTGTAATGTTTCTTTCGTTTACTCCTTAGAATTTAATGCTTTTCAACCAGTTCTCTAATATTGTGTTTAAACAAGCAGCTGAACTTTGTTTGACCTTTTTGATAAGGCACATAACTTGAATTCCTACCTGCTCTTTGGATAAACAAAAGCTTTATCATTTTATTAGTTATACTGTATTATGCAGTTTAATTTTTGTGAGCAAAGCTGCCTTTAAAAATCTCTAGCAACAGTTCAGAGTTACCAACCAAAACACCTGCTAATATTTTAGCATACAATGAAAGTGTTGTTTTATGTGTTTGGCAAAAGGCTGTGATGGAGTCTGACTTGCAACCACATTAAAGAGCAAATTTGACTTACCTGTCAAATGGTTGGAAACTTCTCAAGATTAGAATTTAATTGAATTAACCACTTGAAATTCGGCAGGCAAATTCAACTAATCCAGCTCTCATATTTTCACATCCAGCATATCAGTTTTCCTTTTCAAGTTTTAATTAATGTGATAGTTCGTCATTTAATGATGGCCACCGTCAGTTATTACACCTGCTCAGAATTAAAAAAGAATGCTTTTTGTGGCAGACCATCTAATTGTTGTGTTTTGGTCAGACTTACATACTTTTTTTCCAATAAGGAAATACATTTTGCCACAAAATAATTCATGAAGATTATTTTTTGGACAGAAGGCAATAGAGATAGCTAGAGTTATAGGCCCAAATGCTCTTTGTCAATCAACAAAGTCCTTCAAAGTTCGTTTCTGTGTGAAATCCATGTTCAAGTATACGTGGACTTCACTGTCGGAAACATTAACACAGTGTATGTAGTTAATCTAAGTTTCTGATGATTGAATTAATATTTGAGATTTGTGGCTGTCAAGAAAAAAGATTCCAGTTGGATATCTGGAAAAATTCCTGATGGGAAGTTCAGCAGTGGTATAGATTTCCAAAGGAGGTGGTAGACTCTCCCTCATTGGGGATCTTCAAGCAGAGGCTTGACAAGCACCTGGCGGAGATGCTCTAGGACAGTGGTCAGTAAACTCATTCGTCAACAGAGCCAAATATCAACAATAAAACAATTGAAATTTCTTTTGAGAGCCGAATTTTTTAAACTTAAACTATATAGGTAGGTACATTGTTATTAACTTAATTAGGGTACTCCTAAGCTGGCCATTTCAAACAGGGTACCTAAAAAAATGTTTCAATTTATAATAAAGCCACCAACACAAAATAATTGCAATTCTTAAATTGATAACAAAAATACTCCCAGGAAAGTGTGGCTGGGAGGGCAACCTGAGCTGTTCTCCTCCTCCAATGGCAGGGAGTCCCACAGCCCTGCCTGTGACCTCCAGTGCCAGGCTAAGAAGCCTCTCCAGTCCCCTCTCCCCCCAAAGAGCAGGGTCTCTTTAAGAAAAGGATTAGTCTTTCCTAGTTGCCTGGTTCCCGCTTGGGCAGATCTACTTTACAAGTAAGTCCCATTACAGCCAATGGGCTTACTCCCAGGAAAGTGTAAGAAAACACAAAATAATTACAATTCTTAAATTGATAACAAAAATATTCCAAGGAAAGTGTGGCTGGGAAGGAAGCCTGAGCTGGTCTCCTCTTCCAATGGAAGAGCCACACTCAAGGGGCCAAAGAGCCATATGTGGCTCTAGAGCCGCAGTTTTGCTGACTTCTGGTCTAGGAGAATATCTGCGACAGGTACGGTGTTGGATTAGGTGGCCTATTAAGTCCCTACCAACTCTATGATTCTATTATTCTAAATCAGCTGGACTACAACAAGACTCCTTTTCAGTCTACCAAGAGGATAATGCAATGGTGAAAGCCTAAAATATCTTGAAAAGTAATTTTAACTTTCCATTTTTATAACCATAACTTTCCATAACTTTCCAGTATATTTGACATACTTTCCAGAAGTTACATTAAATGAATGGGAATGATTGGAATGACATTTGCTCTCCCTGTTTTCAGTCTCTACTTACTCATCTTAACAAGGGTGTAGATCATATGGATGCAATGTTTTGAGGATTCGTTCCATATAAGTGGCAACATTCCTTTTTCTATGTTTCCAGTCATGTGGAAAAACTATGCACACTTACGGTTTATGCACACATCAAGTTGAAATCTGTAGTTTGGGAGTAGAGAATTATGTCCATGACATTATATTCTCTCCTTTATATATTCAGTATAATATCTGAAGAGCAATATTCTCTCTTAGAGGATGGTGCTCATGTGCAGGCCCCTCTAATTGCTGTGCAGCAGCATTTCTGGACTCAGAGAAATATCACATGGCCTTATCTAGCTTCACTCCTTTGGAGTATGTTCAGTCTAAGTTCTTAAGATCCATAATCCAAGTATCTATCTGGGTTTCCAATGCAACTCTGCATTTAGACTTAGGCTGCAACCCTAAAGACACTTTCCTGGGAGTATGATCCACTGAACATAACAGGGCTAACTTTTGAGTAGACATGGTTAGGATTGTGTTCTTAGGCCTGCTAAAAGTTGAGACCAGAGTTTCTGTTGCTTCCATCAATTTCTGGCTTAACTTAAACTTCAGTACCCAGGGTTTAACTCCTTTAATACTTCAAGATAATATCCAATCTTAATGGTTTAAATCAGATCACATGAAGCTGATGCACCAGTTGCTCCCCAGAGATCATTCTGAAAATAGATCGAAACAAAATCATAAAGTACTTAAGATTTTTTTTTCTATATGTCTGAAATGTTATTAAATTCACTCTTTTAATCTTTGAAGCACATTGGAGACCACCTTCGATACCAATGTCACCACTGAAATAAGTGGCCGCAGTATTCTCAGCTTGACAGGAAGACCAACACCCTTATCCTGGAGACTCGGGCAATCCAGTCCCCGTCTTCAGGCAGGTGATGCTCCATCAGTGGGTAATGGATATCCTCCAAGAGCAAATGCCAGCCGCTTCATCAATACAGAATCAGGACGTTACATGTACCCTGCTCCATTAAGAAGACAACTAGCATCTCGGAGCAGTAACGTTTGTCATATGGACATCTCAGACAAAGGAGGTGATGAAATAGATCTTGAAGGCATTAGTATGGATGCTACAGGCTATATGAGTGACGGGGATGTTCTGAGCAAGAATATAAGGACTGATGACATCACAAGTGGGTGAGTACATTCAAGAGCTGCTCTTCTTTGTTATATATTTTGCTTTGGGTTGTGCAAGTGGTTAAGACACTGAGCCTGTTAACCAGTAGGCCAGGGTTCGAGACTCGGGTCCCCACAGGACAGGGTCAGCTCCTGTCCTTAGCCCAGCTCTGCAAAGCAGCTGGAACCAATTGTATTGGCTCTGATGTTCTATTGGACTATTTCAGTGGCGTGGGGATTTGCTGCTTGGGTAACAGCCTATCCTCCATATTAATCTACCCAGGCTGTTGTGCTTCCTATACAGCGTTGAGCACGATACCATAGTCTTTCGAGACTGATGGATGCCAAATTTTTTAGTCAATATTGGATCCCAGAACAGCTCCTCCTCTTCCTCCTCCTCATCAAATCACTATAGCAATACCTATTTTGGATATACGAGTCTATGTATGGCAGTTTCTTTTCTAGGTTCTTCCTACAGAATTTACTTCTTATGTAAGATTCCTACATAGGAATACATAGGAATCCTATGCAGGAATCATTCTGAATTGAAATCATTGATTTCAGCTCCTTCTGAGCTGAAATCAATGTATTATTCTAGGTAGTAAAATCTGACAATCTTGAATACATAAACTGTAATGTCCGTATACTGTACATTCTTTCATATATATATACCAGGTTACACACACACACACAGAGACAAGAGAGATCTGTTTTGGCCTTGAATATGCCTGTATGTAACATCTAATGTTTTGGTCCCAAAGCATCCTGTATGGAATGTCTCTTTGAAACTATATGGGACTACAAATTTGAGATTTATTTTAACTTAATGCTAACTAAATAGAATGCTATTCTATGAAGACTTAGGAAATGATTGCTAAAAGACCCCGCTATAACCTCTATAATTCTAGCAAACATATTACTAGTCTGCCCCAAGTTCCCACAAACACAGCAGTGTGAGTCTTTGTTTTGCAATGTTTCCTGTGCTAATATTTACAAAGCAAGTGACCTTCAGTCAAAACTGCATTTGGAACATTCTTTTTCCCCAAATGGATAAAGTTTGAAATCTTTTGATCAAAGAAATGGTTTCAGTCAAGAAAACACATACATATGCATATTCCTATTAATTACAAAGGAAATATGTACATAGGCATGGGATGGCATGGGCTCACAGATTCAATGTCAGAAAAGGTCCAGTAGTTAAAAAAATTAAATAATATTTTAGCTGTGAAATAAAGATATTCACATATAGAATGTGGGATATGATTAAAAATGGACAGCCCAATTCTAAGCTGTCTGGAGAACTTGCTGTGGTGCCAGAGTTAATGCTGTACCATCTAGCAATTTCTGGGCTCCTGCCTTCAACTCCTCAGGTGAAGGGGATATTTGTCCTTTACCTCCAATAAGGAAAATAGCCCCACAATGGGACTATTTAATTCTACTCTTAAGCAGAATCAAAAGCTTTTGTTTTGGGGTCCGAGACTCATCATGGGGCACTGGATGCAGTGAAGTGAAGTGCTGCTTATCCCCTTGATTCTCGCCCCCCCCCCCGCCATGCCTCTTCCCTGTGCCACCTCCCCTTGCCCTCTTAATGCACTTACCTATCACCTTCTTACTCTTACCTCTCTTACTCTCACCTCTCTTACTTACCACCTGGAAGTTTGGGTGACCACCAAGCAGCAGATTGCTAGCCTCTGACTGGTGAAAACTCTGATGCTGCCCTGGTGCTAAGTCCTACAAACATGTCTTACATCATGTTATCAACATGATGTAAGCTTTACACTGCAGCTTTACAATGTAGCTTTTCAATCAAGCTTTACATTGGCAGAGCTGACAGTTGGGCCCTGAAAGTCATCCTTTTTTTAAAGTTTCACATTCTCTTGTGCTGATGACAGAAGTTCCAGTTCAGGGAACTTTCAGGGAAAGTTCAGTTCAGTATATTGCTCAGAGATCACTCTTATATGCTCTTACTCTTATATGTACTCTCGCATCTGGAGAATCTGAAATCATGAGCATGTGTTTTTGTTCTCCACAACTTGGGTATGCTGGAGTTAATGTTTTTGTCTGGTTGCACTATTTTGAGTGTTCTTTTCTTTTTGGGCTGTCAGATACATATTTGGAATATCTGAGGAAGACCCTATCCTCCTCCATTTCTGAGGCTTGTTTTGGTACAAGTCAGTAGAAAAAAAGTCTGAAAGTTTGTTTTTTGAAGAATATTGCCAAGAACATTGCACATCTTAAAGATAAGTGCCACTGACATCTTTTTGACCCATTCTCATTTTGTCATGCTAGAACTACAAACACCTCCCACCCTTATTTTACATGCTACAGCATCACAGTAGATGCTATAGATGATCTACACGCACACTCACTTTTGGCATGATGACCCAGTGTAACAGGGAACTCAAGATGAATTGAATACCCACTGATTATCTATTATCTTATTTTTGCTGGATGAAGCTCTTTCTCTGTATAATAATGAATGACTTAGGGAAGATTAGAACCTTTGTATCCATGGCCATCTGTCTACTTGTCAGGGCGGGTTTGCACAGAAGCCTACTAGTTTTAGCCTTTAAGTTTTTGGTTTTTGTTTGCTTTGTAGTGCCATCTAGTGGTAAGGACTTCAGTTAATATTGTACTATTATATTTTAATTTGAGATGCATTTTTCCTTCAATAAGTTATGTACAATCTCATCTGCTTGGACTTCACTTAAGAGCCTTTGATATTCAGGAGAAGGAACAGAAGAAATTATACCATCAGTGTTTCCACTGCATACCTGACTGGTTTGAAAAAGCATAATTGTGAATCTTAACCTCAATACATATCATTCATTTTTATTTGATTATTCAGCTTCAGCTACTACAAATTAGCATGTTTTTAGAATGAGCAATGTCTGGCACTGCATTGAATAGAAACTGAATGGTCATTCATTCAACTGCTAGAATTGCAGTAGATCTTACAGTAGATCTTACAGTAGAATTGCAGTAGATCTTTCCCCAAATGTGATTATTCAAGAGTGGCTATATTTGGTAAGTATCCATTAGATGATTCTCAATAACCAAAAAGCTCTGGATATCAGGGCCTACTTAAGTGACAGAAATAGCAAACAATAGCAAACATTGCTTCTCTGCTCAACTTATTGATTGATTGATTTGATTTGATTTGTACTCCGCCTTTCTCCCTGAAGGACACCCAAGGTAGCTAACAATCATTACATAAAATATAATTAAAACATTGCAATTAAAAATCATTAGTAAAATATAACATAAAATAAAATAGGATGCAGTCAGCCATAACATAGTATCTGATTTAAAATATATTATATTTAGAACTTGACATAAAATGAACCTTTCCGCAATGCCATCATGCTGTGCATTTGTGAAGAGGTTGGGAGCACAAACAACTAGACTCAAAACTCAAATTGGCATGCTGAATCAGGCCAAATGAATCACGCCAAACAGGCTGAATCACAGGCAGCTGGTCTCTTTTTTATGGCTCACTAAAATCTCAGATTCTGATTATGCATATTCACTGGCAAATATCTTTGACTGTCAGATCAGTTACCGAATATGAAGTTTTTGGTGTTCAGGGAGTAAACAAAATGTCAGATTTGCTGAGAATCAGTTGAACTGAGTTAGTAGAACAGGGAAAAATCCATGCAATGATGAGCTTGGATTTTATAATCTGAATTAAATTCATTTGTCCCAATGGAAGTTATTCCAGTACTGCTTTGTAATGACAGTGTTGAATCAACTCCTAAACTCTGTTGTGAGACTTAAACTTTTCGGCCTCTGGGGTAAGGGTGTTACCATAATGAATAAAAGCACTTGATAATAATGCTGGACCAGTTACATGGTAAACAGATGTTTGTGTAACATCATGAACTGATGTCCATAATTCACAACAAAATAAAATGGGAAAGTCCTATTTTTCATTGGGGCAATATGGGTTGCAAATATCTGTACTATCAAATGAATGCTAAGAAACAATCCTAAGCATGTTTTAGCTATTGCACATTTCATGCAGCATACAAATTTGCAACATGCCATCATATGCTTAATCCAGGTAAAAATCCTTCACCCCAGTTAGGCTGGCACAAATCGCAGCACAAGTCCCATGCTGGCCTGAAGGTGTTGCAAAAATTCTGTAAGGAACTTCTGCCCACTTCTGCAGGGAGGGTTAGGCCAGTGTACAGATATGTGATGGGAGATGGGTATGTTGTGCTGGCTTAAATTGGTTATGATTGTGCTGTCATGTCTGTAAATGCATACATCTAGCACAAAGCCAGGACTGGATTTCTGTGACATTCTTTATCCTCAAGTGCATGTGCTCCTCTCAACCCCAATAAACTAACAAGAAATAATGCTTTCAGTTTGGATTTATAGCAAACCAGGATCAACTGTGATGAACCAGGGAATTCTGGCGTACATTTTCCAATAAACCAGGATCTAAAACTGTATTTGTGTCCAGAAATTCTGCATATAAGCCCAAGTTTGGCTGGTACAAATGTCACAGCCAGTTTTGGCTCATTGTAACCCCAAATAATGTGTGAAGGGGAGAGGGAAATTTGAGTGCCTGGAACTGGGGTTGTTGCACAGTGTAATCCTGGTTTCTTCTAATAAATGCACTGGGCCACTGTGTACAGATGCTATTGAGCAAATAGTAAATAGTGAACTTCCCTGTTAAGAGTCTGCATATGTCTGAGCACTCACTCACTCACTCACTCACTCAATCAATCAATCAATCAATCAACAGAATTTATATACCGCTTTTCAACAAAAGATTCACAAAGCAGTTTGTTACCTGTTAGAAATGTGGCTGCATAGTTTGAAAACAAGCTTTGTGCAGCTTGGAGCTTGGCAACTTGGAAGTCAGTATTGACATATGACATTTTTGGTGACATCAATGTGCCCTTCCCAACCAGTGGAAGACCTGTGTGCAGCAGAGTGAAATGGAAGGGGTAACATTGCTTCTGAGGAGGCAACAAGCAACCCCCCAGGCATTCCCTTTATTCCCCCTTGTGACTGTCCAGAAGAATCCTGTTGGAAACTAAATGCTGGATTTGATGGACCTTTGTTTTGATCCAGCTATACAGGCCTTATGTTCTTAGTAGTGACGCATTATTCAGCATAATCTCTTTTGTCTTCAGGCATGCAACTTTCTTTTGAGCATGACACATGGCAGAGATGCTGAAAATGCATCTGCTGCATAAAATTTGGAGCTGTACTTGTTTGAAAAAGAGAACTGATGAGATATAGCGTTGAACAACGCTGTAGCACCTGACTGTTTTTAAGTAAGTAGTATATTCTAAGCATACTTAGGTTACTACGACTGCAATCTACTACGACTGCAAAGAGCGTTTTCTTGGGAATAAGCCCCAGTGAACTCAGCAGAACTTATTTTTGAGTAGACGCAAACAGCATTGCACTATACTATACCAGCCTTTTCCTTGCATGACCTCAATGTGTTCTCTTAACTGGAAAAATAATATGATCCTTCTCAAGATGTCTCAGGAGAGGAGAAGGAGGAGTGACCGCCACAGATAGATTTGGCAGATAGTGTAGTTACACCCTTGCTTAAGAGAGTTTGTAGATGCTTTTTGCAAAGATTTAGATCAAGAAGCCAAGAACTTCCTGAGTTGCTTCCAGCACTAAATAAGTTTGGAACGTGGTTTTCAACACTGTGACAAAGGCACTTCTAAATGAAGAAGTTCTAGTATGCAAACAGAGTATAAGTAGGCAGACAAATATGCACAAATTCTTTGCTTGGATTAAAAAAAAGGTTTTGAAAGATGTTTATAGCATGAATGCCCTTTTGTTAACTGGCATTTATTCCACGGTCGTTTTTAGAATGGCAAATAAATATCTGTTTTTATTGGCAACGAGATACCAAAGGGAGCCAAAGTATTTGTTATAGCCAAAACAAATCCAGTGGCCAAGATAAACCATTGCAGACCAGTGTTCTCGGATCCTTCCCCAATGTGTGTTGGGTCATGGGAAGGTTTCTGAGTCCTGACTTATAAGTCTATCCAAGCAATGTCCTGGCATGCAGAAGTTATGATTTTTCTGTGTTTAGAAGGAATTGAATTCTTCTTGGCTTGTAAAACTCTGAAAATACCTTGGATCTTATATGCCTCTTCCAATTTCAAGCAGCCGCAGGTGCATGCCCTAAAGCTGACCCACCTACTCAGAGGAGTTGTCTTTGTGATGGATACAATAAAGCAATACAGTCAAGACCCCTCGGGTCAAACAAAATCCTTGCATGTCTCCTCTTTAAGAGCTTGTCACATTGAAGAAACTGTAATCATGCAACAAATTATGCAAGGATGTTCATGGATACGTATGGCACTTGAATGTACATAAGCATGAAGGCAGTGCAAACAAGCAAGGCAGTGCAGACTGCATCCATATCTATCTATAGTATTTATATACTGCTTTTCAACTGAAAAGTTCACAAAGCGGTTTACAAGAAAATGAAAAAATTAATAGCTAATTAATAGCTAATGGGTGCATGTCCCAAAAGGGCTCACAATCTAAAATGCAAAAAGAACACCAGCAGAAGCCACTAGAACAGACATTGCTGGGGTGTGGAGGGCCAGTTACTCTTCCCCTGCTAAATAAAACAGGAACACCCTCTTGAAAGAGTGTTTCTTGCCCAGTTAGCAAGGGTTATCCACATGTATAAAGTGCACATGGATGTACACATGGATGTACATGAAGACACATCCAAATGTGCCTTCAATTTATTGACTCAATTCTCAGTCCAGCAAACTCAATAAATATAATACCTGTCAACCTATTCATATGTTCTGAAACTCCTTTTATGCTTGCTTAATTAAGGGCTCAGTCCTAATACATTTAGGCTGGCCTAACTCACCTAGCATATCTTCTCGTGGTGGCGTGGGGAAATTGGTGTTTACCTGTACACTGGCCTAACCCCACGCCCACCCAGGAGTGGGGAGAAATGTCCTACAGCATTTTTGTGACACTCCCAGGTCAGCACAGAACTTATGCTGGGGCTTATGCCATAGCTGGACGTTAAGTTTTCAGCCTTAATTTTGCAGCAAGTTTAATCCAATCTGCCAGCATCATTTCAGCACAGTAATTGGTGAATACATGTAAGCCCTTTTTTCTCAGAGGTGGTTGAAAATCATATTACATATTGAAGAAATGAAGATGGACTACTTCTAGTCCAATCTATGGTTGGGCTGCTCTGGCAGATCATATGTTCCCTGATGTGCTGTAAAGCACTCTGCAACAATATTACTAGCTGGCATGCAGATGTTTGGCTGTAGCTTACCCATGTGTGCTGACAGAACAAAGGATCCCTACTGGACCAGGAGAGTCCAGTGCAGGGCAGGGGGAAGGACAGGGATAGGTTGCTTGGACCCATGAGAGGATTGGCAACATCGGTGTACACCAAATCCAAACTTCCTTCAAGGCCTAATACACTTGTACTGATCAATTTAAACTTAAGAGAGACAGTGCACAATCCTAACCTATTTAGGCTGACTCAAGTCCCGTGCTGGACTGGGGGTGTTGCTAAAGTGCCATTAGGCACTTTTGCGCCACTCCTGGGAGGGTTATGTCTTTTGTATAGACATGTGCTGGCTTTTCCACACCGCCACAGGAATGGGCAGACAGGTGAGTTGTGCAGGGCCTAAATTGGTTAAGACTGCAGCTCTGTATCGTTAAAAGACTTCCAGCAGGCCAGATTCCCCATCAAGACATATTTGCTCTGGGTTTGTTTTCATCCACCCCATTCATTGTGTAAATTGTAGTGTTTTTCCTTCAGGAAACCATAGAATAAAAACCGTCGTGAATATGAGTTCTTGAACTAGATCACCAGCTGAGTTTCAATAACTAGGTGTGCTTAGCTGAAGATAAGAACGCAGCAGGTCTAGTGAAGCAAGGTGGAAAATGGATATCCTTGTGTGTTGAGTAACACAGACAAGATACTGATGTGTTTTGCCCATGTTATTCTAGGTGTCCCTAATGATGGATACTGCAAGTTTGTCTCCTTTTTCATGTAAATATTGTTTGGAAAGCATAGTTGCCTATTTACTACTTATCACTTTAGAATGAGGGTTCCTTTAATATTTAATGAGAGGGTGTATGTAGGCTTTGTATTCATGTACACCTTAATTCATTGTGCCATCAGTGCTGGTATCTGTGAGACTTTGGAAGTGTTAAAGGGGCAGTGATATTAATCAAGATTATCATCATCATTCTATCAGGGGCCATGGCATTTTATAATGCCATAAGCTCAAAAGACCAGCCTCTGCTCCAGACAGCCTGGACCCAAATCCAGATGCTTTTCAAGGTCTCAAAACCTTTAGCCTAAATCCTAAAGCTAACAAATCACATTTGGTGACGACGGAACTGCATTGCAATCCAATTCAAGTGCAATTTGAACTTCATAACCTTTCTAGCATTCATACCGGGGGCCTTTTGCAGTGTTAAAAATAAATTAACATTGCTTGGGCAGTTCAAAAAGATGCAGTAAGATTAAGCAGCTTGGCTTGAAGCAACAGGGCTTGATTCTCACTGTGAATAATAGAGAGCTGAAGACTGTAGTGTTATACCATATATGGCTATATTATTTCAACATGAGTAATAATAATTAAATTGCCATCAATTTTATCTTTAAATGTTCTGTTTGTTTGAACTACTTTCCATTATGTTGTCGCAGCAAATGTTAATCAAAATTATTTTGTTAAATTGTTTTCAATATTGTAACATTGCAGAGGACAAGCGCAACCCAATGTGGCTGCCCTAACTAACATATAAGGTGCTTTATGTCACAAAAGCAACCAGTCACTCATGGTCTGTGAGCAGATCCATCATTTCCCATCCCTCCCCCACCATTAAGTCAACACAAAAGGGGGATGGAAAGGGGAAGAGATGAGACATATCCTACAATCTTTGCTCTATGCATTTCCCATAGGTGGCACCGTAACTATGTCGGTGTAAAAGGTCCTGTAGTTACTCTGGATTGTTGCCATAATGGGAGAGAAATGAGGGCTGGTAGGCGGCAGTATCAGTGATAACATTGCCACTGATATCCTTTCCAGACTTCCATCTACTTTTCCAGGTCTGCGTGCACATGCGCTAGTGAAATTACTGGCGCAGATTGGTTTAGACATATTCCAGTGTTGTAGGTTTACCTCCATGTAAGGGAACAAATGTTCCCTTTTCTGCCTACCCAGGATGCAGTGTGCATTTCAGCAGCGTAGTTACATCAATATGAATACAAAAAAGATATGATAGGAGCCACAGAAACCCAGCTTCTTTTGGTTACTTCTCAGTCATCATCAAAATGCAAGCTTTTGATGCAAGTGACGAACTCAAGGAAAAAGCACGACACTGAGCCTACCCTTCTTTCTGCACTTACTGCATGTTCCCTGAAAGCTGAAAGCTGCATTGGGCCTTGGAAGGCTTCTTGGGGCCTCCTAATACCTTATAAAGCATCACTTATGGTTTCTCTATTAAACCAGAAGTCACACGTACAATATACAGGTATTTATATACTGCCTTTCTGGCCATAGGATTTTCCTCTGACTTGATTCAAGGTGGTTTACATGGGCAGGCTTCTCTAAACCTTGAGAGGGTTTTACAATTGAGAATTTCTATCTTTTAAGAACTGCTACCATCTTAGATGGATCCATTTTTTCATCTTTGTCAACTTCTTGGTCATGGTTTTTTGCCTCAAGAATAAAACTCCCCTGCTAGCTGGTCCCTTATTCTCCCTCCACTCAGCTCTGCAGATCTCATGGTCTCATGAGCTCAGTGTACAGCTCTAGGTGTTCGCGAACTGATGACCTTTGGTTCTTTAGGCTTAAAGACCAGGCCTTCTGCCAGACCACAAGTTTCAGAACTTGAGATCCAGACCATTTGAGATTCAGAACTCAGTCTGGGTCTGCTGAGCTCAGAAGCCCTTTCTGATGGGCTTCCCTTGCCGCCAGCAGTTCCAGATCATAGGGACTGGTTTTTGCCCATATCCATAGTTTCAGCTATCCATAGGAAGTTCCAGACTGGAACATCCATGCATAAGGGAGGTAATTAAACCTGAAATTAAAACTTTTGAGTTAAGCTATTCAAATACTTTTGGCCATTAACACAACACATTTGTCCACTAGGGGGAAATGTAATCACAAACACAATCAGTGGAATTTAGCAGAATTCTCATTTCCTTGGAGTCTGAGTTTTTCATATTGTGTTTTCAGTAATTCTTGTCCTGCTAAGGCTAAACAAGATAACAGTGAAGCCAGCCAGTTATTTCATTTTTAGCATACCTAAGGTCTCAAGTGTAGTTCAGATTTTCTCCGCTCTCTGAGGTCACTGCAAGTTTATTTGCCCCTGGTCATACACAGAAAAGGTGCATAGAGTTTCTGTTTCTTCACTTCACATTTCAAACACTCTTGAGTGAGGAAACATAAAATGATTATGAACAAATTCCAGTTTGTTACCGATCTTCCCCATCTCCATTTTTTACACATTCTAAGATCATCATTAGAGTAAATGTTAAGACTCTGAATCGAAAATATGTCATATGCTGTTCTAAATAGTATATATGGCTCTGCAATTTAGGGCACATCTGAGCCACAAGCACTAAATTCTTAAGGTTTGCTATGTTTTCATATCCTTTTTTTGGAATTCTTAGCTGGAAAACATCAGCCAGTGTTGCATACTTGTGGATAATAGTTACCATCTGGATATGGGACACTGAAAAAGTGTATGCCTCAGTTTCCACACCTAAGCTTTTTACCAGCTTGGTGGATTCGTATGCACTTGTATATTAGTGGGAATCCATATTCTGCCGCCTTCTTTCTTTGTCATTTTCTTGATTGTTTGTCTTTTAGACTTTCAGTTTATATAAAAACCTTCTTTTTATCCTGTGTGAAGCATCATGTGCAAATGCCACAGCATTTCTCATGTGTAACACTATATGCACCTGTTTTACTGGAAATGTATTGAATGTATATTAATTCAACTCAAGTTAGGAGGCAAATGGCATAGCACAATGGAATTCCAAAGAGCTGATAAAGTTCTGTGGAAATCTTTGCTTAAGTGATTATTCTTGATTATTTACTTTGCATGATTATTTGTATTTAAACTATATTGGTATATACTGTAGTTTTAGCTTGAAAAACTAGCTTCCACGTGCTAAAGTTTTCCAAACTTAGTATATACCTGTATGGTTAAACCAGGATTATTAATCAGAAGGCTCATATGCTGGATGCTGCCCCAGAATCTCTTCACCCAGCCCCTGATACAAATGGCTCTTTTCAGAGCCATCCTTTCAGCAGCATTGCTTCTGCCAAGGCATCACTTCACAGAGCACCACTGAGCTATGAAGTGACACTTCCGTAGGAGAAAATGTGGCCAAGCTCTCATTTCTTCAAAAGATGATTCAGATTTGCATATTTTCTCTTCTGTTATCTGCAGCTGATGAGTTTACAGCCATTATCTGCTTAATCATGCTATCTCCCACTTAAAGGTGTCAGTAGGTACCACAAACACTGTTTGGCCCATTGTATGAAACAGGCTTAACACCTCTGGGTTAAAACAAGTCCCAAAGCAAGAAACTCTGGAATTTTACAAGACATGGTGTACAATCCTAAACATGTCTACTCAAAAGTAAGCCCCATTGTGTTCAATGGGTCTTACTCCCAGGAAAGTGTCTTTAGGATTGCAGCCATGGACAAACATAGAAACAGAGTGAGTGAATGAGGCTACAACCCTAGCCTCCAGTTAGGATCCAAATTTCCAGTCGGTCCAATCCTAACCTGCACTTAGGCTTAAGTCCAGAGCAGCTACTTTAGAAGCTCTTGTATTTACGTTGATGCAGTTACAGCGCCATCTAGTGGAAACCTATGGGAAATTCATATTGCAATCCACAGTAAATTTTACATGCGTCGACGCAAGAACTGCCATAGCTGCTCTGGATTGAGCCCTTATTCCCTGGCAAAAGTGCCATAAGGCAGTTCTGTCCCACAACTTGGTGGAAGGGTGTTAGGCCCATGCATAGGCACACATCATCCTTTCTACACCACAATGGGAAGTTATACCAGGTGAGTTAGGCTGGTATAAATTGGTTAGGATTGTGCCCCACAGTACGTGTGTGTGTCCGAGGAGAGGCACTGTTGCAGACACTTGAAATAAAAGAGAATGGATGAAATGATATTAAATATCAGCTAACAATTGTTCAACAAAACAACTCATGTTGACATTGAAGTTCCTCACATATAGCTGAGTTAGGTATGTTACGCTCCCTTACCACTGAAGAACAGGTGCGGTTGTTACATCTATATGTGCAAACTGATAACATGGGTTCTTCAAATCCAAGCAACATCCTCTCTTCCAGCAGGAAGCCAATTGTCTATGGTGGCCCTATCCACGTTCTTGTGAATTTTCATACTTCCCAACTTTGCATCATGATGAAACATGTCTTATTCAACTAATCTTTGCTGTGGAAGGTGCCGCAGAAAGAGATGGAGGCATGAGATAACTTTCAGTCAAGTCACATTCCAGGCCTGTGGAGATATACTCTGGGGAATCCTTCTCAAGGGTTGCATGAAAAGGATAGTACAGAACATGCCAAGAAACTTTCAGAACTCTGAGCTATGAAATTTGAATTCTTTTACATATCCATATCATATAATATTAACTCAAATGCAGTGATCCATATTTATCTCAGTTACATTTCTCACAGTCTTCCTTACTCCCATGCAGAAACTATTTTTGACAACATATGTAACTTACAATATTATTTTGTGACATGAGGGAGAATGTTTACATAAGAAAGTGGGCAGTTATTTCAAGACACAGCCATGTTTAACCTTCTAATTAGATCAAATATGAATGTTTAGAGTATGCTGAGTTGATGTCAGGCCTAAATAACATTGTGCTGATCGAACGCTATGGGCTTTCCAAAACTCTGGAAAGTCTCGGGACTGAGCAAAATCTCCTGCCTTAACCATCTATTCAAGTTTGGGTAGGCTGAAATTTAAAATGACCCTAGCAAGCTGATTATTTATTTTGTTGTTTTTTCACTTGAAGCCAGGGCTGTGGACAGACTTCACATTCCACCTTTGACCAGAAAGATTTAGTCGACAGGAGATGGTGGTCAGTTAAGATTGATGGGTTGGCAGAATGTGGGGACTTAGTATAGGAGCTTAGCCAGGGGAGAAAAATACAGAACAAAATACAAAAACAAAACTAGATTAAGCTGAGCCTTCTAGTAGCTCTAAGAGGGGACTCTTGGATCCTGTAACCCAGTGGTCTTCGGCCATTTCAGCACGGGACCCCTTTTCAGCTTTTGGAATCTACCCAGGATCCCCATGTCAAACTTGCTACCCAGGGCACAATGCTGAAAAAGAGGACCTGTCCTGGAAAAAGAGGACATATGGTCACTCTGCCCCATCCCCATCTCTCACCCCACTGTCCCCAAACCCACAGGTCCTCTCTTACCCACAACTTCCCCCAAGCCTCCAGACTCTCTCCCATCGCACTGCCTACAACCTCCACATGCGCTGTCAAACACATGCACACACCTTTCATCCCATGCACTCATTCACACACCCACAACCACTCACACACACATGAATACACATAAAACACATACTCTCTCTCTCTCTCTCTCTCACACACACACACAGACACACACACACAGACACACACACACACACACACGCATACACACACACATGCATACACATACGAATATACTTCCCATGCTCCTGGGAGAAGGTGGACTTAGAAGGCACTTGTCAGGGCTCAGGTGGCGCCTGCAGTAAGAGGCCCTTGTGGAATGGCTGGAAGGTTGGCTTGGGAGGTCCTGGTGCTCCGTTTTGATGCGTTCCCTCCCCTCCGCAAGCCCCAAGTACCCCCGCTCAAAGTATAGGACACCCAAGAAAAGTGTAGAACATAACAAAATAAAAGCTCAAAGCCCTTGTGTATATTGCTTTCGTGTGCTTAATTTAAACACTATATTACTGAATCTTACATTTAAAATTATTACATATACAATTTATTACATATAATTTATTAATTCCAAGTAGGCTATAGGCTCACAAGGAAAAGGAGGAAGCTCACAAGGAAAAGGAGGACAATGATGATTTTTTTCCAGGGTACATGAATAAAAAGAGGATGTGTCCTGGAGAAAGAGGACACTTGATTAAAAAATAAATAAATAAATAAAAACATTAAAACACCCACCCACACCCAAAAGCATCAAAACTCCAGCGGGATAAGGTAGGAAATTTTGCTTAGGGGGAGTGGGAAAAGGAATTTGGACTATTTTTACAAATAATTTTTTTTTAAAAAAATTTCACATTACCTGTAGAGCTGGTTTCTATCATTTTCAGTGTTGGGGGGGCTGCCTTCTGGAGCACTTTTAAGCTCCAGGTGCCTGGGACCAGAGCCATGCTGGAAGCCTTGCACCCCCAGCCTTCCACACCAGCCAAAGTGTTTGCTTACTCATGAGTAAAAGCAGCTATGTGGTGAGGAGTGAATTTCCTTCTGCGGTGATTTTGGGGACTGTGGTCATTGGATCAGGACCCTTCTCAAGTCAGCCTGCCCTTTCCACTTGACTATGACACGTTTGCCTAGTCGCAAGTAAAGCTGTGGTTCATTTTCCCATGCGTTTTCTATGCATATTTTTGCTTTTCAGTTTTTTGGCCACAACTTTTGATAGGAAGGAGCTATTCTAAAATGGATTGTTGCATTTGATTCAGCTCTGCAAGACGAATCCAACGACATAATGACATGGTGGGGTAGTCTGCACCATTGCGAAGTTGATCTTTTTTTGTGGTCTCCAGGACCAAGATGTGATCCCTCAGTCTTTGTGATTCCCTGGTAGGGGTTCTGTGACTCCCACTTTGAAGAAAACTGCTGTGACCCATGTTTCATCATAGCTATTCTTAGGCTTAAACACCCTGAAGGACCAGGGCATTTTTTTTCTTATTCTAAGAACATCATAGACATGCAGTTAAAATCCAAAGAACTTCTACATACCTGTTGAAAAACCAAGAGGTTTTAAATTGGGTATTATGGGTATTATACAGGGCGTCCAGAAGCCCGGAAACCCCCGGACAGGTCCAGAATTGCACTTCCTGTCCGGCTTGTCCGGGCATGGGGGGGGGGGCTTGTCCGAGGATGGGAGCTCGTGTGTGCTTTGCTGCCACATAAATGTGCTGCTCAGAGCAGCGCGCACCTACAGCGGCCGTCCGAGCAGCCTCCTTGGGAAAGAGAAGCTGTGCACATGCACACATGTGTGCATGCTGTGTGCATGCATGCGCACAGCCTCTCTATCCCTGCCCAGTGCTCTCTTAAACAAGTAGACACTGTGCGCATGCGCACAGCCTCTACCTCTGAGAGACCGCCCGGTCTCTCCTCAGATCGGAGCAGTCTGCAGCGGCAAAGCGTCCATCTGCAGACCGCTCCCTTCAAGCGCGCCTGGCTGGGGCTCTTTCCCTGTCACCTCTGGCACTGGCCCCAGCCAGGCATGCTTGAAGGGAGCGGTCTGCGGATGGACGCTCCGCCACTGCAGACTGCTCCGATCTGAGGAGAGACCGGGCGGTCTCTCAGAGGTAGAGGCTGTGCGCATGCGCACAGCGTCTACTTGTTTAAGAGCGCACCGGGCAGGGATAGAGAGGATGTGCGCATGCGCACAGCTTCTCTTTCCCAAGGAGGCTGCTCGGACGGCTGCTGTAGGCGCACGCCACTCCAAGCAGCACATTTATGTGGCAGCAAAGCACACACGAGCTCCCATCCCCGGACAAGCCCCCCCCATGCCCGGACAGGCCGGACAGGAAGTGCAATTCCAGACCTGTCCGGGGGTTTCTGGGTGTCTGGACGCCCTGTATAATACCCATAATACCATAATACGGATTTTTCAAGTGAAAATCCGGACTTTTGAGGACCCTTGTCCTACATTTGGAGGTGTACCATATGGTCACCCTGGTATTATATTAAAAGAACTCAACTTTTTTAAAAGCTGAAGGAAATGCTTGTTGTTAAAACTGAATGTTAGATCAACAGTCAATTTAATCCTTTTATTAACAGTTGCACTGCTAAGTTGCACATGGCTAAGCCTTAACCCAGTAGAGTTTGAGCCACTGTCAATGGATTCAGTGTGTGGATGGAAGGCAGCGACACACTGCCAGGATCACATCACTCTGGAGAGGTACAGTGGCTTCATTGGATTCACCTGAGCCTGCAGCAGCCTCCGGGGTGGGGGGCATGGTCAGCATGACGCCATCCTCCGCAAAGTCTCCCAAGCTGAAGAGGGAGTTAAAAGTTGTGTTCACGACCTAAATCCAGTTTCCTGATTTCAAACTGGAAGTGTGTTGCAATCACAACAGGTTCTCGGCACCCAGGGAGGCTGGTGCAGTGTGGGGTGAGTCCAATAAAACACCTAAAAGCAAGCTCCATGAAACACATGAAACACTTTTGAGCAAACATGCATAGTATTTCAATGTGAAAGATGTAAACTAGCTAAATTAGCATTTTCAGTGAATTAACCTCTGCTATTCAATATTGTTGCTTTCTATTTAAGTCATTCTGTTGCTGAGCTCCTGTTTGTAAGAACTGACAAATGTCTGAGCTTCATATAACACAGTTTTTAAAGTGCTTTATATATTTTCAATAATGCATCTGTTGAAAGTTGTCAAACATTCTAGCAACAGGCAGGCAAGGATAAAATACTAGTGGCTGCAAATTTTCAACTGTCATTGTCAGTCTTCTTTGGAACATTTTATCCCTACCTCCTCATGATGTTTGGGGCAAAATGCAATACAAGATAGTTAAAGCGTCAGACAACATCACATAACGGCAAAAGCAAATACGTGCCCTGCTACTCAGCTGAGAACTTATTGCAAATTGCTTTAGGCAGAACCATTGGCCAGAATGGAGGTGCAGTGCCTTACATCCTTCTGGCAATCATTTCTTGGGCTGGTGGTGCTAGTCTGAGAAAGGATCAGGCCATAAGAGACAAAGAGCACAAACCGAACCATGTTTATTTAGAATTAAGCCCCATTGTTTTCAATGGGTCTTACTCCTAGGAAAGTGTCTTCAGGATTGCAGCCAATAATAAACTACAGAATCAAGCCTAGCAATCAGCTCAAAGATGCTGAAAAGGTATCTAAAAATACACGCGTTATTCAGTGGTGGGCCCAGCCTGTCCCAACAACCGGTTCTCCGGAAGTGGGCGGGGCTAGGCTGGGTCAGGGGGCCGGGGCCGGGGAGGGCATGCCACCTTAACACTTAATTTACAAAAAAAAGTATCACTTGTGACCGCATCAATCAGTATTAAGCCCCTGAGTTCAGTGTAATTTATTCCTATGCATTACACTTTGTTATGCTCTCAGGGGGAATGTGTGCTACAAATAAGAACATAAAAGCAAAAGAAAAGCCTCCACTGGATCACATCAGAGACCCATCTAGTCCAGGTTCCTGAATCACACAGCAGCCCACCAGCTGCCTCAGGGAGTACATATGACACTTGCCTCCAGGTGCCTCAGTACCAGCAGACACTACCACAAGTTCCACAGGTGGTGCTCATACCACTGGTTGAGAAACACTGATCTACAGTTTAGGACCAGAGTCTGTGGTGTCCCCTCTGCAGGTTGAAGTTTGCCTCTAAGCCACTACTAAGGCTACAATTCTGTCCACACTTTCCTGTAAGTAAGCTTCACTGAATATAATAGGACTTCTGAGTAGTCAAGCAAAGGACTGAGCTCTTAGTAACCAGCCTCTGGCTGCAATCCTATTCACTTTCCTGAGAGTAAGCTCCACAGACTCTAATGGGACTTACTTCTGAGTAGCCAAGAATAGGATTGGACTCTAATGCTGCACTCCTCTGCACACTTTCCTGGGAGTAAGCTTCATAAATTGAAATGGGATTAACTTTTGAGTAGTCAGGCATAGGATTACAAGCTCTTAGAAACCAGCTTCTGGCTGCAGTCCTATACACTCTTTCCAGGGAGTAAGCTTCACTGTTATAATTCAATGATTCTATGATAATGGAACTTACTTCTGAGTAGACAGATGATTGGGCTTTGAGGCTACACTCCTATCCTCACAGGGGAGTAAAACCTACTGACTTCAATAGGATTTACTTCAGAGTAGGCAGTGGACTGGGTTCCAGGGGGGGGGGCAGGATGGGAACTGGGGCTATTTCTTCAAGTGCCCCCTATACTGCCTCCCCACAATCTCAGGTGGAGAGATTTCTCAGAGGGGCAGGATGGGGTGGGGAGATCTGGGGGGGGGGGCAAAAGGACTACAGTGTGGATAGGATTGCAGCCTGAGCCCAATCCTAACCGTGTCTACTCAGAAGTAAGTACCATTCAAGTCAATGGGGCTTACTTCCAGGACTGTGTGGTCAGGATTTTAGCCTTACAGTCCAATCCTATGCAGGCTTACTTAGAAGTAAATCTCATTCTAGTCAGTGGGGCTTACTCCCATGTAAGTGTGGATATGATTGCAGCCTCAGAGCCCAGTCCTAACCATGTCTACTCAGAAGAAAGTCCCACTATAGACAGTGGGCTTACTCTCAGGAAAGTAGACAGGGCTGGAGAGACAGGGCTGGAGGGAGATCCAAGCAAGCCTCTGCCAATCTCCTCAGAAGTGTCCCATTATAGTCAGTGGGCTTACTCTCAGGAAAAATGGCTGGGAAAGCAGCCTCAAATCCTAATCCTATGCATGCTACTCAGAAGGAAATCCCATGATAGTCAATGGGAATTGCTCCCAGGAAAGTGTGGTTAGGATTGTGGCCACAGGCTGCAGTCCTCTACTATACAGTGTGGCTTACTCCTGAGTAATAATGGGTAGTACTGAGTAGTACTCCATGCCTAGTACTGGGCTGCAAAGGCACCTGGGCAGGCAGGCAGGCAGGCAGGCATGGCCCCCACCAAAAGCCCTGGAGGACTCATCCTCACAACACTCAGATGCTCACCTACACTCCTACTCACCTACAGACCTTTCTCAGTAGCTCTGGCTTCTCTATTCCTGCCCAAGGACCCCTTTGTAAAGCTGTCTATCAAAGTGCCTGATTCAAAAAGAAAACACCATCCCCTGCCTTATTTGCATATGAGAAACCCATCATGCTTTGTGAACTGCACAAGGAAATAACTTCTGAAAAATTGTTAGAAATAAGGTTTTTAATCAAAATAAGATGTTTAGCAATGACAGACTTCCTGAGTAGCATCATACAAAGGTTTGGGGCATGTTGAAGCTCCTCACCCTGACTTGAAAGTATTGAGCTTTGAGACATTTATATAGTGATCCATCTCAGCACTGCAGTGTCTGAGTGTGCTGTGGAATGACTGCAATGCCTTGTCTGAATGATGGTAATGGGAACAGTCTATTTGTATTTTAAAATTAAAAAATAACATTAGGGAGGGGGAGGAGAGGGGAGAGAGAGAGCCTCTCAGAAGGGGAGGGAGGTTCAGAAGGGGAGGAAGGTGGGGGAGTGGAGCTTCATCTCTGGGAAGACAGACCCAGAGACCCTTTAAGAGAAACTCAAACACAGTTGCATGCAATTCAAAGATGACGGCCCCCTCTGAGCTACGGGTTCACTAACTCCTCCCCAAATTAACAACCCCTCCCCCAAATTAACAACCGGTTCTACAGAACCGTGAGAACCGGCTACAGCCCACCTGTGGCATTATTGTTTTTCCTGAAGGTGCATTTAAAATCCTTTATTAAGAAGCACATGCCAGAATGCTAAGACTATACTGGAAAGATCCAACTCATTCCCACATCATGCAGTGGTGGGCTTCAGGGGGTTCTCACAGGTTCTCTAGAACCCTTTGCTAATGAGCGCCTGGTTCTGAGAACCAGTTACTAATGAGACGTAGAACCTGTTGTTAATTTAGGTTATTAGGACATAGAACCTGTTGTTAATTTATTTGAATCCCACCACAGGTTCTAGGTCTTAAAAAGTCGAAAAACCAGCATTGTGAAATCTTGCAGAATAGCAGCCAAATTCTGAACTGCTAATATGAGACTACAATAATCAATAATGATAATGAGTGTGTTTAAAATTGAAAAGTACTATTCATCCTAAATAGAGGGAGCTTAGAAGGATTTGGCTGTACTGTACAAAATGTTTGAGGCACTAACAGCTGGCAAAATGAGAGAGAAGTTCAAAAGTTTAAGTTGCCAGGGGAACTCAGAAGCAGTTGGTTTGTGCCAGTAAATTGGGAACTATTGGGGCCAGCGGAGGCATTTTACTTTTTGTCTAGGAAAGTGCGCAAGGTTGAATTTCCATTTGTGGTAAGCCCTTTTAATGGACTATTAATAGCAGTTGTGTAAACAAAGCTTGTACACTGGAAGTGAGTATAGAAAATTTTATGACTTGTTATAGAATGGCCCAGCCATTGAGTTAAATCTTGAAAGAAAACCTAAGAGAAATAAAACCAGGGTTTTATTTTCATTGATGATTCATGAAAGTTGCTCATGGCTTCTTAATTACAGTAGATGTCTTCTGTTTGGATCTGGAAATGCTTTTCCTCCCTATCTGCTATTCTTAGTTCATCCACTGAGGCTGAAATCCTAAAGACACTTTCCTGGGAGTAAGACCATAGAACACAATGGGGCTTACGTTTGAGTAAACATGGTTAGTATTGTGCTATAAATCTAGTATTGTGCAAGTTACAGATCTTTATAGATGTTAGATGTCTTTTAAAAATTGTTTTCATTAAATATGCAAATTAGATAGCAAGAACCTGGAATTCAAAAGGATTTTCTTTTCTTAAAATACATAGTTCCTTGATGATGTCATTTTAGACTTTCTATCCCATTTCAAGTATTTTTCATAAAAGTCCACAGCTGTTGCTTGCAGAGGGACAATATAGCCCTTTGGCCACCTCTCTCCTCAGTGACTCCTCAATTATCTCCCAAACCTCTTCTCAGCCTAGCCTGCTATTCAACACTCTTAACTGCCTTATCCTTATCTTCCTAAAATCTTTCATCAGATAACAAACCAGCTCATTGTAATTTAGGTTATATTGAGCTCCATATATTTTAAATGAATATTTAGGATTTTATAAGTGCACACCTAAAATGGTAGGGTGTGAATGGAACAGACAGATATTTAAAAACATGTATATCGTTATTTTTATATATATATATATATATATTTATTTATTTATTTATTTATTTATTGCTGCAGGCAGAGGGTTAGACTAGATGACCTAGTGGGTCCCTTCCAACTCTATGATTCTGTTTTACTCTTGCTGATGAATATCAGTTTCATTTGGAAGCTTTCTCAGACATGACTAGGAATATTCCTAGATTTTTTTACATTTGTCTTTTTGATTCAGTTTGTCACAAGCTTTTTGTGCTTTCAATTTTGAAGACAGTTTTTTATAAACTCACAAACAAATGTGGCAATGAATGACTTGAATCTGGCTTGCTTCGTGCACTGCCATTGAAACTAGACTCCTTGTTTATGCAGTGAAGAGAAAAGTATTATGTCTTGTCCCCACAGACAAAGCAGAGCTGAGAATAGCCCCATCCCTAGTTTTAACTAGCTTAGCAACCTCTTTGTGAAACCTCCAAGGGCCAATTGACTATTGTCCTTGATCTCTGTAAAGACTAAGAAAGCTAACTTACATTCATTGCACTTTTTCCTTCCCTTCCTCTTGCATGTGAAGTTTAATAATTGAGTCAGGTTTAACAGTCAGGTTTTATCCCTGTTATAACTGACAATATAACAAAAGCGATTCAAAGAGACAGAAACAAGGTTAGTATTTTGGGGGTTTGGAATTGTTTTCCTTAAGTTGCTGCAAGATTAGGAGTACAGTAACCGCATTTGGAATGCCTAATGGTTTGGAAGGCTTTTTAAAAAAATTCCTCCTCTTGTTGGAAAAGATGGGCCTCTGGAAGAAAAGTCAGTGAATGGCAATGAACTGTGCAAACTTGAAGGACAGATTGTTGTAAACTTTTTTCGGAATTGCAAAGGAAGGATTGAATGGAAATAGCTCTTTCATACTCAGCTAAGTAAAGTATGCCATTTCAATGAAATTTTTTTACCGAAGACTCATATTGTTTGTTTTGTTTTTATGTAATTGTTGCATATTTAGACTGACTTGTTAAATTATGCAGATCGGGAAAAACCCTGCAGGTTTTGAGGTTATCCTTCTATATACTCACTATAGTGTTTATTTTTTTCTTTACATCGTGTATTAATTTATATTGTAGTTATATAAATAATGAAATATACATACAACAGACTTAGAGCACATTCCTAACCATGTCTACTCAAAAGTAAACCCTATTGTATACAATGGGTCTTACTCCTAGGAAAGTTAATTTAGGATTGTAAGCTGTATTTTATTGTGTATGTATTGTAGGTTTATCTCTTGTTTTTACTTTAAAAAAATAAACTTTCAGTTAAAAGGAAATACCACTTTCTTTGCTCCCAGCCAATCTGATGTAATATGCCTTTACTTCATAAGAAGAAAGGCTGTTATGATTACTTAATTTACAATCATAAAACAAAAATGTTTCACATTTGTTCAGCTGTACAATATTTCACTGTCTATGGGTGCTATTCTAACCTAGGCCGGCACAACTCATCAATTCTCGTGGTGATGTAAGGAGGCAAGCGCATGTCCACTTAGGAGTGATGCAGGAGTGTCTTATGGCATTTTTGTGACACTCCCAGTTACAGCATAGGACTTGTGCTGGGGCTTATGCCAGCCCAAATGGAGATAAGGATTGCAGCCTATGGGCGCAATCCAGAGTAACTACGAGGTGTCTTTGCTCCGGTGTAAGAACAATTTGCTCTGGATTGCAATATGAATTTCCCATAGGTTTTCACTAGGTGGTGCAGTAACTATGGGTGCACGTGTTGTCTCTTACATGCTCACATAGTTACTCTGGATTGTAGGGTATGTTAGATTTTTTTACAGAGGATGATTCTCTGAGTAAAAAAACTGTATTCAGCAATTCTGCAGTATGACAAATTTAGTTAGTTCATCCATGTACTGAATTTATTAATCTTAAACCTACCCCAGAAAAACACTTGAGTTTACATTTGTACACTTGTAAATGGACCTTCACCCATAAATTTATTACCCAATAATAAAATACAGTCAATTACAGTCAAATACCCAATATAGTTAGTTTCCGTTTTTCATATGATTTCATAAAGGCTGCAATCCAGAGTTAGGGCAGTGAGAAGTACCCCATCTGGGCTGCCCCAAGAAAGCTATATCCACATCAGAAAATTGTTCCAAATCTGCTGAGACTACTGAGCACCAAGTCAGTGGCACCTGGGGAGGGCTTGCTCCTGAGGAGACCCCCCCCCCCCAGATCACACTGAACAAGGAACAGCTGCGGTGCCTGCCTTATAAGGAAGCCCAGAAGTTCCTGACTGCAAGTAACAGCTGCAGCATGAGAATGTACTACAGTCTACAGTGAATAAAAGGAGCTTCTTAGAGTGATCTGCAGTATTCCCAGGTTAGTGGGCTGCTGTGGTTGTGCTGTATCCTGAGGTGGAGAGGCAGGGGTTGCAGATAGACTGGCCAAGAACTCAGATTTTGGGACAACACTGCTGTTCTTACTCGGCCTTATCATCTACCCCTATGGGTCTACTCATTTTTATCCCTGTTCCTGAGGTGGTATAACTCTGAGGAGTTGGAAGAGGGCATTTCTGCCCTGGAAACAGGCTCTAGATACAAACTTCTCTGCCCTATGCAATGCTAAACGTGCCCTCAACATGCATCTCCTGAACTGCCTAGGCTGCCCCAGCTCGGGCAGGACAGCTCCATCTGTCCTGGGGCAGCCTATATTGCCTTAGGCTGCCCCAAGCCTTTTCCAGAATAACTAGGGTGGCCCATCTTATTTGGTGGCCCAAATAAGATTTGGTTATCTGGAGGATGAAACGTGTGCCATACTCATATGACACATTGTTGGTTTTTGTCTGTTAGTCACCATTTTGAAATCTCTGTCAGTGCCATTCTGAAGCCTGTGCTATCCATGGACACTGAAGTCTTATTCACTTGGGTTCTGGTTGTTCTTATGGATCCTTGTTGTGTCCTCATTGATCCTCATTTTTGCAGGCCTTGCAACATTTCAGCTTAAGCATTCCTCACAATGCATCATTCCCGACTCTTCTGAAGGTTGGCCTGCAGGCATTCCTGGCCACTTTAACTATCCCTCCCTCTGTAAATTCCCTGTGGTTGTGTTGCATATGGATGTTGCTAATTTTCTTCATAGATCCACTTCTGTGGTTTTGTATCATTAAGGAAGACATGGGCAAACCTATGTTCAATTTTCTTTAACCACAATAAAACTGTGCCTTTAAACTGCATATCAAAGAGGGTTTGTGGGAACCTAACTCTATTTTTACCATAGTATCAATGATTTAGTATCTGCTGATTCAGTGTCCAGGAGTTATTCCAGGAAACTAATCCTAATCCCTACTGTAGTGCATACCAATAGGGAAAAGATTAAACTGTTGACACTTTGCATAATGTTTCTTTGCATAAAGAAACATTTTTCTTATTGAAGTTTATAACTAAGCACCAGTTATGACAGAGCTCAGCAGTTTGCTGGCTTTTATGAAAAGTGTATATCTTCAACTTCAGTAATATAGTAGAATCATAGAATCCTCGAGTTGAAAGTAACTTAGTAGGTCATCTAGTGCAACCCCTTGCCTGCAGCAGGAAATCCTCCTAGATCATCCCTGACAGGTGCTCATCAAGCCTCTGCTTGAAGATCCCCAGTGAGGGAGAGTCCACCACCTCCCTTGGCAATCTGTTCCACTGCCGAACCGCCCGAACCATCAGGAATTTTTTCCGGATATCCAACCGGAATCTCCTTTCTTGCAGTTTGTACCCATAGGTTCTCGTTCTGCTTTCAGAAGCAGCTATGAACAAATGAGCCCCTTCCTCAATATGACAGCCCTTCAGGTATCTGAAAAGGGCAGTTATATCTCCTCTCAGCCTCCTCTTCTCCAGGCTGAACGTCCCAAGTTCCCCCAACCTTTCCTTGTAGGGCTTCCCTTCCATCCCACTGATCATTCTTGTCGCTCTCTTCTGGACTTGCTCCAGTTTGGCTGCATCTTTCTTCAAGTGAGGTGCCCAGAACTGAACACAGGACTCAAGGTGAGGTCTGACCAATGCTGAATAAAGAGGAACTAGAACTTCTCGTGACTTGGAAGCTACAGTCCTCTTAATGCAGTCTAAAATGGCATTTGCCTTCTTTGCAGACACATCACACTGCTGACTCATGTTCAGCTTGTGATCCACGGCGACTCCAAGGTCCCGCTCACATGTTGTGCTGCCAAGCCAAGTATCCCCCATTTTATACCTATGTTTTTGGTTTTTATTGCCCTAGTGCAGAATCTTGCAGTTCTTCCAGTTGAAGTTCATTCTGTTTGGTACAGCCCAGTATTCAAGTTTATCCAGATCCTCCTGGAGGTTTCTCCTGTCTTCTGTTGTGTTTGCTACTCCTCCCAGCTTGGTGTCATCCACAAATTTGATCAAATTCAACCGTATCCCTTCCTCCAGGTCATTGATGAAAATGTTAACCTGGCCCAAGACAGAGCTCTGGGTCACCCCACTTGAAACCGATTTCCAGGTTGACGCAGAACCATTTACTAAAACCCTTTGAGTGTGGCCATTGAGCCAATTGCAGATCCACCTAATGATTGCCTTGTCTAGCCCATATTTTTCCAATTTTCCAATTAAAATGTCATGTGGGACCTTGTCAAATGCTTTGCTGAAGTCAAGATAAATGACATCCACAGCATTGCCACTGTCCAGTAAGCTTGTAACCCGATCAGAAAAGATCATATTTGGCAGGCAAGATTTATTCTTGGTAAATCCATGCTGGGTTGTTTTGATCACCCAGTATTTGTCTAGGTGTGCACAGATGGTGTGTTTTATGATTTGTTCTAATATCTTGCCCGGGACTGAAGTTAAACTGACTGGTCTATAATTTCCCGGGTCTTCTTTTTTCCCCTTCTTAAAGATTGGGACTGCATTTGCCTCTTCCAGTCCAGTGGCACTTCTCCACTCCTCAAGGATTTCTCAAAGATGATCGACAGAGGCTCTGCAAGGACATCTGCCAGTTCCTTAAGAACTCGAGGATGCAGCTCATCTGGTCTAAATGACTTGAATTCATTTAGGCCAGTTAAGTGGTTTCAAACCAGTTCTCTGTCAATCTTAATCTGCTGTTCTGCACCATCCATGTTACCATTACCTCTTTGGGGAGGCAAGCACATCCCCACATCAGCCAATGATTCCCACCCCTATTTGCACAGCCCTCCATCCGAGAACAGATGGATGCAAAGTAGGAGTTGAGCAGCTCCGCCTTCTCCTGGTTTCCAGACACCTGCTGTCCATCTTTGTCCAGGAGCAGCCCCACCCCCTCGTCTCTCCTCCTGTTCCTTTGGGCATATCTAAAGAAGCTCTTTTTGTTATCCTTGACTCCCCTGGCCAGCCTCAGCTCAGACTGAGCATTTCTGACCCCCTCCCTACAGGACTGGACTATCTGCCTGTACTCCTCATTGGTGATCTTTCCAGTCTTCCATTCCCTATACTTCTCTTGCTTTAACTTCAGCTGATCCCCAAGATGCTTGTGGAGCCAACCTGGTTTTTTCCAGGTTTTTCCCCTCTTTCTTTTTCATAGGAATTGTTTCTAACTGAGCTTGCAGAAGCTGCCACTTAAGGAGCTTCTATCCTGTTTCTGTATTGTCAGAGGCTACTTTGTGTGGCAGAAGTTTGGAAGTTGTGGGTCTTTTGGGGGACCCCATACCTCAACAGTACATTTGCTTCATGGCGGATGAGAGTGTTTAAAAGAAATCAGTGCTACCAGCTCCATGAGTTTTATAGCTATGGAAATCATGTCTTCAAGCAACATGAGATCACTGAAGGAGGACTTAAGGAATGAGGACTTGAGAAGACCAGAAGGTCCTCTCAAAATGACGTATTGATGGTGGTTATTTGCTCTTTCAGGGTAGGATAGGAATAACACAATAAATGCATATGAAAAATACAGATGTTTTACTGTTTATTCAAGTAGTTGTACACAACCAGAGAGAAATTAAGAGAAATTTCTTTGTGTAAACAAAATGTTCACTGGATCTCAATTAAAATTGATAGACCAATCATTTGAATCTAAGATACTGCCATTAAATTATTTTAAGAGTTAATGATGTTGAATTGAAAATGACTGCTTCTTTACTAATTGCTGCTGAAGTATGCTTCACAGCTTTTCACAGGGGGAAAAAAGTCACTGCTTCATCCATTTAATAATGATGTAGTAAGAGTTGGATATTGCTGTTGTATTCCTGCTATGTAAGAATGCGTAATACCAAGCAAACAACTTAATAAAGATATTGACTTTGTTGGAATAATACATTTCATGACACGATCCAGTCATGTGTATTTTTCTATCCACTGTACTTATTTCAAAAATATTATTTGATTCTTACATGAATCTCAAAGGTGGGTGGGAGTTATCCTGATATCCTTTTGTTTGCATAAGGGGGTTGTGAATGTGGAAGAGAGCTTGAAATTCTTGCCCACAGAAATTCAGTTGTAATCCTGACTTGGCTTTGCACTCACATAACCAGTTGCATAAGATGACATACATAAAATAAACGTACATAAAATAGACATTTCTGTGCCCTTTCTTCTGCATGTGGTTGTGTAATTGCATGTGAAAAAGCACAAAATGCCACATTTCCATGTGTGCTTCTTAGGACACAATTCAGTGTATTTATTCCTCCTCTCATTTTCTATCGTTTGAAAAAAATGGGTAGACCAGATTTCAAGTACATTTGTTCACAGGCTAAGTTTGGCTCACAGACTTCTATTTGGTGATACTTGTTCTTAGTTGAACTCTGGACCACTTTAAGTTTTTAAGTTGTTCCACATGTGCAAAACGATAGGATTTAGCTACGAGGCCTATAAACATATATGCTATTTCTGTGAAAATCTGCTATAAACAAGAGGAGTACAAGGTGACACTCAGTGGAAGTAGCTTTTCAGCAGAAGCCCAATCCTTGTTATATAAACATTGTCATGCTGTAGGGGTAATTGTACCTAAAAACACATTTTCTAACCTTTTTGGATGGTTTTAAAAATAATTTAGTAATTCAGGAAGGAATCAAAATACCAGCAGATTCTACTAGTTGCATGATTCTCATCATGCTTCCAACAGCATATTTTTTCCAACTCACTTCGGAGTGAAATAGTTATAAAATACTACATGTAAATAATGTGTTGCTTGACTTGAATGAGTTTTTTTAACTGGTGTTTTTAGTCATACCAAAAGGTGTTTATCACAGTGTAAACTAATTCTGCTTTCATGTATTGTTGAGGTAAGTTTGCATTATTTACCATTTTTCCTGGTTTTTATTTTTTAAGGTATATGACTGATGGTGGATTGGGCCTTTACACTCGACGCTTGAATAGACTGCCTGATGGGATGGCTGCTGTACGGGAAACTCTGCAACGCAACACGTCATTAGGTCTGGGGGATGCTGACAGGTAGGCATCTGCCATTTTAAATTTTTTAGTTTTGTGAGTTGGGTTCCACTACAGGCATGGTGCAACATGTAGCTTTATCATAAAGGTAAAGGTTGCCCTGCTAGTCATGACTGACTCTAGGGAATAGTGCTCATCCCCATTTCTTAAGCAATAGAGCCAATATTGTCCGAAGACGCCTCCGTGATGTCTCACATGGCTCACATGCACATGGAATGCTGTTACCTTCCCACTGAGGTGGTACCGATTTATCGACTTGTCAAGTATTATCAGTGATTTTCCACCAGTGTGCCATGGCAAACTGATGTGGTGCGTATAGTCCTCAGGTCTGCTGCAGGAAATTGGGGATGGATATTTATTAATAGGAAAACTTTGGGATTTGAACAGCATGATGTGCCTTGTCAGTTGTAAAAACAACTGAAGGTGTGCCATAAGTTGAAAAAGATTGAAAATCACTGTATTATCAAATAATACTATTTTGATTAAATAGACTTTAAACATACTTTAGATGGCAGTGCAACTGAACGTTTATTTTGGTAATTCAATGATAAAAGAATAAAAGCAATGTAATTAGGTTCAAAATATAATCCTGGACCTCAGAAATAATGAGCAAGAAATTAGATTGAGATGCTAACTAACATTGTTGGTTTGACATTCTTCGGAAGAATGCCTGGACACACTACTAAAGCAAGAGTTAAACTTTTCTAATTTTATAATCCCCTGTGAGCATTTGAGCATAAAATTTTTTGTTACTTAACAAATTCCCAAGGTAAAAGAACATTTCTATATTAATGAAAATTCTGTCTCTTCGCAAGATACAGGACTATATTAGGTTGTTTGGACCTTTGTCAGTAATAACTTGGGCTAGACCAAGATAACCTTCCAAGTATTCAAAGTAATATAAACAAGCATAGAGCAACATTCTCTTTGATTAAAATAAATCTTTTTTCCATTGATTTGGTATCCACTAATCTTTTTTTCCTTGCAATAGAACCCCAGTGGATAATGAGGCATGACATGAAATTAAAGGTAGAATTTAAGATGCTGATGTGCATAGTCTGGAAAAGAACAGGTTGAATGGATTATTTTTTGTTCTTGTGGTTACGCTTAAGCTGGCTGTAAAATATATCATCCCTGGGGTTAGTTAGCAAAGCATCCATCCCTGCTGTAAAGGAGTCTAAACCAATAGTCTTTAGTTTTTTAATCATGTGGGGATGAGATGAGAGTGGTGAGGAAGGCTTATGATGATTGGCCCAATACAAGTAGCATTTAATTTGCAGAGGATCCAGAGTGTAGTAAGAGAAGGAACTGGGAGTGGAGTGGGAAGATTGTGTGCCTCTTATTACAGAAGGAACGTCTAGCCTACATAAAGCGTTCAATCATGGAAGTGAACGTCAAGTAAGTTACTGGGACAAGGTCTTGCAAATGTACTTAGCAGAAAAGGAACCATTGATCACTGAACTCTTGAAAATTGAGTTCACTGATCATCGAACTCTTGAAAACACTGTGAATTGAAAAAGGTAAAATGGTTTGAAGCATTGAGAAGTTTTGGTTTATATTTTTCTGGCAGAGTAAATTCAACATTCTTTCCATACCAATTGAGATCTGCTCCTTTCATGTCTCCAAATTCCAGCCCAAATCTGGGGAAATTCTCAATCTTGTTCTCATGCATCCTTGAACTACTGGTGCAGAGGATGAAGGAATTGCAAAGTCTCTGCCATATATCCTTGAGTTGTGAACAAGGACAAGTTGCAGGATCTACATGGACTGCAATCCTGTGTACACTTTGCTACGAATAAACCCCTTTGAACACAACAGAACTTACATCTATGTGGATATGCATAGAATTGCACTGTTCACCTATTTCTACAAATCGAGTCTTTCTAGAGTGGCTCTCCTAGAATTGCACCTGCCCCAAATCTCTGCCAGATGGCACCTGCCCCAAAAATCTGGCAGATGGCCCTGCACATAGATCACATCCAAGTGATCTTACATTACACATTGTTGTTTGACGTTTCTCTCACCCATAACGTTCCTCTGCATCCAGCACATGTCTGTCTTGTGGTTTTGACTTCCAGTTTCTCCACAAAAACAGGTTAATTTTTAATGCCTTAGAAGCCTTCCTGGGCTCCTACTGCCTTAGAAAGCATTAAAAAGTCACTTCTGGTTTCAAGGAGAAACTAAAAGTTGCTTTTTTAACTGTAAGGCTCAGTCTGAGCCCAACAAAAGGCTGCAGATAGACATGCAGGTTCTGCTCTGCTCAAAGGACCCTTTGGAATAGGGGAGCATTACTTAGTATCTGTGTAAACCACAAGGGGTGTGGTGGTGGTACTGTGGAATGCCTATAATTGCCACGTCAAAAGCCAGGTCAAAATATGTTAGTCCTTGGGATTGTTAAAATAGCAAGTCAGATACCTTTATTGTCTCTTCTGGCTAACAACAGCACTTCAAAATTTTAGGACTGCAAAAGTCCTCAGACAACTGCAAAATATTTAAAAAAAAACAACAAAACAGGACTTGCTGAGAATAAAAACCTGGGTGTACTGCTTGCAAATGATTTTTTAATTTTTGCAAATTTTTGCAAATTATTTTTTAGTTGAGCTTCCCCATAATCTTTGAATTCTTATTAGCATTTTTGTCATCTCACAAATGGATATTTATGTCACTTTAAACTTTATTTTAGTTTGATAGAAATTGTGTTCTCCTACCAAGGACAGGGAGTGAGGGTTTATTTGCTGTTTGGAAAAGTGCTTATAGTTAGATAAGATAGAAGTTAGTGGAAGAGTTGGAGTGAAACAGGCAAGTTATTGAAAGATACTGTTAGTGAAAGATTTTTCTGCAGTTCATGCACCGGGTATGTAAGCAGACAAGGGGAAGAGTTATCTACTTCTTGTAGCTCAAATAAGAACGCAAACGGAAGACAATACAAACCTTGAAGTCTAGATTTGGGATATTGATTCAGCGTAATGGAGAGCATATAGTCTCAGTTAAGAAACTTTATTGTAATTGTGGCTGAAGTTGGGAGGGAAGGACAAAAAACTTGTTGCCGTTATTTTGTTTTAATTCAGTGAAACAAAAACAGTTTAAAACAAAATTTTGAAACCCTGGCTTTTATTTTAATTAATTTCAATATTTATTACATTTTTATACTGCTGTTCTTCATAGGATTCACTGAGGTATCTATGAGATTCCTGCACCCATATATAGCACTTATCAATGGGGAGTGATAAGGAAGAGCTGAGTTCTGAGTTTTGTAAGTAATAGCAAGAAAGAACCAGCCTTAAGGTGATGCAAATGTGTTGTAAAGCATGTCTGTAGCACCCTGTGTAGATGGCACCAGTGGGTAAGCCTTCACCATCCTGTTGGCACCCACATGGTCTGTGCCAGCTCTTGATAGGATTGGGCTGTTAGACTAGTATGCATTATAGCCAAATCATTGATGGTTATGCATTGCATTTGCAAGTAAAGTGTATGATCAAGTGAGTTTTCCAGTGTCTGTTGAAATTTCCCATTTCACCAATAGCAACCACCATAATGAAAGTTAGGATGCTGGGATATGCATTAACCAATGATAGGTTGATTGACAACAAATGCAAATAGCTTAAGCAGATCAGCCAAGGTCTGTGCACTTGTGTATTTATGGTATACACACCTATACCTGTGTCTCCTACCAATCAACTCTTGAGGTGCATACTTTTTGAAGGCAGTCTGTGACCTTGATCCCGAAAGGATCAAACCTTCTTTAATACAAAATTTTTAACACAGACTTGGTCATAAATCTTTTTACTTTGTAAATCTTTTTACTTTGTGAAAAGCCATGTAAAAAGATATAAAAATGTATTAATAATATAAAAAATTACTTTGTAAATACTTGAAAGAAACTTTATGGGAACTGAATTTTTGAACCTTTTAAAAATGGGACAAATCTGAATGCCATAAGACCAAAGGAACTCAAGACTGAACTCTGCAAGTGACAGTAAAAAGGCTTATTTCTAAGCTATCCCCAGTGGGGTTTCTGCCCTGTTTCCAGCTTCTCGGCTTACTTGTACTACCTCATTAATTGTAGGTAGCATGAAAATTTCTCCATGTTAACTGTATTAGCATCAAACATGAGTCTTACAAGATATATTTTCCCCTTAAGCAGAACTGCAGATCTAGATGAGGAAAATTAATTTAATGCTTGTTTGCTAGGTTAATGGGGATCAACATAGAAACAGCTGCGCTTACCAGTTCTTTTGTGTTTCCATGTACACAGGTATACACACCGTTCATAATGAATGGCTTCTGAGCCATGTTTTCATTTAGCTTTGTTATTTTAATTTAAAAGCACACAAATTTGCAAAAAATAGTTGAAACTCTTCTTTATTGCTGTTTTGTATATTCGGTACTCACCTGACTGTGAAAGTTCTTTGTATTTTATGTTTTTCAACATCTGGCTAATGGGATATTAGAACAGTAAAGGAAGAAGGTGAATGTATTTCTGAATAGCTCTTGGAAATAAAAGTCATTTTTTAAAAGTCTGAAGAATCCAGATATTTTCATGTTGTCCTAACAGACCAGGAAGTGTGTAATGATGAAGAGGTTGAGAATGCAATCCTAACCAGTTTAGGTTGTCATAACTCACTTGGCATTTCTTCCCATGGTGGTGTGGGGATGCGGCATATGCCTATGCACTGGCCAAACCACTCCCCCCACCAGGAATGGGGCAGATGTGCCTTATAGCACTTTTGTGACACCTCCAGATCAGCACAGGGCTTGTGCCAGGGCATATGCCAGCCTCACTGGAGGTTAGGATTTCAGCCATCGATCTACAAGTAAGGATTTTCCTGGCTCATACCTTGCCTCTACTCATGATACATTACAATAATACATTGGGTTAATTTTTTAAAAAGATGAAACTGATTGATCACTTTGCAGTAAACCTGAGAGAGACACTTGCTGACTGAAGCCAGGAAGTACTAGGACAAATAGCAAAAGACTAACCCTAGAGACTAACATGAATATGACGTAAGGGGAGAGGACTGGCTGGTTATGATGGGAAACTGGCAAGAAGGGAAAGGGTTTAATTCTACTCAGAGTTTCTTAAATAAAGTAACAAACTAAGGACCTCCCATGCTCAAAAGAAGCAAGATTTGGGCATTGCAAGGTCAGTGCAGAACATTTAGTTCCACCATGCAGGCAGTGAAGCCGTTGTACCTTCAAGAACAATGAGATATGGGCATTTAAATACTTTATGTGTTTGTCCCATTGAATTTAACAAGACAGAAGTGTGTATTATTTAATGTTCTTAGAACTGTGCACATGGGTTAAACAAGCCAGATAAGTAACGTTAAATGTATTCTGTCATAGCAACAACACCTCTTTTAGCAGCTGTTTTATGCTATTGTAAATTGGTTCATCTCTACAGTGCCAGCACATTCATTGTCTTTTTGATACTACGCACTAACACAGTTAGTCTTCTGGTATTTGTCTCCAAGTATTTGCTGACACCCTGGCCCTTGGTATCCAAAATTAGCCATCTAAATTGTACAGCATGAATATTTATAGTTACTGTAATAGGAAAAATCAAAGGAGCACTTAACTGTTCAGCCCGGCAAATCCCACTCGTCAACTATGCTGTCTTATTCAGTTTTTATCAGTAAGCTCAAAGAGAAACTGCTCCAAAGAAAGACATGGGTTAGACTCAGTGCATGTAGATAATTCCCAACAGTCTTTGGAAGATAAAGTTTATCTCGACAATCGGATGCCAGAAGCACAACAGAGGAAATTCCCATTAGAGTTCATAATTCATTCATTTCATTACATCCCTGAAAAATGAAAATTGGATTACAATCACTAGGAATAACAATGGAAAATTATTTTATAGCAAGAATAGTCTTATGTCATATTAAAAACTCAGGGTGCAATCCAAATACCGATGCAAGCTAATGCAAGTACCTTGCACTGACCCAGAAGTACCGCAAAAGTACCATAAGAGACAAGGGGAGAGCAGGCTGGCACAGGAATGTGCCACTGCCTGGTTTGTGTTGGCTTGTTTTTGCATTGTCTGCTTCAGCTGGCATGGGGGTCTAGGGAGGAAGCTTAGGCCAGATCCTATCCCCTCCTCCTGGATGGTCTAGCTGAGTCCCCGGCTGTTTGGATCTGTACCACCTCTTGATGGGGTGCAGGACCAAGTAGCACCTTGTTACCAGGAGTAAGGGGGATTTGCAGGGGAGACAAGGTGCTTGAGGGGAGACATGATTGAGATGTACACAATTATGCAAGGGATGGATAGAGTGCAGAGAGATGCTCTTTTCCCTTCCACATAACACTAGGAGTAGGGGACATTCATTAAAATTGGATGTTAGAAGGTTTAGGAAGGACGAGAGAAAATATTTCCTTACCTAGTGTGTAATTGGTCTGTGGAATCCCTGCCACAGGATGTGGTGATGGCATCTAGCCTCAATGCCTTTAAGAAGGGATTGGGCAAATTCCTAGAGGAAAGGACAATCACAGGTTACAAGCTATGAGGGGTGTGTGTAGACATGGACAACCTCTAAATACCAGGTGCAAGGGGGGCACCTGGATCCAGGTGACATAACTGTTCCCTGAGGCATCTGGTGAACCACTATGAGATACAGGGTCCTGGACTAGATGTGCCTTTGGCCCAGAGGTGGGCCCGGCCTGGCCCAACAACCGGTTCCCCGGAAGTGGGCGAGGCTGTCAGGGGACGGGGCCAGGGTCAGGTGACAGGGCCAAGGTTGGCGCAGGTGCGTCCTTAAGAGGACGCGACTGCGCTTGTGTCAAGCTTGACGCAGGCGCAGTCATGTCCTGTTCAGGATGTGATTGCGTTTGCGTCAAGATTGACGCAGGTACAGTGGTGGGCTCGCCCGGGTGAACCGGTCTGCCCAGGATTTTGGCCCACCGCTAGCAACCAGATCGCTAGCGGCGGGCCAAAAATAAGAACAGGTTCAGGCGAACCCATCCGAACCGGCCTGGGCCCACCACTGCTTTGGCCTGATCCAGTGGAGGTCCTTCTTAAGTTCTTGGGAAGGCCTTTCCAAATGGTTCAGAGAAGTGCAAAGACAAAAGTGATGAAAGATAGGGAGGGGAAGGAAGAGCATGGGGTTGATGGCAGCTTTGGCTCAAATCTTAACTCCTTTCCTGGACTAATCCTACAGGTACAGATTGCGCTGTCTGTCTAACATCTGAAAGCAGAGCTGTTTTATCCACCAAGTGAATTCAATCTGACCCAAATACATTCATTCCACAACTGAAGTAATGCTGTTATCTATCTTTGCCAAAAATAATCATTTCAAAATTCTGCAGTGTGCATGTTGGGGTAGGATTCAGGCATTAATGCCTTGTAGGTACGATTAGGATTGCAGTTTAAGGCAATAGAGATAAGAGAGGGTAACCTTCCTGCATTGATAGTAGTATAAGATAACAATACAGTTGACAAAACAACTTTGTGTTCTCCGTTTTCATCTGACAGCACATTGATAAGGCATTAAAATAAATCAAGTCACACAATCAGTTTTTGACACTTGACAAGGCACATTGTGCTATCAATGGGAGGCTCATCTCCCCAATGACCTTACTCATAAATGCCCTTCTCCCAAATTCCTATAGCACATATGAGGACCATTTGCAGCACACCAGTGTTTGAAAATGGCTGTCCTTACCTTGATTCCCTTTGTAGTAGCTTTGACACGAAGAATTTCCTTTCTGAACAAAGCAAAATTATTCCTCTTAAGCATGTTAATAGCAGGCCAACCAGATATCTGTAGGCACTTGCAAGCAAGGTGATGCCATTTCCCTGTCTCCACTATCAAATATAATAGCTCGCTCTTATTATAATCAGTGAGGTTCACAACTGAGTAATGGGAGCAATGGAAAGGAGCCTGAGGGAATCCTAAAGAATCCTAGGCTGCAATCCTAAAGACATTTTCCTGGGAGTAAGTTCCATTACATCTACATCATCTACAGTATTTATATACCGCTTTTCAACTGAAAAGTTCACAAAGCGGTTTACAAGAAAATGAAAAAATTAATAGCTAATTAATAGCATTAGGGAGTGGTCATTTATTTATTTGTTTGTTTGATTGTTTATTTATTTATTTTACTTAATTTGTATCCCGCCTTTCCTCGTTCACAGGAAGAGCCCAAGGCGGCTAACATGCATTATTATTAAAATAATAATAAATAGAAGTTAAAACATAATTAAAATACACTTAAAATACAATTGGATTTAAAAACTGAAACGATTAAAACAGACTAAAAGCTTTGTTAAAAAATAATAATATATAAACACAATAAAACTGCCCCCCAACTCCTACCCCTTTTAAAAGCTTTTTTTTTTTAAATAAAAGGTTTCTAGGCTCCGCCTGAAGCTCTGTAGTGAGGGAGCTTTTCTCAGTTCTAAGGGGAGGGAGTTCCAAAGCCAGGGTGCCACCACTGAGAAGGCCCTATCTCTGGCCGCCACACCTCTCATATCTCTTAGTGGCGGCACAGTCAGTGGCGGCACGGACATGGTTAGGATTGTGCTCCAGGCTTTGCAGGTCTACTCTAAAGTAAGCCCTAGTACAAACAGTGGGGTCACTCCTGCGTAAGGGGGCACCTGAGAGACTCGGCCTGCAATCCTGAAGACACTTTCCTGGGAGTAAGAACCATTGAACACAATGGGGCTTACTTTTGAGTAGACATAGTTAGGATTGTGCTCTGTGTGCAGGTTAATTTGATTTTTCATTACATTTTTTATTTTCTTTTTTATTCTATTACGTTATTGTAATCATTTTTATATGAATATTTCTCTGTTGTGGAATAAATTGTCTGAGTTTCCATTGTTTGCTTTGACATACAAGCTTTTTGGATTACAAGCATGCCTCCAGAATGAATGATGCTCTTATACCAAGATACCACTGTACTTTGTCTTCTACTGGCACATTAAGTTCCATCTGGGATGAATGCTGAGTGAGCAACTATACTGCACACTTTATCTTTCTTTTAGAGTGCAAAAAATCTATGTCATTTTCTTACCCAGATAGTGTATTGCATTGATACTCATGCATACCTGCACTGAATTATATTATCAAAGGGCTGTCTCTCAGATGTTAGCACATCTTTTACACCTCTCGTTTAATCTCTGGTACCACCAGTTAAAGTCTGGAAAAGACTCTGTAGAGTCTGCTGTTACAATGTATTGTAAGCAGTGCTGACCTTCTTCATAGGTCTGTCACCTAGGGTGGTTTTCTGTGTATATATAATGCATTTAATATAATGACAGTTTTCTTTCAGTTTTCTCTATTGCCATAGAGAAATAGTAGTTTGCATTTTCTATCACTGAACTTTCTTAATCTCAGTACACACTCCAAATCTTGCTCTGTTTTACTGTACTTCAGATTGTTTTCACATATGGCTTCAAAAGAACATTTTATATATATATATATATATATATATATATATATATATATATATATATATATATATATATATATATATATATATATATATATATATATATATATATATATATATATATACGTGTGTGTGTGTGTATAGGTATATAGAGGGTTTAAAAAAGGGTTTAGTTATTGGTGTTATTCTATTACAAATGCCAGATTTACAGAACACGAAGTGAAAATCTGGGCCATTTGATCCTAACCTTTCTTCAGGCAGTGGTTTCTTGGCAATAAAACTTCTTGAAGTTGATATGCTGAGTCACCCCTTTCCTTGTAAGATGGTTAATATTCTCAAATAACATAAAAGCCTTGACTGGGATCTTGATTACACAATAGTTCCCTTATAACTCTGTCAGAAGGTCTTGAATGTGTAAGTGGCTGTAATACTGTAAGAGCTAAGAAGTTTCATTTTTAAGGCATGTTTTCAATCAGCAAACGTCTATTTCTTGTGGCACTTTGTAAAGCTTAGAAATCTCTTACTGCATCCTAAAGAACTTGTATTGCCTGTAGGATGAGGACAGATACACAATTGTTATTAGTTGCTAAAGCTGTAGCAATAACACCCCAATATATTGAAAGGGGCTTTTGTTTAAAATGTGTTCGCTTGTGGGAGAACCAGTGTCAGAAGAGCATTAATGCTTGTCTGATTTGTGATGTTATCCTTTATTGAGAGAGATTATACAATGAGAGCAAAATATACAAAATTCTTGCACAGGCATGATAGAGTTTTGCAAGCAGGAAATGGAGTTATCTGAAATCTTTATTAATGTATTTTAGCATTCAGGGAAATCGAAGGATAGCAAGCATGATAGCTCATAAAAAGATTGACAGCTTGCAAAAATGAAAATTTGCAAAACTCCAGCCGCTTGAGAAATGTTCTTGTAGGGGGAAAAAATCCTTCTTGGGCTTCGTATAGGAATGGCAAGCTTTTTATTGTCATACAGATAAAAAGTACTTCTTTTATTTGCTTTGTTTTACATATTTGACCAGGGTTTCCTTGTATAGGGACAAAATCTGGCCCTTCAGAGGATTAGTATCTGGCTCACAAAATAGCTCACTAGCTTCTAGATTTCCCACAATAAGGATATACTGTATTCAGCCACTAGCAGTGACAAATATAATATCAAATACTGTAATTTCAGTCCATTCCATTTCAGCATCTCAAGTAGCTGAATGTAGTGTTAATCCATGCTTTTACAATCCTTCCAAAATCATTCCCCCACATCCTGTGCAAGTTGATTTTGCCCTATGGGTCTCTCCTCCTTCTTTCCCCCTCACCCATGTATTGTATTCAATCAAACATCATTACTCATGTATTACTGATTTAATTTTTGGTCCTCAACACCTTGTCAGATATACAATGTGGAGATCCCTGTATTAGACCAGGGTTCTCAAATGCGAGCTGTTCTGCTGTAGTTGATGCTGTCCTTGTCCACACACCTCTTCAGGCCACTGAAAGCACTTTCACTAATGTAAACTGGAAATGAGTTTCAGTAGAGGTCTGCGGGTGCCCAGTGTGGCCTCCAGTTGCATCCAAAACGTCCAATTTTAAGCCAGCTTAGAGGCAAGGACAGGTGACCCAAAACCACCAAACACAATTTGAGGAACCCTGTATTAGACAGGAAAAAAATTGGAATCTAGGATCATAAGTGTTTCTCCTTCTTTTGGGTTGAGTGCCTAAAAGCCAAAGTTGCATGTTCAAGGAACAATATGTAGTGTACATATGTAGTGTCTCTAATTAGTAGAGGGATTTTTTTCTTTTTGCATAAAACCACAGAACACCACATCTTGTATTTAAAATATCCAAATAAAAACACAAAACACTGCATTTGGGTGTTGTTTTTCAGCAAATAAAATATTGCTTTTTCTAGTCAGAAATAACATTGTGGCTGCATCTCAAACATTATAGCTGCAATCCTAACCCCCACTCAGGACAAGTCCCATGCTAGCTTGGGGTTGTCACGAAAGTGCCATAAGACACCTCTGCCCCACTTCGGGGGGAGGGATGGTTAGGCCAGTTTACAGACAGGGGCTTGCCTCTGTACATCACCATGGAAAATGGAAGACAGATAAGTTGTGCCAGCCTAGCCCTACAATCCAGAGTAACTACGGGAACACGTAAATTATGTGTACCCATATTTACTGCACCACCTAGTGAAAACCTATGGGAAATTCCTGTTGCAATCCAGAGCAAATTGTTCTTACACCGGAGCAAGGACTCCCCGTAGTTACTCTGGATTGCGCCCTAGGTTAGGATTGCACCCTGTATTACCCATATAAGCTACCTAGTACACTTAAGTGTGGAAAATTAATAAAAATGAGTACTTGGAATTATAACACATAACACTATTTTCTGCCTTCCAGATCCTGAAATTTGCCCCCCCCCCCCGCCCCCAGTTTTCTTAGCCAAACTAAATCCCAATCACAGTGATCTTGGTTACTAAATTCAGAGATTGTTGGGTAAAATACCCATTATATTTAACTTATCACATCAATCACAGTTCCTCCTTCTTTCCAACCGATGGGGGAGGAAATTCAGCTGTTTTGATAACCTTTTTGTAGTCCAAGTACCCTAGTGGAATATTAACAGCTGCAGAAGATAAGAACAAATTGTAGTGTACAAAAATAAAAAGAAATCTGAGCCACTGAAGAACAGAATTTTCCTCTGTAATCAAGGAAATTAATCTGGAAATCTATCATTACACTGCATTTTGGATATGTATAAGATTGTTTTTAACCAACTCACCACTTAGGCCGAAAAATAATAGTAAGCAATTTGGAATGAGGCAGGAATCAAACTTTATAAAACAATATACGTAAAATATTATCCATGAGTTTTTGTTATTACTCTCTTTTATTGAATCAATGTGGTTTGTCTCTTGAAACATGATTATTTACTAAGGGGCATTAAAAATCAAGAAGGATATCAGAAATCTACATACCGTATATAAAATTGAAAATTCTATCTATTTACAGTATTTATATACCGCTTTTCAACTGAAAAGTTCACAAAGCGGTTTACAAGAAAATGAAAACATTAATAGCTAATTAATAGCTAATGGATCCCTATCCCAAAAGGACTAACAATCTAAAATGCGAAAAGAACACCAGCAGAAGCCACTAGAACAGACATTGCTGGGGTGTGGAGGTCCAGTTACTCTTCCCCTGCTAAATAAAAGAGGAACACCCACTTGAAAGAGTGTCTCTTGCCCACTTAGCAGGGGTACTCACTCACTCATTCATCAACGGCCAGCCAACCCGTAGACCTAGAAGCATGAAATTCGGGGAGGGTGTTTTTTCTATGACATAAACACCCACCAAGAACTGATGTTGAGAAATTTAACCCTTACGAGGGTTAAAAGGGGTGTTTTTGACCTGTACTTAACATTGAAGTCTGACTGATCAACATCTGGCTGATGCTCTGGGAGGGAGGGTGTGCGTGGAGGGGGTGTGCACGGGGGAGGGTGTGTATGAGGGGATGTTGTACAGGTGTGTTGCGCACGGGGGGATGATGCTTATGGTGTGCATAGGTGGATGGAGCGCATAGTTGGACAGAGCACATGAGGGGACAGTGTGCATGATGGGCAGTATTGCGCATGGGGATGGTGCACATGCGGGGTTGATGTGCATGGGGGATGGTGTGCATGGGGGAAGTACAGGGGACCAGTGCACATGGGGGATGTTGTACAGGGGTACTGCACATGGGGGAGGTGTGCATGGGGGGACAGTGCACATGGGGATAATGCACATGCAGGATTGATGCACAGTGGGGGATGGCATACAGGGAGAATTTTACTCATGCAATGCAGGTATGTTTCTGCTAATATAAGATAAATTTCTGAAGATTTTTCATATTTGTCCCAGGTTCTGTTCCTCATTTGTACCATGAGTCTGTTCAGTTCAGAGATTACCCAACAAGTGCTGGCAGGAAAGGCATGTAACAGGTTTAAAAGATCTCTTTTTACTCCCTAAGGAGAGATTGTCAACCTCATGCAGCTATGATATGGCCATCATACTGAGCTTAAAACATTTCACTTAATAACAATAAAATGATTATGTTAATTTTGTCACAGTAATTTACATTTTGTCACAGTAATGTACATTTTATGCTGCTATCTCATTTCACTAGAGATGGATCTGTGTTCCATTAATGTTAAAAGGAATTGCTCACGTGTCTTGACAGGAGGCTTATGCCCCTAAACCAGTGATTCTTTGGCTTATTTGACCATGATTTCATTACATTAGGTATGTATGACACAATGCCGCGTGTTTTCAAACAGCTGTTCTTTAGGTAAATTAATACCTGGGGCCTCTTTACTTCTAACCACAATTTTAACTACTGGAACAGACCTTAATTTAAAACTGCTTAACTTATCTCACCAGATTGCTATTTGAAAATTCCAATAAAAGAAAAGAACTGAATTTTTAACACTCAAATAACATACAACTTCGAGATCTTAAGGCTGCAATCCTAAACATACATGCTTGCAAGTCCATCAACTCGAATGTAAGGCACTGGTAGCTATTCAGGAGAAACTTCAGTGCAGCCTGTGCTCATTTCCCATACTCTGAACAAATTATTTTCATCTCAAATAAATGCAAATTGATTTTTTAAAAAGTAAACTTGTCCATGTTCACACAGGATTGTTCTAGGGGCTGAGATTCTGTTCTGAAGCTTCAGAGATGGAGTAGATTATGCAAGGCTATTATTTTTTATTCAATAAGATACAGCTTCTGGTTTGTCTTGTCACCCAAAGGAGCTAAATTGTTTTCAAGAGCAAATACTGTGGTGTAAATGTTATAGATACTTCTGAAATTATATGGGGGGCTGAAAACCTTTACCCTGAAACTATTCTACCTTCTGAAGGTTGAAAGTGTACTTTGGGAGGACTGATTCATGCTTTGGTATTTTGTGTATGAAGTTCAGTCTCTGTCTGGGAAGGGGAAAAACCTGTTGTAATCATTCACAACTTGCTTTATGGACTGGTCATCTTGAGGAAGAGATAAAAGGGCTCAATCCAGAGTAACTACGGGGAGTCCTTGCTCGGAGGAAATAACAATTTACTCTGGATTGCAATATTAATTTCCCATAGGTTATCACTAGGTGGTGCCGTAACTACGTCGACGTGAATGTCTCTTACGTGCTCCCGTAGTTACTCTGGATTGTAGGGAAAGACAGTTAACCATCTTCCAAAGTGCACAACTAGTCACTTCCATCACTTCTTTTTGAATTCCTCTCTTACCTCTATATAAGTGGTACTCCTGAGCTCAGAAATATCTGTAGAACCTTCAGATAATATAGTAGCTCTAAATGATATGAAATACCAACTTTTATTTTTTTTATTGGTTGGCCATAGGTGCATTGATCAGGTAGCCAACATCCACAGTTGATGCTTGTTTTGTGTTGTTTGGGCGAAACAAAACAAAAAACTTCAATTGCCACACTTTTATGCTTTTTCCTGCACAGAGATTGACCCCACTGGAGAAACTAAAATATGTGCAATGGACACATTTGAACTTTGTTCAAAACAATTCAGAGATTCCCTTTGATTCTCACACCTACCAATCTAACATACCCTATAATCCAGAGTAACTACGGGAGCACGTAAGAGACATTGCGTGTACCCGTAATTACTGCACCACCTAGTAAAAACCTATGGGAAATTCATATTGCAATCCAGAGCAAATTGTTCTTACATCAGAACAAGGACTCCCTGTAGTTACTCTTGATTGTGCCCATAGTATGTGATGAGAGAAAGGCTCACTCCTGTCTTTATATTCACTGCTAATCTACTTTAATTCAGATAATGTTCCAGCTGCAGGAAGGAATTTCATTAATACTCTTTCTTCCTGAAGATAGAACCCTTGCTTTTAAATGATGCCTTTTTGAAAGGCTGTGATTTTTATTTACTGTAGTCTAACATCCGCTATCCTCTAAATAAGCAGTCTTTTGTGTTGCTAGAGAGACTTCTAGCCATGAAAACAGACTGCCAGAATGTGAGCACTGATGCAGACTTTAACTATCTCCTGTTTACAGGTTTTGAAGTGTTGTTTTTCCCAGACTTCCAGAAAGCTTGCATTTTTAAGTTATTAAGATTAAAGAAAACTTGTTAACAATGTGCCTGCTTTGTGATCTCTAAAACCAGTTAATTTTCTGGTATGATTCAAGGCTGTCTCACACTTTCTGCAAATGAGAATCTGACTTTGAGAGTTAATTCACTCCTAACATATCTTCCTCCTACCCATCTCTAAGCCCTTCCCAATATTCTGCCTTACCCCACACCTTGATGCAACAAGGTGCAGCACCACCCTTGCCCTCTGGTGCTTGTCAATGTGGTAACCTTGGCAAAACTTGTGTTCCCAGGATTGCATTACATTTAAGTGTTCTGCACAGATGAGGTGGGAAGAGAAGAGATAGAGATCCTTCCTTCCTTCCTTCCTTCTTTCCTTCCTTCCTCTTTTTGGCTCTTTTCACTCTAATGTTAGAGGAGTGAAAGGTGTTGGAATGGGTGTGTCATAGGGGGCTAGTGGTGTGTGTGCTGCCTCTACGGTCACCTATTGTTACTCAAAACATTGATACTCCTAAAAATGTATTTGTGAAATGTCTCAAATGCCTTTCTGTTCTTCACTCTTGTTTTCTGAAAGGTGAATGCTGTATTTTTTTCACTTTTTACTTCCATATTTGGAAATCCAATACTGAAACACACTTACTCATAGAGGGGCCAGTGGGGGAAAAACATTCCTGTTTTGAAGAATGAATGACCCTTCAAAACTATACTAGTAGTAACAGCCCACAACTGTCACTTGTGGAGGTGCAATATAACATCTATCAGTAAAAAAACAAACCCACCCCTTTCCAGCATCTCATCTGCCCTTTTCCCTCCTCTCAACACAGTTGCCCCCTTCAACACAGTTGCCCCCTTTTACAACCACTCTCCTCAACTGCCCTCCAAGCCTGTCCCCAGCCTGGTTTGTGATCTGCCCCAGAGACAGTTTAGAAGTGGCAGTTGAAATGTGAACAGACTGTTGATAGTTCTCCGTAGCTTTCTCTGCTGTAGAGACACATGGGAATAGAACCCTCAACCTGCTTGATTGAAACATACCCCCAAATCCAGAGTAACTACGGCAGCACGTAAGAAACTTTACATGCACCCGTAGTTACTGCACTACCTAGTGAAAACCTATGGGAAATTCATATTGGAATCCAGAGTAAGTTGTTCTTACACCAGAGCAAGGACTCCCCATAGTTACTCTGGATTGTGCCCATAATGTATGGACACCCTGCGCATAGACCCCAAGGCTTTTATGTAGATAAGTTCTCAAACTTTGGAAGAGCACTCCTCTCTCCTTAAGTCTTTGCAGGGGAAGTGTTTTGGTAGTGATGTGATCCCTTGGATTGCACCCCTGCAGGGGAATGGGGAGGCTATTTTCATGCTCCCACAGATTCCTGCTGGGGTTTGGGGGATATGAGGAAACTTCGGGAGCCCTGCAGATTGCTAGTTGAGTGCCCTGCAGCTGAAAATGAGTGAATGTTCCAGCTGTGATGAAAGCAGAAGTCTGACTTTTGGTTTAGTAGGGGACCATCAAAGATAGTCAGAGATTATCAAGTCTCTGTTTAGTATACACTGTAGCTACAGAATATCAGATGTGCATGGTCAGATATGCAGCAGTATTCAACATATTAGTTTTGTTCTAAAAATAAACATACAGTGGTACCTTGTGAGACAAATAACTTGTTAGAAGAACGCTTTGTAAGACAAACTAAAATTTCTAAGGAATTCTGCAATGTAAGACAAACAGTACTTTGTAAAACAAACAGTTATGGCAGAGTTTGGCAAACAGTTTTACAAGGAAAATTTGTTGTAAAACAAATTGATGGATCTGCATCTTGAGCAACAGCAAGAGGTTATGGAGGAGATCTCATCTGCAAAGGAGAAAGAGAATAAGGAGGAGGAATCCCTCATATCAAATTAGATTAAGGACATTTATAAACATTGCAAAATTGTGAATTTTTAAAAAGCACCACCCAAATAAGACTGTAGCAGTGTGAGCGATGAATTTGTTTAATGGTCACATTTCCATGAAATCCTCAAAAGGAGACAAAAGAAGGTACTTATAAGGTCATTAGAAGGTACTTAAAGTTGCTCAAAAAGACTAGTGACTCTTTTAGTGAAAATTAATCATCCTTGGCCATAAATTTTTTTCTTTTCTGTTTTACTTATTAACTGTTTTACGTATTTACTTATAACATATTAACTGTATGTTAGTGTTTTTTATTAATATTACAGTAATTGTGTTCTATATAATTTTACAGTGTTTTGAATGCAATTACAGTGTTTTGTCATCATTTTTACGTACAGTTAATATTTTTCTATGAATATTTTAGGGTTGTGGAATCAATCGTTTGAGTTTCCATTATTTCCTTTGGGAAAATCTGTATAAAGAGCGCTTTGTAAGACAAACATCCTTCCAGACTGAATTATGTTTGTCTTACAAGGCACCACTGTATATTAATAATAGTTAGGATACTCATGTGGAAACATTTGTTCAAAGATGTCTTGTCTATGAGTCTTAAAATTCTCCTTTATAAATGAGTATCATGGGTCAGGGCAGGGTTGCCATATGTCCCGAAAAACAGGAACAATCCTGATTTTGGGGGATTATGTTCAAATACTGGCAAATGGGACAGAGGGCCTGTTCTGATTTTGTGGAAGAAAATTATGGCAACCCTAGGTCAGAGTGGTAGGCAAGGGGAGAGAGAAATGAATCTGGTCTCCTGTTTGGTCTCTCTAAATTGCTGTGCAGTATTTTTGGCGCAAGTGGTTAAGACACTGTGCCTTTTAACCAGCAGGCCAGGGTTCGAGACCCGGATCGGCCCCACAAGACAGGGTGAGCTCCTGTCCTTAGCCCGGCTCTGCGACGCCAGCTGGATCCAATCGTATTGGCTCTGCCTTTCCATTGGACTAATTCAGCAGCGTGGAGAGGGGGGATTTGCTGCTTGGGTAACAGCCTATCCTCCATAACAATCCAACCCAGGCTTTCGTGCTTCACATGCAGCATATGCAGCATTGAGCATGATACCATAGTCTTTCAAGACTGACTGAGGCCTGCTAAAAAAGTTTCATAGATATTTCTTTGTCAGGAAAAGAGAAATGTTGGGCACAATCCAGAGTAAGTAACACGGGGAGTCCTTGCTACGGTGTAATAACAATTTACTCTGGATTGCAATATGAATTTCCCATAGGTTTTCACTAGGTGATGCCATAGCTACGGGTGCACTTAATGTCTCTTACGTGCTCCCGTAGTTACTCTGGATTGTAGGGATAATATTCAAAATCAGACTGATAAAGCAAATTGGGAAGTATAGAAAACACATTTGGCCAAATTAATTTTGGTTGTGCAAACTTGTGTTGTGCAAAGCATTTACGTTCATATGTTAAAGTATTGGTCTGAAAGTTTGTGCACTTGTCTGCCTGCTTTGACAGCCAATCAAGTCCAAAGAATGGGTGCACAATTGGCTCAGGCTGGCAGAATGGGTTGATCTCATCCTCTGTCAGCAGTGCAGGGGTTAACTTCATGGAGCGATCAGATTACTTTCCTGGACCTATAGCATTCACCTCCCAGCTGGCTTGGACTTGCCTTCTTTTTTCCCAGCCTCTTCCAGAGAACCACTGAGTGAGCTCTTTGAGAAAGAGCCAGGCTTGTTCAGCAGTTTCTCATTTGTCACTGTGCATGCTACAATTGGAAGCTCCTTTTTTCCCCTGTTCCTTGCGGAGGATTTTGATGGCATCCAGATGAAAGTATCAACCTATAAAATCAATCTGGCCCCTTTCCCTAGGGTGCTTCAGGGACAGCCAAGTGGAGAAATGCTGTGGCCCAGGGATCTGGCAAGGTAGGATTTGGAACTTCAGTTTGCATTTCTAGGAAGCATGGTCTTGGTGCAGGATGATAGCTTGAGTGGTGCTGTCTGAAATCATAGTAACATAATGCCTAAATATGAATGTCTCACTGGCATGCTATAAATATTTGTACCGACTTCCAAATGGCCCAGTAAAATCAGGTTTTTAGTAAAATTGCTTTTCAGTGTTAAAAGCAAATTTTAGGAGATTGACTCTTGTACTTGACAGACTGTAGCAGCAGTTCTTTACAATGCACCTCATTGTACATTTTCGGTACACTGGGTATTCAAACGCCTTATCTTGTTTCTGTAATTTACTAAAGCAGTTTTCATCCTTGAAAAAAGTTCTGCAGTGTTTACTCAGTGACATATATTTTCATCGTCTGTAAGAATTCAGTTTTATGTAAAAGATATCATCTCTCTGCAGTTATTATTGTGGTTTCCTTTGTGACAATTCAGATGCTTAAAAGGCATATGCAATGTTGATTTCTCTTCGAATGGAATACACCAGCAAATTTCTGAATATATTTAGAGTACAATCTTAACCATGTCTACTCAAAAGTAAGTCCCATTATGTTCAACGGATCTTACTATGAAGAAAGTGTTTTTAGGATTGCAACCTTAGAACACGATCCTAACTATGTCTACTCAAAAGTAAATCTCATTTTGTGGAATGGGTCTTTCTCCTGGAAATTGTCTTCAGGATTGCAGCCTTACTCTACAATCCAGAGTAACTACAGGAAGATGTTAAGAGGCACTTACTCTGGATTGCTTTATGCATTTTCCATAGGTTTCCCATAGGTGGCACCGTAACTACGTCGGTGTAAAAGATCCTGTAATTACTCTGGATTGTAGCCTTAGGCTACAATCCACAGTAACTATGGGAGGACGTAAGAGACATTACGTGCACCTGTAGTTACTGCACCACCTAGTGAAAACCTATGGGAAATTCATATTGCAATCCAGAGTAATTTGTTCTTACTCCAGAGCAAGGACTCCCCATAGTTACTCTGGATTGCACCCTTAGTCTATCTGCCGCCTATTCTTACAAAAATGGATTCTTTTTACAACTGAGGTCGCAAGCATTTGTTCATGTATATGTCTTCAGAATTTATAATGTTAGCAGAGAATTATTATTTATTGGCTAAAGAGTTTAACCTTGACCATGAAGTCTTTGATTGAATCTCCTTTGCTGTTGTATAATCTTGAACAAACATTGTGAGCAGTGATAGGATTCAAAGAAATTAACAACCAGTTCTATGCCCATCTGGCAGCCACTTTTAAATGGCTATTTTAAAACTTTATATGTCCTGTCTCTAGTTAACAACTGGTTCTATAGTGCGAACCTGCTGGAGCCCACCACTGATTTTGGCAAATAAATGGAAGTAATAAGAGTTGCAAACCTTTTTGCTTTGATTTTTCAAAAGTGTTGACCTTGCCCCTATCCTGTAAATGGTGACTTTCTGTGAAATTGCAACATCCATCATGCTCCTCCTTTACTAGGATGAAGAGTTCTGTGTCATCAACCCACATGTCTTGTCTAGAATGTCTGCCTAGAATCTGCTCAGTTTTCCTGATTTTCTTTGCATGATTCAGCTCAGGTTCTTGAAAACAGATATCTTGTGATCTTGCAGGCATAGCTGTGCCAATATAAAACTGCTTCCAGCCACCTGAAGGAATGTCCTTTGAGGTTGAAAATATCAATTTTAATGTACTGTCAGGCACTCAAAAGTTTTGTCTGTGCCAGGTTCTTTTTCCAGTCAACAGGTAATGCTTATTTACCCCTTGATATGCAAAAACATTTCAGTAAGGACAGCTCTTGTAAATGTGATGCAAGGAAGGCGCCATCCAAACACAGGATAAACCAGTTAAACTGCATTGGTTCATTCATTCATGGTAAAAATTTCACTCTGGGAGAAATCTTGCTAATCCAGTTTTAAGTTAAAGTTAAACTGGTTGAATTGAACTTTCATATGATCAAAATCTGCCGTGAGGTTGCACAAGTCCACTCTTACGGTCCAATCCTATCCTTACTGACTGATCCTTGCATCTCTTCTGCTTGCCCTGACAGCTATAAAGGATCCTAAAAGGCACTCCAAGATTATGCTTTCAACATGTACCTGGGATGCTGGCAAGAAGTCTAGATCATTCCTGGCAGAGTCATCCACCAATCCTGTTAGGATGGGGAGGCAGGAGAGGGTGGTAGGAGTGCGGATGGGACGCGAATGGGGGAGTGGGTTTGGGAAGAGGGCCAATTTGGTAGATGTTTAGCTAGCACAAATTTGAGTGCACCCTACACTGCACTACCAGCAGGGTTGCCTTATGTCCTGGAAAACTGGGACTGTCCTAGTTCCGGGGATTGTGTTCACATACTGGCAAGTTTGACAGGGAGTCCTATCCCAGTTTTGTGGGAGAGAGTTATGGCAACCCTAACTGCTAGGCCTTCCTATCTACCTTATGAATTGCCCTCTGCATTGCATAATGGTGGTCATATTGACAAGGTTGGGGAAAACTGCCACATTGACAAGGTTGGGGAAAACATTAGTATTGGGCTCATTATCGAAGACATTGTTTTGGGCTTTTCATGGTACCTATGATTAATAGTGGGCTAGTATGAATAATTATGGAGATGTCTGCCCATACCTGTTCTTTCTTTCCCTGCTTAGCATTTTTGTTTCGTTTGATGGACAGCCACTGAATTTGTGGACATTGCTTCAGGGAATGTTCAGAATAGATAGATCTGTCATAAGCTAATTTGAGTATTGCTCTGAATTCCAGAAAGTGTGTACAAATGTGTTTGGGATTTGAAGCCCAGCTGCCACCCGCTAGCAGTCCCATAATGACCCTTGGCTCACTTGGTGACACAGCTGCAACACTTCCATCATCCATATAAATTGTAATTTCATGTATTTATTTTAGAAGATCAAAACTGGTGGCTAAGCAACTGAACTGCCAAACAGAACTCCCTAGGTTCAAATCTTTGCAGTGCAATTAACTCATTTGTTCTTAGGAAATCCCTTCCCTTCAGCTTTTTTCACCAGCAGCAGTCTTGGAAATACTACTCACCTTAAAAAAGCAGGCCTCAGTCAGTCTTGAAAGACTATGGTATCGTGCTCAGCGCTGCATACGCTGCATGCGAAGCACGAAAGCCGGGGTTGGATTGTTATGGAGAATAGGCTGTTACCCAAGCAGCAAATCCCCCCTCTCCACGCTGCTGAATTAGTCCAATGGAAAGGCAGAGCCGATACGATTGGATCCAGCTGGCGTCGCAGAGCTGGCCTAGGGACAGGAGCTCACCCTGTCTTGTGGGGCTGACCCAGGTCTCAAACCCTGGCCTGCTGGTTAACAGGCACAGTGTCTTAACCGCCTGCGCCACCCACAGCACCAGTTACTCACCTTACAGCACCAGTTGTCAACCTTTGCATTGAATGACACACAAAGAGCACAATCCTAAACATGTCTACTCAAAAGTACGCCCCATTGTGTTCAATTGGTCTTACTCCCAGGAAAGTGTCTTTAGGATTGCAGCCAAAGTGATAAAATTGTCAAGGCAACATCAGTTTTTTTTTACCATTAACAAGGTATTCCATGCTGCGGGTAGGGGCTCAAATTCTCTAATTACCCTACTAATATTACCTTCCCATCGATAGATTAAAGCTATTGCATAGTGGTTAAAAATATCTGCCTTAACAATTCAAGGATGATGTTAAGAGAATAGTTGTGTTGTGCTTTAAATGCTTGGGAAGTGTCATATAAATGCTACATATCATTTATAAGCCACTTTCCCAGTAACAGAAAATCTCAGAGAGGCTTACAACTGGAAATAAAAATAAATAGCATTTCTTTATCTATTAAAATGATACGTACAGTATATATGAGAAGTATATTAAATGTTGTGGTAAATATTATATTGTGAACTTTTTGTTGAAAAGCGGTATGTAAATACTCTTACTGCACAATCCAGAGTGACTACGGAAGCTCTTACGTCAACATAAGAAAAATTTACTCTGGACTGCTCTATGAATTTCCCATAGGTTTTCACTAGGTAGTGCTGTAACTACGTCGACGCAAATGTCTCTTAGGAGCTCCTGTAGTTACTCTGGGTTGTGCTGCTGTTGTTGTTGTTGAGAGCAATTATAGTAATATTAAAAGCAATGCATTTGGAGAAGTGTTTTGGTGAGATATTTGGGGGTACAGGGTGCAGAGTAAAGAACAGGGTGCTGGGTAAAGAATAGTAAAACAATCACTTTTCCAGAGGTTCCAGGCTTTGTGTCTATACCCTGTGTGAGTGCCTCCAATGGTAGAAAGAAATATGTAAACCAGCTAGCACATGGAAATAACTGGATAAATCTCTGTACAGCAGCACTTTTCCAGCTATTTTGATCACTGAACTGGCCACAATCCAACCTTAAAAACTTCTTGGCAGGGCCATTATGATCAGAAGGTTGGAGCAGGAATTCCCAGATATGCTGGCATTTCTTTGTACGTTGGCAGAGAACTGAAGAAATTCACAATCTGCTATGTACGGTTCTTTTCTTGTTACATCTTCTATTTCTAACAACTTCAGCAGACTGGATTCTTACTTTCATCTCTTGAATGTACTGCCCTGTGATATTGCTTAGAGATGCATATGCGCAAGCTCCCCATCATGTTATTGTGAAGTAACTGTGATCTGAGCATGAAGTTCTAAATGTTGCCTTAGGGCAACTTCTTTACCCCTTCCAGGTGTGCGTGGAATGACCTGAACAAGGAAATGAGATGTTTAAAGGTCTCCTGTGAAGAGGAAGCTTCTAAGGACAATCGATGTAATAGAAAAGGATGCCCAACTCTAAAGCTACTATAGCCTGGGGGGGAAAAATCTCTATTTTCCTTTAATGGATTTCTTCAGTGTACTGTTGATCTTGACCAGGCTAAAGATGTTAACCTTTGGTTTTTTTCAGAAGGCGGGACACTATATGCAGTTTATGGGGCCTTTTCAATTATTTACTTTAAGCTGTAAACGTATGTGCACTTTACATGAGGCATAAGCCCCGATGAACTCAGAAGAATTTATGCGTGAAGCAAAAAAGCACCAAATCATGTTGTTAGCGGTTTTTATTGTGGGGAGTAGCTTACAAATCATAGCGAGACTTGTTAGAAACATGCAGTATAGATAAGATGGGAATGGGTAACCATTTATTTATTTAAAATATTTGCGTTCCATGTTTTCCTTCCTGCAGAGGAGATACTGAAGGTAATGAGTTAATAACTCATTAAAACAACATAATGATATTCAAGCAAGTAAAGGCCATGTAAGAGGTGGAAAGATTGTATTCTGCAGTTCCTAGTTTTCAGTCAAACTCGACAAATCACATAACTTCTTAAAAGTAGGAAATATAAAAACAATTCACTGACCAAGAGGGTGATGTGGGCAGCAGAACTTGTGCAGCAGAACTCCTTGCACATTACTTTGAGTCCTTGTCTATGGGTGCTGTCCTGCTTTTTGACACTTTCCCACTTCCCAATTTATCTCCCAGCTCTTAGGGCAGTTGAATTACTTAGGATAACTTGTGCTGAGTAATCCCCAGCAAAGCTCTCTAGCTAATTGTTTACACCTTAATACTGCTTTCTGGCTGAATCATTATATAAATATAAAACTAAGAGCATAATTTTAACCATGTCTACTCCAAAGTAAGCCCCATTGTGTTCAATGGGTCTTAGTCCCAGCAAAGTGTCTTTAGGATTGCAGCCAAAGACTCTTGGAGCATTGCTTAAAATATGGCCAAATAAAATGCATTGACCTGATTTTAACTGATTGACCTGATTTTTAACTGAGAAACAGAGATACCCTTTGCTATTCCTCAGCCTTTTAAAAATCCTGCACAATGTTGTTGCTATAAAAGCAATGTTCAGTGCAATCCTAAGCATGTCTACTCAGAAGTAAATCCCATTGTGTTCAATCGTACTTTCAGGACAGTGTGGTTAGGATTGCAGCCATAATCATTTGCCATATTTTTAATGCTTTTTCTTTAGTTGCTTAATTAATTCTATTCTTAACCAAATAGTTCCAAGAGGATGCTATAAATATTAGATTCTCACAACAAAATCTGATAGTTATGCATATTTAGACGAAATAATGGGGTATGGCTCATACATGGCTGCAATCCTAACCCCTAACCTACAAGTCCTGTGCTGCCTTGGGGTGCTGTAAGGCACTTCTGCACTACTCCTTGGGGGTAGGATGGGGTTAAGTGCACAGACAGTGCACAGACTTGTTCCAGAGTCCCTATACCACCACGGGAACAGGGAACGGGTGAGTTGTGCCAGCCTAAATTGGTTAGGATTGTACCCCAAGTCAAATTACTTGAGTACAATATAAACTGAATCTCAATATCATGAATAAAACATGAATGCTTTAGAAAAATAGCAGAAAGCAGACTTTTGGACAAAATATTAAATTTTTTTTAAAGGATGCCATCGTCCTCACCCTAAATTTTATTTTTTATCATGTAGAAACATGCCTTCATGTGTTCTGCAGACTGATGACAACAATGTTTTGATACAAATCCTGTGCAATCATTGTGTACCGTTCCTGGAATTCCTTTTGCAATGATGTCAGTATCTGGTGGTGTCTCAAAGGAAAACAATGGCATCTCTTTAGTTTTATAGTTTTATAGTTCATTTAAATTTGGTTTGTGGTGTCTCTCTTCTTGGAAGAATTTCAGTGTGTTTGCTGTGAAGTTCTGCATTTACCATTCCACATGCAGTGATTTAGGAAGAAAAGTCTGTGGCTGAAATGCCACATGTATCTCAAGGTACTACTTCTTATCTCCTTCCAGCATCTATTTTCTTCTTGCAATACCTACTAACCCTACAATCCAGAGTAACTACGGGAGCACGCAAGAGACATTACGTGCACCCGTAGTTATGGCACCACCTAGTGAAAATCTATGGGAAATTCATATTGCAATCCAAAGTAAATTGTTCTTACACCGGAGCAAGGACTCCCCGTAGTTACTCTGGATTGCACCCTAAGATAGTCTCTGGTTTTGGACTACATAATTCCTTATTAGACTATTCCTAAGATCTAACCTTGGAATGAGAAGATAATACCAAGAATGGAAACCTGAGTCAGGTGGCTTGGACTTGAGTTACGAGATGAGTTTTTTTGCTGAGTTGTGCATGTGGAAAAATATTTGGCATCACAGTTGTAACCCCTGGGTTAGGCCAGCACAAGTCCTGTGCTAACCTTGGCATGTCACCAAAGTGCTGTAAGGGACTTCTGTGCCACTCCTAGGGGGGTTAGGCCAGTGCAAAGACATGCGACAGACTTCCTGCACCAGGAATGGAGAGACGGGTGAGTTGTTCAGGCCTAAATTGGTTAGGATTGTGCCCTGAGTCAAGGGCTCCCTGACTCAGCACTCATCACCTCTCATGCAGACTCAAGTCTGCCTATATCCGGGGGTGCTTGCTTAGTGTTTACACAGTGTGAAAAACCCTGTGGGAGCATCATTCAAACCGGGAAAGCAGCTGGGAGTTCCAGCTAGGAGGCAGGGAAAGCTTAATATTTTCCTCTTGCAATAAGATGCAGGATGGAAAGTTTGGTATTTGGCTGAAGGAGCGCAGGAAGAGGAGTCCAAAGGGATTCTTGCCTTATAAGTATCTGCAAGGGCTGAATTGCAGACATGCATCAGCCTTCACACACCACCACAAGAACTGGGAGACAGGTGAATTGCGCTGGCCTAAATTGGTTAGGATTGCACTGTCACTCTCTCACACACAGCACCTGGCAGCAGCCTGGTTATTTTCCACAGCTGACTTTTTAAGGGTGAGGGAATCAAGTTCTATATAGTCACAGAAGATGTGGACAATTCAAAAACTGACTCATTTTTAAGTTGAGTCACCACTCATTTTCAAGCTGGAGACTAGACTCAAGTTGAGCAAAGCTGTGCTGGACTTTCCCTTCCCTGGTAAATGCATCAGTTTTCAGGTCTCTCTCCTAAAAACCTGAATTATCGTTCTTGCTTGGGGCATAATTTTATTGATTTCTTTGTGTTTTTTTTAAACATGGAGGATTTTTGTGTGAAACCAGAAACCTTAAGCACAGTTGCACACTTGCCTATTCTTAGACATCAAATGCAGAAAACCATGGGCTGTAATTACACTTCTTGGGAAAATGATGATAGATTGTACAATACTGAACTTTTGCCAGGGGTCTTTCTTGATCTGTTTGTATGTGAGCAATGGTTTTGATGTTCCCATTTCTTTCAGTTACTGCTTACAGTTACTTATAGTTACTGCTACTGAGTTCTGTCATGGTAACACGTGTCTATTTGGGAATGTAGAGTTTGTATGTTTCACACAAGTGTTAATATTACTTTTGACACTGAATTCCTGTGGTTAGTTGCAATGAGAATGCAGAATTTAGCAACATCCATAAACAGCAGCTTTGGCATGGAAGGAATGTGATTTTTCTGAGTGGAAAACAATACCCTTTTGAGCAGTTGCCAGCTTCAGAGCTCTTAAGCGAGGCCAGCTTTTCATTGGTATGCCACTTCTAAACATGCTACCGGAAGTCTGCACTTGGCACATGGTACTAACAGTTACTTCTTACCAAACCCCAACCTCACGAACATTTAGCATTGGTAGTGCAACACGAACTTGACCTGAGTGTAAATGTGCCATGATCTTTGTTGCAGAACGCGCATATAGGAATTACTCCAAGTTTGGGTGAAGCAATTCTTTCAGGGTAGCCTCTTATCACAAATATTATATTCACCAGTGTACAGGCAACATTTCCTTTGAATTTGTTTATTAATCATGTTTTAGCTCTAAATACTTTGAAGAGCTCTGGGTAGCCTAGTGTATGTGATCTGTCTTGAGACATATGAACTTGAAAGACTACGGCTGCAGTCCGAAAGGCACTTTCCTGAGAGTAAGACTGATTGAACAGTTTTTTGAGTAGGCATGGTTAGAATTGCACCCTACCTCAATTTCCCATGGCTAAGCTTAACACTGTGTGGCAAGTCATTGTAATGGAGGCTTCCATTATAGAGTATGTGCTATTAATTATGTTATTAATACACAGTTATAACAACATAATTAAGACACAGGATGATTATGTATTATGATATTAATCATTGTATCCAAAATGTTCTTTATAATACCTTGCCATGGATCCATTTTCATTCTATATTGGTTAATGCAAATATCCTTTTTTGCCTTTTCCTATGTCCTGCCTAGTTGTAAACATATGATATCAGTTTCGAAACAACTCTAGGTCTTATTCAAAATGATAGTTTTGGAATCCTTGACATAAGATGCTTCCAAGCATTTAGGGCAGGGTGACTGTATGCCCCCTTTTCCAGGACATGTCCTGGATTTTAGCTTTGTGTCCCGGGGAAAATTTTTTATTGTCCCCATTTTCCATGTGAGCAGGCAACATGTAGCGTTCCTGTAAATAATAAATTATATGTAATAGTTTTAAATTTAATAATAGGTGACAGAGGTTTTAAATTAACCACAAGAAAGCAAAATACAAAAGTTTTAAGCTTTTGTCATGTCCTACATTTTTCTTGGATGTCCTATATTTTGGGAGGCCTTGTCCTCTTTTTGGGTTATGACATCTGGTCACTCTAATTTAGAGTCCATCACAAGTTGAAGTATGAGTTACCTTTATCTGCAATGCTGTCGCTTTGAAGGCTTTCTTGTTTCAGGAGACATCGGTGGCATTTGTGAATCTGATTTTTTCTTTGTTATTTGAATACATTATTTTTTGTAATAGTTTTGTTTGTTGATCCTGATGGATGAATGATTGTGGTGAGAGGTATGTAGGGTGGATTATTTTTCATATGTTTTATTATACATTTGGTTTTAACATGGATAGCCACCTTGCTGAGCCTTTAACTAAAAAGGCAGGATATGAAACTGAAATACATAAATAAATGTTGAGGTGTATCTATGAATAAACTTTCCAGGGCTGTTGGGAGATTACTATGAAGATGCCACATCAAAGTGTAGGATGGCACATCATTTAGACCCCAGCCCTGAGGCCGAATGTGCTCCTTGGCAAGACGCCTTGGACAAGCCATGTAATGTGTCTAATTCAATCATATATGTAAATTTATTCAAATTTGAAATGTAAATCATTTTACCAGCCCCTGAAACAGTGTCAGAAGGATTATGTGGCCCTTCTGCCAAAATGTTTGGACACCCCTGGTTTAGAAATTAGGAACACTACAACTAAACCTTAAGTTATATTAAAATTGGCAAAACAAAATTGAAGGATGTTTAGGACATTTCTGTTCCTACTGTTCATCATACATTGTTCATTTATTGTTTTATATCATATATTGTTCCTACAATTCATTATATATTGAATCTGAAACACACTGATAAAATCTGAATCACCCTCTGATACATGCACAAATAAGAAGGTTCTCTGTGAAAATTTTATAAATATTAAATTATTGTTCTCTCTTTTGGCTGCAACCCTAAAAGATAATTTCCTGGCAATAAGTCCCATTGAACTCAATGAGGATTACTTATGAGTAGACATGGTTAGGAATGTGCTCTTAAGCATTTGAGTGTCTGCTTTATCAACTGTAGCTTTTATATTATTATTTATACAGTAGTTATTTTGACTTGTGCCTGTATGGTTTGACTTGTGCCTGTGTGGTTAGAGGGCGAACAACTGAGTTTCTTGCTTGGAGCCAATATAGTAACTCTTTTTTATTGCTTGGTAGGACCATGTGTAACAGTTGGCAAGATTATTTTCTAGTTGAAGGATATAATCACTCACTGGTTGAAACTTTGAAAACTGAAGCCAGCTGGCAGCATGTGAATGAATTTCTGCTTTCCCAATCCCCACCCCAGTCTGGAACTGATAGAGCATATCTCGGTACTGAGAGGTTTGATGAAAGGACACATCACCATGTTAGGTGCACTTAAGACAATCTCCCAGTGGTTTGCACTGAGATGAGTTTTGGGGACCTGGTATATGAGATTATTTTCCTCTTTGAGTCAGCAAAGATTTGCTTTATTTGTAATCTGCCATTTTCTGAAACCTTCCCAAGAAGCACTTTGTGCCTTTTGTGTTTCTTGCTACAAAAAATGTACAAAATTAATAAACTGTCATATAGATAATTGCACAGATCAGTGTTCTGTTGCATGGACACACTGTAAATGCACATATGGAATGTGCATTGCCTTAAGATAAACATCTCTCCTGTTCCCTTCACTTAGCCTTAGGCTGTATTCCTTCTCTTTCAAATCAAGGAAGTGGGAAGCTGGCCCATCACTGAGTAGGGATGGGCTACATTTGGTTGGAAGGTCTTGGTATGTCCCTGGAATTCTGGTTTCAGGTTTCCAGACTTTCACTGTTTCCTCAGGCTCCTTGTGTGACTAGAGGCAGGTTTCTCTGTTTCCCTTATCAAAAATGGGAATAATAGTTCACCAGTCTCAAAGCATTGAAGAATTGGCAAATGCAATAAACCACTATAAGCAGGGTGAAATATGTTCTTTTCCAGGAAAAGCTATCTTTTAGTTTTGGGTCCTGGAATAAAACCTCATTTTTCATTTTTTTTCTTGTGAGCAGGCAGCATGAAGCCTTCTTGTAATTAATAAATTATATGTAATAGTTTTAAATATAATACGTAATAACTAAAATAGTGTTAAAATTAACCATACAAAGCAATATATATAAGAGTTTATAGTTTTTATTTTCTGTATGTCTTGTATTTTATTTTCTATATGTCTTCTATTTTTCTTGTTGGCCTTGTCCTCTTTTTTGGTTATGGCATATGGTCCTCTTTTGGTTATGGCATACAAATTATGGCATACAAACCCCAAATTATGGCATAACCCCCAGTTAGGTAACCATAAGTCCTGCCACAAGACTCGTGCTGGTCTGGTGGTGTCACAAAAAGTGCCATAAAGCAGTTCTGCACCACTTCTGGAGGGGTTAGCACAATGCATATGTTAGAAATGTGCTCACTTCTATGCACGACCACGCATGAGTTATGCCCACCTACATTGGTTAGGTGTAAAATGCTAAAATGCTTTAGGATTTGTCAGAATAAGGTAGGAACATTCTGAGATCTGAGCAGTTTGTTTCATTATAATTATTATGTAGGAACTAGTGAAATGTACCCACATTGTGGGAGTAAAATACCTTCTGTGCCATCCCCCCATGCACATCAACATCCTGATGTGCATCAACACCCCCGTGCGCATCAACACCCCCCGTGTGCAGCATTCCCCCATCCCCCGTGCACACCATCCACTCCCTGCACCCTTTCTCCCCATGGATCAGGCACCGGACACCACGTTGGCTGGATGTTGATCAGTCAGTCTTCAATGTTAAGTATAGGACAAAAACACGTTGCATCCCTTTTTACCGCTTTAAGGGTTAAATTTTTCAACATCGGTTTTTGGTGGGTGTTCTTGTCACAGAAGGAACACCCTCCCCAAATTTCATGCTTTTAGGTTTAGGGGTAGGGGCAGGGCCTTGATCAGTCAGGGATTCTCAATGTAAAGCATAGGGAGGAAAATGCATTGCACCCCTTTTCACCCGCTTCTGGTTGGAATTTCTGAAAACCGCTTCTTTGTGGAAGCCTTCATCACGGATGGGACACCTTCCCCAAATTACATGCTTCTAGGCCCAGCTGTTTTGGCTGGGCATTGATAAGTGAGCGAATCACTCACTCTGCTTTGCTCAGCTTCAGCTGATTCGCCAGCTGCAACCATACCTGAGTCGCTCAGATCTGGCCACAGTGACCCTTGTGACATCGAGACTGGATTATTGTAACGCGCTCTACATGGGGCTGCCTGTGAAGATGGTCCAGAAGCTTCAACTAATCCTGAATGCGGCGGCCCGTGCGGTTGTTGGGGCTCGTCGGTTCGACTCTGTCGGGCCACTGCTTCAGCGACTACACTGGCTGCCCATTCGTTTCCGGGCTGAATTCAAAGTGCTGGTCCTGACCTTTAAAGCCCTAAACGGCTCGGGTCCAGGGTACCTGAGGGACTGCCTCCTTCTGTACAATCCGACCCGTAACCTAAGGTCATCTGAGGGGGCCCTACTGACTGTGCCGCCACTAAGAGATGTGAGAGGTGTGGCGGCCAGAGATAGGGCCTTCTCGGTGGTGGCACCCCGGCTTTGGAACTCCCTCCCCTTAGAACTGAGGAAAGCTCCCTCAACACAGAGGTTCAGGCAGAGCCTTAAAACCTTTTATTTTAAAAAAAGCTTTTTAATGGGGCAAAGGTTGGGGAGTCTGTTTTATTGTTTTTAGCATATATGTTTTTAGCTTGTATGTTGTGTTTTTATTGAATTGTTCTATTTATGTTTTTAATTATGTTTTATGTCAGCCACCTGGAGTCGGGCTAACGGCCCGAGAAAGTCAGGATATAAATTTTTAAAATAAATAAATCAGTTGGTCAGTGACTTTTTGGTTTTATATACAGTAAATATAGATTATCAAAAGTTAGGTCATTTGGGAACGTTCTCTGGTACCTCAGTGGGAAATGGAATATGCAAGACAATTCTTGAACATGTTTGAACATGTTAATAATGGTTTTGAAGTGAATATTTGCTTGGCAATTTTAAGAGTTTTTTTAAATCTCTTTTGTCTCCTTTGTGTCTATGGCAATAATTTATTGAATTATGAATTTTATATGCTTTTTGTTGGCTTTTGTTTCTTCAGCTGGGATGACAGCAGTTCAGTCAGCAGTGGAATCAGCGACACCATCGATAATCTCAGCACTGATGACATAAACACCAGTTCTTCCATCAGCTCCTATGCCAACACACCTGCATCTTCTCGAAAGAATCTAGATTCTCAGGTGAACCTCCTTTTCTATCTCAAACATATTGTAATATAGCATAAAAATTATCTATGATTTTCTCTAATCAGTAATTTTCATTAAAAAATTTCACTGTGAATTTCTCTAATCACTAAGACCCACTACTTCAAAAGCTTAGACCATTTTGATGCTTGTACTAAAAGAGAACTTTTAAGTTTTTTTTACAGTACTTGTAAGAGGACTTTAGGATTCATAGGACTTTAAAACAAGAATGCTGCATATTTGTTGTTGATGCCAGTCTATGTTTGCCAGCAGTGCCCATCAGTGTCCAGCCTTGCTTGGTGCCCACACATATATTTTACTCCTGCAATGATGGATCACTTCTGCTAGTATATATTAAATCCTTACTTCAGACTGGATCCTAGTAGAGGGCTTAAAGACTCATGACCCTACAATCCAGAGTAACTGTGGAAAGACGTAAAAGGCACTTACTTTGGATTGCTCTATGCATTTCCCATAGGTTTCCCATAGGTGACACCGTCACTATGTCGGTGTAAAAGTTTCCATAATTACTCTGGATTGTAGCCTCAGTATCATTTCAGATGAGACATGGACTCCTGCAATCTGAGATTGTGGCTACAATCCAGAGTAACTACAGGAGCATGTAAGAGACATTACATGCACCCATAGTTACTGCACCACCTAGTGAAAACCTATGGGAAATTCATATTTCAATCCAGAGTAACTCGTTCTTACTCCAGAGTAAGGATTCCCCATAGTTACTCTGGGTTGTGCCCTAAGTCTAAATTGGATTTGAGGATTTGGACAAGACAGATCCATATTAAAATACAGGTGTTCTACCACCTGAGTATTTCTCCCTGTGAGTGATTTGTAGCTTCTTAGTTTAACATAGATTGGCTAGATGCTGATGTTTTAAAAGAAAAAAAAACCATGTACATTTGACTTTTAAGTGCTAACAGATGTTCTTTTTCCTTTGACACGGGAAATTTCTAATATACTATTCATTAAGAAACAGAATTTTAATTAAGTTCATATAAAAGCTGCAAGCTTATTACACTTTCAGCGGAAATATAAATGTGTGCTGCTTAATGAAACATATTATAATTTTCCAAGGTTGCATGTAGTGACAGGTTGTCTGTTTTAAAGCAACTTCTTTCAAGAAGAGTGTATTTAATGTCTGTAGGAGGTATTCAGGATCATTTAGTACTTTTCAAACACACAGATCCAAACAGTAATGAATTTTAATCAGCTTACAATTTGGATATTTTCAGTAGTTTTTGGAGCTTTATTGTGGCGTCTTAACAAGTTGCTTTTGCTCTTTTCTTTGTTGTGTTGTCGTTCTATTTGCCTCTAAAAATGGATCAAATTTAAGTAACACCTGAAATATTATGTTGTGAAAGGCAGTGTGCCCATGCTTTCTAACAGAGTCTCTTTGTAAACATTTCTATATACTATTACTTCCCCAAAACTGGAACCTAAAACTATTTTAATAGCATGTTTAATATAGCAGTAGATTTGCCACAAAGTGTTATATCGCCTTGAGTACTCTGATGCAAGCCTTATAAAGTGTATAGTTGTGGCTATATTAAAGAGTTTGCCTCTGGTTGTATATTAGACTTTTCTTGTGTGTTTGAAATTGCTAGAGCCAAGCTCTGCTTGAACTTGACGGTGTGTAGTGAAGTTCTGAAGCCATCTTATAAAAAGCTCTGTTTACAGCTTCTGTTTTCTCCTGCACAAACCTCATATTTGGGAGATTGAAAATAAAAGTGTGGTGGGACTTTCTATGAAGATGCAATGCTGTTGATGAGAGATTCGTGATCTCCTTTCTGTTTACCATCTCCTCTCAATATTGCTATATAGGTATCCCCCCACATCTTCAATTTCATTTATCAGAGTCATGCTCATGACTGACCTCTCACTATTTCCTCTCCTAGGGCGCAATCCAGAGTAACTACAGGAAGTCCTTGCTCCGACATAAGAACAATTTACTCTGGATTGTAATATGAATTTCCCATAGATTTTCACTAGGTGGTGCTGTAACTACATCAACGTAAATGTCTCTTACATGATCCCATAGTTACTCTGGATTGTAGGGCTAGTGTTACTCTAGTCTAGCAACTATGAGTTTAGGGGTGCACTCCTAACCAATTTAGATCAGCACCTGTCTCCTTGTTCCCATGTTGTAGGGATCTAATTCCACTGCAGAAGTGTCTTACAGAACTTTTTTCACATCCCTATGTCAGCATGGGACTTATGCCAGCCTAACTGGGGTTTAGGATTGCAGCAAAGTTTTTTTGCTACCTTTTCCAAAATGTTCCAAAGGAAAAGGAAGAAAATGTTCCCATTTGCAAAGCATTTGCAAATGACAAGAAGTGAGTTCATGGGGGGAAGAGGGAGAAGGAGTGATTGAGTAAGGTTTGCTATTGTCGTAATTTTTGAGTATCTGAAATAGCAGCAGAAATGTACCCAATGGATACTGGGGTAGGGGGGTCGCCTGTACCTGTATGTCTTGGTTTGGAGTGGGGAATATGTCAAAAATTCTATTAGTTATAACAGGAGGGGTTTGTGTTCTTTGTCGTTTGTGTCAATTCATATTTGGTGGTTAGTGGAGTGAATTTACAATTTATTTACTTATATTTAACACTCATCAATATATATGACACTGTTCATAGTGTGAAAAGAGAGGTCCCTGCTTACAGTGTTTGTAATGAATTGTGTGTTGTACTGTTGTAAGAGAAGAAAGGAAGGGTTTTTGGAAGCAAGGATATGCAGAGAAAGGATATGCAATTATTTCAATTACATGTACTTAAGCATAGTACAGCTCATTGATATTATTAAGTGAATTAACATATTCATTAGCCAAAGGAAGCTCTATCCAAGAAGTAGAAAATGAATTTTTTCTGTGGCTTCTTATTTTTAAAAATGCACCTTAGGTAGGCCAGAAAGCCACAAATGTTATTCTATTGGAAAATCAAGCAACAGTTAATCCGTGCTTCTAGTTTCCCTTCTGCATTCCGTTTGATAGAAGTTACATGAATTTCTTTCTTTGTAGTGAGAATTCAGATGCTGGCCTGGCTAACACTACCCTTCTCTTGAAAACTCTGGGGGGGGGGGAATTTTTGATAACTTCCTATATCACATAAATCTCACAATAAATTAATAAATAGTGTAACTGTTCACTCTTAAAAAACACATCAGTTTGCAAATTCTCCATTATGTCATTGACTTTCAGTGCAATCTTGAACATGTCTGCTCTGAAGTAAGTCCTATTGTATTCAATGGGGCCTATTCCAGGAAAGTGGGTTTAGGATTCCAGACTTTCGCCTCCTTCAAGTTAGTGATATCTCTTGAATGATTGTCAATAAGTCCTCCTTCTGCAGTGATGCCTTCTGTTGTTGTTGTTGTTGTTGTTGTTGTTGTGCCACCCTGATTTTAAAATATCCCATTGAAGAGTGGACTTTTCCCTGTTGAAGTTTTCACTGTTAACTCATATGAAGTTAATAGTGCATGTTTGCAAGGTTAAAAAGCTAACCAAAGTAAAGAATCAAAGCATGTCAGACATTATTTATCTGAGTTTTGATGTCTGTTTTTAATATTTAATTTACTTATTTTATATATACACACAGCCCACCCCTGAATGAAGAGATTATATAAAACATAAGACAAATAGTGTAAAAAGCTAGGGATTCCTCCCACTCTGCTTGCCTGGGTTCCCGTCTGTATAGCAGGTTCACAGCTTTTTCAGTTACTTTTACCATTTGTAGCTGTCAGTCTCTCTGTGTGGGATTTGAATTGCAAATTTTTTCAGATGAATAATGAAGCCAATGGAAATGAAACAAAAGAATTCAGATGATGAATACAGCCTACCAAAGGGCCCCTCCCCATAGCCACTATGGGGCAAAAAAAATTAGCATTGTACTTGACTAATCCAAACCACTGACATATGTTGGAAGAAAAGAGGGAAATTTAATTATGAATAAATAAGTACAAGGTTTTAAAAGTGGTTCTGGGTAATCACAAATTTACATTTTGTCAGCAGGAGTTGCAAATTGTTGCCAGTTCTGAAAAATCTCACCTCAAACTGATGATAAACTTAGTGTGAGGCTGGGAAAAAAAAAACACACTCCATTATCTCTCCCAGTCTTGCAAAAAGCTGCCTCTTCATGCTCCAGAGATCAAATTGCCAGCAAACCCATAGGAAGGCACAGAGAACAAAGGATAAGCTCAGAATACACATTGAAGTGAGTTTATGCCTTGCCGTGAAAGGTATTCTGTAGAAGGGAAGAGGAAGTTTACAAGGTGTGATTGTTTTATTTCCAATCTTTGCATTTTTAGTGACTGTTTTTGTTTTTAAATTAGAAATTAAGTTTGATTATTGTTTGGTTAGAGATTTCATGAATTCTAGACATTTGCAAAACGGCTCCAGGGAAATCTAAGTTTTGGATCCTGGCAGAAGAAAGTTTACTAGAGAAGTTAATGATTTTCTATTTCTTCTCAGACTGATGCGGAAAAGCATTCCCAGGTAGAGAGGAATTCCTTGTGGTCTGGTGATGAAATTAAGAAATCTGATGGAGGCTCAGACAGTGGTGTAAAGATGGAACCTGGATCTAAATGGAGGAGAAATCCCTCTGATGTGTCTGATGAATCTGATAAAAGTACCTCTGGAAGGAAGAATACGGTGATTTCACAGACAGGTTCTTGGAAACGGGGCATGTCGGCTCAGGTTGGCATTACCACACCGAGGACGAAAACATCAGCTATCTCAGGAACTTTGAAGACACCTGGAACAGGTGAGGAATGCACAGCCAAGAGGCGAGCACTGCAGGCCAAGAGTTTGTGCTAGTAGGAGAAAAATTTCCCCTGAACTATCAGGATTTTAACTGCATTTTGTTCTGCACTTTGATGGTAGACTGGGCAATAAATCTCTGCCTGAGCTCAGTTGGAAAGACCTGCCAGCTGCCAGTACTGATGTAGACTTAATATTCTCTACATGCTTGGGCTATTATATGCCTCTTCTTGAACTAGTGTTGACTAAGCAACTTAAATTTCTTAAAAGCATATGAAAGTCTGAAGGTGCATATAGCTGAAGATAGCAGAATTTAAAAAACCCAAAGTCAACCCATTTAGGTTTCTTTTCAATTAAAAAAATTAACACCATGCAACAGATCCTCCTTGCTGTGAAAACAAATTTGCTCCAGGAATCTCTTAAAACTATACTCTGCTGCAATTTAATACATTAAAAAAGATGCAGCACACAGGCTACCCTTTTCACAGTATCTCAATATATGAAGACTAAGCTGTGTTTCATTTAGCTCACTATTGTCTATTTTCAGCACTACCTTCCAGAGATAGAAGTTGATAGTGATAGAAGTTTCTGTAGCAAAAGCATGTTTTCTGTTGTCCTCTTTAGTTCATTACATTATCAAGAAAAAAGAACCTTTTTTCTCATTCTACCTGACTTGAAAACCTGAAAGCAGCAAATCTTTCTGAAGAACTACAGATAGAGCTAACTATTGATCTACTTCTTAAGAATGACATAGATCTGTCCACTCCCTCTCCCTGTCCTTATTCAACTAACCCTACAATCCAGAGTAGCTATGGGAAGACGTAAGAGACACTCTGGATTGTTCTATACATTTCCCATAGGCTTCCCATAGGTGGCACCGTTACTACATTGGTACAAAAGGTCCTGTAGTTACTCTGGATTGTAGCCTATATTAATTCTTGTGATACTGGGTGGTAGAGTTGCTAGATGCCCCCCATAGCAGGGACAATCACGATTTTTGGGGATTGTGTTCACATACAGTACTGGTAAATTGGATAGATGGTCCTGTCCCGATTTGGTGGAAGAGAATTATGACAACTCTACTGGGTAGTGATAGAAGTAAAGGATTTCTGGTGCAACTTTTTTTATAACTTTGGAAGTAGTAATGAAGTAGAGGAGAGAAGTAGAAGATTGCTGGTACATTTTTTTTGCTTTAGGGGAAGGAAATTTCTGAATCACTTTTCAACAGAGACATAGAAGCTACCACTAGGAGAGTGGTCTTTCCTCCTTAACCTACTGTATTCCCATAAAAACCCTCTCTCTGCTCCTTATACATCTCTAGTCACTAGGGAAGAGAAGCAGATGCGACAATGCAATACTAACTTGCACTGGGTACAGCAGGCTGGCTTGTATTGAACCTGATGCTGTGCTACTGTGGGGAAGTGGAGAGACACATCTCCTTCTCTGTGGTAGGGCTATAGTAGCCCCAATGGGTCTACTCAGACTTAGCCAACTGTAGGCTACCCAGGAAGTCAGATTTGGATCTGGCACAATGCTCTTGTTTAGTCTCTTTCTGGTGTCTTCACTTTTTTGTAATATTTGAGAAAGTCATGTGTTTAAACTTTTTCCTGTTTTTGCAGGGAAAACCGATGATGCCAAGGTATCAGAAAAGGGTGGAATTTCTCCAAAATCTGGACACATTAAACGTTCCCCATCAGATGCAGGACGTAGCAGTGGTGACGAATCAAAAAAACCTCCTGCAAATAACTCTAGACCAACCACTAATACAAATACATTTGGATTTAAAAAACAAAGTGGGTCAACTGTAGGAATGACCATGATAACAGCCAGTGGTGCAACTATTACCAGTAGATCAGCTACTCTGGGCAAAATCCCCAAGTCATCTGGACTCATGGGTAGATCCAGCAATCGGAAGACCAGTGTTGATGGCTCACAAAATCAAGATGATGGCTACTTAGCCATTAGTACCCGAACCAATCTTCAGTACCGGAGTTTACCCAGGCCCAGCAAATCTAGCAGCCGAAGTGGAGCTGGCAACAGATCTAGCACTAGCAGCATAGACTCCAACATAAGCAGCAAATCAGCAGGCTTGCCTGTTCCTAAAATGAGAGAGCCAACCAAAGTTGCCCTCGGAAGCTCTCTGCCAGGTTTAATCAACCAGACTGATAAGGAGAAAGGGATCTCATCGGACAATGAAAGTGTGGTCTCGTGTAATTCAGTTAAAGTGAATCCTGTGTGTCAGGCAGCTTCCAGTCCATCCCAGAGTGCTCACCAGCAAGGAGTCAAGTACCCAGATGTTGCCTCTCCGACTTTGCGCAGGTATGTAATGCACCTCTTTGTGATACTGCTTCAATTGGATTTGGAGGGTGAATGATGGTGCATAATGGCCACATTTCAGCCCTTGGATCTGAAGTAAAATGGTTTTTCTTTTTGGAGAGGCTTTGGCTAGTTGATTAAATCCATAGTAAGGTGAATTTTCTACTTTATTTTGAAGTCCTGGAAAGGGAAACTACCTTAATCTTTTTATACTTTAGTACTATCTGATAGTATCTGAAAATTCTTGTTGCTAATAGAGAAGAGTGAGGGCACAATCCTAACCATTTTATGCCGGCACAACTCACCTGTTCCCATGTGATGTGGGGACACCGATGCATTTCTATGCACTGATCTAATCCTCCCCCATGAGTGGCACAGAAGTACCTTGCGGTACTTTTGTGACACCTCCAGGCATAGGGTTGCCATAACCCACTTCCACAAAACCGGGACAGGTCCCCTGCCAAACTTGCCAGTATGTATATGCAGTCCCTGAAAACTGGGACTATTCTGGTTTCCAGGCACATGTGGCAATTCTGCCCAGGCAACATGGGACTTGTGCTGGTCTAACCAGGGGTTTGGATTGTGCAGTGAATCCTTAAAATCATGCTTTGTATTAACTTAGTCACAATCCTTCCTCTAAAATGAATAATGAAGAAATCAAACGGTCTGAACTGTTACAATGCTTGATAAATATCTTCCTACTACATGTCTGTCCCTTACTGACCAGGAAAGTATTAGTAGCTTTTTCCAGGGCAACTGCTGCTGGAGTGGCCAATGCAGAGACTGAAACTCTTACCATCCCTTCATGTCTGTCTTCCCAGTTAGAACAGCAATGGAGAGATGCAAAGAGGAAGAAAAGTCTTTAAATATGCCCAGTACTTTGCTCCTGTCACACTACAGACTAAACTAACAAGAGGGAGGGGAGAAAGGTATCCTTCAAGTAAATAAAGGAGGATTTATGAGGGATGGAAGACCTGGAAGACTGGCAGTTGGGACTGTACATATCTGAGTCATCGTCTACTGAGCTTAGCCATGACCGTGCCCATACTATAGGTGTACTTGCTGTCAATGCTCCCCACCCCTTATTATATAGGGTTCTTGGCAGACCCCATCCTGATTGTAGGAAGAAGTACAAGTTTCTGTACTTGTGCAAAGCATGCAGGGTTGATATGTATTTTCACAACTGAAAATATAAAAGCGGGCTGGGAAGATTTAGGATTATCTGTTTAAAGTAACAAATAGAGCTCATTAGAACAAATAAAATAAACAGGGGAAAAAGGAAACTTGCCATGCTTAAATCAGGAAACAAATCTGCATTATTACATCTCAGCACGCTGATAGACTTTTTTTTCAGCTCATGAGAGCAGACTATAATGGTTTGCTGGGTGTCTATAGTGTGTTTCAAAACAATATAATATCTAGTACGTCTTGTCAAAAGCTAAGAAAATCCTCTTTTACATGGAAGACCTTTCTTACATATGTTAAGCAAATGGTTCGATTTGATTCATCTTTGGTGAATTATTGGTCCAATTATTGGTCTCAGAAAGGAAATGAAATAATATAAAACTCTAATATCATCCTGTATTCAATTTCATGATTTTTAGTACATTTTCTTACTTCTACCCACAGGCTTTTTGGTGGAAAGCCAAACAAGCAAGCTCCCATCACGACAGCAGAAAGCATGAAAAATTCAGTGGTTATCTCCAACCCACACGCAACCATGAACCAACAAGGGAACCTGGATTCTCCTTCAGGAAGTGGCATATTGAGCAGCGGTGGTAGTAGTCCCCTTTACAGTAAAAACACAGACATGAACCAGTCACCATTGGCATCTAGTCCCAGTTCAGCTCATTCAGCTCCTTCTAACAGCTTAACCTGGGGTACTAATGCCAGTAGTTCTTCTGCCATTAGTAAGGACGGCATTGGATACCAGTCTGTCAGCAGCCTTCACACCAGTTGTGAATCCATTGATATCTCTCTCAGCAGTGGAGGTGGGCTGAGTCATAACTCCTCAAGTGGCCTGATTGCAGCTTCCAAAGATGACTCCTTGACACCCTTTGTTAGAACCAACAGTGTTAAGACAACATTGTCAGAAAGGTGAGGAAAAGTTTTCAGAAGAGTATATTTATTTGATTTACTATGGGATTTGATTTGTATAACCAATAGTCCAGTCTTAAATATGTTTATCTGGTAGTAAGTCTTGTTGATTTGTAGGTGATGTGTAAGATTGCAGTCTGATATAGAGCACAATTCTAACCATGTCTATTCAAAAGTAAGCCCCATTGTGTTCAATGGGCCTTACTCCCAGGATAGTGTCTTTAGGATTGCAGTCTCAATTATTTCTGTTCAGAATGACGTTCCTTTGAAGTAAATGGGGGCTCGTAGAGGACTGTACATGCTCTGGAGTAAACGTTGATTAATGTTTTTAATCTCAGGAGTCAGATATGAATAGCCACCATCATAGCATGAAACCTTTTAAAAATGAATATCTGATGACTTCAAGATCTTAATTGAAGATTCAGTTTCATTCTTAATTTAATTTCATTTGATAAGGAGTGGAATTAAATTCTCCCTTTCCTCAGCTTTTCAAATTATAGTATATTGGAATGTGTCTCACTAACTCCATCCTTTTCTCAAACAGAGATTTCTTGGCCACCATCCGTACACTTCATACCAGACCTAAACCCTGAGAAATTCCAGGCTGCTAAATTTTCATAGTGAAAGAAAACATGAACTAGCCAGGCTAAAACAAAGTCTGCCATATGCTAGTGAGAACTGCAGCACAGAAAAGGTTTCTTGATAGTCACAAAATGTGGAACCTATGAGCAACGTTCATTTTTCCCTGTTGTGCTATCCTGAAAACTTTTAGCCATACCAGACATCCTATTCTGTAACTTCTAGTTCCCAGACAGTATTAAATGACCATCTAAAAATAGTCTAATTTGCATAAATTATAATTGGATCTAGGTCAGTGGATCTAGTTGGTCATCGAAGGGTTACAGGAGCAGTGTAACAGTTTCCTAATACTTGCCTGAAGTAAAGTCGAGATTAAGGCCCAAGATCTGGTCTGGCATCTGAGAATATAAGAAAAATACTAAATTGAGTATACTTGAAAATACTCAGCTAAGTTGAGAAGGCTGTAGTTCAGATTCATCCTAAGCCATAAACTGGAGGAACAGGAAGGCAATCTTTTTTTTAGCATTACCAATTAGCAATTATGATTTTTTTTTAGTATTAAGACAGTAATACTCGCTTGTTGCATAGAGCTGATTGATGCAAAATACAATATTGTCACCTAATTTTTACCCAATTGGGACCAGATAAGCTTTTTAGCACATTCTAAGCAAGCACATATAATGCCTCTTTATCAAACATCTCTCATTTATGTATGGTATTTTTTATCAGCAAAAGTGATTTATTTGTATCAGTTGAGTTTTCTTACTGTCATCATTTTGAACTTGTTGGTGGCTAGATTCTGATTAGATAGTATCTGATAATAAACAAGGACAAAATTCCTAAGAGACACTGATAGAAAATACATTTACTTTTCAGTTTAGTATTTTTCTAATAAGTGGAGCATTATTGCAATGCAAACATTTTGTTTCAGTTCTGCTGCAGCTGTGGATTGTTATGTCCCTATATCTTTTTGAGCACTTATGATGGGCTGAGTCCTCTTCAAAACATAAGAATAATATGATGCATGTGCATACTGAGCCCATGACAACTGGGGCGTTGTATCAACCTTCTTAGGAGCATTTTCACCATAAGAGACGATAGTGGTGGTTCTTGTTCTTCATGTCCACCCCAAAAATAGATTCAAACACTTGGTGCCTTGCAAATGATGCTTTTCTGGGAAACCAATGGATGGTCCTAGTCTCTACAAGTTATGTGATTGTTTTGACATTGGAATACCACCACGGGTTTGGTTCCAGATGGGTAATGCCTAGAGATGTCAGCCTGGCCAACTCTGTTCTCTAGCTATGGATCTTCACTACAGCTGTTTACCAAGTTTTTTTAGAATCTGTTTATGTACATTCCCATGGAAAGCAGTACCATTCCACCCTAACCATTTTCCAGGTGGATGTGAAATGCAAATGAAGATGATGCTGGAACTCACTTTAAATGCCTCTTTAAAAAGCAATACACAGGAGTGTAACTCATTTCAAAGCTTGTCTGATTCTGGTGTATAACTTACTCCTTTCTCCACTATTGGAATCTTCTCATTTGTTGTGTCTTCATACTATAAAACAGCTATTAAAAGCTGTTGATGGTTCTTATATTTTGTAATGGTTTTTTCCCCTTTCTTCCTTTGTGCTAATATTCCTCTCTTTTTTATTGTTTCTTTCTTGTTGGACTTTATTCTTCTAGCCCTCTCTCTTCCCCTGCTGCTAGTCCCAAATTCTGCAGAAATACTTTGCCCAGGAGGCAGGACAGGTAATGCTGTCTCAAAGCAATAAAGGGGCCAGAAGGGCTTATTACCAACACTTACGGAGCCACAGCATATGTGCTCCATAAAGAGAGTGTGTTCCACTCATAGTGTCAACTGTTCCCTTAAAGACATGCCAGTGAGAGTCCACTTAAAGGTGCTGCATCCCAGTTGTTCCTGGGAAGCGGTATGCTGAAGAGCTGATGAATATAGTGTTTTTGAATGCACACACCTGCAGAGAAATTGATGATTGCTTTCAAGTTCTGCAAATATTATCTGTTTTAAACTCTCACTAGCATTCTGGTCGCATGCAGCTTCCCCGCCCCCCCCACTGTTTCAGGCCGTCTCACCTTTTGTTTTGATTCTTCCACCCTCGCCTTCCCAGTGTGGCTGGAGTATATTCCCTGTAAAATGTCACTTACGTTCGTTTGGCTCATAGGGTCTTACAGGGTTTTTGTTTTGTTTGTTTTTGTGTGTGTATGTGGGCGCACGCGTGTGTTCTTGTATTAATAGCCACACATGCCAGAAGGCTGTTGCTGTCATTTGTGATATTTTTCTCTGAGACTTACCCTACAATCCAGAGTAACTACGGGAGCACGTAAGAGACATTCCGTGCACCTGTAGTTACTGCACCATCTAGTGAAAACCTATGGGAAATTCATATTGCAATCCAGAGTAAATTGTTCTTACACCGGAGCAAGGACTCCCCATAGTTACTGTGGATTGTACCCTTAGTAACCTAACCAGTAGTTGTATGAAAGTTAATAAATATAATACTCCACCTTCATTGCTGGGGCACTCTGGAAGGGAGGGGAAGAACATGAAACGAAATTGATGGGAGATCTTTCTTTACAGTATTTAAAGGCTCACAATGTTTTAAGGACTGATGGGAAAAAATCCCACTATTTTAGGATGAGATAATGTCTTAAGGGCTGTGGGTGGCGCAAGTGGCTAAGACACTGTGCCTGTTAACCAGCAGGCCAGGGTTCGATACCCAGGTCGGCCCCACAAGACAGGGTGAGCTCCTGTCCTTAGCCCAGCTCTGCAATGCCTGCTGGATCCAATCGTATTGGCTCTGCCTTTCCATTGGACTAATTCAGTGGCGTGGAGAGGGGGGATTTGCTGCTTGGGTAACAGCCTATCCTCCATAACAATTCAACCCAGGCTTTCGTGCTTCGCATGCAGCGTATGCAGCGCTGAGCACGATACCATAGTCTTTCAAGACTGACGGAGGCCTGCTAAAATGTCTCAAGATACATGCTGATCTTATTCAAGCTGATCTTATCCACTCGCATCAGGCACTTCCATTCTTCAGCACTGCCTTTTTCAGGCATATATACAACACAGCTAGCAGCCCAATCTTTTCCATGTGATATACTGGTGGCTCGCATAAGCCACTATAGTTGCAGTCACTTGATGGCTGCTCACTCTCTTCTAATGGCATGGCAGTTGATAAGCTCTGCACTAGTGGCAATGGGCTGTTGTCCATGCAGGTAAGGTTGTGGCAGGTCTCAGGGCAGATCTCAGCAGGGTCTGTTAAGATCCTCTGCACTCATCTCAGGTTTAGTGTGCTCCCATCAACCCATCATATTTATACCAGGAAGATAACTACAGTAGATCTGAGTAGGACCATTGGAGACCATGGTGTGGCAGAGCAGGCAAGTAAAAAAATTTGTTCCCTACCTTTTCCTGCCTGCCTGATCCCCAGCTGGCTTAAAGGATGCAGCAGAGTGCTACATCGTGCAAGCCAGTCAAGGAGAGGATTGAAGCTTGGATTTATTTAACAATTTCTTTATAGAATTAGTGAAATATTTGGAAAAATTCAGGTGTTTCTTGGGAATGAGAAAATCAGACAAACCTTGCTGGATTAGAAGGGCCATCTAGTTCAGTATCTTTTTCTATCACAGTGGCCAGGTCAGAAGCAGCTACAAAGAGCACAAGCTAGAGAGGAAGACAAATGGCTCTTTCCTACCATTGCTCCTCTGCAGCTGGTGTTCAGAGGTATATTAATTATAAATATGGAGTTGACATTGAGTTATTGAGGCTAGTAGCCATGAATAATCATGTGCTCTGAACTATATCTTCCCTAAAAGGTTGTCCTAGAAATGAAAAAGGATTTTTGAAATGAGACTCCTATGTCTATCAGTAGTACTTGATCTTTCTAAATGCTTGCCAGTTGATTTTCTAAATAATGTCCTTGCTTTTGAAAATGGAAGATCTCCAAGTGCTTATGTTGGAAACTAAGTGATGGATGCTGTTAATATTTTTCGACATTAATATTAAAACTTTTTTGAAGCATCTTTTCCTCATTGTCATTGGAACCAATGCCACAAGATTGGCGGCTACACATGCAACTCTTGTTGTATGTGTTCTCGAGCCACTCAGTTGAATCAAATGCATTTACTTCACGTCAAGAATTGCTGTTTGTCAAAAATATTATTTTTTTTATCCTAACCTTCAAATGACCATTCTGGGACTGATCATAAATGGACATTGCTTATAACAACATGCAGAGTTGTTTGAGAGCTTAAGGAGCAGGTTGGCTTCATTTAGCATGGAATCTTGTGCATGTTCTGTTTTAACACAATCTACACAACAGGTAGAAGACTTTTGCATGTTGGCTTGTCAGGGGCCCTCTGCTATCTTTACTTGTGCCATGACACAGCTGTTTAATAGTGAACTCTTCTCTTGTTCAAGCTGATCTTTTACTTCTCCCCTTTTGTTCTTTGCTGAAGTTCTTTTCTTTTAACTTTTCTACAGCGACCCACATCTTGATAGGAACACTTTGCCTAAGAAAGGACTCAGGTATTGGTGTTTCTGCATAGCTTAAGCAGTTTTCCATGTGGTTTTTGGAGCTTTGCTTTGTATGTCTTTTGTGGCCATCAGTGGTGGTGATAGTGGTCTCTGCTTTTGCAGTGAGTGGCAGCAATCTTTTCCTCCCCCCTCCCTCCCCCAGACACTTTGAAGCAGATCATTACCTCCTTCCCCATCCAACATGCTTCTCTTCATCTGATGGCTTCAGCAGGGACTGTGGCTATTGCTCGCTGACTCTTTGAAAATCGTGAACCATTGCTGAACCATTGCTGGGCTTGATTCGCAACAATAATTTGCAGCTTTACAACTGAAGTAGTGACTGGCTGATGATATTCTCAAAGCATGTAACTTCTGAAATAGAAGATCAAGGAGGATTTAGAATGTACTAAAAGTGCAGATTTTATGTGCTGGAGCTGAAATTTGGCTATTAAAACAAAAGCAAGACATGGATCCAGTGCCCAGTCACTCATAACTGCATTTGACATCAAGATAAATTACACCAAGAAGAATGTTTCCTTCTTCTGATAAACAGATACAGTTTCACTAGATTTATTAAATGCTACACATGCAAACTGCTTAACTAATTCTTTAGGAAGCATTTGGCTAACAAACGTTTCCATGTCAGACCATATTTTGCTGCTTTTTAGAATAATCAAAATTATGTCTTTAAATTATGGCTGCATTTTATTCTGTGCTATAAACATATTGTTCTTTGCAGCAGCTTTGATTATCTTACTGAGCTGGATGCTGAAAGTGTTTTGCAAATGGCAGGGAGGGAATTGGGATTGATGGGTTAAATTGTTTTCTATTCCTGTTGGATATCTCCAGTTGATAATAAATGTACATTTCAATGTCAGAGGTAGGTATTTGAATTTTTTTGCATATTGTTTTGTATATATATGATTTTCATTGTAAAGGGTCTCACAAAAATAACTAGCCAAATACTTAGCATTTATTATCCAGTCTGCCTGCAAATAACAATGTAAAAATACCTTGAAAAGACAAAAATAAATGAACTCAAGCAACCTTGCCTTGCTACCTGGAGGCAGTTTTTTACTTGCATGTGGCAAGTTGAGTGGCTTTGTACAAACTGGGTGTATGTGGAAAAAACTTTGATCTATGTCCACCATGTTCTTTCTCAAGAGACGTTAGTTACATAAACTACATTTTGCATTGCTGTGATCTGTTTCCTTCATTCTACCTAACTTTAGCAACAGCAGTTTTGAGATTTATGAAACTGGAGTACACTAATTAACAATGCTGAGAGATTGCATTTCCCGGGAGACTAGGTCAGCCTTAATGTAAGTGTGTGATGAAAAGGACCAACAAAGACCCTAACCTAAATGTGAACTTTGGAACACTCTTACTGATAACTTGTGTTCACAATAAAGTTTACATGTATGTAAAAACAGATCCTCAGGGCTTCCCTCCTTGACTTCCTTCTGTTGGCACAATTCATAGTAAACAGATTCAGAAGATTCATGTCCATGTGCTTTTGATGTGGGCGCACTAAAATTTGTTTTGCACAAAGGCTAAGTCTAGTTTTGATTATGCAGGTATACTCCGTCTTCACAACTTCGCAATCAAGAAGAAGCAAAAGAATGGCTGCGTTCACACTCGGCAGGAGGTCTTCAGGATACAGCTGTCAATTCTCCATTTTCCTCTGGCTCCAGTATAACATCACCTTCTGGAACTAGATTTAACTTCTCCCAACTTGGTGAGTAAACTCTTCATAATTAGCAAGTCAACCTTTAAAAGTTAATATAGTCAAATTCAGAATAGTGTCAGTGTAATACTTTATATATAACATTTTCATTGCTCATAAAGGAATGTTTAGCATATTCTTCAGCCTTTCAGATAAATAAGATGGTTGAAAAGGAGACAGGCTGTAGATGGGCATTTTGTGGTCAAAAGATATGGCAGGGGAAAAACAAGCAGAAGGGATTTAATTATCCAAGTACAGCTGTGGCAGGAAACATTCTAGGTAACAAATAGAAGAGATGGGAGCCAATAAATTGCAGAGGTGTTGCAGGAAAGAATAGACATGTTCAGTTTTGTCAGTTGTTTAAGAGTTTGTCAGTATGTAGATTCATTTAGACTTGTTGCTGGACCTATCTTGAATCCAGATTAAATTCATTGTACTGTATATACTGTGTGAGCAGATGCCTTGCCTTCTCTAATGAGAAGGGAAATGAGAATTCACTGAGTGGACATAGGTCTTATGAGAACTACAAGAAGAGTAGCAGCAGTTGGATATTTTCCATCCCATTTCAGTTCTGCACATCCACACACTTCTTCCCAAAGTTGGCATCTGCTGACCTTCTGCGGGAAGAGCTTTCTGCAACCAAGATACCACCACTAAGGTGCTGCCCTGTCGCCATCACATCACACCCATTATTATTTGATTTGTGATGATGCCAGGAGCAGGGCTGCTGATCTATATATTATGGATAGACATATCTGTATAGTTTGTCAAACAACTTCCTAAAGCAATATAATATAGAATGTCTTGTGGTGGTTGCAGATACATTTATTTTTTTCTGTCTTACTTTCCAGCAAGCCCTACTACAGCAGCTCAGATTAACCTGTCAAATCCAACCATGCTACGAACGCACAGTCTCTCTAACGCAGATGGCCCGTATGATCCTTACAGTGAAACCCGGTTCCGGAACAGCTCAATGTCACTGGATGAAAAGAGCAGGACAATGAGCCGTTCTGGGTCATTTCGGGATGGCTTTGAAGAGGGTAAGTTAACAGGAGATCTTTTTTTTCAAAATGTTTGTTAAAGTTGCCAAATTAATCAGCAGAGGAAGAAAACGACACCAAATAGAATCTAAAAATTTATTTATAAAAGTGTCAAGGGTTCAAAGTTTTGTTAAAGGGTGAAAAATAAAAATAAAATAATATTTTGCTGATTAGCTAACTTAGAGCACAATCCTAACTATGTCTACTCAAAAATAAGCCCCATGTGTTCAATGGGTCATACTACCAGAAAAGTATCTTTAGGATTACAGCCTTAATAGGCTTTGAATAACATCACTAAAGTTTCCTCCATAAAAGAAAGCGCTGAGCATCAGTGATTGGAATGAAAGCAATATTTTATAAAGAAGAGGAGGAAATTAGGTATCAGGATTCTGTTTAAATATTCTGATTGCATATCAACCTAGGGACAATCTAGATGTAAAACATGTCATCTGTTCCTGCAAGTTTATTTGTATTGTAAATAGCAGCCACAGCCAGAGCCAAATCAGGTCTGAAATTGTGTAAAAGGTGAATTCCTACGCAATTGGGTCTGCTCATTGCTTCATAGCAAATCACATTTTGTGGATTTCAATGTGGTGAAATACCCTTTCAAAGCGTGGCCTTTCCACTGAAAAAATTCTCTTGCTTCTGATTGCAGCAATGCACATTGTCCTTTTTTAAATATGTAATTGTTATCTTTCATGTAGATTCAGTTGCTTACTTATTCCTATTCTTAGCTGTCTACTGTACCTAGTGCTGTTGCTCCCACAACCAATTCAACAGTTGGCCTGTCCATGAGACCCACTGAAACATTGTTCATGTCATGCAGTAGATTGGCAGGGAGCATTGGCCATCTCTGCCCACCAGCTCTCCTCCACATTTCCTCCTCCTATTCCATGAATTGAAAAGGAAGTGGAGGCTGAAATATGAATTGTGGAAGAGAATGGTGGGCCAGAGTTTTTTCAGGGACTGCAAGTCGCAGAGATTGCTGGATCACCAGGTAAGGAAGGGACAGATTTTGGCACAGTTCCTCAGACACCAGGTGGTTTTTTGCCAGCCCTGTCCTGTTCCTTTAGAGCAAAAGTCATCAACTGGATCCAGCCCACCAATCAAAGTTATCCATTTCTTGGTCTTGAGCCCATCACCAATTGATGGATGGGTCTCTTACCCAGAAGACAGCAGCAGTAGGTCTTCTGGAGATGGACTTTACTTTGCAGACAACGTTCAGCTCTGTGGTGTGCAGCAAATTGAGTGGAAGACTTTACCTCCCAAATCAAGTTCTGTACCAAGTGGAACTTGGCAGCCTGGAAGTGATAACATCATCGAATATCTGGACTCTAAGCCATTAATTAAAGGTTTCCTGAGCCCTACATTAGAGCATGAAAAGTGTATTGCTTACTTTATGCATTCCAGATTCCTGTTTTAGGCAATGCAGATTTTTCTCTTGCAGAATTCATTATTCTTTTCTCTGTCTTGAAATCCGCTCAAATGAATCCGTTTTTATATTAATCTGTAGTTATAGATAACATAACTACATATAGGTAACAGCCTATCCTCCATAACAATCCAACCCAGGCTTTCGTGCTTCGCATGCAGCGTATGCAGCGCTAAGCACGATACCATAATCTTTCTATCTACAGTATTTATATACCGCTTTTCAACTAAGAAGTTCACAAAGCAGTTTCAAGACTGATGGAGGCCTGCTTTTTTTTTTGTTATAGATAGTAACTGAATTGGAATACCATAATTTGATTAGGTGTTCATGAAATCAGATTTTTAGAATTTTTCTTTCAAATACAAAGATAACATAGAAACTAGTGATATTTTGTGGAATGGCTTTAATTGCACAATCCTAACCATGTTTACTCAATAGTAAGCCCCATGTCTACTCTCTGCTATCTTGAGAGGGGGATCAAATCAGATTGTTTGTTGTGATCATACTATATTATGATATATAATACAGCAATGAAGACTATTGAGGAAAGCAAAGTTATTAGAGATTTTAATGGCACAAGTTAAATTTCAGGGTCAAGTCTGAAATGGTTACTTTCAGTATGGTTTTCTTTTTCACCCTTTCCTACAAGTTACAATGAAAATTGATTTGTGTTTATGGTTTCATTTTTACTTGCATTTCAGTAAAATTCCAGTAAAATTCAGTAAAATTCCTTAATTCCAGTGAGAACAGAGAACAGTGAGGGTCTTCTCTAATAGAAGGGGGAAAAACTGAGTTCTTGCAATGAAATATTTGCTATGCCAAGATTAATATTGGTATAACATAATATAAATTTTTCAAGTGAGATTAACATTACAGTGGGTATTCAAATTTTGTCAACTATTAGCATTTTTGTCTACCAACAAATAGCTTGTCTACTAAAATGTCTGTCCAAATGTCTACCAAAATATCTTGATATTGTATTACTGTAAAGAGAAAAGTTGCTGAAGAAAGGACCATTTTGCTGCTTCACAATTAGTTGGAAATGTCTTAGACAAATTAATTTCAAAAGTGAGAAAAATAATTTGAATCTTTACATGTATTATTTATGCCAAAAATTTTCTACTCAACTCTCTTTATTTTGGTAAAATCTTTTAATTCCCTTTTACTGTTTATGCTTCAGGCCAACCGTATGGTGAAACTGGACTGGTCAGTTGAACCTTTACATTGTCTGCTTCTCGTCATCTTCAGTTTCATTCTTCATGCACTATCATAACTTTGTTTGAGATGCAACAAGCAGGCAAATGTTTACATGCAAACAGTGATTTTTAAGAAGCTTAATTTGAGGCCATTTTGAGGGAACGTTCTGTATAATGCCTCCATTTATTTCAGCTTCCTTCTTGATACCTCTGCAAAGATTGTTTGAGTAAATATGTTTATGGCGATGCAATTTTTTAATAGGCTGCTGATGAAATGTTAAACCCGCTAGCAGCATCTGCTGTGAATAATCTGCTGTTATTACTATATTATATACACAAGCAATCAGATGAGCAATTTATTTATTTTATGTTTCCTTCAGTGCACGGATCCTCTCTCTCTCTGGTTTCCAGCACATCATCTATTTATTCAACGGTGAGTATCATGTCTATCTTCAAGCTGAAAGTTGGGTACAAATCATAGATTAGACACACGTAACCCTTAAATGACCAACCGGATTTTTTGTCCAGCAATTATAATTTATGCAAATTAGGCTATTTTTAGATGGTCATCTAAGTTAAACACTATAGGTTATTTCCTGTATGGATTGGATACTGTTATGAATTGGATGTTAAGGAGTTGTATTGAGACCTGGAAGATCAAGTCCCTCCATGGCCATGAAACTTCCCAATAGACTTCAGCCAAATCACTCACTTTGAACCTCACAAGGTTGTAAAGGTTGGCCATTTGCTTTGGCATGGGAAAGGCAGGGTATAAATCCCTTTAATAACATAATATACTGCTCCACATATGCCATTTGCTGCAGAATTGGGGGGCGGGGGAAGACACATATAGTGCAATCCCTGCCTACTCAGAAGAAAGTCCTATTATATTCAATGGAGCCAACTCCCAGGGAAGTGTATTTAGTATTCCTCAATATTTTGAAGTAGTGCTAATTTTAGTTTTGATTTTAATATGTCCTTCATACATAAGCATTCTTAAAATTCTTCTTTTCCAGCCTGAAGAAAAATGCCAGTCAGAGGTAAGGAGAAACTCGTTTTCTTTAATGCCATCGAATGTATTTCCTACCTTCAGTGACTAGAACTTTGTTTATATGTTGCATTTCTAAAGGAGTCATTTCTGTTCCCAACTTTTGTAAAATCAAAGGCACCAGCCCAATTCTCCAATCTAAGAACCCTCTCTACTTGCATGTGCTATACCCACCTGTAGAATAGCCTTATTCCGCTCCTCCATGAAACCTTTCTTCCTTACTCAGAGAACTATGCACATGCTGGACTTCATGTGCCTAATAGTTCAAATAGTCGGAGCTAAATTCGGTCCAGGCGTTGGTGCTGCTCCTACCCTATTCCCTTATCTCACTAACTTTGGGCCTAAGCCTTCCCTCAATGCCCAGCGGTGGTGAGCCTCTTGCAACATCACCAGCCATGAATGCTGGTCGGAATGCTACTAATATAATAACCTCTATCCTCGGCCCAAACCTGCACTGAAGGGCAACATAGGCTGCAGTCCTAATTCCAGTTAGGCCAACATAAGTCCTGGCACAAGTCCTGTGCTGGTCTGGTGGTGCCACAAAAGTACTACATGTCACTTCTGTGCCACTCCTGGGGGGGTTTAGGCCAACGCACAGACATGTGCTGGCCTTCCCACACCACCATAGGAACAGGAGCGAGTGACTTGTGCTGGCCTAATTGATTAGGACTGCACTGACAGATTTACAACAGCTAGTTAGTAGTCATAAGTCAGAGTTGACCCACTCACACCACAGAGGTTAACCCCTGGGTAAGGAAACAATTATCAGCAACCTCTGGACCTGTTGAATTTTCTAACCTGAACAGCCTCGTGTAGAGCATTATAGCAGTCATCACTAATTTAGGCCATCCTAATTCCTCTGGCATATCTTCCTGTGGTGGTGTGAGGAGGTAGGCGTATGCCTGTGCAGTGCCCTAACACCCCCTCCCAGGAGTGGGTCAGAAATGTCTTACAACACTTTAGTGACACTTCCAGGTTACCACAGGACTTATGCCAGTTACTAGTTTGTCCAGAAGGTTATTGAGGGTTAGAAATATTGTTTGTTTCTTCTCTTAAGCAGTCATGTATTTTGTCATTCTTACTTTTGTGTCAGTATGTTAATGGTGGAAGGTTATCTTTTTAAAACAAAGTAATATTTTGAAATGTAATATTTAGATTCGCAAGTTAAGAAGGGAATTGGATGCATCCCAGGAGAAGGTCTCGGCTCTCACAACACAGCTGACTGCCAATGTGAGTATAATGTAGATCGACAGAAAATGATACTTGGCAAGCAGTGAGCTAGATAATTATAGGAAGAATTTCAGGTATGAGATTATAACCAGAATGAATAGAAACGCTTTAATTGATTCTTAAACATAATTCATTCATTTTTAGACTGCATTTGCATTATTTTTAAATAATTGGATGGTATTTTGTAAGTCAGTCATGCTACTTTGAGACTTTGTTAAGTTATATTTTTTCCACGTTTAAAAAACTGATAAATCAAAATGTGTATGAAGTGCCAAGGTTATTATTTTCAGAGCTGGCTTTCCTAAAGATGAGCAAAGATTCAGGGCCTTGAATCTCCAAGGCGAACATAGGATTCTCTGATAGTCAAACAAGTTCTCTTTTCACTTTAACTGAAGGAGAATCTATTAATTCCTTCTGTTGTATTTGTGGATCATCGACCTTGGTTGAAAGGAATGCGGGGACCCTTTATTTGCAAGTCATTTGATTCTCCCATTAAGCCACATGTATTTTGAATTTGTTGTGACTATGAGAACAGGAGTTTTGTTTACTAGTGTGTCACTGGAACTGACAGGGGCCATGTGCACGTGTAACACTAATCACTGTGATGGTCATGGGAATGAGCCCCATGGGAGTGATGGTCATCCCCATTACAAGGCTGAAAGGCCAGCGCTGTGCTGTCTGCAAACGGCTCCGTGGTCGTGTGGCCGCATTACTAAAGTGCCTAAGCGCATGGAAGTGTACAAGTCTCTTAATATATAAAGATGATTTATTTTTCTCACTTCTTCTCAGTTCTTTACCACGCTTCTGAAGCTGCTAGTTTAATTCTATTAAGAGGACTTGTTCTTAAATCTTTTCCTCTTTTATTTTCCTGCTTTCTCTCACCCCATTGGAATTGAGAATATTTGTTCCAGTAACTTCTAACAGTTGGCACATCTTCTCAAGCAGGAATTATTCGCTCCAGTATTTTTTCAATAAACACTTCCATTCTACAACACATGTACTCAGTGCTGAGTTTGTTTTATTTTCTGCCATTTTTCTCACAGACTCAGCTCAGTGTGTTTTTACAGGGGCCCGGGCCAGTCAGAGCCACATATCACAATGTTATGCTCATCCATAGTTGTTTTCACTGTGAATGTGAAGATAGTTACTTGGAATAAGGCAACTATGTGCTGATGGTGAACAAGGCTTAGATGACTACATAAGGATTTACTGTACAACTTAGACCATCAAACTGGGGATCTTCAACCCCCAGTTTATATAAAGGTCCCCCGATCCCTTTAAGCGGGGTGGGGGAAGGGGTGAGGGCAGCAACCCAATCTGCAGGAGGGAGATCCTTTCACTTGTATTGGTGTAGGGCTCCAGCTGGTTCCAGGATAAGCAGGAAGCCCTGCCCAGCCCTCCACAGCATTTTCCAAGGCTTGGTATCTTTGAATGGAGCAACACAAAGTGCTATGAGATGGTTTCATTTAAGATTTGAAGCCTCAGAGCATTGCAAGTAAGAGAACATTCATCCTTCCTGAGCAACTTGTTCCTGGGGATCATATCACTGCCTTTGCCCTTCCTCCGCAAAGACTTACTTAGAGTAAATCTCTCTAAAGTTTGAGAAACACAGATTTAGACAGAGGAAAATATCTTTGATGGATTTTCCTTTAAAAAAGTTCAAAAAATAGTTCCTTTAAAAATGTATTGCCTTAAGCATACTTACCACAAATAAAATGTACCTGGCATCAGCAGATTGCACAGCCCAGTAACAAGGCAGCAACAGGAGGTTTTCTGACGGATAGGAGCAGTTGGATGACCAGGGACTGCAATCTAATGACACTTTCTTTTTTGACCAAGCACTTCTACACTGTTTCAGCAATGCCATTGGTTCATTCATGCTTCTTGGTTGTATCATCTCATCTCCCTAGGGTTGGTTTGCCAGGGCCCAGATACCTGTGCTGGTGCATGCTGTGGTGTGATATAGTTGTCTTTTGTGAATTACAAGCAGTGTGCTGGGCAATATCTTCTAAAAATTTCAGTGAACAGAAACTGTCTATAAATATACAGTATATGTAATGTGTAATGTAATTTCACCAACAGGCTCACCTTGTGGCAGCATTTGAACAGAGCCTGGGAAACATGACCATTAGATTGCAAAGCCTTACCATGACTGCAGAACAGAAGGCAAGTTTGACATTCACTTGTATTTTGCTTGTAAACATAACAGGAGAGAGGAGCCAGCGACTACACTGGCTGCCCATTCATTTCCGGGCTGAATTCAAAGTGCTGGTCCTGACCTTTAAAGCCCTAAACAGCTCGGGTCCAGGGTATCTGAGGGACCGCCTTCTTCTGTACAATCCGACCCGTCACCTGAGATCATCTGAGGGGGTCCTACTGACTGTGCCGCCACTAAGGGCTCAATCCAGAGCAAGTTCAACCTGCTCTGCCCTAACTGCTCTCTCCTAACTATTCTGTATCCAGAGCAGAAAGTTATGCTGCATCCAGAGAGTCAGGAAGCCTGGGCTGCCCTAACTGCTCCAGAGCATGCTAAGTCTGTGACAGCTGGGGAGGGCTTGCTCCTGAGTAGACCCCCCTCAGATCACACTGAAGAAGGAACAGCTGTGGTGCCTACATTATAAGGAAGCCCAGCAGTTCCTGACAACCAGTTACAGCTGCAGTTCTTCTAGTGCAAGATGGATGCTTGAGTGGCCTGCTGTATCCTGAGGTTAGTGGGCTGCCATAGTTGTTCCATATCCTGAGGTTGAGAGGCAGGGATTGTAGCTAGGCTGGCCAAGAACTCAGATTTTTGGTCAACACTACCATTCTTACTCAGGCCTTATCATGGACCCCTATGGGTCTACTCATTACTATACCTGCTCCTGAGGTGGTATATCTCTGAGGAACTGGAAGAGGGCATTTCTGCCTTGAAACAGGCTTTGGATACAGAGTAACTGCTCTGCCCTAGGCAATGCTAAACATGCCTTCAACTTGCCTCTCCTGAGCTGCTTAGGCTGCCCCAGCCAGGGCAGAGCAGGTCCACCTCTCTTAGGGCACCCTATCTTGCCTTGCTCTGCCCTAAGCCTCTTCCAGAGTAACTGGGCTGGAGCATCTTGCAGTTGCTCCACCCTACTGATAGATAGGGCACCTTAAGGCCTCTTATGTGCAAGGAATAGTTGCTCTGGATTGGGCTGTAAGAGATGTGGGAGTTGTGGCGGCCAGAGATAGGGCCTTTCTCGGTGGTGGTACCCCGGCTTTGGAGCTCCCTCCCCTTAGAACTGAGGAAAGCTCCCTCAATACAGAGCTTCAGGCGGAACCTTAAAACCTTTTATTTTAAAAAAGCTTTTTAAATACTGTTTTATTGTTTTTAATAAATGTTTTTAGTCTGCATGTTTAATTGTTCTCAGTTTATTTAATCTAATTGTATTGTAATGGTATTTTAACTGTTTTTTAATCTTTATTTATGATCTATTTTAATGAAGTTTTATTGTTTCCCTGATGTTAGCCGCCTTGAGCTCCCTCTTGCAGGGGAGGAAAGGTGGGATACAAATTAAATAAATAAATAAATTTCTAAAGTGACCATCTGAAACTAAATGAGCAATCAGGCTAAAGAGTGTTATGCAAAAAATGAAAAAAAATCTATGTAGATCAAATATGTGTTGCCTGTGTCATCTGTTGGAGAAGGCACAACACTGACACATCCACTTGAATGCATCCTTAGCAGCTTATCTGATCTGAGAAGATCTTCATGATCTCAAATCAGTGAACATTAAAAAATAGATAAATGGGTCTACTCAGTCTTTGCAGGTGAGAAAATTGTACTCTTTTGCCAAGTGTCCCTGAGCCAATACGTCTAGGACTCGTTCTCTCAAAGGGAGCCATTCCTGATCAGACACACTTATTAAGCCCCCAAAAACCTTGGCAAAAAGCCTTCATGATCCCAAAAGGTCTTTGCTTTTGTCACCAAAAGGTTGAAAATAATACCATTTTATTCATCCAGCTAATTGATTCTTTTGACGTCAACCTGGGGCAAGAAAATTTAGTAAAAGTCAAGCTGATTGGTCACTCCTTGGAGAATTCAGAGACCAACATTTCACTTTTTATGTTTCAGGATTCAGAACTGAATGAGTTAAGAAAAACCATTGAGCTACTGAAGAAACAAAATGCTGCTGCCCAGGCTGCCATTAATGGAGTAATTAACACACCTGAACTTGTTTGCAAAGGTAAAAAATATATATATAATATTCACTTTAATAGTGGTTTTAAACTTTGAGGGCATATGTGCCCTCTTGGTAATTGCTGATGCAAAGCATCTTGCTAGAGTTGGGCTATGTAGTTATCCATCAACTTCATTAAGAATTATATCAATTAGACCATTATTATTATTATTATTATTATTATTATTATTATTATTATTATTATTATTATTATTATTAGAATGTACCTTAGAAAAATGCTCTCATCTAGAATTAAGCACTTATAACAGATGCCTGCATGTGTCAAAAATGGTAATGCAACTGAGATAAATTAATGGTTTTTTTCTCAGCCTTCCAAATAATTTTGTGTTACCCAATCATCTTCTTTATCTGCCTGTTGTGTTCTGCAGCCCACTAGAGACTGCCATTGCATTTCACCACTAATTCTTTTCTCATCAGTCAGGATTCCCCTGTCTTATTGCTCAGTTTTAGCAACTACTGTTTTCCATCCCAAGCCATTGAAATAGTTCTGTCTGCATCATCACTCACAGTAATGCTATCTCAGTTGGTAAAATAATGAATCAGCAGTAGACATGGAGTAAGAGGTATGATTAGATATGGTGCAGCAGCCAGTGGAAGTGAAGAAACGTCCTTGTTTGCTTCCAAGAAAATGGGATGGGAGGCAGTGATAACAAAAAATTGCAAAAGGAATGAGATAGGAAGCAACAATAACAAGTAATAGTAAGAGGAAGAGGCAAAGAAAGGAAGGGCAAATGTAGTTTGCAGAGGGAAAGAAAGGAAGGGCAAATGTAGTTTATCACTTCTGAGATTTATTTATCAGTATTTTATATTGTGATTGTTTTAAACATAAATTGGAACTAAATGAAACAGAGGAGTGTGGTGGTGATTGGAGATTCTCTCCTGTATGCTGACCACACCCGTTTTCCCATGAGGTGTGCTGCCTCCCTGGTGCCAGGATATGGGATATCAAGGAGAGGCTACCAAGGATGATCACGCCTGCTGATTGCCACCCGTTCTTACTCATCCACGTAGGAACGAACGATACTGCTCGGCAAACTTTCCAAAAGATAGTTGGGGACTATGAAGCTCTGGGGAGGAAAATTAAGGATCTGGGAAATACCCAAGTGGTATTCTCATCCATCCTCCCAGTAATCAGCAAAGGTCCTCAGAGAGATGGCATGATTTTCCAGGTCAATAGCTGGCTTCGAAAATGGTGTCATCAAGGATTTGGATTCTGATATCATGGGATGAACTTCCTCAAGGAAGGACTCCCAGCAAAGGATGGACTACATCTTATGGGTTGCGGGAAGAGTGTTTTCAGACAGGAGATGGCCAACCTGATCAGGGAGGTGGCCAACCTTTAAACTAAATAAGAAGGGGATAGGTTATGTCCAAAGGGAACCTAGGAATAAAGAAAATGCTCTGGATGGAAATTGCCAGGGCATGGCTGTAACTCAAAAATCTTTAGAGGGGCCCGGCCTTACAAAAAAAGGGGGAAATGCATTGAGTTGCATCCTCCAGGGCTTATGTTGCATTTACACAAATGCACAGAGCCTGGGAAATAAACAAGATGAGCTGGAACTTTTAGCAAGTGAAGGGAAATTTGATTTGATAGGAATAACTGAAACTTGTTGGGATGACTCCCATGACTGGAATGCACAAATGGAAGGCTATCAGCTGTTCAGGAGGAACAGAGGTGGCAAAAGGGGAGGCGGAGTAGCATTATATGTCAAGAACGTATATACCTGCTCTGAAATCCAGGAAACTGGTCCGGATATCCCTGTGGAATGCGTTTGTGTAAAAGTTAGGGGGAAAAACAAGAAACAAAACATTGTGGTGGGCATCTACGATAGACTGCCAAGCCAAGGAGAAGGAGTAGACAATGTCTTTTTGAAGCAACTGGAAGGCGTTGCAAGGAAATATGAGGTAGTAGTAATGGGGGACTTTAACTATCCAGACATTTGCTGGGAGATAAACTCAGCCAAACATGGAAGCTCCAATAAATTCCTGACGGGCCTGGAAGAGAACTTCATGGTCCAGAAGGTGGAGGAAACAACAAGGGGAGGGGCCGTCCTTGACCCGATCTTAACTAATTGTGAAGAATTGATTGACTTGGGTCAGTGTGGCGGGAACTTTAGGGGAAAGCGATCATGAGCTGCTGGAGTTTAGAATATTGTGGGAAATAAAAAGAGTGTACAGTGAAACCCTTATATTGGATTTCAGAAAGTCTGATTTCAACAGGTTTAGAGGAGTCATAGGCGGGATCCCATGGGTTGATGAACTAACAGGAAAAGGGGCCCAAGATGGGTGGGAGTTCCTTAAATGGCAGCTTTTGCAAGCTCAGTCAGAAACAATTCCTATGAAAAAGAAAGAGGGGAAAACCCTGAAAAAACCAGGTTGGCTCCACAAGCAACTTGGGGATCAGTTGAAGTTAAAGAAAATACAGGGAATGGAAGACTCAAAAGATCACCAAGGAGGAGTACAGGCAGATAGTCCGGTCCTATAGGAAGGGGGTCAGAAATGCTAAAGCTCAGTATGAGCTGAGGCTGGCCAGGGTAGTCAAGGATAACAAAAAGAGCTTCTTTAGATATGCCCAAAGGAACAGGAGGAGAGATGAGGGGCTGGGGCTGCTCCTGGACAAAGATGGACAGCAGGTGTCTGGAAACCAGGAGAAGGCAGAGCTGCTCAACTCCTATTTTGTGTCCGTCTATTCTGGGACGGAGGGCTGTGCAAATAGGGGTGTGGGATCATTGGCTGATGTGGGGATGTACTTGCATCCCCAAAGAGGTAATGGTAATATGGATGGTGCAGACCAGCAGATTAAGATTGATAAAGAACTGGTTCGAAACTACTTAACTGGCCTAAATGAATTCAAGTCATTTGGACCAGATGAGCTGCATCCTCGAGTTCTTGAGGAACTGGCAGATGTCCTTGCAGAGCCTCTGTCAATCATCATTGAGAAATCCTTGAGGAGTGGAGAAGTGCCACTGGACTGGAAGAGGGCAAATGCAGTCCCAATCTTTAAGAAGGGGAAAAAAGAAGACCCGGGAAATTATAGACCAGTCAGTTTAACTTCAATCCTAGGCAAGATATTAGAACAAATCATAAAACACACAATTTGTGCACATCTAGACAAGTACTCGGTGATCAAAACAACCCAGCATGGATTTACCAAGAATAAATCTTGCCAGACAAATCTGATCTCCTTTTTTGATCGGGTTACGAGCTTACTGGACAGTGGCAATGCTGTGGATGTCATTTATCTTGACTTCAGCAAAGCATTTGACAAGGTCCCACATGACATTTTAATTGGGAAGTTGGAAAAATATGGGCTAGACGAGACAATCGTTTGATGGATCTGCAACTGGCTTGAAAACCCCACTCAAGGGGTTTTAGTAAATGGCTGACACATTCTGTGTCAACCTGGAGGTTGGTTTCAAGTGGGGTGCCACAGCGCTCTGTCGTGGGCCTCTGTTAAATGTCTTTAACATTTTCATCAATGACTTGGAGGAAGGGATACAGGGGAGCCTGATCAAATTTGCAGATGACACCAAGCTGGGAGGAGTAGCAAACACATCAGAAGACAGGAGAAACCTCCAGGAGGCTCTGGATAAACTTGAATACTTGGCAGTTATAAATAGAATGAATGTCAACAGGGAGAAGTGCAAGGTTCTGCACTTAGGCAATAAAAACCAAAAACACAGGTATAAAATGGGGGATACTTGGCTTGGCAGCACAACATGTGAGCGGGATCTTGGAGTCGCCGGATCACAAGCTTTCGGATCACAAGCTGAACATGAGTCAGCAGTGTGATGTGTCCGCAAAGAAGGCAAATACCATTTTAGGCTGCATTAAGGGGACTGTAGCCTCCAAGTCGGACGTTTATAGTTCCTCTTTATTCTGCATGGGTTAGACCTCACCTTGAGTACTGTGTTCAGTTCTGGACTCCTCACTTTCAGAAGGATGCAGCCAAACTGGAGCAAGTCCAGAGGAGAGCGACAAGAATGATCGCTAAGTGGGATGGAAGGGAAGTCTTACGAGGAAAGGTTGGGGGAACTTGGGAAGTTCAGCCTGGAGAAGAGGAGGCTGAGAGGAGACATGATTGTCCTCTTCAGATACCTGAAGGGCTGTCATAGGGAGGAAGGGGCTCATTTGTTCATAGCTGCTTCTGAAAGCAGAACTAGAACCAATGGGTACAAACTGCAAGAAAGGAGATTCCGGTTGGATATCCGGAAAAAATTCCTGACGGTGAGGGTGGTTCGGCAGTGGAACAGATCGCCAAGGGAGGTTGTGGACTCTCCCTCACTGGGGATCTTCAAGCAGGGGCTCGACGAGCACATGTCGGGGATGCTCTAGGAGGATTTCCTGCTGCAGGCAGGAGGTTGGACTAGATGACCTACTAGGTCGCTTCCAACTCTTATTATTCTAGGATTTGTGCCTAATTGCTGCTTTAGGAACCAGTTTGTCAAGTACATTAAATTCTGCAATATTGTTTTTGTACTTCCTTATCATTCTAACAACCCTAGCCATTGTTTGGTTATTGGGGGAAAAAAATCCTGGCTACCCGTGTTACCACAAGACGAGGATTTCCTGCTACAGGCATGGGGTTGGACTAGATGATCCACTGGGTCCCTTCTAACTCTATGATTCTATATAAAATGCAGTCTTTAACCAAGCAGAATGGTCAGGCTGGATTGCTGGTATAGTAAGAAAGAGGAAAGGTATGAATTATCTCTAGAACTGGTCAGACATAATTACATTAATATTTCTTTTCTTTAGAGATGGCAATATGGTTGAAGGTCCTAATTCTGTTAAACTTGTAGTCCAAGACACAGGCTACAATCCAGAGTAACTACGGCAGCACGTAAGAGACATTATGTGCACCCGTTGTTACTGCACCACCTAGTGAAAACCTATGGGAAATTCATATTGCAATCCAGAGTAAATTGTTCTTACTCCGGAGCAAGGAGTAGTTACACTGTAGTTACACTGGATTGCGCCCACACTTACCTGGGAGTAATTCCATTAAATTAAATGGGACCATCGTCTGAGTAAACATGCTTAGGTGAGCCATGTACAGCACAATCCTATTTTGAGGTTACATCATTGTAGCAGCTAATGCAAAAACACATTTATGACTACTTAAGCCAGCAACACTAGCAGAAATCCTGCACCGGCCCACCTGTGCTATGTACTGCCATCTGCAAGCAGAAGTAAATACACCACCAAGTAGAAAGAGGGTGTGACTAGGCAGGGAAAGTATGAACAGAGAAAGGATCATGTCCAGGAGGGGAATTGGATTGATGGAAGATGCCTCCTTTGTATCCTGTTCTCCCTCTCAGACCTACTTGGGGCTGCTTGAACTTGTGCCAGCAATTTAGCTGGTGCAGATCCAAGTAGCCCCATTGGGCAGGCTGGAAAATATTCCCTAACACTGAGGAGACTTCCACCCTGCTCCTTATCTGCACTGAATATAGTATTAGCCATGTGGCCTAGCTGTGCTAGCACCGGTTAGGACTGTGCTTTCAGTTTGATAAACAGCTAATTCAAAAGGAATTTATTGATTTGTGTGTGTGTATGCACACTTATGTTTTTTCATAAACTGTCAAAAGCACATTTTGTAGATTTTCATTTTAGTGGACTGAACACATTCTGTAACTGAATAAATTTAACTAGATCTGTGATACAATCTAGGAAGTGCTCAAACTACTGATTTGCGGATCCGAAGACAACACTCTTCAGACAGCGTTTCCAGCATTAATAGTGCTACCAGTCATTCCAGTGTGGGAAGCAACATAGAATGTGACTCTAAGAAAAAGAAGAGAAAGAACTGGGTATGTATATCACACCAAAGGAATTTAAGAATGTCAATATGAACATTCCAGGATAAACATTCCATAAGAATGTCAGTCTGAATGTTTCAGCCTATGCAGATGCTTTGCCTTGAGCTGATATCCAATAGATGAAAGGTTTTCTTGTGCGCATTTTGTTAACTTCTTAAAATCCTAAAAGGTTGATGGCCAAGGAACAAATTCTATATTCAGTAGGCCCTCCCAAAAGGTTATTCCCAATGAAACTCTGCTGCAAGGGCTGTTAGATTATTTCAGTGTCAGTGGAAGAGAAAGGAATGTACAAGTGTCCCCCGCTTTATTACTGTCCATTTTTTAGTGATCTGCACTCTCTTCATTCCAAAATAGACCAGAAGTGTAAAATATAACAGAAGCAAAGACACCATTCCTCTTTGAAAAATATGTAATGTTTCACTCTGCTCAGTGGAAACCAAGGAGCAGAGGCCTTTTTATTTATTAGTTATGTGACTATAAAGCATTACATTTGTCCTTTCCTTAGATTTGTGCCACTCTGTGCTGTATTTATATCAGCAACTGTGTGTCCTGGCAAGGCTAAAAGAAGCTGTAGTTGAACATCTTAGAGGGAAACATAGAACACAATCCTAATCATGTCTACTCAGAAGTACGCTCCACTGTGCTCAGTGGATCTTACTCCCAGGAAAGTGTGTTTAGGATTGCAGTTAAAGTTAAACTTTTAATGAAACGCCTTGAGGGAGCAGCCAAATTGCTGTTATGGAAAAACTTTTAAATGTGTGGATTCAAAACAAGATTAAGTAGAATATCAGCCACGTAATGCAGGCTTCAGCCCTAGGTTTTAAATTAAATACATAAGATATTCATGCCTTTGTTCATTTTACTATAATTTATTGTGTATTTTAGCTTTATATTAATAAATATGTGTTTTTTAGACTTTTGCAAGTGATATTTATGTCCTTATGGTGGCCATTTTGCATTTGCAATTTGAAAAAGGACCAGGTTCCATTTTTCAATGGTTGTCACTTTGGGGCAGTGCCGCAGTCCCTAACCTATCCAATAAGTGGAAAATGCTGTTTAACCTATCCAATAAGTGTATAAATGCCTGTTTGATATTTCCTAATCAAAACTGTTGTCATCGTCTCCAAGCTGCTGTTTGTCTTGGGTATGTGATGGGTAAATAAAAGCATCCTTTTTTTGTATTGTGAGAGCAAGCAGCATCCAGGCAGGAACAGTTTTGAACTGGACAATGACTTGCAGCACAATCCAGAGCAACTAATCTGTCTACATAAGAGCCCTTAGGTTGCCCTATCTCCTATCACTAGGGTGGAGCAACTGCAAGATGCTCAAACCCAGCTACTCTGGAACAGGCTTAGGGCAGAGCAAGGCAACATAGGGTGCCCTAAGAGAGGTGGACCTGCTCTGCCCTAGGCAGTTCAAGAGAGGCATGTTGAGGGCATGTTTAGCATTGCCTAGGGCAGAGCAGTTGCTGTATCCAAAGCCTGTTTCCAAGGCAGAAATGCCCTCTTCCAGTTCCTCAGAGTTATACCAGGTGTAGTAATGAGTAGACCCATAGGGGTCCATGATAAGGCCCGAGTAAGAATGGCAGTGTACACCAAAAATCTGAGTTCTTGGCCAGCCTAGCTGCAACCCCTGCCTCTCAACCTCAGGATATGGAACAAACTACGGCTGCCCACAAACCTCAGGATACAGCAGGCCACTCCAAGAAGCCCCTTGTATTCACTGTAGAATGTACTGGCATCTCATCAGGGACTCCTTATACGGCAGGCACCCAGTGGCGTCACCAGACTGGTGCGGCTGATGTGGGCTGCATTGGGTGATGCGCTCCGTATGGGGTGATGCACCGGAGGAGTTTGACTATCCTTTGGCAGGCCCCAGGCGTCAGCACGCCCATTCAGGCCTGCTCCAAGGCGGAGCAGCAGCCAGATGTTGCCACTTGTCCTTGGAACTGGCCCGAACGGCCAGCTGAGGTGCACTGCGCAGAAACACACTGAGCATGCCAAACAGCTTCAGAGACTTCCTTAGAGCGGAGGAAGTTCGCGCCTCTGCACTGCCATTCAGCCTCAGGAGGTGGAGCAGCAGCCGAATGGCTTCAGAAAGAGTATTGCACAGTTGGCTTTAGAAACAACTTTGGCGACTATGCAGTCCAAGTAGGGGGTGTGCGCATCCCAGGGGTGACGCACAGACGTCTGCACCAGGTGATGCGCAGAGTCGTATCACCACTGTAGGCACCACAGCTGTTTCTTGTTCAGTGTGATCTGAGGGGTGTCTCCTCAGGAGCAAGTCCTCCCCATGTGTCAATTACTTAGCATGCTATGGAGCAGTTAGGGCAGCCCAGGCTTCCTGACTGGATGCAGCATAACTTTCTGTTCTGGATACAGAATAGTTAGGAGAGGGCAGTTAGGGCAGAGCAGGCTGAACTTGCTCTGGATTGTGCCCATAGAGTAAAAGGGTAAAACACTCTGTTCTCCTTGCCATTGCGCCAATAAACTTTCATTGTGTGGCTGCATTTCAGAGGGGAAAAGTTATGGAATATCCGATGGTGGACCTTCTGCATAATAAATGGACCCTGAATGCAGTGGTATAGCTGGGGGGGGGCACAAAGTCTCAATGGCAGCATATCTGAGGAGATCCCCCACCCATGCAGCCTACTCACCAGTTGTGCCAGCTCCACCTGAAGCTGCTAATTGTGGTTATGGGCCCAAGTGGGGCCTGAATGTGCAAAATTTGTTTCAGTACAATATTTTAGATTGTGTTCATAAAAGTAATTTTATAGTAAGCTTCTCAGTGAGAGAAAATGAGTGGATTTTGCTTCACATACAAATGAGTCTATTGACCTTGCTCAGAGATTGCAGGCAGTAATGGTGATAAAGAGAATAGTGTCTTATAGTCCATTGTCATAAAACATATAACTTCTGTCCTTTCAAAAATGTAGTTCGACTAATACTTGGGCAAGTATTGTATTTAGGTCAGTTTTGCCCTGGGCTCTCTTTTGGCCGTCATCATCGTCAACTAAAATATTAGGCTCCTTTGTGATTGAAATGCCAGCTAGAAAGCTTCAGAATAACTGTCTTTCACTTCCCATTTCTTTATTGCTTTCTGTTTATTCTATACAAGATTCCATATGCTGGAGGAAAGGTACCCAGTATCAAACCCTATATTTTTTATGGGACTACTTCTGCCTCTGTAGTTTGAATTAAATTTGTTAGTTCCCATAGTTCCTTAGGATTATGTGTGTTGTATCCAAGTAAATGAACACTGTCTCCTATTCCAAGTGAGTTTGAAAGCTTCTCCTACAGCACAATCAGCATCAGCTTTGTGGCGAGTTCCCAGCATAAATATATTCCCAGTATCTGATTCCTTTATAAGCAAGAATCTGTTGCAGATTCCTTCACATGTGTTGTGAGATTGGGAACAGGTGTCAAGCTTGTGTTCTTCCCAGCCACTCCATAGCTCCTGTCATAAAACATAGAGCTGAATGTCTTAATAGGGAGATTCAGTGGTTATTCTAAAACAGGATTTCCCAAACAATGGATTTTTGAAATACCCTTCTCTAGCAGTTTCACTTCAGCTGCTCAGGTTGGGGAGAGCCTGTGTTCAGTCATTCTTGTTGGATATAACTTTCTGTGACAGTGAGAAATGGAGAGAAGCATGTGAATCTGAAGACAACTCCTCATTTCACTGCACAGTCTTTGACACAGTCAAAGGCTGCAATCTTAGTCACATTCCTGGGAGTAAGACCCATTGAAGACAATGGGGCTTCCTTTTGAATAGACATAGGGTGAAATCCAGAGTAACTACGGGGAGTCCTTGCTCCGGAGTAAGAACAAGTTACTCTGGATTGCAATATGAATTTCCCATAGATTTTCACTAGGTGGTGCAGTAAATGTTTCTTATGTGCTGCCGTAGTTCCTCTGGATTGTGCCCATAGTTAGGATTGTGCTGTTAGTGTTTCCTAATTTTGAGTCCAGCGATCTAGATACCTGAAAGGCTGTCATAGGGAGGAAGGGGTTCATTTGTTCATAGCTGCTACTGAAAACAGAACTAGAACCAATGGGTACAAATGGCAAGAGAGGAGATTCCGGTTGGATATCCGGAAAAAAATTCCTGACTGTGAGGGTGGTTCGGCAGTGGAACAGATTGCCAAGGGAGGTGGTGGACTCTCCCTCACTAGGGATCTTCAAGCAGAGGCTCGACGAGCACCTGTCGGGAATGCTCTAGGAGGATTTCCTGCTGCAGGCAGGGGGTTGGACTAGATGACCTACCAGGTCCTTTCCAACTCTATGATTCTATGATTCTAGTTGTGTTGATCTGCCACAGGAAGAATGGAGATCCTTTGAAATCTCCATGTGGCAATGTAGATACCAAACTCACCTCACTCCTGGGCCTGATCTGTCTTCCTGCTTCTTTTCCATTTTATCCACCCTTGCTGACCACATTCCACCCCATTCACAGCCTTAGCAGCTCTGGCAGGTGTTTGGGTGCCTCCTGGCACAAGGAAGACTGCTTTAGCCACCCTGACAGCTCTTCCTAGGGCACTGGCAGATGCTTCTTTGCAATTTTCATCAAACAGCTTCTGCTACTGCGCTAGCACCCTGTGGTGCACCAGCACCCTGCTTTGACAGGGTGTTCTGTACCCTGGATTGTTCTGTAAGGCCATCATCCAATATACGCTTACCTCGGAATAAGCTCCTGTGAACAAAACTTCTGCGTATACATGTAAAGAATTGGAGCACATTTATTATACCATAAGCTTTTGAGATTGTGGTCCATCTCATAAGATGCATGGAATAAAATCCTCAGCAAGGAGAGGATGTGTGTGTGTGTGAGAGAGAGAGAGATCCAAGAAGCTGGACTAGATGGGCCATTGGCCTGATCCAGCCGGGCTCTTCTTATGTTCTTAGCAACAAGAAATGAAACAAGGCTAATCAGTAAAAGCTTAAAATTATGGAAGATACCCATAGTAACAATTCATAATTAGTGCTAGTAGCATTGTAGCTAAACTAAGCCAATTACTTTAATTGACTAATTATCTAAGGGTGCAGTTCTAACCAACTTTCCATCGCTGGCCAGCTGCGCCAGTGTAGGATGTGCTGTATTTTGCAGTTGGTGGGTAATCTTGGAAGGTCTCCGTGTGGTACATTCATGTTTGTTTCCTTAACCTGAAGTTGCCATTGCCATCCCAGAGTTGGAAAATTTATCAGGATTGCTCCCTGAGTCAATTAAAGTAACACAGTTTGTCATGAGCATTCTGCATTGCTTGTTGTTGACGCTTCCTTGTTTTGGTGATTTGTAAAGTACGGTGTGCATTTAGATTGAAATCCTGTGCATAACCCATCAAACTCTGTAAAATGCCCAGAGTCATTGCAGATTACAAGATCACTTAACAGTTTCTCCCAGTAAAATTTTTTGTTGTGTGTTGTTTGGTTTTTTGCTCTTGTTCGTCTTAAGAAATCCAGCGCTTTCCCCATCACTTGCTTTATCTGTTAAAACTTGTCTTTTTTTCCTTCCCCTTCCCTTTTTGCTTGCGCTTCCCTGGCAGGTCAATGAGGTAAGAAAGATGTATTTTAACTTCTAAAATACAAAGCTAACTCATCCATTTACATGATTAACCCTGTCAGCATCAATAACTTTATCTGACCCATGTCACTTCACAGTTGCAATCTGTGGTAACCCTATAATAAAACCATCCTTCAGCTAAAAAGAATTTGCAATGCTGTAAAGGTGTGCTTTAAATAGCTCTTGTTAGTAGCCAAGAATTTTTATTTATATTTATGCTTCAATAAAGAACTTATGTAACCATTTTATAGTTTTGCATGTTAAAAACATCTCCTCTGTCCCTGATAACTTAGTATAAAGCATGATTTATTATATTTATCATCTTTTTCGCTTTGGTCTTTCAGCTGCGCAGCTCCTTCAAACAAGCTTTTGGGAAAAAGAAGTCCCCGAAGTCAGCATCTTCTCATTCAGACATTGAGGAGATGACCGACTATTCTCTACCCTCATCACCAAAACTTCCTCATAACGGCTCAGTTATCTCTACACCATTACTAAGAACTTCACATTCAAATTCTCTGTGAGTTCATTTGCATGGAAAAACAAATGTGTCCCAGTGAATATGGTGGCATTATTGTACTGTATATTAAAATCTTTTTTATTTTTTTGGTGCTGTGAAAAAGCAAAAGACTAAGAAACAAGTACACTTTCTTCACTGGAAGTTCTTCTCCTTAGCACTTCTTCCCTTCTCCATACCAAGCAGCTGTCCTTTACCACATTTATTATTTTTATGTTTGCCTTGGTTATAAAATCTTCTTTCCATTGTCACCTTTCTGTCTCACTATGAAGAGCGAAAGGCCAGACCTCAATGATAGTGAACATGCATTGCATGCAGAAAATATCAGGTTGGATCACTGGCATTGGATTGACCCAGGTCAGTTGGGAAAAACCCCTGCCTGCAATCCTGTAGAATCAGATGGGGTGTCATACTCATTTCATACAGCAGGCCGTATAGCATTAAGTGGATCAAAAGTGTTTCATTAAGCAGGAGTTGATGCTATGCACTGAAAGCAGATGGTCAGAAATAAATAGGAACTTATTTGCTGCAAGTGATAACAGAAAATTTGCCATCTTCAAATTCTATTTATTGCCTATATTCTGGAACCCCTTGATGTATATTTTTATAGTTGCACTTTTGACCATAAGCGCAAAATATAAATCAACTTGGAATCCACTTTAATTTTGCTTGCTTCCTCCTGACTGTTTGTAATTTTGGTGATAGTATCTCAAGGCAAGCTTGAAACTGCTAACTCCCCCCTGAAACAATGAGAAATACATTGAGAGGAACCTGATTCAAACAGCCAGTCTAGATTCTAGCAGTGATAAGACTGTAAAGGATTGTATGGAAAAGCTTTTGATTGCTTCTTGGGGGCATGAGAAGCTATGGGGAATCTTTGAGTGTATCCAGGAATGGAGAGTGACTATAAACAGAGTTAAAAGGCTCAGATAGTTAATCCGCATTCAGCCTTCATGATCAGGTACTGGCTATTCCATTTAGTACAGTGAGGTATTTGTGGTAAAGGCAGTACAATAAATGTTTTTATAGGAAAGCTGTGCCTAGAGATACAAAGAAAACTGGGCACCCCTCTATGGACAGTTGGAAACCATTCATGAACTTTTTGCAATGATAAGTGAAATGAATTAAGGAATGATGAGTGATATGAATTATGGATCTGATGAGAATTCAATTGTCATATAATTTTATCTCCTTTTTTCTCTTTTTATTAGAATTTTAAAATAAGACTATAGTTTGTTTTAAGATAGATTTTAGGTTGTAGTTATTGGTATGAGATTAAAGAAAGGTAAATTTAGATTTAAATGAGATTAAAGAAAGGTAATGTAGAATTATGCACTTGCCATATAATTTTCATGGTTATTTTAATGTTCTTTTATTTCATTTTCCCCTTTTATATATATTTTATCTTTACTTTGTTTTCTGATAAAATCAATAAAAATTATCCATAAAACAAAAAATCCCTTCTCCCGCCCTCCCAAGAAAGAAAATTAGGCATCACTGAAATTTGAATTTCTGAGAGTAAAGACATGATACTCCTTGGTAACAATAATATAATAATAATACTCCCATAATATTCAATAATATACTCAATAATATAATAATAATACTCTCATAATATTTCTTGTGTGGTTGTCACCTAAGTGGGGCCATGCTTTCTAGAACCATTCTGTACCAAAACTTAAAATCTAAAATGTGGATGTTTGGGTTTGGACATACCTAGTGAGGAAAGGTTTCCTAGTCCTGATTCCAGGCCACAGCATAGCACAAACAGTTGGTATTTGGATGGAGGCAGCAGGAACCATACATCATGTGCTTGCGTGACTTGCCGAGGACTTCATAAGTAATGCTTATGGCATCTGTGAAGGACCTGCCACATCATAGCTGGAAGAGGTGGTGCTAGACAGGAAAGGCAGGTTTTTTGTAATACTGGGTTTAAAAGTCCCTGCTCAGGCCGAGGATGAGGATAAGGCTGGAGGGCAGGAGCCAACTGAGCCAACATAGAAGAACTAACCAGCATGTGTCAGGGGGAAAAAGCCACTGAGCTCTGCAGAGGAGGATGTGGGCACAACAGCAACCCCATACCTGTTGATACTGTGAGGTTACCTGTGGGGAAGATTGTTGCCCTGCCATCTGAAATCTCTGCCCTGACAGAGCCCTGAGGGAAAAAACCAAGGGATCACTGGTGACCCAGTTCCTTTCACCTTTTCTTGGACCCCCCTGCAGTTTCATATAGAGCAGTAATTTTCAACCTTTTTCATCTCATGGTACACCAACCAAGTGCCAAAGTTTTCAATATTTGGCCAATTGACAAGGAACACTATGCTGCTGGGGCGGGGTGGGGGCTTCAATTCTTCAATAAGCCTATTAATTGATATTTATTTAATAAATAAATCATCCAAACTCCCACGGTACACCTGTGGACCACTCAGGGCACACCTGTGTGCCACAGCACACTAATTAAAAATCACCGATATAGTGTATTTCATGACTTAATCGTCAGAATTCATTTTCTGGCTCAGCAAAAGCTTATGGTCAGAAATGTTTATGTGTACGGGACAAAGTTCACGTACCCAAAAAAATTCTTCATTCACTACATTGGGAAGGATTCATATCACATATATGGACAAATTCACAACTGGATACTACCTTCATTGAATGATTGGAGAAACACACAGGGGTTTTATATGCCCATTGGAACTCCTTTGCACAAGCTGCAGCTAGTTCAGATTCACGTACCAGAAAGTTACCTCAGGCAACCATTTCAGCAGGCACATCAGCAGTCAGACCTGAATACATGCAGTGTCATGTGAAAAAGCTGACAGTTAACTGAGGTTGTTCCCTCTTGCAGACTTTGTCTAGTCACATGCGGCCTGAGGTTTCTAACTTTCTGAATTGTTGCATAGCTGTTTATAACAATTGTTCCTTTGAGAGTTTTGCAAGGTTGCATCATCTGAACACAACCAGTTATTTCCAACAAGCATTAGGCTTGTATATTTTCTTCTAGTGATTTCATTTTAAATAAAAAAAAACTAGAATTCGGTGTTCCTACTTAGAAGAGACTAATAAGATCCCTCACTATGAGCACAACCCTAACAAATTTAGGCTGACCTAACTAACATGGAATACCTTTCCATGGTGGTATGAAGATTTTGGCATATGCCTGTGCAGTGGCATAAATCCCTCCCCCAAGTGGGACAAAAGTGCCTTATGGCACTTTTGTGATACCCTGAGGTGAGAACAGGACTTATGCTAATGCATATGCCAGTCTAACTCAAGGTTAGGCTTGCAGCCCAATTCATATAAACTGATTCTATATCACTCTCTTTCTTGGAAGTCCAGCGGTACCTTGCTTAACAAGTGTCTTGTATAACAGGTGATCCACATAACAAGCAAAAATATCTCTAGGATTCTGCCTCACATAACAAGTGTTGCTTCACTTAACACTTAGTGCGTTTCCTCCTGTGGCTGGGCGTCCGCTGGGCAGAGGGAAAGAACAGCAGTGGAGAAGGTGCAGGGGGCCAGGTCAGGCTTGCCAAACCTCTGGCTGTAGCTGCGTGCGCACTGTGGCTGACTGACAGCCTCAGGGCCCAATCCTATGCATGCCTACTCTGAAATAAATCCCATTATGGTCAGGAGGGCCTTTACTCCCATGTAATGTGGATAGGATTGCAGCCTCAGGGCCCAATCTTATGCATGCCTACTCTGAAATAAATCCCATTGTGTTCAGTGTGTGCATAGAACACACATTTCATTTGTAACAATGAAAATACATCCTGTGTACTTGATATTTACATTACGATTCATAACAGTAGCAAAATTACTGTTATAAAGTAGCAATGAAAATAATTTTATGGTTGGGGGTCCCCACAACATGAGGAACTTATAAAGAGGTTACGGCGTTAGGAAGATTGAGAACCACTGCTCCAGAGGATTATAGGGCTCATCCAAGGGGAAGCTCTAGATGGGGGAAGCTCTAGAAAGAAGCTGAAATGGATGTTTTCACAGGTTGATGTGAAAATAGCTAAAAGTAAGCAAAACAATTGCTTGTACTTCATATGCTGGGAAGTAATTGAACCCAATTCTGTGAGGGAGAAAGTAGGAGAGTGAAGAAAGCTAGTGCCAAAAGAATAAACCTTTTATTTTTTAAAAAGTAGGTTTGGGGAGTTTGGAGTGAACAAGACTGTTTCATGTCTGAAAAGGTGTAGGGTTCCAAAGCCCTCCAGAATCATACGGGGAGGCCCAGCTGCACACTACACCTGCCAAGCACTAAATCTTTCTTTAAGACCATCAATCTCCAACTGACTGCTGCTGCTGTCTATACCTCCTTAATTTACTTGGAATTTTCAAGCTGAAAATATTTCCCACCAAATGACTACCTCTCACTGAAGCTTAACTATTGCAGCTAAGTAGTTCGGAAATGGCAATTTCGTGTCCTGATCCCATTATCAAGGTACTTTTTCCCCTCTCCTTAGGCAAGCTGAGACAGTTTAAACTGATTGTGTCCCATTGATCTTGTCATTGGTGCCAAGCCAAAAATAACACAAAAATGGTTGGAAAAACTAGATCATTGAAGTGTTTGATTTTTGTGAACATTCAGAATGTGTACTTCTCCAGCTGCTCAGATAATTGGTGGTCTGTTTTGGTGAGTATTAACTGAGCCGTCTCTCCCACCTCTCACCCCCAGGATATCAGAATGCACTGACAGTGAAGCTGAAACAGTCATGCAATTACGAAATGAGCTGAGAGACAAAGAGATGAAGCTGACTGATATCCGGTTGGAGGCCCTGAGCTCTGCCCATCAACTAGACCAGCTTCGGGAGGCTATGAACAGGATGCAGGTAAGAAAGCATTGCAACAACACCCATACTCAAATATACATGCTTGAATCCACACACTAAACCTAAAATTAGAGCCTTTCTGTCAAAGAATTTACAGCCCTCTATATTTATCATTCCAGAGGAAACACCAAGGCAAACCCCTGAAGTCACAGATCTTAGAGTTCCCACTAATTGTCACCTATGTGTGCTTTCAGGAGGTGGGGTGGTGAAATTCCAGTGCCTCCCTCCCATTTTAAAGACAATATTTTAAGGAGATATTTATTTGTTTTATGGAGATATATCTATGTTATTCACTGAATCCAAAATAGAAAAATCTGGCTCTTGTAACTTTCAGCACAGAAATTTTCAATTTTTCATCTCATGGCACACTGTCAAGGCGCTAAAATTCTCAAGGCACACCATCAGTTTTTTTTTACCAGTGACAACACACACCATATTGCTGCTGGGGGCTTAAATCCCCCAGTTGCCATACCAATAAATGATGTAAAGTCTCATGGCACACCTGCATACCATCTGTGGCACACAAGTCTTTGAAAATCACTGCTTCAGCTTGTACACTTTCTTTTGTTCATGTGTTTATTCAATTATTTATAAAATTGAATTTGGTTTACTATGCAGATGGATGCGCCAAGTGACATCCAAAAATACAAAAAAATTTCAACCTTTTTCATCTCATGGCACACTAACAAGGCACTGAAATTGTCATGGCACACCATCTGTTGTTTGTACCTTGAAATTGTTAAGGCACACCACTGCACACTGGTTGAAAATCACTGATCTAAGAGATAATTTAAAATCGGATGATCATAAAAATACTTCTTTTTGATTGCTGGCCTTTTCCTTTCAGAAGGCATAGCCTTTAAGCATACACTGGTTTTTGATCAGATTAAATAGCAATTTAAAAAATCAGTAAAATTATCAAATAGGCCAAGTCAGTGCCAGCAGGGACTCTTTGCTGTGTGTTTAATGCCTTTAACAGCTGCTTGATTTTAAATTCAACAAGTGATGCTGTCACTGCATGCCACAATAAGCTGCACTTTATATTTTTCTACATTGTTCAGTTATATCAGACCAGGTATGATCTATTCTAGAACATATACAGAAGAATGGCTGGGAAAGGGTGTGGAGATGATTCCCTCCTCTCTCCTCCCCAGTTCCACAAGTTGGGAAGAAATCTGGGGCTCATTTATCTTACTAGAGCGTGTTGGTACATTCTCCATTGTATGTGAAATTGTAGAGCCACAGATGTGTTTCTCTTTAAAAGTCGAACAGAGATTTGCCTTCTATTCCATGACCAACCATTTGCTTTTTCCTAATCCAGAGTGAGATTGAGAAACTAAAAGCAGAAAACGACCGTTTGAAGTCTGAAAATCAAGGCAGCTGCAGCAGGACTCAGTCTCAAGTGTCAATTTCATCCTCTCCAAGACAATCAATGGGACTTTCACAGCACAGCCTGAACCTCACCGAATCAGCTAGTCTTGGTGAGTACGTGCAGATTTTATTCTGCAGCCATAAATAAATAAAATGAATACCAGTGGCTAATGATTAAGATGTGAAAGTGTAACAGTCGTGATAAATCCTTCCTTTATGACCTCAACGCTATTATACTTCAAAGTTCAGCATTCCAGCTATGACTTCAGGGACAGAGAATCCTGTTCAAAGGCATGTATTTAAATTTACACCCATTTGCAAGTGAAAAGAGAACTCTAGGTGTTATGTTTACTCTGCATCAGTTCTTATGTGTCCAGAAATCCTCAGAAATAACTTATCTTTATTTTGAAATATGCTTTTAACAAAATTAAAGTAATCCAAAGGGTACACAAATAATTCTGGGTCCACTTCCATTCTTGATGGGTATATGCTTCCTTAGGAATATAGGCAGCAAAAATGGCAGTGGGTACAGAATTAAAAATTGTGCAGATTGTTTTAATTTTATTCCTTAATATTTTAATTCTAGTCCTTATCTTACTGCCTAGAAAATATGCCTAGTGAAGATTCAAGAGCCAAAATGGGAAATTAACCTGATTTTCAGTGCTTGGATGATGGGGTTTACCATTGTGCTTAGTAAGAACAGTTGTATATCAATATACTTACTTGGCATAATTTGTACACATTACATAATTTTGATTTACAAAAAATGAAAGATTTACAAACTCACTGACAAATCCTGATGTGAAGTTAGGCTGGTGCAAATCCCTTGGCTAGCCTGGGGGTGTCATAAAAATGCCTAAGGTACTCTTTTGTCACCCATCGTCTTGGACAGGATGCCTATGGGAATGGCCTAGAAGGGGGCTTCAGTAGCATTTGCAGATCAGGGCGGCACTCCAGAGTGGGGAGCAGGACCTTGCATGGATAGAAGGGAAAGCGGGGGGTGTAGCAGATCTGGCAGTTATGCTGGATCCAGACCTTGTTTTCTGGATAGGTAAGAGCAGCCTCTGGACTTTGGCTGAGTAGGTTTCCTAAATCTTTTGTTTCCTAAGTCTGAGTAGACCCACTGGACCTGCCAGCATCCTATCACAGGGAAGGGGACGACCCTCCCCTTCCTCATGATAATACAGTAGCAGTCCCAATACTTGAGCTGGATAGAGTGCAGGCTAGAACAGCCTTCCTATTGCAGCTCAAGTTAGGATTGTGCTGTCACAGTGCTTTTTGCAGCCTTATATATATTCACCAAAGGCATAAAACTTATTTGTTATACCTGTGCAAAAAGGAGAGCATCCTTCATGCTTTTCCATATGAAACTAAAAGAGTTTGTGTTCCCTGTTGGCAGACATGCTACTGGACGACCCTGGTGACAGTTCTTCTCGGAAAGAAGGAGGCAGACATGTTAAAATAGTCGTCCGTTTTCAGGATGAAGTGAAATGGAAAGAAGTGAGTTTTATGTGGTACTTATTTTCACTATCTGTCTTCAGCATTGCAAAATAGCTGACTTGAAGTTTCTGTTTGTATGCAATAGACATCCAGCATTTAGTGGAGAAATATACTTACCACAAAAAATCCTTTCAAAAGGCAATATAATTACCTCCTACAGTATAGCTTTACTGCTAAGAGGTTGTATAATCAGGAGAGAGAAGGTTGATCTGAACAATTTCTGAAAATGATTATGGTGGCTAAATGGAGACATGCCACATGAAGATCATCCCAATGTCAGCTCTACCTTTCCAATCAGGCCTAGTTCTCATCAATAGTAAACTTGTACAGTATTTAAGTGTTTCCCTGCTTCCCAAGTGGTCCGAATGCGGGATACTCAATCAATGTTGAAATAATTAATTGCATTTTAAAGACAATGAGAGGAAAAATTATGTATGGAAGAGCTTCTGGTTTCAAAAGTTTCATTTAGCTTGATTCTCCCTCATGCCTTTCCCCCAGGCCTGTTTCATAGCTTCTCCTTAAGTTTCCAGGAGCCCTGGTAAGAGCTCTGATCTAGACACAGTGCCGACAGCTATGCATGTTCTAAAGCACTGTGAAGTCTAGACCTGCTAACGCCTCAGAAATATGAAATGAACTAAAGGAAACTGATCCATACTCTAGCCTTGAAGAAAGAGATTTTCAAGATCTGTCTTGTAGGAACTGGAAAAATGCCCTCTGGCTTTTATTTGGGACTGTAAAGTGAGATATAGAAATGCATTCATATGGTCTTCAGGCTCTCTGAATCATAAATGAATCTGAATCATAGATATCTCCTCCCTTTCAAATAGCAACATCACCAGTTCATCTTTTCTGTAACACATTTTATGCTCTTAGGATTCTCGGCCTCGCCTCTTCCTCATTGGCTGTATTGGAGTCAGTGGAAAGACCAGATGGGATGTGCTAGATGGTGTTGTTAGAAGGCTATTTAAGGTAGGTAATAATAATTTGCTTTTGTTTCTGTCTATTTTGACTTGCTTGGAAAGCTGACTCAGTGGTTAGAAAACTTAACTTGGTACCCTCCACATATTGTGGCTATGATATTTCTTCCCATTATTGTCTTATGGGAACATAGGAAGCTGCCTTAAACCAACTCAGATCTTTAGTCCATGTAGTTCAGAATTATCCACCCTGCCTGGCAGCAGCTTTCTTCCATTTCAAGCAGAAATGTTTGTCCTACCTGAAGATTTCAGATATGGAACCTGGGACCATCTGCAAAAGTCCACCAAACCTCTGCCATTGAGCTTCAGCCCCTCAATAGGAGATAAAACAGACAATTGTAGCATGGAAACTTCTGTTTGGTCCAATAGCCACTCGAATGAATGAGAATATTTGCTTAGCTAAGGACTGGCAAATCCTAGCCCTGGGGGTCATTTGTGGTCCAATTTGCCCTCTAGCTCATTGGAGATGAGCTGGCCCACAAGTTGGAGATCAGCTTCAACTCATGAGCTGGTGAGTTGGAGCCCTTGAGCACTATTTTAACTCCCTTTTCCCTCTGAACAACTTATGTCTCAATGTGTTTTGGGCTTTGTCTATGTTTTCATTGTAAAAGAGAAGCAACACCCCCCTCTCTGGCCACCCCATGGATCCACCAGACAGGACTCACCGGGATGCTGTCGGTGTACTTGGCTTGGAAGTTGGCAGTCTCAATACAGCTGTGCTCTTATGAGAGAAGAGCATGAGGGGTGGAGAGAGAAAGGGAGGCCAAGCAATTCACAGTTTTCATTAGGTTCTACATGCCTGTTATCGTTCTCATGTGTAGTATAAATAAGTCAGTAAAATTCATTATTCATATATGTTCTGTCTCTAATATATTCATTTGTCTAAATTTATTCAAATCTGAAATATAATTTTTTTCCTTCCGTATAGACAGTGTCAGAGTGATGATGTAGCCCTCTTGCCAAAATGTTTCCCCACCATTTCTTAGACTAAAATGGATTTTTCCCCATTTTTTAACATCTTATTGAGTGGTCTTTGTTATGAGGATTAACAGGCAAATCCTAACCAACTTTCCAGTACTGACACAGCTGTGTTAAAGAGCTCCACGCTACCTTCTGTGGTAGGGAAGCAGTCATGGAGGCCTCCTCAAAGTAAGGGCATGTTTGTTCCCTTATCATAAAGCAACATTGCAGTTGCATTGGTGCTGGAAAATTGGATAGGATTAGGATGCTAATCACACTGAAACTGATAAATGCTACTAGTTCTGAAATCATTATTATGGACAAGAATCCTGAAATGGTGGTTGCTTGCTCTTACTTTTGCTCTCTTCCTCCCTCACAGGAATACATCATTCATGTAGATCCAGTGAGTCAGCTTGGACTTAATTCAGACAGCGTCTTGAGATACAGCATTGGGGATATCATACGCACAAACAGCGCAGAAACACCTGAGCTTCTGCCCTGTGGCTATCTGGTTGGTGAAAACAACACAATCTCTGTGACTATCAAAGGTAAATTACAGACTATCCATTTGTAATGGCTCCCTGTAATTACAATTCTTGTTAGGTCTCGATGTTCAGAGGAGCCTCAGAGCAAATAGATTTTGATGTGTTTTTTTATAACTTGCTTTCTTTCTCCACATAAAGCTCCCTCCTTTGCTTTCACATCGCCATTAAAGACCAGTTTCAAATGCAGCTACATACATTCATGTACTGTATACTTCAACCTTTTGAGTCATGACCTTAATAGGTTCTCAAAGCCTCATTTGGGGAGTTCGAAGCACATTTCAAAGCCTGTACATGAGAGGGGTTGGGTCCAATCTAGTAACAGCATGACATTATCAAAACTAAGTTCTGTACTTTATTTTCTTTCTGTCTTGTCTCTAAATTTCTAAGACTGGCCCTCGACAGGCTGTTACCTCACAGGGTTGTTATAAAGTCATAAGAGATAAAGTCAGTTGCGAATGAATGGATAAATCATCAACATCATCATAATCATGAGAGCTAGGGAGATCAGAGCAGGCAGGGATCAGGGATGGACTGTAAGGTTGACCATAGGGGGCAGATTAGGTCCTGGGAGTGGAGAAGGATCAGTGGTATGTACTCAGTCTAATCATTCAGATTTGGGCTTGAACAGGCAGGCTGTTGTTCCTTGATATACACTGGATACTTGTATCCAGTACAAGTTAGAGAGGCTGCTGCACTACCCTGGGAAGGGAAGGCTTGTTCCCTTCCCTAAGGTAAGGCTGCACACCCTTATGGGTTTACTTGGACTTAGGCCACCTTGATATGCTGATATGCTGTTCCTGCCTGTTCTCTAAATGGGGTCAGGATCTGTCATAAAGTCAGATCCTAAACCCACTCTACTCTCCTGCCCTCTGCCCCAGAACAGCCTCCTCGCCACCTTTCCACTGTCCTCTCAGCTCCCTGCACTGGCTCTCCTGTGCCAACTGAATTAGGCCGATCCATGTCGGATTGCCCAACTTGTCCTCCAGGTTGCAATGCCATTTGGCTGGTGCAAGAGACTTGAGCCATCCCAGGGCGTTCTATGAATTGTGCCTTCATTTATTCATTGTTGTGACACAAATAATGTTGAAGACCCCCCCCCCCCCACACACACACATTCTTGTAGCAACAGCATGGGCAGTTGCTTTTACTTAAAAGCCTGCACTTTGTATATCTTTCCATAGGGAAGCAGCATATCTTGCATATGATAGATAGGGAACTGTACAAATCATAGAATCCTGGAGTTGGAAGGAACCCAGTAGGTCATCTAGTCCAACCCCCCTGCCTTTAGCAGGAAATCCTCTTATAGCATCTCCAACAGGTGCTTGTTGAGCCTCTGCTTGAAGATCTCCAGTGAGGGAGAGTCCACCACCTCCCTTGGCAATCTCTTCCACTCCCTTGGCAATCTCTTCCACTGTCAGGAATTTTTTCCTGATATCCAACCGGAATCTCCTTTCTTGCAGTTTGTATCCATTGGGTCTAGCTCTGCTTTCAGAGGCAGCTATGAACAAATGAGCCCCTTCCTCCACATGACAGCCCTTCAGGTATCTGAAGAGGGCAATCATGTCTCCTCTTAGCCTTCTCTTCTCTAGGCTGACCAAGTTCCCTCAACCTTTCTTCCTTGGGCTTCCCTTCCATCCCACTGATCATTCTTGTGACAGGGATGTGTGTCTATCACATTCCCTAATATTAAACTTGGTGTGACAATCCAGTGCTGGTACTGGAGGCCCTGTAACAAAGTCTTGCACTGTTTGCACCCCAATTTATCAGAAGGTAATAGATGGCAGCAGCAGGCAACAACAAGAAGCAGGTTCTTTGCCCTCTGGTAAATGGGAATTGAATTTATCCATATCGCTCTTGATGGAACACAGAAGTCCCACCTGTATCGTTGAATTGTATGTATTCCCAAATATGTTTGCTAAATAAGTCAGAGTATAGACCAGTGATTTCTCAACCTTTTTCATCTCCACAGCACACTGATAAGCACTAAAACTGCCATGATACACCATCAATTTTTTTTACCATTGACAAGGCACGCCATGCTGTTGCTTGGGGGTTCTAATCTCCCAATTGCCATACAAATAATTGTCCTAATCCCCCAAATCCTACAGTACACCTGCAGATTGTCCACAGCACAACAGTATGCCATAGCGCAGTGGTTGAAAATTATTGGTGACAGACACCAGATGGTACCAGGGGCAGTAGTAGGCAGCAGCGGGCACTAGCAGACACCAGGCACTTAAAGGAAAATCCTAAACCTTGAATATTAGCTTGTTTTACTTCACCTCAAGGTTACATACTCTTCCATTTAATACTTATTATATTGTCCTGTAATAACCTATTGCTTAATAGCTTATCAAAAAGAAAGAAAACTCCTCATAACCTCAGCTGCTATCATGCTGGACTTTAAGAGTTGGCTTTACACAGATATTTTTATATGACTTAAGTGTTCTTTCCATAGTTTTGTGGCAAGCTAGTAAAACATTTGTACCTTCCAGATACACAGCTGTTCATACAAATGTTTAATCCTGATTATTTTTACCTTGGGTGCCAAAAAGGCAGTCTTCATGTATCCGTCTCCGGAAGTTCCATCTGCTGGTGTTTAAAAATTGTTGACTTTATCTTTTGAGCCAATCACTTCTGCCTCCCAGCATCACTTCAATTTTATCTTGTGGAAACTTTTTTGTCAAAATATCTATTGTGTATAAGGGTGGGTTTCATTGCATTGTAGTTAACTTTACAAGGGCAGGTAGTGGCATTCAGGGGACAAATCAAGGAGAGTTCGTTCTTGGAGTGGGTGTTGGGAATGAGTGTTGTAGATAATGTGTGCATTGCAAACATTAACAATTTGTTCACATGCACATGAAAATCACAGATGATGGAATGAAATGGTCAGGATAGCTGGAGGATTTTGCAAGATTCCTAGCCAGTATTCATAGTTCTTAAGTGACCTTGGAGAATGTGCACTATTCCAGGGAGATTATCTTTCCACATATGCTCCATGACCCTTAGATGACCATCTAAAAATAGCCTAATTTGCATAAATTATAATTGCCGGACAAAAAATCCGGTTGGTCATTTAAGGGTTAAAATACATCTTCCATACATCCTCCTTAGAATGAGCTATTAGTGGGATTTTGCCATTTGATGGTTACCTCTGCCATGAATGCATTTGTAACTTTATCCCAGCCACTTCCTCTCAACCCTCCCTTCCGCTGTTGTGTGTCATTTGGAAACCATGTTAAAGATGCTAGAAGTGAGGTGGTGCAAAGGATTTTATGCAATGTTATATTTGGGTACTGGTACAAAAAAACCATTTTTTTGGGGTGGGGAAGGGTGGGGAATTTTGTAAAGTACTCAAAAATGTCCAAAATGTTTCAGAAAATTATTTTCAGCATTTTGTGAAAGCAGTGGTCTCTCTTGTTTCAGGTATCGCAGAACACAGTTTGGACTGCTTAGTATTTGAATCTCTGATCCCAAAGCCTATATTGCAGCGCTATGTGTCACTCTTGATGGAACACAGAAGAATCATCTTATCTGGGCCGAGTGGCACAGGGAAAACCTACTTAGCCAATCGTCTGTCAGAATACATGGTGCTAAAAGAAGGCAGGGAGTTGGCTGATGGTGCAATTGCAACATTTAATGTAGATCATAAATCAAGTAAAGTGAGTACCTTGAAAACAGCCTATCAGAAATATTTTTATTATTAGCAAATGAAAATGTGGTTGTCCCTGAACAAACCCTTTGGTCTCTCCTCCATCACAGGAACTCCGCCAGTATCTTTCCAACCTTGCTGATCAATGCAACAGTGAAAATAATGCTGTGGAGATGCCTCTTGTGATCATTCTGGACAACCTACACCATGTTAGCTCCCTGGGAGAGATCTTCAATGGGCTCTTGAACTGCAAGTACCACAAATGGTAATAGGATATTATTATTTAAACTGATAACAAAACAATTGTGTTTGCTTTATGGATGTTTTCGAAGACCACATATAACGTGTCATTAATAAAATTATAGGACTTGCAACCTGAGGTTTGCTTTACTGGTTAGTCTGCATATTGTTCATTAAAAAAATTATGTTCATATTTGAAAATGAACCTCTCTTTACTTACAAGAAACCCAAGGCAACTTTTAGTCCTCAAATCAATAAAAACAAAATGTTATCTATTGATTGGCTTTGAACTCTATTGTTCTAAGATGTATTGTACATTTTATATTTGAAAATCAGGGTACAATTAAAACCAAGATATTAATTAAAAAAATTTTCATTAATTAAAATATTCAATCTGTTTGTCCTTGTTTTCATCATTGTACCATCTATCAGATGGTAATAGTTTGAAAAATGAATGTTCAGGATGAGATAAATATTTAAGGATGTTATGGGCTTTCTTGAGACATTGGGAGCTGTAAAGTTCTTCCAGGGGCTGAAGATGATGGCCAGTGATCCTCTGGGCGCTGGTGATGTCCCTCTGGAGCACTTTCCTGTCTGCCACTGTGCAATTTCTAAATCATACACAGATGCAATAGGTTAAGATGCTCTCTGTAGAGCAGCAGAAGAAGGTCTCCAGCAGGTTTCCATTTAGTTGTTGTTTCTCGAGATGTCTCAGGAAATGTTATCTCTGCTGGGCCCTCTTAACCAATGCTGCTATATGAGCGTTCCAAGTCAGGTCCACCTTTTTGGAAACACCCAGAAACTTAAAGCAGGCCACCCACTCTATGCAGTCCCCGCCGATAACCAGGGGCTGAATATCAGCTCTATTCCTCCTGTAGTCCACTACAAGATCCTTAGTCTTAGTAGTGTTGAGAACCAAATTATTATCTCTACACCACAAAAGCAGCCGTTCCACTTCATCCCGGTAGGCATACTCATCCGCTGTGGAGATAAGCCCCTGTTGTACCATCTGCAAATTTTACTTCTTTACCTATTCTTTAAGCTGCCTTGTTGCATGGTATTAACTGAGTCCTGGCCTCTCATTCTGGAGTGGATACAGTGGCTCAGTGTGGAAACTGAGTGTGGAGTCCTTAAGGTTGACTGCTCAGGAGTTGGAGACCTCAGTGCCACATGATGGAATGAGGTCCTATTAGAGTTGCCCAGCTTCTGCCAAGCCAGCAGTTTGAAAGCATACAAATGCAAACTGATAAATAGGTACCACTTTGGTGGGAAGGTAACAGCATTCCCTGTGCTTTGGCATGTAGTCATACTGGCCAATGACCACAGAAGTGGCTTCAGATCTTAGAAACAGAGATGGGTTGTGCCCCCAGATTTGGTAATGACTAGCAGGGATAAACCTGAGGAGACACCTTTAACTCTCAGATTTCCATTACTTTAATCTCCTGCGTGACCATGTCTTATGTCTTCCCTGATCTGGGAAAGCTCTTCACTGAACCTTTGTTTGCTTTGACGGACTCTGAGATTCTAAGGACTGAGCAAATTAAATAGTTAAGACCATTTCATAACATGACAGCAGCTCAGTCAGCACCAGTGCTGAATACCAGTGGATATTTGACACAACAGAGAGGGATATCAGAGATAATGCCCAGAGATAAATTTCATTCAGTTTTCACTTGTAGTAGTAAAAAATGGACAATTATAATATTTTTTAAAAAGGAAAATAATAATTCCTCAAAACAAATGTTGATTGATCTGTTTCCTGTAGCCCTTACATTATCGGAACAATGAACCAAGCAACTTCTTCAACTCCAAACCTTCAACTCCACCACAACTTCAGATGGGTGCTGTGTGCCAACCACACTGAGCCAGTCAAGGGCTTTCTTGGCCGTTTCTTGAGAAGAAAACTTATTGAAACAGAAATCAGTGGCAGGATGAGAAATGCAGAACTGATTAAAATAATTGACTGGATTCCAAAAGTCTGGCAACATCTCAACAAGTTCTTAGAGGCACACAGTTCTTCAGATGTCACTATTGGTGAGAACTTAGAATTATTTCTTAATTATTTCCTGTACTATGTTTTTCAGCACAACCCGGGGTTTGGAGACCCCTGATCTAGGCACTCAAGATAACTTGAAGGCCCAACAGGGCAGACTTTCCTTTTTTTTTAAAAAAAAAAAAACCACATTTTTGCTAGGGTGCCCGTAGTAGGATAAGTGGCAGTGGTGAGGCACCTGGCATCTATGTTACCACTCTGCTCACCATTACTATTTCTACTCACTGTGATCTTCTCCTGAAGCCTCAACATCGTATCTTCCATGCTACTGTGTCAGATATAGGTGACTGCACCTGTGGGCACTCTGCTTGCTGTGTGGGCCCTTCCAGGCTTGGGGCTCACTTTGGCCAAACTGATCAAATTGCCCTTGCTTGCTGTGAAATGGCTCGATGATAGTGCAAATGTGTTACATATAGAAGGTCTCTGTTCAGTTGTAGACATCACTGTGTAGGGCTGCAAAAGAAACCCTGGAGAGTCACTAACCATGGAGAGGTACTACCCATGATAAACCAGTGGTCTGACTCAGTGTACAGCAGCTTCATGTGTAGATGTAGTTGATTAGTACCTTGTTTATATATATATATATATATATATATATATATATATATATATATATATATATATATATATATTAATAAATTAAATACTTGCAAGCCAGTAGGAGTGTGAATAAATCAATTTTCCTTTAGTTTAGTTTTTCTTTTCTCCTGTCATTCCATATTTACTGATTATAGAAAAATGGCTTGAAATGAATTCTGATCAGTAACATTTAATGTGATTTTCTTGTTTTTTTCCCCTTAGGTCCACGGCTTTTCCTCTCTTGCCCCATAGATGTGGATGGTTCTAGAGTTTGGTTTACTGATCTGTGGAATTACTCCATAGTTCCCTATCTTCTTGAAGCTGTTAGAGAAGGGCTACAGGTGAGGTGCCTTCATGTGAAACATACCCTATTCTAAGAGGATGACCATATACAGTGGAGGACAGAATGCCTGTACCTTTACCCATTGCATAGGAATTACCCTACTTTTTATAAACACTCTGTGACTTCAGGGCTGCATATTTGGATATGTACAGAGTTATATTTGCCAGTTAAAATCTCAGACCACTGTAATATGCCCCATTTGCTCCATTTTGCATTTCTTAAAAGAACTGGCTATGCTCAATTGGTTTACTATTTTCTGTAACCAGAGCCTGAATTGGGTAAGTTCATCACTTTTGAGGCCTGTGAATTAACCTACAAAATTCTGCTTTTGGATGCTATCATATCAGCTTGTTAGGGATCTAAAATAGTAGCATGATCTTCAAACTCATTGCTGTGGATTTTTCTTTGAGATAAGGCAGTTATACAGACAGCTTGGCCTTCCTGCCAGCTTGTTTTTCCATAAATCTCAGAAGTTGGTGCTTCCAATCCGATGTGCATGAGAATGAGAATTGTTGGCAGTTGTTCTCAAATGGTGGGTTAGGAACCAGTTGGTGGGTTGCAAGTTAATTTCAGGTGGGTCCCCATTCATTTCAATATTTTTTTTTAATTTTTAATCTGTTAGACTTGATGGTATATAACTGCATTTGAGAAAATATTACAGATCTGAATTTTTAATGGGCTACTACATGTATGCTTTCAACAATGATAGTTAAAAGGGCTTAGTCCTGCGTTAGTGTGGAAAGGATTGCTGTCTTTAGGGAATTTTTTAAAAAACAGATTAGCAACTGTTTGGCAGTGTTAGGAAAGTTCTTCCTTGTTTTAAATAAATATTTACACTTATCCTTATTGTTAACTTTTTAATTTACTTGATTGATTTGATTTTTTGTGGGTGTATTAAAAATTTTCCCACTAGATGATTTCACTTCCAGCCATGACATCACTCCAGGAGGGGGTACCAACAATTGCCATTCTGAAAAGTGCATCCCAGTGATAAAAAGTATCAGAACCATTGTGCTAGATATTATAAGGATATTATATTTCTTCCTTGATTGAACTGCTCAAATCAGGAAGACCAAGGCTCTGTCTCATTTTAAGAAGCCACCTCATATGAGGTCTGCTTGCGTCCTAGCTTAGCTAGTTGTATTAATGTAATGAGTTATTTTCTGAGATCTTGGGGAATACTACTCCCTCAGTGGGGATTACTGCTCATTCCTTGAAAGACTCAGCCACTTTTGGGAATGGTTGTCTTTGGTGACTGAGACAGACATGTTATTCACAGTCTGATCTGAACATATATATAGTTGTGAAAATTGGCCTCCTGTAACTGGAAACTCTGCTTTTCCAGGCTTGTAAATTGTGTGAAAAGAGCCCATCTCATGTATTGGCGTTTGCCCATCCATATATAGTGCACTTATGCAGATGTTCAACTGAAAGTGCATGGTTTAAAAGTGCCACCATATCCTGTTCTCCATCCTATGAAAGTGAGCTTGTTAGCACTTATTTTTGCAACAGAGTGCAATCATGTTTTATAATACCGTGTTTGCATTCAAATCTTATGGCACCACCCAGTGGACAAATTTGCTTAGTACCGTAACTATTTCCTCTGCTGTTGGGGTAAAATATAAACTAACCCACAAATCCAAAGTAACTACGAGAGCACATAAGAGACTTTACGTGCACCCGTCGTTACTGCACCACCTGGTGAAAACCTATGGGAAATTCATATTGGAATCCAGAGTAAGTTGTTCTTACACCGGAGCAAGGACTCCCTGTAGTTACTCTGGATTTTGCCCTATGTTGACTTTTTTTAATTAAAACCCTGAGCTGTGAAAAGCTCTGAAAGAGATCATAAAAGATGGGATGATCCACAACAGGGAGATAGCAAGGGCCTTACAGGAACCCCACTGCCTCTTGCAATAGCAGTAAGTCTCCGAGTATCAGTTGCAAGGGATTGAATACATGAACGGAGAATTTTATTATTGGTTGTGGGCTTCCATGAGGCATGTGGCTGGCTGTGGGAGATTGGGTGCTGGACTCAATATACATTTGGCCCAGCAGGGCTCTTCTGATGTATTTGGATCCTATTTGTAGTATTCTGTTTTCACAATCACGTTGTGTGAAATAGATACTTGGAAAGAACATTCTTTGCTTTTAAAATCTGAAATTGGTACTTTTTGCTCACCCAGATCCCTAAATGCATTCCAAAAGACACAATAGGCCAGGTGTGCTTCTGTAAGCTTCAAATTGGTAGAAATCATCCCTAACAAACAAACAAAAACACTTTGAGTTCTTTTCTAATTCCACAACATTCTTATAAATATACTACTAACAGCCTGCAGTGGTCACTTGTGGAGAAACAATATAACAACATTCATCAGTTAAAAAAAAACCATCCCCTTCCAGCATCTCATCTTCCCATATTTTCAGTGGTAGCTGGAATGTTGATAGTTGGAATGTTGATAGACATGAAACATGGGCCAGAAGTTGTAGACACCCTCACTCACAGGTTAAGGCTGCAATCCTAAGTGCACTTTCCTGGGAGTAAGACCCATTGAACACCATGGGGCTTACTTTTTGTGTAGACATGATTAGGATTGTGCTCTAAGAGCACAATCCTAACCAGGTCTACTCAAAAGTAAGCCCCATGGTGTTCAATGGGTCTTACTTCCAGGAAAGTGCACTTAGGATTGCAGCCTATGTTATGATGATGTAGGCAAAAGTACCCTGTTTTCCTCTCTTACAGACTTTCTGGATTTGGGAACTTGGTGATTCATGGGGCATGAGCCATGCCAAAGGCCCTGGGATCATTCTGAATGAAAAGCAGTTTTCAGCTAAAATTGCTTCTCAGTTTTTAGTGGGGTGGTGGTAGATGTCTTATCATACAATGACTAGAAAGGGCATTGCAAGCACAGGTATAGTTGCACTGAAAATTGAGGATTAATTACATTCCATAATGTATCCTTAACTCCCCAGGGTTTTTGTTGTTTAATATTGTATCCTATGTATCCTATACTTTGTTTTAAAGTAAAGGCTATCAGAGCAAAAATATAGCAAATGAGTTTCAAAAATAGCCACCAAAAACTCCTGATTTGTGGACATGAAAACATGAAATGGCCAGTCCAAGGAGCTAAGTGTAATATGCTATCATGAGATTATGTTGCTCCACAAGTTTTCAGAGTTTTTCTGAGAGCTCCAGTAAAATCAAAGAACTTCTTCAGACTGTTCAAAGGAACATACCTTTGAAGTGAAACACTAAAACGCACTGAGTTGCCCATTCCTTGGCAGTTTGGCACCAAAGTAAAAAAATCTGTAGTTCTTAAAGACTTCTAAAGTAAACATTTATGAAAATAGTTTGGCAGGAACACCATTTCTACCATTTTTAGTCTAAAATGAATAAGATCAGAAAGGCTTCTTACCTGCACGATCTGAGAAGTTTCTAAGTTCTTTTGCCAATATTATTTTTTCTGGTACAGCATTCTCAAAAATTTACTTTCTTTGCTTGCATCTGGACCCATGTTAGCCTGATACTGTTCCTTGAAGGAGCAGTAACATAATGGTATGATACAGTGCAGAAGGATATATTAAATTGGTTTGACTTGGCTGGTTTTTCCTCTAAGTCAGTGGGAAAAGGTTTCTTTTTATTACCTGCTGTCAACTGAACCACATACCCTACAAACCAGAGTAACTATGGGAAGAAGTAAGAAGCACTTACTCTGGATTGCTCTATGCATTTCCCATAGGTGGCACCGTAACTACATTGTTGTAAAAGATCCCGTAGTTACTCTGTAATGTAGCCATATTCACAATTTAATGTTACATCAATGTCTTAGTCCAGTGGTTCTCAAACGTCTAGCTTGAGGGAACCATTTTTATATCATCCTGTCTGCTGTGGAATCCCAGTGCTTTGTAGATGGATCTGGAATGAACACACTTGGTTCTTATTCCATTGTTGTTTCTTCCTTGCCTTTTCTAGTTTTATCATATCTTTTTTTTTAGATAGGGGAATCAAAACTATTTCTCAGAGTCACTGATTTCTAACAGGGCATTATGCTGTGTTTCAGGAAGTTTGTATACAGTTAGATTTTCAGCGCTAGGGAATATCTCATACTAAAAAATTACATGGTTCATTTATTAAAACATTGTTTTACCTACATTGTTTTAATATATGAAACAAATATTTTTGTGAATATTTTGTCACAGGATTTGTTATAAATTCCTGACAGAAATGTAGGGGAATCTTTTGTTTGTGTATCATAGCTCCATTTCATTTGCAGCCAGGATGCATAGATTTCATAGCCACAAAAAGAGGACCAGGTACCCAAGAAAAATGAAGGACTTTTCAGAATAAACCCTAAAAACATTCATTTAATGATTTTCTGTTGCTATTTTAAACACTATATTACTTATAGTTTTAAGTTTAAAACTATATTACCTATAATTTATTACATTTACATAGGGTTTTCATAATTCTCTTCCAAAAAATAGGGACAGGACTCTCTGTCACACTTGCCAGAAGTGTATGTAAACACAACCCCCCAAAATCCAAACTGACCCTGTTTTTGGGACATACGGCAACCCTACATTTACAGTACAATCCTAAGCATGTCCACTCAGAAGTGAGTCCAATTGTATTCAGTAGTCTTGATTCCCAGGAAAGTGTAGTTGGGATTGCACCATAATTTATTACTTACAAGAAGGCCATGCTCTGACTGCAAGGGCCTTCCCAAAGGGAAAAGGAGAATATTTAAATCCTTTTCCAGGACACAATGCTAAAAAAGACATGCCCTGGAGAAAGAGGACATCTGGTCACCCTGTTTGCAACAATCATAGATAATGCTCAGCTATACAGGACTTTATCATTACAGGAAGAAAACAAGGTGTAGGGAAAGGTACACAAGTTTTGATCACTCTTGGTTGAAAGTGTTATCTAGTAGAGTCATCATGTAAAAAAAATTATTGAAACAACAAAGCATTACTACAATAATTCCAGTGCTTATAAATGTTGCAGCCTTCCATAATTTATCTGCTTTGTCTGCAGTTATATGGAAGAAGAGCACCTTGGGAAGACCCTGCCAAATGGGTAATGGACACTTATCCATGGGCAGCCACCCCACAGCATCATGAATGGCCTCCTTTGCTACAGCTGCGACCTGAAGATGTTGGATTTGATGGCTATGCCATGCCACGGGAAGGTTCAACCAGTAAGCAAGTTCCACCCAGTGATGCTGAAGGAGATCCTTTGGTAAGTCGGTCTTATCTCTTAGAAGTTGTGGAAAGAGAGGTTCATAGTGCAGGTTTTGCATGCAGAAATCTCCAGTTTAATCCCTGGCATCTCTAAGCAATCTGAGTAACACCAAAGAGTTATTTCAGTAGTGCTGAGCTTAGAGGGAATGATGGGTCAAACAGTATAAGGCAGCTTCATGAGAGAATGAATAAACAGGCAGTTCCTGGTGTAAGAAGTTGAGTCTATTGTCCTGGAAACTATGTGGAAAATCGAGGTTTAGTGAGAGTTATACCCTTAATACCTTTTCATGAAGAGCTATGGTCTTTATGCTGTGGTTTGGATGATTCCTAGGATCATCTGGTTGGCTGCTGTGTGAAACCAGATGTTGGACCAGGTTGATCTTTGATTTGATCCAGCAATATTCCTCTGATTGTCCATCCATTCTGTGTTTCTGCAGATGAATATGCTGATGAGATTGCAAGAGGCAGCTAACTATTCAAGCCCGCAGAGTTATGACAGCGACTCCAACAGCAATAGTCATCACGATGACATCCTTGACTCATCTTTGGAGTCAACATTGTGATGTGAAACCAGCAGAAATGGCAGCTTCCTGTTGTCCATCTCTTGCCTTGCTCAGAAAATCCAACCACCAACCCAAGAAGCTTGTCTTTGGTCCACATGGACATCGCAGTATTAGAGCTGCAAGAACAATATGAACCTTTTCCACCCCTCCCTTCTCCCGCTCCTATCCTAGTCTGTCTCAAATATGGGTGCAGGCAACCCAGTTGATGTTTTTGTACTGTGTTTTTACTTTTTTCCCCTTAAAAATAAGAACTGCACTAATTTTGTTTTTGTTCTTTTGACATTGCTGTGAGCTCACATGCCTAAGACACTGAATAAGCAGTAATATTAGTCATATAGGGAAAGAACGGAAAAAATGCTTGCCTTCAAAGTTATGAAACAAAACAGTTTTGTGCCATGTACTGTCCAGATCAGGAGGCAGCGAGGTGGATCTTGCCTCTTCTGCTTCTGACCAAACTGATGGCTGAATTTTTACAAGTCATCTGTGCAGGCTAACCTCAGCTATAGATAGTTTTGGTGCTATAATACAACAGCTTGCCTCGGTGAAAATGTTCCCCAAAAGGCAAAGAACTGCAAAGCAGGGAAATTTAAAATGTTCAAACACACATGCATACATAAATGTGCGCATTTGCGCATGTACGCACATACACACATACACAAAACAATAAAAAGGCTATTCTCCTTGCTAATTTGAGACCCTGGCTTTCTATATTGTCCCTTATCTGCTCACCAGTGTGAATAGTAAGTGCTATTCACATCTGGTAATTTCCAGTAAACCAAAATGAAGGTTTAGTGCAGTTTTTTTAAAATAAAAACTATGGCCATTTTTGCTGGTATCCAAATAAAAGGTGCTATAATTGTAGATAGAAGACTATAAGAACATACATGCAATCTTTATTAACAGATTTTCCTTGAGTGGCTGGATCTGCTGCCCTGTAATGTACAAGTGCATTTCTCTGAGTTACATATCCAAAGAGAGGATATGTGGGGATCAGTCTCTATGTGCAAATACTATTAAATACCCTTAAATTATTCTTTTTACTTTGGGAACATCACGTTAACTGGCATCCTTCAAAATTTTAAAGAGGCACTGATCACAAGATGATTAGATCAAAAAACCTTTGTGCTCCTTGAACTCATTTCATGGTTCTTTTGAGGCAAGTTTAGTGATTTTTGAAGTCAGAAATAGAATCAGTTTTCACACTTTTTTTGAATTCTGCCTTTTTTTTTCTCTTCTACTATCAATTATCACTTGAGGGACAGGAATTTTTAGTTTTCTCAATGTGAGATCCACATGCCTTCATTCAAATATAAACAGATAAAATGGAGGTAAATTGTCTCATGAATGCAAAAGACGGGCACTATATCTAAAAGGCCATAAGACAATATGTTGTCTCAAGCACATTCTCCCCTAGTAATATGGAAACTTCTTCATTAGTTGTAGTCTTTAAAAATAATTGCCTGTTAATTAGACTGAATCCCTTTGAGCTTAAACTGTGTAGAATCAGTTCAGGTCAGTCAACTAGTTTGGCTTTTAAAAACACTGAATTGTATCCCAAGTTGTTGAATGTAACATCACCTGTGTGGGCAAGCTTCCCCATCCTGTCCTTCCTAGTTTTCTGTGCCCTCAAAAGCTACTTTTGAAAGCTGAGAAACTCTTGGGAATGGCTTGGAGGGGAATTTTTTTTGGGGGGGAGGTCATGGGGTTCAGAGACTGCCCTTAGTGAGGAGGAAGCAGAGAAGATTGCTTGCACAAGTGCCATCATTCTTGCACCATTAAAAATACAATCCAAGTGAACAGTTTTTAATTTAAACCAGGTCTTATGTAAAGGAGAATGGTCTCTTTCTAAAGGTTTTTGCTCTTGAAGGATCATATTTTTGAATCCATGGCCAAGAAGCAAAAGTGGTTCTTGTGCCTCCTCCAGACTCACAGAACGAAAATTCACAGTTTCAGTTTGATGTATCTGCTGGGGAAAAGAACCCCCCCCCCCCCACAAAGAACTGCACTCTGGTTTTGGTATATTTTTAAAAAATGAACAAATACAACTGTAATCCAGTCTACAGACTCAGGCTGTAGCTCACTAGAGCTACAGACTCCACATTGACATACAGATACCATGCAAGTACACACACACATGCACACACAAGCCTTTTCAGCTATCTTTGGGTGCTGATTTTTTTAAAGCGATGCCTTACTTACTTTCTACTAATTGTGTTCAAATTCCATTAGTGCTGTATGTGATGGGGTTTTTATTTAAAGGAAATAGGGCTATAGAAGTCATCTCTTGGAGTTCAATAACGTGAGTAGCTGTGAATATTGTTTGTAATAAAGATACAAATTTACTTTGTTTTTAAACATGACAATAATCCAAGGAGAGAAATTATAGAAGGAGAACTTTTTCTGAATTTCCATATCATATTGGAAACCATAATTTATTGAATGGTTGCTTATCCAGTGGAGATGAACAAAGTATTTGATATGATACTGAATGACAACTCTGCTTAACTAGAAAGAAGAAATGGAATAGTTTGTGTGGGTTTTTTTATATGTGCAGATAGAATATTTGCCACAGTTTTCTAACTGTGCAAATCTTTGCGAGTTTAATATGATGCAACCGATACACGGTCCTCCTACCATGACTTGGTTACCTAGGCGGGTAGCTTTTATTATACCTCATAACTTTCTGCTTTCAGTGGCATGCGTTGAACCTTAACATGTTGTCTTTTGAGCTTGTGATGCTGCTCCCATGAATTTTCTTTCTAGTGCAGATGAGCAGTTTGCAAAGTTTCATATTGCTTATATGGGCATTAACTTTTTAATCAGAGATGTTTCCTGACTGTTTTCCTTTAACAAAATAGAAAAGTATTATTAGGCAAATTTCCATCATTCTCATCTGGTGACTGCAAAGGAAAGGTAGGGGGAAGAGTTTTTCAGAACTCTATTTTTTGCTTCCTAGCACTGATGTGAGGTGCAAGTAATAATGGTCTTCCAGGTCAAAAGCTCTTACATAGAAAGCTAGTATGTCAGGAAAAGAGCCTAATTACCTTCTTGTTTTGCTTCATGCAGGCAGTTCTTAGCAAATGCAGACCGTTCAGCTATGAAAGCCACTTCCATTCAGGGGTAAAGAGTTCCATAAGAACTGTACCATATGCTTTCTTTAAATGTTCAAAGGGATGCTTACATCAACATAGAGGAAATCCTGAACTTCTGAAATAATGCTTTAGTTCATGGAAATATTTTTGTGCTACTCTTCAAAAATCATTTTTAAAAAAATCTGTTCCTACTGGTTCCTCCTAACTAAATTTTTAAATTTTAGACAAAGATTATCTGTTCCTTTTGCTCTTATTCTTCCATAGGGATTATTTCAAAGCATTCTACTAGAAAAAAGACTTTGCAAGTCCTCTCACTTTTAGAAAGCCTTCCATCTGTGTTGACCTCAGTGAGGACTAGCGATGTTGCAAAGTGGGAAGCCTCCTCCCTAAGCTGGGGACTTGCAGATTGCTTGAATTTGTAATAGCCATAAACGTTATCAGTAGCAACACTCTTAACACAGAGTTGCTGCCAGTTTGTCAGGCAGGACCTGTACAGGCAAGAATTTTCCTATAAACATGAGGGAATTTTTGTCCTTTTATGTTCCCCAAAATCTGTATGTACCCGCACAACACGCAAGTTTGGGTAGGATGAGATGCTGTATTTACATCTCTGTGTGGGATTTCTAAGTGATTCTACCTTTGAACAGCTTTGTCACTGCCTTGTTTTAAGAATGCAACATTTTCTAGTCTTGTTGGAAGTATGGTAGTCACACAGTGGATTACTATGATATTCTGCCTTTCTGCAGTGTGTAAATATGGTGCAAGCAGGCAGCAAGCAGATGAGTCCTAAGTAACCACTTGTAGGGTTCTATGTGAGAAGAATCTTTTCCATCTGCACATGGGAACTCTAGAATAGGTTGCTACACCTTGGACTTGTACATAGAAAACCTCATGGATTCTATTCACCCTAACCAACATAGCAATAGATATAAAACATTGCATAGAAAACTGGATTAAACTATCTTTGATTGTGCTTCAAGGGCTTAATCATTCAGCTGAATCCATGCTCTTTGACTGATTGTATCTATTTGACATTTCTTTGAATTTGTGAAAAGTAAAACCTTTGACAACTTGATTCCTTCTATTAGATTCCAGTGATATGCATCTCCATGGGCTGAGGAACATCATTCATTTCAAAGAAAGGTAGAGATCTGCATATGCAAAAATATGCATTAATGGAACTGACTCCTCCAGTAAAAATAGTTGAACTTCTAAGAATTATATTTTCATAGATACCAAGAAACAGAAATTATTTGCAGGAATAATATTGCTGAAAGAACTGCAATGTGAAAATTGTCTCATAGATTCAACTATACACCAGCATGTAATTTACTTCATTGCCTTTGAATTGACTTGTAATATCAGTCTGCTATTAGATGTTTCAATTTCGATGTTCCACATAGCCTATTACTATAAACAAGTCAAAAATTCTGGCTTTTATTGTTCTCTATGACCCTAGATTTGGGCCACTGACAAGTATTGTATTTACTCGAATCTAACGCTCACTTTTTCAGCACGTAGTCTCCAAAATCAGAGTGCACATTGGATTTGATGGTTAATTAAATTTGAGTAAATATGGTATTTTGATTATAAGTATACGGTATCCATTAGATTCGTGTAAATACAGTAATTAGAGGTGTTTTGTTGTCACATAATTTTAGTGTCCTTTCTGAAACTTCGGGAAGCAGGGTTGCCTGTTATGCACACTCCTCGCCTAGTTCATTTTCCCCCGAATAACTGATCAGTGCTCTCTCTTCAGCATGACTTCTGTGTTATCTAAATGACTTCCAGTTTTTCCTTCTCCCTTCCCCCACAACATGGATATGATTTCCATTTTTGAAAATTTGTAAAATGTGAGAGTCTATGCAACATTCATATTTAGTTACAAATTGAAAGCATAGAAACAGCCTTTTCCCTTCATAACTGTCAAGAATCATACATGTCATTGATCCGATATTGTTTTCAATTTTAGGTAACGGTGCAGAGCTGGGGAAGGTTTGGATAGCCTTTTTGTTTTGTTTGCTTTTGTATGTTTTGGAGATAAAATAAGAAGAAAACCCCAACAATATTGCATTATTGATGCTTAAAATTTTGATATTCTGTGTCTTGATCCTTGTCTATGTGGCAATTCTCTTTTAAGGAAAACAAAAGGAAAAAAAAATTGTGGATATTAAATGGAAGGTTGCTGTTTTGATCTAGTTGTTTCCAGTGGAACCATTTACAAAAAAAGTTCTCTAAGATGTACATTTTTTTCATTGTAACATAGAAATGTAAATATTTGATTACAAGTGCTGCATTTTGATGGATTTTTTCTAGCCATTTTTAAAGAGAAGAACTAGGACTTGAGTATTTTGTGTACAGTATGACTTGCTTTTCCCACCTCCCTATTTAATTTCTGTTACCATTTAGGATTGAATTTTGATGGTCTTTTGGAGATCATGCCTCCCTTTGCCTTGCCCTGACCTCTCCTCCCATCCTGTGTCATGGAGAATAAAGCTAATGATTGTACCAGTCTTAAATTATTCATGATTCAATAAATTTGATGCTTATTTATTCAGATTTCTTGGTCTTCCTGCCATTTTTACTGTAACAAGCTACGTCAGGGTTGGAATGTAGCTTATAATAGCTAACTCATCTGTCATAATTTCAATAATTATGTAAATATTGTTCCATGTTCACAGTCCCTTGACATGTTTATTGATACCAAACAACAATGGCTGCTATATGATCCAGTAACTGCTTAATTTTTTCCTGCTCTCAAGCTTTCTCTCTGCCTCAATATTTATTAATTTATTATTCATTCACTCATTCATTCGATTTATATCCCACTTTTCTTCCTATGAAAGAAACCCAAGGCAGCTTAGTGCCCTCCCCTTAAGGGAGACGTTTCCACGTACGGCCTGCCTGCATGGAGGGAAGGGCACACCCAATCTGTTCAGAGCACTCTTCTTTTCTCCTCTCTGACCACTAAACATGAAGATATGTTAGCATGACGTGGAACAGACTCCTATGGGCCAGCAATCAACTTTGGGAATTTGTCTTGACACAGGTTGGAGCTGGTCATGCCAGCCTCTCAGTTGAATTGACAGTAGCGGTAGCCATGCCTTGTGTCATCAGTGCTGTCCTGTTATGCAGTTCTGGTTTCCTGGCAATTTGGCTCTCATGCCTTTTCCTGCCTTTCCTGCAGCCTAACATGTGGAAGGTGCCTGAGGACTACTGTGATTACCATGCTGGTAAGTAAGTAGATGTACTTGAGCTTTTGCTGGGCAATCAGTGTATACGTGGCCTAATGACCAGCGTCTAGGAGCTGGATTTGACACGGAGAGGAACCGGGCATGCCAAATTCTCCCCTGGTTTGACAGTAGAGGTAACCATACTGTGCCATAAACACCATCCTGTTAGGCAGTTCTGGTTTCTTGGGTCGCTTGGCAAACTTGTCTTCCCATTTCCTGCAGTCCAACATGGGGTAAGTGCCCCAGGCCACTGTGAAAACAAAGCTGATAATTCAGTTGACACAGTGGAGTTCCTTTGTCAGGCACTGGCACCAGCACATCAGTCCATGTAGAGAAACTGACATGACGGGAGCAGACTCATGGATCACTGGTCAGCTTCTGGGAACTGGATGTGACAAAGAGAAGAGCTGTGCATGCCACCTTATTCATTGGGTTGACAATAGAAGTAGCCATGCCATGTGCCACTAACACCATCCTGGTTTTCAGGGCAACTATCTTCCCATTTCCTACAGTCCAACATGGGAAAGTGTCACAAGGGGTCACTGTGATTACAACACTGATAAATTAGTTGATGCACTTCAGTTCCTTTACCAGGCACTGCACCATCTTGCTGGTGTATATTGGTGCATTGGCATGATGACGAACAGAGCCCTGTAGGTCTATGATTAGATTCTGGGAGTTGGATTTGATAAGAGAATCCAGGTGTGCCAACTTCTCCATTGGGTTGACAGTAGATGTAGCCATGCTGGGTGCCAACAACTCTGTTCTGTTCGGCAGTTCTGGTTTCTTGGGCAGCTTGACTAGTTGAAACTGTATAAGTGACTAGCTGAAGAAGCTTTCTCTTTGGTTTTGTTCACCTGCCCAACATGGGGTAGTTGCTCAGGGTCTACTGTTATCACAATGTGAAATCATTTTAGGCACTTGAGTTCATTTGCTAAGCACTGCACCATCTTTCTGGTACATGTGGAGACATTGGCATGATGTGGAGCAAAGTCTCCTAGGCCTGTGGTCATATTCTGGGATTTGAAATTGACTAGACAGAAGCTGTGCAAGCCAAGATCTCCCCTGGGTTGACTGCAGACTAAGGTTGGCATGTTGTGTGCCATTCAACACTGTCCTGTTTTACAGTCCTGGTTTCTTGGGCAGCTTGACTCTGATTGAAGAAGTGACCTTATCTGAAGACGCCTTCTCCTTGGTTTTGTTCTCTTTCCAAGGGGCAACTGGCTCTGTCTTCTTTCCGTCTCTTGCAGTTCAACATGCGATAGGTACTTGGGGGCTCCTGAGATTACCAAGCCAGTTGGCACTTAAGCCAGTGAAGCACTTGAGTTCCTTTGCCAGGCATTGCCCCATCACCACATTGCACTTGGAGGCAGTAGCGCAATCAGGAGTGGACTTTTGTGGGTCAGCAGTAAACCTCTGGGAGTTGGATTTGACACAGAGGAGATGCATGCCAACTTCTCCCAAGTAGAGCAAGCTATGCTGTGGGCCATTAACACCATCCTATGAGGCAGTTCTGGTTTTGATGGAGCAGTTTGATGCCTTTTGAAGTTGAAGAAGACACTTTAGCTGAAGAAGCCTTCTCTTCAGTTTTGTTCTCCTTCCCAGGGCAACTGGCTGATGTCTTCCCTTTGTGCAGGGGCTCAGATGTTGCTATGATCACCATGCTGATAAGTCAGTTTAGAGGCCTGAGGTTGCTGTGGGCCATCAATGTTCTTCACAGGTCTTTGTTGGCATGTAGACAGAGGTTTCCTGATGGTGGAGGCTTCTTCCCAAAGGCTAATGCCAACACACTGGAATCACCACAGCATCTTGAGGAAAAGAGAGAAGCAGGGTGGAAAACTGAAGCAGAGCAATGCCCAGATGCTCAAAGGAAGCAGAGATTCCCAAGACCCTTGGCTTGTGTTAAGTGCCCAAAGAGCTGCTCAAACTACTGTGTTAGGTGCTATAGACAAAGCTGTAGCCTTGCAAGACCATAAAAATATTTTTGCAGAAATCTTTAATGTATTAATGATCAGCAGGTAGAACTATTCTATTCCATACGCTGCAGGGAATGTCCAGAGAGGGAGAGGCAGAGGGATGGATGGATGGATGGATGAATCATGCTGCCTCCTTGCCTAGCAGCGCAATCCTAGCAAGCAAACCTTGCCCCTGTCTTTCCCGAAGTCTAAGGTCCTTTACAGATGTGATGTGTGTGTTGGTCACACCAGAAGTTACTTGGAGGTGCATGAGAAGGTGGGCTGTGTATCCCTGAAAGGTGGGCTGCATCAGCTTCAATAGATTATCATGGGGACCAAAGCAGGGATGTGTCCCCTTTTCCAGAACCACAGTCTGTCACAGGAAGGGTCACCATAGATCATAACCACAAAAAGAGGACAAGTGTTCCCCAAAATGTAGGACACACAAGAAAAATGTAGGACTTTAGAAGATAAAAGCCATATATATTGCTTTTTTCTGATTAAATTTAATTATTAAATTTAAAATGATTGCATTTAATTTATTACATCTAATTTATTAATTAGGGGAAGGCTACATTCTGCTTGCTCACAAGGGAAAAAAGGACCTGTTCATAGGTGATATTTCTTGAGCAAATAAGAGCACATCAGGCCTAACAATGGGCTTAATGCAATGCGTAGCTTGGGACAAAGCAAACACCCCCCAATACATTCCAAAGCAGCTCCAGGCCCCTAAATGGACTTACCAGCCTTCAGATACCTACCCCATATTGGGTTGCAGAGGTCTAGGGCGGCGACTTTCTCAGTATTTGGGAAAGTTTTGAAAGGGGGAGGAGTTTTCTCCAGTCTCTGAATCTTCGGTATGCTGAACCTCCTGCTGCTCCTGTTGTCTTTGGGGCCGAGGTTCTCAAGCATTTCAATCCAGGACCCCCTTCTGACCAGGACCCCCCAGAAGTGATGTCGTGGATGGACAAGATATCAAATAGGAAGGGACACCACTGTGAACACTGTGATTGTGTTCAGTTTCACTCCCAGGAAAGCAGCTTGGGTGCCCCATTTCAAGATGGTGGACCCATTGTCAGATTTCAAAATGGCAACACCCAACTTTGTGCAACCCCCTGAAATGAAGTGGAAGCATCTCGGGGGTCCCATCCCCCACTTTGAGAACCACTGCCTAGGGGTGTTGACAGAGACCTGGAGCCAGGAAGGGACTCCCTGAGTCCTGCTCCAGAGGACCCTCCTGCCCACCCCTCCCTCACCTTGGGCGGCACTGGTTTCCTGTCCTACCCTCCTCCAGGGTGTCCAGACAAGCACAACCCGTGCAGCATCCAGCCGAGTTCACTGCACCCGTGCGGAGGCTGCCTCACTCTGTGTGAGGCCGCACAGGCTGCAGGGAGGTCTGGCTACCCTGCACCTGAAGACTGGCCCGGGTGGGCAGAGCCGTGGGCACTGGTTGGAGAAACGGGTCCTTGGCTGTGCTTGCCAAGAGTGTTGGAACTCCTACGGTGGTGGCACATGGGCAGAGTTCCCAGATGACTGAATTTCCCCAGACAGAAGAAGGGGAGTGTCTCCAGAAAGGAGGGAAAAACCTGTTCCTCCGGGATTTCCCCACCCCCATGCCATTTAAATTTTTACCGCATGCAGCTGTTTTCACCAACCATGCTCATGTGAAGTGGCTCAGAGCAGACACAATCTTCTCCCAGAGGCCCCAGACCCAAAATACCTGCTCCCATACCTGCTCCCTCACACCCCCATGCATGCATGCACTCACACAGTGAGTGTGTGTGCATGTGCATGCATGGAGTGTGTGTGTGAGGGAGTGAGTGTGAGTGAGAATGTGCATGCATGGAATGAGTGTGCACGACTGTCTGCGTGAGTGTGGGCATTTTATGGAGTGTGTGAGAGAGTGAGTGGGTGTAAGTTGAGTGTCAGCATGCATGGAGTGTGTATGTGTGAGTGAATGTGTATGAATGTGTGTTTTGGCATGCATGGAATGGGTGTGCATGCATGGAGTGAGTGTGTGTGTGCATGCATGGTGTGTGTGTGTGCATGGGGGTGTATGGGAACAGGTATTTTGGGGCTTGGGTCTCTGGGAGAAGGTTGTGCCTGCTCTGAGCCACTTCACATGAGCATGGTTGGTGAAAACAGCTGCCCCTGCCAAAAATTTAAATGACTGGGAGAGTGGCGGGGAAATGTGAGTAAATGAAAAGCCATGCACTTTGTGCTAATGGATAGCTCAATGAAAGTGTTGATCCAATGTGTGGGGATGATGAAGAAGGCTAATTCCATGCTTGGGATCATTAAAAAAGTATTGAGAATGAAACAGCCTCTGATGTTCATAACAATATAGCAGATGAACAAAACATCAGCAAGCACTTAAAAGTCATCCGGGACCAACTACAGTATTCTTTAACAATTATGTGCTATTGCGCACTGAAGAATGGGCAAAATCTGGTAATCGAGGAAGATTCTCCCAGTAGAAGGGACACAAACTTGGGTGTGTCATAATCCTATCCCAAATGTGCCATATCCTATCCCCTAATCCAGATGAGTTGTGAAACCACATCAGAGTCATGTTCTGCCAAGAGCAGAAGTTTAAATGCCCCCAAAACTAAATGTCACAGAATCTACTCTGTAGCCCTTCAGAGAAATCCCACCCAATCCTGAACCCCTGAGTACTAGCAAGACCAGGACGCTGGTATCCAGAGTGTGGCACAAGTTCTATATTTCTCACCTTTTGTGAGGGGACCAGTGGTGGGCTCCAGCAGGTTCACACCTACTCTATAGAACAGGTTGTTCACAAGAGACAGGACATATAAAGTTGAAAAATAGCCATTTAAAAGTGGCTGCCAGATGGGCAGAGAACCGGTTGTTAATTTATTTGAATCCCATCACTGGACGGGACCCTGGAAAAGGGTCCATTTGTGTACTAAATGATCCCATTTAGTAGACAAATGGGATCATTGGCAAAAACTAGGAGATCTCCACATACCAGCAGCCCTTCAAGGGGCTGCCAAAGCCCATGCCCTGCATGCAAGTGAGCTGGTCCCAAGGCATGGCTTGGCATTCTCTCCACTCAGGGAGTGCACCTCAACTGGCACTTTTGCACCGCTGGCATGGTTGGGTCTTCTGATGGAACCAGGGCTGCCGCTTTGCCACTGCCATCCCTCTCCCCTCTGCCTCCATCCACAGCTCTCCAGCAGGTTGGATGAGCCAGACTGCAGCTGCCCACATTCCACCACCATAGGAGCCCCAGTCACCTGGCAGGTCCAGCTGTGGTGCTGCTTCCCCGACCAGTCCCACAACCCTGCCCAGCCCAGGTCAGGCTCCGAGGCACAGGGCACTGGAGCTCCCTTCCACCTGCATGGCCTCACGTGGAGTGGGGAGCCTCCACACGGACACGAGGAGCTCAGGGGTGCTGCATGGGTCATTTTTCCTGGACACCCTGAAGGAGAGGAGGGCAGGGAAGCCAGGCATCAAAGGCCAGGTCCTGCAGAGGGGACTCAGGGAGTCCCTGCCTGGCTGTGGCTCTCTCATGGAGACTCAGTATGCTGAGGAGGCAGAACTGGAGAAACAGAAGGGCAGTGTAGGGAGCCACCACCTGGTTGCCACTGGGAGTGCCTGGTCCTGCTCTACTCTGCCTGCCTCGCCACTGCCAACTGCCAGGCTCAGCAGTTAAGGGTTTGGAACCATTGTATTGACAACCACACAACACCCTTTGTTGCGTCATCGCACTGCAGGAAGAGGGTGGGGAGAAGACTGCTGTTTGGCTGGCAGGCTGCCTTAGACATTTTTTCCTCCTGGGATCTCCAAACCCTGGCCCTGGATACATTACATTACATACATACATACATACATACATACATACATACATACATACATACATACATACAATACTGTTAAACCATGTTAACTGGGTATACAAGCACTTCTAAGTGGTGCTCCTCTTATATTTAGCAGGGAAAAAATATCCATTCCTCATTGACCCAGCACTGTTGCCCTAACCAACAAGGGCACAATTTTCTTTTGTTGTTGTTGCTGCAGGGGAATATTTAATTTTTTAAAAAAATACCCAGGGATGACATCACTTCTGGTTGTGACATCATTTTGAATTTTGCACTGGACTATGTTATCCTTAGCTATGCTACTGATCTTAAGAATAGAGTGCTGTATTGGACTGTATTGGAAAAGTTTGGATTGTAACATAAACTATTTCAAACTGGCCACCAGATGGCAGTAAAGTCAAGCCAATTGAAATGGAAGTTGGCTTATGCATAGGTGGCACAAATCTAAAATGAGGAACAAGATAAATCTGATAGTGCTGATAGGTAATGGAGGTGTAGCCAGTAGTGGGATTCATATAAATTAACCACAGGTTCTATGTCCTATAATCTAAATTAACAACAGGTTCTATGTCTCATTAGTAACTGCTTTTCAAAACCAGGCGCTCATTAGCAAAGGGTTCTATAGAACCTGTGAGTACCCCCTGAAGCCCACCACTGGGTGTAGCCCATACTGGATGATATACATGGGAAGGAATGACGCACATGGGGATGACCAAAATCAATAAATCATGACTTGTAGGAATAATACCATCATGTTATATACTATCTGATGCAGAATTTATAGCATAATGTGATGAAAACCCAGAATAAAATATCTCCATTCTATCAAAAGTTATGGCAAAAACACATGACTTATGTAATAAAAAGAATGTTTTTCTTAATTCAAAAAGGATCAGTGAGATCAATGAATTATGCAGGCCTCCGTCAGTCTTGAAAGACTATGGTATCTTGCTCAGCGCTGCATACGCTGCATGCGAAGCATAAAAGCCTGGGTTGGATTGTTATGGAGGATAGGCTGTTACCCAAGCAGCAAATCCCCCCTCTCCACGCCACTGAATTAGTCCAATGGAAAGGCAGAGCCGATACGATTGGATCCAGCTGGCGTTGCAGAGCTGGGCAAAGGACAGGAGCTCACCCTGTCTTGTGGGGCCGACCCGGGTCTCTAACCCTGGCTTGCTGGTTAACAGGCACAGTGTCTTAACCACCTGCGCCACCCACAGCCCATATCAATGAATATTTGATAATGAAATGCTATTATGACAGAGCATGGAACCAATAAGGTGTTAGCGACACCCTTGGAGGGGAAGTGATGCCAATAGTGACCAGCATCACTAAAATTGCAATATATGGGAATAATATCATAATCTTATTTTATTTATTTTATTTTATCATCATCATCTTAATTTATGGCAGAATGCAATGAATCAGACCACTTAGGAATATCTATCAAAAAGTAAGGTTGGCTGGGCTTTGATGAGTCAGTAATTGAGTGAGTCAGTCAGTAACTCTTTGATTTTTCCAGGACACAAAACTTTAAAAGAGGACATGTCCTGGAAAAGGACATGCAATCACATCTATCTGTTCAAGCAGGAAAAGGAGTTTCTGTCTTCATTCTGTGCTATTTTCTTGGTGTTTGCAAAGCCAGAAGTGTGGGACTTCCTGTTTTATTTCCAAGGACTGTGCGAATGAAAGAGTGTCTTCATTCATTTATATAAAGTTTTATTCCTTTCTATAAAACTGGAAGTGCCACACTTCTTCCTTCTTGTCCCTAATTGCATTAGGAACATATAAGAGTCTTTCTCCCCATCCAAGCATAAGGGTGCTGAAGTGGAGAGCAGTGTTACATGTAGTCCTTACCCCTGGAGTAAGGACACCCCAACTCACAGTTGTCAACTTATTCAGCCAATGCAGAGCTGTCAACTGCATTGTCCCTTGACCGCCTTGGAAGCCCCCTTCCATCTAGAAAATTGGGGTAGGGGAAGAAAAACCATACAAAGCAGTGAGATGTCTTCTGATGTCTTCAGAGGAATCTTCCTTGTTTTAGGATTGTTTTCGATACATAGATGTCCTTACGCGAAAGGTACCAGGTTTTGTCCTACCTTGCCAGCATTGGTTAACTCTGAACAGGATCTGTACCCAACACAGTGTCTACCAGGACTCACTATTTAAATGTAGTCATATTATCTACCCGTCACTGTGGTGCTCCTTGACAAACTATCCATCACATTGTGCCCAACTGTAAATCAAGAGCTTATGGTGGCCCAGTGTCTTTTTTTTTGTAGACTGGGTGGATTGGACATTGACATATAACTTACCGTAAGTCCATGTATTGTATGCCATATGCTGAATAAATACATCAGGGCTATCTGTGAAATAGAGTGGATTTAAAACAGTTTTAATATTCTACATTTTTCTAAGACTATTGGTAATCCATGCTCCTTCCCTTTCTGAGAGAATGGAGTTGCATGGGTTACGTTTAGTGAAACAACAACAACAACAACAACAAGCACCCTGGAAATGAGCACAATGGGGAACGGACTTACTTCTGTTGAGGAAGGCAGTCAGGGTATAATAGAGGCAGCCAGGTCTTGGGGTATTTACTATAATAGAGGTAGTCCAGTCTTGGGGAGTTACTAAGTGCAACCTGCAAGTACAACCTTCCTTTGACCACAAGGAATAGAACATATTATTTGGCCACCCTAACTTCTGTCATGGCTGAAGTACCAGTGTCTTGCCACGCTCTATGGAATAAATAAAAATGGCCGTTGTCACAACTAGCACTAACCCAGTGATTTATGATAAACCCAGTGAAAATATGTTGGATTGGAGCTGTATACATATTGGGGCTTTGATTGTAATGCAGTTAGTTGACATTAAATGCAACTGATTTTACTATAATTTACTTTCACATAACTTACCTAGAATTACTATTCACATCTGCTCTCATAAATCATGTTCTATTAATAACTGGGCTATGAAGAATCATGGCAGACGGATAAGAATTATCAGCCTCACACCCTGTTTTTGTTTAATTTGGCATTTGCTTCATTTTTTTATATACATGTATTTAAAACCTGTACACAGCAAACATACAAAATAGACAATGGTCTTATAAGTTACACAGTTAAAAGCTAAGCTTCTCTTTGAGTTTTAAAAATAGCATTACAAAAAGAATTTAAAAAGCACCCAACCCCCTTTCAAATATAGCAAAGTCTTCTCAGTCCATCTGCATACTCACAGTAGTCTTGGTATAAAATATCCATACAGCACAAATGTACAAAATAGTGTACAGTTCATTTAAGCTGTGCAAAGACAGCAAGTTCAGTCAAAAATCAAAGAGGCAGGCCCAGTTTCCCTGTGTCCACATTGCACCATTAGCAGAGTAGGCAAAACTGGAAGATGGCTAGATAACGGGAACAAATCTGGGACTAGTTGAGCGGGAGTCATAAATTAATGAAAGCACATTCAAGGTAGTGAGGGCCCATTGTTACTATGGGCAAAATTCAGAGTAACTACAGGAAGTCCTTGCTCTGGTGTAAGAATAATTTACTCTGTATACCAATATGAATTTCCCATAGGTTTTCACTAGGTGGTGCAGTAACTATGGGTGCACGTAATGACTCTTACATGCTCCCATAGTCACTCTGGATTTGGGGGTATGAGTGGCAGTGAATGAATGGGGACCTTGTCCCAAGACATACACCTGCATTCATATGCATTGCCAACAATATGCTATTTCCCACTAGCCTATATTGGTGCATCACTGGTGCAAATTAAGGCTTATGTATGTGTGGCAGGTTATAAACAGGTACATGAATTTTTCAGCAATAGATCAGGACTTATGGGAATAAGTTTCCCCCTCATCTTTTGGAGCCATGAAGTCATCCTAGAATTTACTCCAACTCTCTGGTAAATGCATTACGAATTGAATCAGTCTAGCTCAGAGTTTATCAAGGTTGGACTTCCACCACTGACTTCCACATTACATTGTCCACCAAGTTGAAGAACCACCAGAACTAACTGAGAATGACATTACCATTTACTACTGGATTGGTACACCAGATGTGATCTGGCAAACACCAATAAGAACCTCTGGGTGGATGGGAGCGTTTTCCAAGTGTTGGAAAGCATGATTCGGAGCTATGCCCACCAAGCTGCGCCTCCTCCTGCTATTTGTTGAGTTGTGTTCCTGCTCTCACTGATGGGCACTTGGCTGTCCTGTGAGTTAACACCAGACATCACTTCAAGTACTTCTGATGGTACTCATACTACTGGTTGAGAAACACTGATCTAGCGATTGTAAATTAAGGAAGCCTTCTAACGCATAGGCATTCTTATGGATTTCTCATAATTTGATGACACTTTATATAGCTTCCAGTGGAAAAGTGCAAAGATAGCTTATTGGTCAGCATAATAAAAGGAGTTATAAAGGCAAGACTGTACAATCAATCTAAAGACACATGGCATAAGAAGATATACAGAAGTCTTGTGGATGAGTAGATGCTCAGTACATTGCATATGTGAGCCTAGTGGAAGGACCCCACCTCTTCAATTAGATAGCCCTTTAATTTATTTACAGCTTTCAATGTTCCCATTCATGATGGCAAGAAGAGCCTCTATGAGACTGTGATCTCTTCATCGTCCTCTCCCTCCTCATCCTCTTCTTCTGAGTCTGAGAAGTCTGATGGTTTGCTGGGGCTGCAGGAGTGGGTTGGAGAAGGGAGCATCTGGGAGTCCAGCCGGTCCCTTAAGTGTGGGTGATCTGGGGATTGGTGGCAAGTTAGGGAATGCCTGGGGCTGACAGGACACAAGGGTGATGCTGCTTCCTCTTCTTCCTCTCCTGAACCTTTCTTGCCTACATCACTGAGGTCTGGGTGAGGGTTGAACTTGGTGGGTAAGGTCTGTTCCCGGCAGCCACCAGAAGAGAGGAGCTCTCTTTCTTTGGAGTTTCTCCATTTCATCCTTCTGTTTTGGAACCAGATCTTCACCTAAAGTTTTCAAAAGGATACCAAGAGGTCACTCAGTATCAAGATGTATCCATTTTAGACAGAACCATCTGAGGATTAAATCTTTATTCTTTATTACGTCACATTTGGAGTTAATCAACAAATGTACACCATAATAAATGAAACAATAAGCCTCTGTTCAGTGTTTTCCAAAGCAATTGCGCTCGTGTCTCATAAGAACGTAAGGTCAAAGGCCCATGAAGTCCAGCTTCCTGTATCTCACAGTGGCCCACTAAATGCTTTGGGGAGCACACAAAACACCTGCCTCCAGGTGCACTCCCCTGCATCTGGTATTCTGAGGTTGCCTCCATCCATTCATCCATCCATCTTCACTAACACACATACCCATACCCATCATGGCTTATAACCTGTGATGGTCCTTTCCTCTAGGAATATGTCTAATCTTTTCTTAAAGGCATCCAGGCCTGATACCATCACCATATGTTGTGGCAAGGAGATCCACTTACTTTTGTCTGTCCGAACTCATTATTTTCTCTTTACCCTGAAGTGAAGTCATTATCAACCCAGGACAAACAATGTCCTTATACTTAAAGGATTTTTATTAATTTTTGTGGCATGAACAGCTTGCCATGAAAAGTATGCTCCATTTTGATGAAATCTAAAATATGAAGCCACAAGCCATAGTAATTACGGGTCCATGCAGTTGCATCACCCTCCAGTGTTATTTTATGGAAAGTCACCTTAGCTGCTCCGGAGCAAAGGGCTTAATTTGACTTTAGGATATGGGCCCTACCCACTAGTGTTAAACACATAGAGCACAATCCTAACCATGTCTACTCAAAAGTTAGCCCCATTGTGTTCAATGGGTTTTACTCCCAGGAAAGTATCTTTAGGATTGCTGCCATAGCCTCCTTTGGACCAACCTGTCTCTGTGATAAACACACATAAGCTTTAATAGTGATTTTGCCTAATGCTACTATTCTAGTATCCCTACAGCTCCAGTATATGAATTTGAAGTGTCTCTGCATTTGATAGGTCTTGTATTCCAGCAGGCATGCTGAAGAAGACACTTCTACTTGGAAAGATGCTTCACTTAAATCAACAGGATGTCTTTTCCAATATATGCCATTAGTGGTGGATGATATAAATAAATAGGATATAGTATTGAAGTAAATATCAGATTGCCTTAAATATTAAGATTCTGGGCTGTGGTTAGGATTTTAAGATAAGAAACATACATTTGCATGTTCTGGCATCTCAATTGCTTTCGTTGCATCCAAGAAAGACAGGGCAGCTCTCCAAGATCAGACCTTCCTCTACCCATTCTAGGATTCCTGGGACTATTTACCTGGGAGTCTTTCAGGCCCAGCTTGGCTGCCAGCTTCTTTCTGTCTGGTTTGCTGATGTATTTCTGCTTCTGAAACATTTTTTCTAGAGCTTTGCGCTGCACATCTGAGAACACCGCCCGACGCAGCATTCCTCGGCGTGGTTTTCCTCTGGCAGCCAGAGGCCATGAGAATGTACCGGGGATGGGCACCACTGAAGACGCTGTAAAAAAATAGGGAAAGAGGCTCAGTAGGGTGAATCAGCCAAAAACCCAAAACAAACATTCCTTGAAGCTATAAGTTTCTCTTTCCAAAGGATCCCATTGAAATCACTGGCAAATCTCCTTTTGATTGTCACGCCTATTAATATGATCACTAGTTAAGATTCTCTCACTCCTGTCTCTCATGCCTTTCTCCTCTTCTTTACATACATATCTCCTCTTACCTACATACTTAACAGACTCAAGCAGACCAGCATCAACAAATCTAAAGTTGGGGGTGTTATCCCAAAATAACCAAAATAACCTCACCTTTTATAGGATCCTACTTATAAGATGAAGTTTGCACTTAATATAAATATTCTGTTCACTTAAGATTGAAAACATTAAGTGAATTTATTTATAGATGGCATGTTTTACAGCAAAATTCAAAGATCTGCAGCTTGAAAAAGGAACAGCCAGGATGATGGTGGTAGAACATTTTAGTTGAAAAGCAGTATATAAATACTGTAGATAGATTTAAACTGATAGATAGTTAAAATAAATTTTCTCATTGAAGTATTAAATTTTTAAGATGCTTTCTTTCGTTCTTCATACTATGTCCTTTATTCCAGATTAAAATGAAAAACGAAAAAGTCCTTTTTAGATGAAAATTCTGATTCTTTTGTAAAATATATAAGTTTTCCTCTCGCCCTTCTATACAAAACTTGCAGCATTCAGCTTGAAGACATGAAAAGTAACAGCTAATTAGCACATTGACTGGTTTCCAATGGGGCTAGTATGATAAAAAGGGCAGAGTTTCGCCTTTAAGAGAGAAAGAAAAACTCCCAAAGAGAAACAGAGGTTCTAATGAAGCGTGAATGGTAATTGTGTAGTAATGAACTAACAGAAAAAGACTGAGGACAAGCAGCTAAAGCCATATATTATTGGAACAAAAGAGATTTACACTTTCAAACTAAACACAACTGCATGCCAAGCTCCTGGGGGAGAATACTGATGACACAGCCTTCTCTTTCCCCCAAATCATTTTCATTAAATGGACATGAAAAGTTATCTATGAGGCTCAAGTTGTTTTTGTTGGGACCATTCAAAAGCTGGAGAAAGGAAGCAGCTTCTATTATCAGGATCCTGAATGGAGGAGCCCTTGGCTTTTGGAACAAAATATATTAACGGCTGGGGGGGGGGGGGTGCAGTGATATTTTGGAACTTGCTTCTCCACGTTATAACTTTTCTCAGCTCTAAAAGTCAGATGTGAAGTTAATTTGATGAGACAGTCCTGGTTAACTATTTAGAGTATGTATTTGTGTGCAAGTGGGTTTATTCTTAACATATTTATGTGTTTCAGATCAGTTGAACATCACTAGAAAATCAATGTAGATGTTGGATGTTAAGTGTAGGTTATCACGTACATGACATCCGATTCACGTCTGTGCGTGCAGAAACGTATCACAGGTGAAGCAGGAAACCCAAACTTCTGACACAATGTAAAGGCAATTTAAAAAAAAGATCAAGGTTGCAATCCAAATGTCCAGTTAGGCTGGCCTAAACCCTGGAATAAGTCCTGTGCTTACCTAGAATTGTCACAAAAGTGCAGTAAGATATTTCTGGCGCACTCCTGGGGGGTTAGGCAAAAGCACAAGTATATGCCAACCTCTCCACACCAACACAGAAAGTTAGGCCAGGTGAGTTAGGCCAGCCTAAATTTCTTAGGATTGTATCCTAACTTAGTATCAAGTGAGAAACAGTAACTGATCAGATCTACAGCTACAATAATTATTTAGCTGTCAATCAGGCTGCCAGATGTTATAACTTCAAGAAGAGGACAACATGTACCCAAGAAACATGTACATGTACAACAACATGTACAACAAAATGTACCCAAGAAAAAGGTGGGATATGAAACATGTAGAATATATTTCATATGGTTAATTTAAACACCATATTCCTTATTATTAAATTTAAAATAATTAAACATGATTTATTACATCTAACATTAATTACAAGAATTCACAAGAAAAAGGTGAACAATGAATTTTTTTTCTAGGATACAAGGCTAAAAAAAGAGGACATGTCCTGGAAATCCTGGACATATAGTCACCCTATATGGCTATCACTTGATGCTAAACCTGTTGTATTTTAAGAGCGCTCAGTTGTATGTTGGGGTGGGGTGGGAGTTGAATGATAGGTTTACATCACTATTAAGAGGACAGGTGTAGTAGGACATCTAGTAGTGGTAGTAGTAAGACAGTAGTAGATTATTTGGCAGTCTCTAAAATGGATTTGGGGGTGGGTAGGAAGTTTGACCACCCTGAAGTCCCCAACAAGGAGACTCTCCATGTGGTCTTGTGAAAGTGTTGGCAGAGTGAATGACCCTTAATGGGAAATTAGCCCATGGCTGGTAAATGTCTATCAGTGGCAGGTCTGTGTGTGGCTGCCCAGAGGGAGCTGACCAAATTGGTCATGGTGCTGAAAAAGAAGAAGGAAAAACAAAACAAAAACCCAAACTTTTTGTTGGAGATCAGGGCCTGGGGGCAGAGAGTCGGTGGGAAAAGGGTTGCCTTGGAGGGAGGCAGGCAGGACCGTGACAATCTGGGCTAATTGGCAGAGCAGGGAAGGGCAGGGGGAAAATGGGGAGGGACACACACACACACACACACACACACACACACACACACCCAAGTGTCAGGCAGTCAGGCCTTGTGCTAAATAGGGCATCAAATTGGCGAGACTGATTCTTGAATGTTGTACCCCCTGCAACCTCTGAACTGGAGGACCCCCCCTCTTTCTGTTGGGAGACTAAAGATATAATTAGCCTTTGATGCCTGCAGAGAGGTGGGTGGTTTGGGGAGATGGAGCCACCCGGTGGCGTAGCTGGAGGGGGGCACAGCAGTCAGTCCTGGAGGGAGCATCACCTTCGCATGCACCTTTGTAGCCAGTCTAGGCAGGGGAAGTAAAACAGAGCTGTACAGCTCTGTACTACGAATACTAATTCCTACTGCTGGACTACTACTAGTAGTAGCTGATGTCCTGTTACTTTCCTACTACTAATAGTATCTGATGTCCTGCTACTGTTCTAGTACTGTCCTAATAGTAGAAGTACCTGATATCTTACTACTATCCTACTACTAGTAGTACCCAATACCCTAGTACTCTCCTCTAGTAGTAGGACATCAGTTACTACTACTGTCCTGCTACTAGTAGTATCTGATGTCATACTACTGTCCTACTATTAATTGTACCGGATGTCCTAGTACCATATAACTTCTAGTAGTACCTGATGTCCTTTCACTGTCCTACTACTGCCCTGATACTAGTAGTAGCTATATCATACTACAACCTTGCTACTAGTAGTACCCATATCCTACAACTAGTAGTATCCGATATCCTACTACTCGTAGTTCCCAATGCCCTACTACTGTCCAACTACTACTACTACTACCTGATGTCCTACTACACCTATCCTCCTTCTAGGGATATAAACCTACATCGCCTCCTATACTGGCTCCGTTTTGTTCCCCCTGCCTGAACTGGCTACAAAGGGAGGATGCCTTTGGTGATGCTTCAAATGCATCCAAATGCTCCCTCCCGGACCCGGACTGACTGCTGCGCCCCCCTCCAGCTATGCCACTGGCCAACAGCCAGACAAAGGTTCAAGAGACCTACCTGGAAAATAAGACGACCTGATAAAGGGTTGGAAGGAGCCTTCAAAGTAGGGGAAGGAGAAGGTCTTAGGAGGGACGTTCTGGATCAGAGCCTGGGAAGATTCTGGTGGGTAGAAGTGGAGAGAGGGGGAAAAACACATAGTAAGAAGTAGTTACCCCAAAAATGCTGGATGGGGAATCTGGAAATTTTTTTTAAACTTCCAGATTTGAACTATCACTTAAGAACCAAAATAACCTTTGCAAAAACAATTACTTCTTTTCTAACAAAGCCTTGCTGCTACTAGAGGGGCACATCAGAGATCATCATCACATTGGCAGCAGAACTATCATTTAAGTACCTATCAACTACTAAGTCTAGAGAGCATCCAATGGCTACATTTAAAATAGTGATGTCATCACACCTGAGGAGTGACGTCATTCTGCAAGGCTGGGAGTCCGACCTAATTCCTTCTTCAGAAGGAGAAGCTCCTGTCCGTCACTGCCAGTTCTGGGAAAGGATTTAGGACTCAAGACTGACTTCAGGAGACTATTTTGGGAAGAAGGAGACTCACGCTGCAATCCTGCTTTCACTTTCCTGGGAGTAAGTCCCACTGACTTCATGGGGCTTACATCTGAATAGACAGGCATAGGCTTGGGCTCTAAATCCTGTCTTGGGAGTAAACCCCGTTGGCTATCATGGAGCTTACATCAAAGTAAACAGGCATCGGCTTGGGTTCTAAGGCTGCAGCTGTGTCCACACTTTCCTGGGAGCAAGACCCATTGATTATAGGAGGTCTTATTTCTGAGTTGAAAGACATAGACTTGGGCTTTAAAGCTGGAGTAAGCCGCACTGACTATAGTGGGGCTTACTTCTGAGTAGACATGCATAGACCTGGGCTCTGACTGCAACCAAGTCCACACTTTCCTGGGAGTAAGCCCAACTGAGTATAATGGGGCTTACTTCTGAGTAGACAGGCATAGGCTTGGGCTCTAAGGCTGCAGCCCTGTCCACACTTTCCTGGGAGTAGGCTCCATTGAGTCTAATGGGGCTTACATTTGAGTAGCCAAGCACAGGCATGGGCTCTAAGGCTGTAATCCTGTCTTGGGAGTAAGTCGCATGGACTATGATGGGACTTACAGCTGAGTAGACAGGCATAGACTTGGAGTCTAAGGCTGCAACCCTGTCCACACTTTCTTGGGGGTAAGCCCCATAAACTCTAATGAGGTTTACATCTAAGTAGAGAGGCATAGGCTTTGGCTCTAAGGCTGCAATCCTGCCCTGGGAATAATCCCATTGACTCTAATGGGCCTTACAACTGAGTAGACAGGGATGGTCTTGGGCTCTAAGGCTCCGCTCCTGTCTTGGGAATAAGCCTCATGGGTTATAGGGGGACTTACTCTTGAGCAGACAGGCATAGGCTGGGAGTCTAAGACTGCAACCCTGTCCACACTTTCCTGGGAGAAAGCCCCATTGAGTATAGTGGATCTTACTTCTAAGTAAACCTGCCTAGGACTGGCTCCTGGCTGGAGAAGGTGCTCACCTGCCCTGGGCGTGGAGGAGAGGATGGCGTTGACCCCAAACTTGAGGAAAGTGGCTTCTCCGGTGCTGGAAGAGCTGGGGGTGCTGTTGGGGGAGCAGCCCCTCCTGGGGCCATTGGGGGTGGCGGGGGGCAGCTCTGGGGTGCGGCTGTCGGTGCTGGAAGGAGGAGAGATGCTGGAGGGCAGGTAAGGGGCGGCGGCAGCAGCAGCAGTGGGGCGACTGATGCGGATGAGATCCTCCACCAAGAAGCTGGAGTGGCTGCTGGAGAAGGCGGTGGGTAGGGAGAGGGTCGGGGTGGGTCGCAGGAGGCTGGGGTAGACCGCGGGGGGCGCGATGAGGCTGGGGAACATCATGGCAGGGGTGGGAAGGGGGTCCCGGGTGACGGAGTGGGGCTTGTTCCCCCCACCCCTTACTACAGCTTTTCCACCCGGTTGCAAGCAGGGCTCTCCTTGCCCCGCTCCTGCGCCTCCGGCTTTATACTCTGCGCAGTGACAGCCCGACAAAGGGGTCTCCACTCCGGGCTCCATTCAGAGGGCTTTCCAGGCGAGCTGATTGGTCTGGGGGGCTGGATTAGACCCCCTCCGACTGCCCCGCACAAAGGAAGGAAGGGGCTGGATCTGGGGCGCCTCCAGGGGCTCAGCAGCCCCACAGGGTCGGTGCCGGGACAGGAACGCCCGCCCCACCCGTGGAGGCTAAGAGGGGCTTCTCCCAGTGACAGCAGCCCCCCTTGGGGGCCAGAAAAGAGGGGCAGGATGTCCCCCAAAGCACTTCCAGTCGGGTCTGGGGAAATCAGTAAATATTCATCGAAACTGATCAAGGGGTTTCAGAAGAAGGGACAAGAAGATCAACTGGGGGGATTCAAATGGGATCGGAAAAGGGGGCAGGATATGAGGGTCCCCGAGATGGACCGCTGAGGATGGAGAGCAGGGCTGGAGGGGGAGGCCCTGGACAGGTTTCCTGCCTGCCTGGAAGGCTGGACACACACACACACACACACACACACACACCCCAATTCTTTCCTAAAAGGCTGGATACACACACAACACAACACATAAACCCCACGCATCCCAAAACAGAAATCAAGCGGGCTATTTTCTCTAGGTCGTCGTTACTACTACTACTACTACTACTACTACTACTACTACTACTACTGCTATAAAAGTAATATAAAAAGAAAAAGGGGATAAGATGCGGAGGAGGAGTAAGCGAGCTAGTTAACTTTCTGCAGAGATTTTTTTTTACTCCCTGTTGCAGAGCCCAAGTAACAGATGTGTTAAAGACGTGGTAGGTTTCAAAGCACCCTATTCATTCATCCTTTGGGGCTGCGGACCCTTTAGCCAGCAGAAGCGTGCAGGCAAAGGCAGGCAGCCCTGATCCTATTAAGCATGAACTGTCACCTTCAGCTGTTCCCCCCCCAACCACCTTTCTACTTGGGAACACAAAGCTTTCTCCTTCCAAAAATCTTATTAACCAGCTTTATTTTTCTCTGGATGGTTCTTTTTTTTCAAACCCCCCCTTTTTGTGCCCATGATCTCCATGTCGATGCTTTAATCATTCAAAGCCCCCCAAAAGGGGTGTGCTGGGTGAGTGTGGAGGAGAGAAAGTGCATCTGCTATTTAGATCACATTAGGGGAGAAGGAGCGTCTGTTCAACTTCTCCCTTCATTCCAATCAAAAAGTTATTCCAGAGAAGGCCAGACAAATAAATGAGATGATGGTGACAGCCTCATTTAAAACCCCCATCCTTCCTTCTCTCTCCATCCCCCATAAATCCTGTTCCTTCTTTCCCCCCCTTCCCAAAAAACTCATTCCAGATCTTAGAGAGGAGGCAGGAGCTTGACCAAAATTATCCGGTTGGCTCCTAAGATTACAGCAAAAGGAGGGAGCTCATATTTAAGGGAGGCTTTTCCCAAGAAAGAAAAAATGGAAAAGGGAAAAAGAAAAAGATGGTCCAGCAAATGAGCAATGAAACGATTTGACAAAAGAAACCAACAAAGATCACATCGACACCCTTGTCCTAGCAAAATATAAGACACTCCCCTCTTCCCCCCTCCAGGTTCTTTGTTTTGCTGTTTTTGATTGTTTTGAGTTTACCCTTTTTTGTTGTTGCTCCCATCAGACTTGCAGTTACAACATCTGACTTGAAATCTGAAAGATCGACTGACTTGCCTTAAGGGGCATATTTATATAGGTATCCCCCCATAATTTATATAAGGTGTCCAGAATTTTTTTAAGTCACTGGAAGAACATTTGTAATTTGTTGCTTTAATGTAAAAGACTTTTTAAAAAGATCCTTCTTTAATCCACTTTATCCTAGCAGGGAAATCAGAGGGGGCCAAAAGGAGAGTGAATCCATCTCATCTTCCTTGTCATATCCACCAAATTTCTGCCATTAGAATGGTACATTTCCAGGACATATCCTCTTTGTGTGGCCTGTGTCCTGGGAAAAAAATCTTGATTGTCCTCCTTTTCCTTGTGAGCAGGCAGTACGTAGAATTCTTGTAATTAATAACTTAGATGTAGTAAATAATGGGTAATAAAGAGTCAGGGTAACTATATTTTCTTTATCCCCCAGGACATGTCCTGGATTTTAGCCTTGTTCCCCAGGCATAAAAAACTTCAATTGTAAATTTGTAAATTGTAGCCTATTCCTTGTAAGCAGGCAGCATGTAGCCTTCTTATAATTAATCAGTTATAGCTGTAATCCTAAACACACTTTCCTGGGAGTAAGACACATTGGCTAACTTCTGAATAGACACAGTTAGGATTGTGCTTTTACTGTAATAGTTTTAAATTTATTTAAATTTAAATAATAAGTAATAGTGTTTAAATGACTGGTAAGTACAGTAATAGTGCAAGCGAATTAATATCGTGTTTAAATTAAGCAATATAGATGGGGGTTTTTAGCTTTTATTTTGTCCTACATTTTTCTTGCATGTCCTACAACATTTTGTGGGTCCTCTTTTTTGGTTGTGACATCTGGTCACCCTGGGAAGGGTGTGTGGAGGCTCCATGTAAAACCTACCCTTTTTGCCTCCCTCTAGCTATGGCACTGCACTGGGGAGCCTTAATCCGGCTTAAAAGAGCGACCTTGGCTGAACAGGACTGCGGGAGAAGCCGGAGCTGCAGTCCGGACAGGCGGATACAGCCTGGTTTTCTGGCATAGCCAGAGTAGGGTTGCCATATGTTCTGAAAAACAGGGACAATCCCAATTTTGGGGAATTGTGTTCACATACTGACAAATGGGACAGAGGGTCTTGTCCTGATTTTGTGGAAGAAAATTATGGCAACCTTAGGCTACAGGGGGCAGAGCATTCAAGCTTGGAGGGAGACTCACCCAAGTCTTGGAAGGGTGAGGCTCCCTCCAACACTTGACTGCTCCACCCTCTCTAGCTATGACACTGGATGGGCATCCCTTTAAGCAGCTGCAGGAGACCCCAAACTAGGGTGACCATATGTCATAAATGCAAAAGAAGACAAGGCCTCCTAAAATGTAGGACCGTATGTCTTTTTTTTTCCAAGACATGTCCTGGGTTTTAGCCTTGTGTCCTGCAAAAAACCTTGAATGTTCCCCTTTTTCTTATATCAGGCAGCATATAGCCTTCTTATAATTAATCAATTACATGTAATAAAATATGGCTGTAATCCTAACCACACTTTTCTGGGAGTAAGTACTATTGAACAAAATGGGACTTACTTTTGAGTAGACATTTTATGCCAATAAAGGTATGATTTGATTTGAGTATTTTTAAAAGTATTTTTAGATCTTTAGTACTGCACTTTATATGTATTATTTTTAAATTTAATAATAGTAATATAGTGTTTAAATTAAGCACATGAAACTATATATGAGTGCTTTTAGCTTTTATTTTGACATGTCCTAGATTTGTTTTGGATGTCCTGCATTTTGAATTGGCTGATATTTTTTGTTTTTTGTTAAGGCATATGCTCACTCTGTGTAGAACATTCCAAAAAATGTAGGATATGACAACTCATGAGCGTAGGACAAACACTCATGTATATTGCTTTCATGTGGTTAATTTAAACACTATGGCTGCAAACCTACACACACTTTCCTGAGAGAAACAGCCCAACCCTAAGGTGGTCTACTCAAAAATAAGTCCCATTATGTTCAATGGGGCTTGCTCCCAGGAAAGTGTGCAGAGGATTGTAGCCTAAAGTCACATAGAACAGACTGGGACTTACTTCTGAGCAAACACGCTTAGGATTGCACTATATATTACTTACTATTAAATTTTACTTATTAGTAATTGTTACTGGATTAAGAATTGATAAGGTATTCTAGAACAATACATGTCTTCAATTAAAATTAAAAGTTAGTAATTACAAGAATGCTACATGCTCATAAGGAAACGGAGGAAAATGATGGGTTTTTTTGGACATAATGCTTAAACAGAGGACATGTCCTAGAAAAAAGAGGACATCTGATCATCCTGGCCTTCCTCCAATATTTGACTGCTCTGTCCCACCTTTAGCTATACCATTGGCTGGTCATCCCTTAAGCAGCTGTGTGAGATCCAAGCCCTGGTGACCATGTGTCAAAACTCTCAAGCATATTGGCTTCATTTGGTTAATTGAAACACTATACTGTATTATTATTAAATCTTACTCCTTATTAAAACTATTATATAATTTATTAATTACAAGAAAGCTATATGGTGCCTGCTCACAAGGAAATGGAGGACAATGAAGATTTTTTTCCAGGACCCAAGGCTAAAAAAGAGGAATGTCCTGGAAAAAGAGGACATACGGTCACCCTACCCAACTTGAAAAGGCTCAGAGTTTCATGTGATCTCCTGATTTCCTGTTCAAACACTGGGGAAGGGAATCCTCCCTCTATAACCTGTGACGAATGTTGTTTGACCTTTCCTGGGGTTGGCTGGACTTCCTGGCCATTCATTTCAATGTCCTGAACTCCAAATTTATTTCTTAGCAGGCTTTGTTACAGATTAAAAAAGAAAAAGTTAAAAGGTGGCGTATCTTAGGAGCCTCGTGTGCAGTGGCATAGCAAGAAGGGGTACAAAGCACTAAGTTTTTCAGAGAGCATTACTCTGGCGTGCAAGCACTGCCTCTCCCCTTTGGGCCATGGCATTTGAAGAGCTCCTCTGGATCAGGTCAAAGGCCCATTTAGTCCAGTTTCCAGTGCGCCCCCCCCCCCCAATGACTCAGGCAGCACACCAGACAACAACCTGGAGTGGTGGCCAAGTTTGTAGATGACACTAAATTTTTCTGAGTGTTGATGACCAGAAGAGATTGTGAAGAGCTCCAGAAGGATCTGGCTCCAGTAGAATATCTTGAAACTGGAAGAATGGGTAACAAAAGGTAGATGTGTTTTAATGTAAGTAAATGTAAAGTCATGCACTTTGGGATAAAAAAATAATCCAAACTTTACATATAGTCTTATGGGTTCTGAGCTGTCTGCATCAGATCAGGAGCAAGATCTAGGGGTGCTGGTGGATAGGTCAATAAAAGTGTTGAACCAATGTGTGGCAGTAGTGAAGAAGGCTAATTGCATGCTAGGAGTCATTAGAAAAGGTATTGAGAATAAAAGCATGCTTTTTCCACTCTTGAAAAAGCCCTCTAGTCTACCCTGTGCATCTTATTGCTATTTGTCCAGGGTGACCATATGTCGAAACCAGATAAGGGGACAAAGTCCCAAAATTTAGGATACCCAAGAAAAATGTAGGACTTGACAATATAAAAGCAAAAAAAAATCATATATACATTGTTTTCATGTGGTTAATTTAAACACTATATTAAATGTAAAGTCATTACATGGAATTTATTACATGGAATTACTACATGCTGTCTTCTCACCTGAAAAGGAGGACAATTAATATTTTTTTCCCCAGGGGAAAGAGGACCTGTCCTGGAAAAAGAGAACATATGGTCACCCTATGTTTGTCACAGCACATTTGGCCTCTCAATCCAAAAGTAACAATGATGTCATCTTCAGTTACTTCCAGTAGTACTTCAAATAGGTGGATGTCTCAATTTTCCCTTCTCCTGGTGGGAGGGTTTGGGGTCTCAAAAGGGTCTCCTGCCTCCATCCCTAAGTCAGCACAAAGAAGGATTCACACACGGTTAAGTATGAAGAACATGGTAGATTTACTTTGTTTCTTCCCGCAGGAGGCGCATTCAGCAACTGGTAACATCATAAACAGCAGTATATGTCCCTCATTATCCACTAGGGTTCCATTCCAGAACCTCCCATGGATAAAAACAAAATCTGTGTATAAAGGAAACAATGGAAAAATAGGTTTAAAGACCCACCTCTAGGTTTCTTGCTCCTCTACTGCACCTAATGGAATAAGGTAGTGCCATAATGTATGCAGAGGTTTGATTCTAGGACTGAAAAATGGAATGACTGCTTACATGATTACCTCTTTACAACAGTAGAAAAGCAGGTTTTAAAACTGTGATTTGCAGTGGCCATTCCTCTTGAGTTAAATCTGTGTATAAAAATTCCATGTATAACAAGGTTGAACTTTTTAATCCCCGCAAACCTTTCCTCTTTGTCCCTGACTCCTTCCCAGAGTCTGGTTCCTGTAGATAGATGCCTGGATCAGGTCCATAGGTCAACCCCTGGGGAGGCCTGCATCACCTGCGGGTGGCCCCTGGACTTCCTCCGGCATCCCCTCAGCACTTCCCACCTAGTCAGCTTTTTCCATCATGGCCATTCCATCCTTTGATGGGGCCCAAGCTGTACGCAGGTGAAATGAGATCTAAAGTAGCCAACTAGAGTGGGTTCACTGTGGTGTTTTCTGCAGTCACAGGCTCTCTTCCTCCACAGTGCACCATGGATAGTGGTATGTCAGAGGACAGAGAAACAATAGAATACAATGCAAGAAACCTGGAAATGGGTCTTTAAAACTATTTTATTCAACTGATTTGATATCAGCTGATTTTTTTATCCATTGTAGATACCTGAAAGAACCACAGTGAACAAGACACAACATATATTGTGCTATGTCAAAAAATTAATAAATCAGTATTAATTACTGTATGTTTAGTGTTTACTCACGTGTGCAGGAATGATTTCAGCAGCTGGGCACTGTCTGAGGGCTTGTGCCCATCCAAGTACCCATCTGATCAGACCAACCCCCTTAACCTTAATCCCCAGTTCTGAGGGCAGCAGCGACAACCAGCACCCCACGCATCATACTTGCTGAGTGCCTGAATAGTGTAGGTTAGAAGGTTAGGTTAGGCTAGTGTAGGTCAGGAGGTTGCTGATGGTCACTTTGCGGTAAAGTTGCTGATGGTCACTTTGGGGTAATGCTGGAGGTTAGGTTAGGCTAGTGTAGGTTAGGAGGTTGCTGATGGTCAATTTGGGGTAAGGGTACAAGGCTAATTCTGCCCACAGGGAACCTGCAATGAGTCAATTTGCACCAAGTCTAGTTCCTTGGCTATAACAGAGTTATCAAACTAAACAAACAAGCTCTGTCTCTTTACCTGCCATATTAGCCATTAGATTGTACGTTTAAGATTGCCATATGTCCCGGAAAACAGGGGCAATCCCAGTTTTCGGGAATTGCATTCACATACTGGCAAATCTGACAAGGCAAGAGTTTGTGGAAGACAAATATGGCAACCCTAAGTATGTAGAAATAATTGTGAGAGTGCAAAACAACAAGGGATCATCACAGGCCATTAGTGGGACACCGCATGTGTGGTGATTTCAACTGGCTGAGTCCAGATAGTTGTGAACTAGCCATTACTACCTAATTAGGACCACTTTACTTATTTACCAATAATTTACCAATTTAATTATTCCCCAGTTTACTTTGATGAATATATGAGGGCAAATATAGGAAGCAGCATAAATTATACTGGTATTCCAACAGAGCAGACTGGGACTTTTTTCTCTTGCAACATACACATTTATAAAGTGCGTGTGCGTGTGCGTGTGTGTGTGTGTGTTAGAGAGAGAGAGAGAGAGAGAGAGAGAGAGAGAGAGAGAGAGAGAGAGAGAGAGAGAGCCATTTCTTGGGAAAAAAACAACACCGACCTATACTAGTATGTGTCAGAAGGGGGCAGAGAACCACCCCCTGTCCTGAATTGTCCTCTCTATCTGTCCCCTCTCAGTGACCATTGCAGGAGGTATGGCTTGGAACCTTTTTCCTCTTCCCATTCCTCTCTCTCTCTCTCTCTCTCTCTCTCTCTCTCTCTCTCTCTCTCTCTCTCTCTCTCGATGTAAGCGCATGGCTCTCCACCAGGCTGCAAACCCACATGCAAGCATGGACAGCATTAGAGCCTCTGGTCTGAATTAACTTGTAGGAACTCTGATGATAATCAGATGCTTCAGGATCTTAAGTAAACCTGTTCTAAAGTTTGATTTTGGTTTCAGTCTTGATTTTTTGCATGTGCTTAAGCAAGGAGCCAGGGTGGAGAGAAAGGCTTCTGAACCACAGAAAGGGATGCTCTGTGGTCATGCTCTGTGGGATGCTCTGTGGTCAGAGAGGAAGGGGAAGTTGATTCAGCTTCCAATACCATTACCCATTAATATTTTCATTTTCTTTATAAACTGCTTTGTGAACTTGTAATTGAAAAGTAGTAGATAGATAGATAGATAGATAGATAGATAGATAGATAGATAGATAGATAGATAGATAGATAGATAGATAGATAGATAGATAGCATGAACTTTGTTTATTTCATTTGCCTCCTTTTGGTAGAATTCTGTCGGCAATCTTGGCCAAGAGAAAAAGGAACCAGGTCTTTATTTTAGCATCTCTCTTTTTCCTTTTCTAAGAAAGGTGAATCAGTGGTGAGTCCTCAGCTTGGAGTTTAATACCTTTCTAGGCAGCCGTATTGATGCTCATCATGCTTGCTGAGTTCCTGAATAGGACATGCTATATTAAGACACCTAAGGCGTTCACCTTTAGAATTCAGCACAAGAAACAGGGACTGTTGGGTTGTTCAAAGCTTTCCTAGTCTCTCCCCCTCCTCTATCTCCCCCCTTTTTTTCTTGAAAATCCTTCTATTGTGCCAATCAAGCAGATGGTTTGCAGGAAATATAGCTTGGCCCCAATGACCGAAACTAATTTTAACTAGCTTTCCAAACCTGGCACGTTTGTTTTGCTCTTTCAAACCGGCTCCAAAAACAGCTGGCAAGGGTGAATTAAACCCATTAAAGACACATTTATAAGAAATTATATTCACATAGGTTGTCTGAATCTACCCCCTCCATCCCCCAAGGGGGGGGGGGGAAGAGATGAGTGCATTGAAATGAAAATGGCCCTGCATACACTGCCCTCCTTAACATCGCCTGAAAGTCTCAAAACATTTTACTAAATAGATTAACTTGACTATTGTTTCGCATCACATTTATCAGCTTCATTAAGTGAATAGCTGAACAAATATATTACGCATGCATGAAAAGCTCTTTTGGGGGCTGCCTTATTGTGTCCTCAACCCTGACAGGTGGTTAACTGTGTGGTGTTTTTTTCCCTTTTGCTTTTTTCCCCCCTGCCCCAAAGAAAGAAGGGATCTTGGATAGAGAAGCAGAGACAAGATTTGGCAAAGGAACTGGGAGGCCAGAGCGACTTGCTTCTACTCGTCTTCCATTCACCGGCCAGCCCTGAATGACCACATTCCCAAATAGAGCTGGAGAATCTGATCAGGTCAAAAGTAACTCACTGGAGTTTTGTCTGTTTCTTTGCAAGGCCAACTGCAAGGGTGGTAAATATTCCTCTTGTTTCCAAGGAAGTTTCTTCCCCCAATAAGGTATTTTTGGTTATTGTTATTAATCTAATATGTATATCTGCATAGATTCCAGAGGGATATCCCAAAACAAAACAACCCCTTTATTTTAGTTGCTTAGGATGTTTGAATAAATGTATTTATTTATCATTTATATCCCGCCTTTCTTTCTTAAAAAAAACAAAACTCAAGGCAGGTTGATTATGTAGGATATTTTGATATACTGAATCCATAAGTGACATCAGTTTTGCCCAGTTGGCTTTAGTTTTGAGAGTCTAGCATGGTCTGCTTCCTCATGAGGAAGCTGCTTGAATTGGCATCTAAGGTGCCTATGTTGTACCCACCAAACGAGAGCCAACCAGACAAAACCAATGTCATTTAAAAAATGGAAAACCCTGAATATACCCAAGGATAGGTCTAACTTTTAAGACAACAAAATGTGTGTAGAACTGTGTTATCTTTGCCTATTTTTAATTATATACTGCAAACAAGCAAAGGGGGTCACAAGACAAACACATTGAATCAAACTGATTAGAGAAAAGCACAGTATTGCCCCGCTTAGTCTCAGGACACATGACATTGAGTACTATCTCACTGATGTGGGAAGGCCATACTTGGTCAGCATAAATTTAGACTGAAAGGGTTTCACAGGTTTGAGTCTCATTGAGTCTCATTCCTTCAGGATACGTCTGATATGGTACTAGCATCTGGTATTCTGGAGTGGAGCAGAGGTGGGATTCAAATAAATTAACAACAGGTTCTATGTCCTAACAACCTAAATTAAGAACAGGTTCTACGTCCCATTAGTAACTGGTTCTCAGAACCAGGTGCTCATTAGCAAAGGGTTCTATATAACTTGTGAGAACCCCCTGAAGCCCACCAACACATTGGAGTCACTATTTTGCCTGGTCTTGGGCTTGATCTGGGTATAGGTGAATGATTTTCATGTTGCTATGCAGTGTACCAAGCCAGTGGATTTTGGTTGACCCTTCAGTCATTTGCTGTTGACTTCCCACTGTAGCACCTTCTGCAATAGCATGTTGTCAGGTGCCCCATCACTGAAGCTGAGCTCTCATCTTGTCAATGATTGGAGCAATGTCTCATTGCTTCTAGATGTCATGGTTGCAGATGTTGTCAAAGCAAGTAATCCTGCTGATCCAATGCTGCATCTTTGTCTCCATGAGATTGGACTTCATGGTACTGCATGGTACTGATGTTCAGTTTTTCATTGCTGGTCAGCATACTGTCTGATAGATCTTCTATTAAGATGGTCAGAATGTCATCTGACTAGAGGAGCATCCATGTCACCAACTTTTGAAGTTCGCATGTGATATAAGGAAGTTCACACACCTTCAGTTGTTAAAATCCATTTTCCATTAACCCTGCCCTTCAGAGCTATAGAACAGCTGTAAAAACATGGGAAGCACTGTCAACATCACATTCTCTGTCTGAGCTTCTTGGGGCATAGGATAGATGGTGATGAGATGCATTACATGGACATTACATGGGGCATGGGATGGATGTTGATGAGATGGGGAGGGAGTGTTTCTTGTTGGGGAAGGGTGGAACAGGGTGGACTGAGCCCAGGAAGTGGAAGAATTGACAGAGTAGGCCTCTGCCTTACCTTAACCCTCTTCCCAGCTTGCCTGGTGTTACACTAGGTTTTGCAGATTTTCAACAGCTAAAGAGCTGGCAAAAATCTTACCTTTGATTAAGTTGCAGCTTTGCTTGGGGTAAGGAGAAATATATCCCTGGACCCCTACCCTGAAGAGACTTCTAGCCATCTGCTAATCTGTACGTGATACAATGCAGGCCATATGGCCTTGCTATGTCAATGCAGGTTAGGATTGGACTCTCAGTGAGAACTAGGCTGGAGACTTTGGATGCTGTAGCAAACAATGCTGCCAGGTGGGTGTATGTATGATGTATGCTAACACATTTAAATTTGCTAACACTGTAAATTTACTCATTTATATTAAAATATATACAGTATATGCTGGTTTCCACCCTGAAACATGCATCGAAACAGGATCTACAACTAATAAAATAGCACAATATAAAGGTAACAATTACACTTTACAATATTTGAGAAGCATGTGAATGTCATTGAGAAGAAGATGGAGACGGACACATCTAGTGTGGCTTGATTCGTTTTAAGTCAAGTCTCTACCTCCTAAGACCTGACTCAAAAATAAGTCCTAATGGATGAACTTTCTGAGCATTTTTTGTGACTCAAAAAGTCAGGAGTCCTTTTTAAAATGCCAGCCATGGAAAAAAAATTTGGAGCTGCTGCCACAATGGTGTGAGTGAGTGTGTGCATTTTTGATACCCTCCTCTGCTGTCCCATCCCATCTTTATGGTGTGAGATGGACTGTGTGAGAGCAGGGACAGAAGAGACGAGAAGGAGAGTAGTTACACACAGCTTAACAGGTGACCCAATCCTTTGCAGCTCTATTCAGAAGTAGTCCCATTTGTGCCAGTCATTCAGTGAGGCTTCCTCCTCCCAAGAAACAACCCATCAGTAGAATAGCTATATGGCTTGCAAAGCACTACGTTTCACAGGGACCCTCACCTTAGACTTCAGAGCACTATTGTTGGATGGAACCTCACTACAGGTTTGCAAACGGCACCCTCTCCTTCAGAGAAAGACATGCAAGAGTGGGGGTGGAAGGTGAGACAGAATTGACCTGTCCTGGTCTGGAAAAACACCAGAGTTGCCCAGCTTACATTTGAGGCAATTCTTTACACTCAAGAAGCTCTCCTTATATCTGCTTTCTCCTTGGGTTGAGCAGGCAGGGCTACTGCAGGGCTTTTCCATGGTCTAAAATAGGGCTATTCCGCACTGCATCTCCCTGTTTCACAGCCAGTCCAAGCTGACAGTGAGACTCCATACAACATGTAGTACAGTAAAACCTGGGTTAAGACTGTTTTGCAAGACAAGCAAACATTTCTAATAAACCTTTTACTTAATATACAAGTGATGTCTTATAAAACAGCAAAAAAGTAGCCCTGGCCGGGATAGGACTGGTTTTGGTTCTCTACCAGCATCTATCAGCCTCTCCTGAGAGACCAGCCTATCCATGTCTACTCTAAAGTAAGCCTATGACAGTCAGTGGGACTCACTCCTATGTAAGGGGGGCAATGGAAGGAAGCCTGAGAGACCTAGCCTTCCATGTCTACTCTAAAGTAAGCCCTATTATAATCAATGGGGCTCACTCCTGAGTAAGGGGGCATATTGCAAACTGAGAGACCTGAAAGACTAACAGTGCAATCCTAAGCATGTTTACTCAGAGGTAAGCCCCACTGTGTTCAATAGTACTTACTCCCAGAAAAATGTGGTTCGGATTGCAGTCTAAGTGCAGGTTAATTTGTTTTATTTTTCTTTATATTTTGTATTTTTTTATTATTTTGTATTATCTTACAGCATTGTAATCATTTTTACATTAATATTTTTGAGTTGTGGAATGAGTCGTCTGAGTTTCCATTATTTCTTATGGGAAAATTTGCTTTGGTATACAAGTTTTTTTATTTTAAAAAATTACTAACTTGGTTCTGGAACGAATTATGCTGGTAAACCCCTTTAAGGTACCACTGTATTATGCAAGCTGAGGTGAGTGTCTCTGAAATACATAATACTTTGTACCCCTATAGCTACACTACTGAAGCCATAGGAGCCATAGACTGGAAACATGATTGCTGGGCTCCTCCTTCTGCCCTATCTCATCCAAAGGAAAAAACCAGAGTGCCTCTCCTTCACCCAATAATCATTTGTTCCTATCAGAGACAGGCAAGAGATTCTCATAAAACAACAAATTCTCATATAATTCTTATTCAAGAATAAACAATACAACATACAAACAATTCTTGTAAAAGAAAAAAAACCTTATCTGGAGCAAGAGTTGGACAGTCCATATGATGTCATAGCTAAAGGAGGTGCAAAGCACTAAGTATTGTAGGTGTTCACCTCCATTTTGCTTCCACCACCTGGAATGACTCCTAATGGGAGAATGAGGGATTCCTTGCATTCTGCAGTGAGGTTTCCTGCAAAACTTTGTGCTTTGACTCCCTCTGGTTATGCTCCTGCATCAGTGGTGGGCTCCAGCAGGTTCGCACCTACTCTATAGAACCGGTTGTTAACGAGAGATAGGACATACAAAGTTTAAAAATAGCCATTTAAAAGTGGCTGCCAGATGGGCAGAGAACCGGTTGTTAATTTCTTTTAATTCCATCACTACCCTGCATGTGATCCTTGGCTTGTCACACTACACTAGTTGTCCAAGTTCAGCTAGCAGGCATAGTGACTGAAGGTGTAATATAAAAAAACAAATCACAGGTATTTATAGAATGCCTTTCTGTTCATTGGATTTCTCCTCTGAATTCATATAAGCCAGTTTACATAGGTGGGCAAATCTAACCCCCGTGATAGTTAATAGAGAGGTGCTCTCTTTCAAGAACTTTCTACTTTCTGAAATGGTTCCTATAATGTCTTTTTCTTGGGCTTATTTTTTGCCTTGTGGGAGACTCAGCTGCTGGTGGCTTTTCTTATCTTCTCACAGCCCAGCATCCTTGCACAGCTTCCAGTGTTTTTGAGCCAGCTACCTTTGGATGTTATCGTTGGGCAATTAACAGCGGCTTCGATCTGCTGGACCAGACCTTAATATGCGCTCTTTCTCTGGTTATACCTTATCAGAATATCAAGGTCAATAATTCACATGATTGTAGCATCACTTACATTGCATCAAATCTACCCTTCTGTTGCATCACTCAGTATGGAGAGATGTTTTGGGAAGGAGTCACATCTGTAAAATGGCACCAAATTATTGAGGTATCATGGTGAAATCTTAAATAAACTTGGGTATCTTGTGGTATGTATTGCACAAAGATGACTTCTCTATACCAGAAATAGAAGTCTCAGGACTACTTGCAGGCAGTTTTGAAGGGCTGTATGTCACCCTCTTATTAGTTGCACAGAAGGATAACCCAGAGAGTGAATTACCATACATATTATCTCCTTGAAGCACACATGCACATTTTAAAAAGTCTTCTTATCCATGTTTTTTTCTAAGAAAAAAAGGATGCCTTGTTTCCTTTTTCTTCTTGCTTGAAAGCCAGAGTTTTCTCCATTTATTTAGAACTGTGTTACAAGTAGGTCTATCAATTTATGCATAATAAAGAATATCAGAGGGAAAATGTTTTGATGTGTTTCAAAACTGGCTTGCTAATCTAATTAGAGGAGTATAAGTTTTGTGCCACAGTTCTCCCTATGTAGTTTTTCTCACACCTGGTGAATTGTTTAGGCAATCTTTTTAAATGCTTATGGTTTTATAGGGTGGAAAAAAGAACTTTTTTTCCTCTTAAAAACACACACACAAGTTCCTCTGCAGGGCAATTGAAAGAATGTAGTGGCTGTCAACATTAGTTTGGAATAAGGGTGCTGGGTAAAATGTGGGTCTAGTTTACACTGACCTTTGCCTATATTCAACCAAAAATATTACTTTGATAGAGAAAAACATTCTAGCGAGATAGGAGCAAAAATAAATAAGGATTACTTAAAAAATTGAAAAGTATATGTGTATTTTGGTGGTTGGGAGTTAAAATAGTTGGCAACTGTGTGAGAGGAACGGTTTGAATTGCAGCCACAGTGAAAGAGTATTTTTTTAAAAAGCTGTTTAGCCCTTGATTCCTACAAACAAAATAAAGCACCTTGTCGAATAGGGCCCATTGAGCAGGAATTATGGGTTAAGAGAGGGGGTACGAGGTGCAGCGTGGGTGCTTGTTTATCAGGGAGGAGTTGTCAGATGTTAGCAAAGCCAGTGAAAGGAAGGACGCCAGAGTCTGATGGCTGGGATAGCATTGATGTGAGGTAACGGAGTAATCGGATTGAAAGTTAGCCATAGTATTTATGTCAGTTCACATTTCGTCAAATGAATAATATGGGATTGCTACCTAGCCCAGGCCTTAGCCTAGGGGTTCAATTATAAAGCGTCTAGGCCTCATTTGATTCAAATATAAATTAATTCTCACTGAAGCATTGGCTGATTAATCTATTTGCATAATAGTAGGGGAAAAAACTGCACCGTAGTTATTTTGGGGGGATTTGGATAAGAAAAGCTTTAAATTCATTTAAAAGAATATTGTGTGAGAAGTCAGAGAAGCCAAAATACCACCATAGGACTCCTGAAGCTATTTTTTTAAAGTCTGATGTGCTTAATTCTGAAGGTGTCTGGGATTTGTTTGTGCTATAAAAGTAGCACTTTCGTCCACTTATGTCTGTTTTGTACCCCTTCGTTTAAAAATGTGTTGCTTTCCCACCATCTTCTGTCCTTCACGGACCCATCTGCACAGAGTGTGTTTGAAGAAACACTGAGTGATTTATTGGTAACACTCTCTACAGGACAATGAGTATCCTGATAATAAGCCTAAGAATTATGAATTCTTTGTTGTTTTCTGGCTAGGAGGAGAACTTAAATGGTGATTCAAATGTAAAAAGGAAGAGCAGGGTGTCAGAAGGCCAGTTTGAATAGGCCAGTGAACACTTCCCACTTCAGAGGCATATGTATTTGATGAGATACTGTAGGTTGTTACCTATGCAAAAACTGTTATGGATCTTGTTCTTGGTTAGGAGGACTCAGAAGGCAAGACTGGAACACAAGAAAGGTATTTTTTTAATTTATAGACAGCATTACAGATCTTACTTTGGTTTGGCTTCCCTTTGTTGCTGCTGTCAGGGCTCCTTAGGGCACTGTTTTTGTATGCTTGTCCCAAGCTGGACCACTGTTCATGGTCCACCTGTTGGAAGTACCACTAGAAGTAAATGGAGATGATGTTGTCGCAAGTTGCTGTCACAACACAACACCAGTAACAGACTCAGGGTAGATAGGAAGGCTTTTTTGAGTGCACAAAAAAAAACAGTAGAGCACAGCCTGCTGAGCTAAACTCCTACTTGCTGCTTATCCCATTGCCTTGCAGGCTTCACTGCCAGATAGCGGAGGCCTGGGGGGAATACAATGGCACCTCATGTAACAAATTTAATTCGTTCTGGAGGCATGTTTGTTACGTGAAACATTCTTTATGTAAAGCAGATTTTCCCTTAGGAAATAATGGAAACTATAATGATTGGTTCCACAACCCAAAAAAATCTATATTTTTTAAAAGTTTTAAAAGAGAAAAGTCACTCACTGACTGACTCACTGACTCATCAACGTCCTGCCAAAACCGCCAGGCCTAGAAGCATGAAATTTGGAGTGGGTGTTCCTTCCGTGAGGGAGGGGTGCACTAAGAACTGGTTTTCGGAAATTCCAACCGGAAGGGGGTGAAAAGGGGCACACAACGTGTTTCCTCCCTATACTTTGCATTGGAGAATTGATGACTCATCAACATTCCTCCCCATTCCTCCCAATTCTGGGAGGGATCCTTCTGTCACCTGAACACCCACCAAGAACCCATCAGGAGAAATTTAACCCTTCAGGGGCTGAAAAGGGGTGCAACGTGTTTTGGTCCTATACTTAACATGGAAGATTGACCAACATTCAGCCAATTTGGAGTCCGGTGCCTGGTGCACTGAGGGGATGTTGTTTGGAGGAAGAGGTTGCACTGGGGAGGATACTGCGCATTGGGGATGTTGCACATGGGGGGTTGATGCGCATGGGAAGATGTTGCGCATGAGATGTTGAACATGGGGGGATGATGCATGGGGAACTGATGTGCATGGGGGACTGATGCTCATGAGTGATGTTGCACATTGCGGGATGTTGCGCAGGGGAGACTGATTTGCATGGGGGATGTTGCGCATGGGGGAGGTTGTGCATGGGGATTCAGGCACATGGTGGACTGATGCGCATGGGGATGTTGCGCATGGGGGAATTATGCACATTGGGAATTATGCACATGGGGATGCTGCGCATGGGGGATGATGCACATGGGGGTTGATGCGCATAGGGGGTTAATCCACATGGCGGACTGATGCACATGGGGGATGCTGTGCATGGGGAGATGTTGCGCATGGGGGAATTATGTGCATGGGCGATGTTGCACATGGGGGGATGATGCACATGGGGGTTGATGCGCATAGGGGGTTAATCCACATGGCGGACTGATGCACATGGGGGATGTTGTGCATGGGGAGATGTTGCGCATGGGGGAATTATGTGCATGGGCGATGTTGCACGGGGGGATGATGCACATGGGGGGTTGATGTGCATGGGGGTTTGATGCACATGGCGAACTGATGCGCATGGGGATGTTGCGCATGGGGGTTGATGCGCATGGGGTGATATTGCACATGGGGGAATTATGCACATGGTGGTCTGATGCGGATGGAGGATGTTGCACATGGGGGGTTGATGCGCATGGGGGGTTGATGCACATGGAGGATGTTGCATATTGGTGGTTTATGCGCATGGGGAGTTTATGCGCATAGGGGGTTGATGTGCATGGGGAATGTTGCGCATGGGGAATGTTGCGCATGGGGGGTTGATGCCCATGGTGTTTTGATGCGCTTGGGGGTTTGATGTGCATGGGGGACTGATGCGCATGGGGGGATGTTGCGCATGGGGATGTTGCGCATGGGGTGGATGTTGCACATGGGGTGGATGTTGCACATGGGGGGTTGATGCGCATGGGGGGTTTGATGCGCATGGGGGTTTTGCTCATAGGGGACTGATGTGTACGGGGGAATGGTGTACGGGGAATTTTACTCCAGCAACACGGGTACACGTTTCACTAGTATTCATATAAAAACATTAACTGGATGTAAAAATGATGACAAAACACTGGAATTGAATTCAAAACATGCATTCAATTTGCATGATCATATGAAGTCTATTTAGGCTGCAAGCCTAAAGAGACTTTCCTGGGAATAAGACCCATTTAACACAATGGGGCTTACTTCCGGGTAGACATGGTTAGGAGGCTGCAATCACTTTCTTCTGCTGTCCAAGACGCTTTCAAAGTATCTCCCCACTTTCTCCTTCTCTTCATTCTGAGCCTCTCTCTCCCCTGCTCCCTTCTCGCTAGCCCTGAGATGATTCCCTCTTCTCCTCTTCTGTTCTCTCCCTCTGCCCAGCTATGTCGGCCACAGGAGGAAGAGCGCGGAAGTGTTGCTTTTGCTATGGGCAGGCTTGCTAGATAGCCCTGATGCTTTTTCAAAGGGCTGCTGCAGGCGCATCTGCCCCCAACTGTGTGTTTGTTACCAATGAGTGTGTTTGTTACAAGCCAACGAGTGTGTTTGTTACGTGAAGCATAGTTTGTTATGTGAAGCAGAATCCAAGAGAAATTTTTGTTTGTTATGTGGAACATACTTTACATGAGGCGTTTGTTATGTGAAGGCGCCACAATAATAGCAGTCGACACTTCAAGTATCCATGGTGGTATGAGTACCAAAGTTTGAAAAACACTGCTCTAGAGACAAACTAGAGTTTGATGAGAAACAAACAGGAACAGGACCATGACTGTGAGGCTACAAGAAGTCTTCTGTATGCCATTGTGGTTCTATATATTAATATGGACATTGAGAGTATATAGGTGTGTCCCTGGTGTCCATGATTCAGCCACTTATTAATATTTTCCAGAACGATCTACTTTGCACTGTGTTGTTAATTTCTGTTTGTTAGAGCACAGTTATAGAAGAAGAATTTTACCTCTATTTTGTTTTATTGTTTTGGGATCTGGAAGGATCCCAAAGTCTCAGCTGAGAGGTACGTAAAACAGAAAACACAGTGATTATTAAAACACAAAGGGGGTATGTGTGGATAATATGGAGAAGAAAGGAATATAAGAAGGAGGCTTGGAAATGGCTTGGGTTTGGAAAAGCCCATTTTGCTATCTGCAGAATACAAGTAGGTGATTACAGTACAGGCAAGCTTAAGGGCAAAATGGTTCTCTAACAGGGCAGAATATCTGGTCTAGAGGGTTGAGCTACTTTTTCTATGCAAGAAGGTTTCATCTGAAGGTTGCCAGATGGAAAACACTGGAAGCTGTGCAAGAGGAGACCTTGATGCTGGCCTGAGTATGTGAGAAGATAAGAAAGCCAGATGCAGCTGAGTCTCTATGTTGAGGCAAAAAGACCAGAAGTTTAAAGAGATCCACCTCAGAATGTAGTATGCTCTTGAAAGAGGGAACCTCCTTGTAAACTATAAAAGCCTTTTGGGGGTTATAGATTTGCCTGCCCATGTAAACCACCTAGAATAAAGTCAGGGGATAAATCCAATGACCAGAAAGGTGATATATATAAACAATTGTACTTGCTTGTTTGTTTGTCTCAACTCCAAGTCGATACTTAAGCAGGACCTTAGCTTTCCGGACTATACATATCACACCTCTCTGATTTCCAGACTGTATCACACTACTCTGATTCAGTAGTGTAGCTGGGGAGAGGGACAAAATGCTAAATTTGGAGGTGCCACAACAGGCCAGGTAACTGGCCCCTTCTAGTCACTGTAAGCGCCATTCAAGGCAGCAATGGCAACATGCAAGAGACAACGCTTGTTTTGGCAAGTGCCTGCACATTGCCATCTCATAAACTACTCATTCAGTTGAACCTGTGACTTCAAGGAATCTATGAGTACACTCCTATGCGTCTTACTTCTGAGTGTACAGGCATAGGAGTGTACTCATAGATTCCTTGAAGTCACAGGTTCAACTGAATGAGTAGTTTATGATAACAGTAACAATAACAACAGCATACTCTAGTTGCTCCGCCTTCTACAAGTGATCTGAATAATCCTATTAGCAGCCTGTAACTGTTAGCTGTAATTCTTGGACAGTAGTGTTATCCCCCATTTTTGCTCGATGGACCTACCCTTCAGATAGATGTACATATAGTTAGATAAATTGTGTTTGTTCTTGAATCTGAGTCCTGCTACACATACATCAAAACTTGGACTGTTCCATTTTAGACCAAAGTGAGCAGGAGTCTTGTGTGCAGATACTGCATAGAAATCCCACTGCATAGAAAGCTAGCATGTCAAGGGGAGTTGCTATCACTGCATTGATGTAATCTTTCGCTTGACATAAATAAGAGTTTTCTATTATACAAATACATTTAGTTCTTTCAACATTAATGTTCTGGTAAGGAGATCCTCATACTATCTTGTACTTCATGCACTGCAACCAATAATGAAAATGGATTGGTTATTGGGACAGACAAGCAGGACTTTTTCAGAAAGCAATCTCCAAAAAAGTAAATACAATACAGTGTATGAAAATGTAGCCCAATCAGGGTGCAATCCTAAGCAACTTAGGCCAGCACAACTCACCATCTTCCTGATCCCACTGAGGTGTGGGAAAGTTGGCACGTCGGTGCAGTGGCCTAAACTCTCTCCGAGGGGCGAGGCAGTGCAGGAGTGTCTTATGGCACTTTTTTGACACCTCGAGGTCAGACCTAGTACGGGATGTGTGCTGGCCTAAATAGGGATTAAGATTGCACTGTCAGAAGAGGAATTCACCAGATCGGGAAATCTAACAGGTCATCCCCATATGACTAATTATTAATTAGCTGCTGGGGGAGCGAGGCAGAAGAAGATGCTGGTGAGTACCTCCAGGAAAAAAAGCCTGACAAGATGAACTGGGATTTGCCCTTCAATACATTGAATGTACTTATTGTAAGGAACATATAACCTATTGTTGGTAACAATTGTTGGTATTGTTGGAACTCCTGTGGCAGGGAGTTCCACAGACTAACATCTTGTAAGATGAAGCCAGAGGGGGTCCTCTAGTGCACACATTTCAATGTGTATTTACTTTTATTCTATTATACATGATGCCATATGTGACTGCATTTGGGTAAAGTTTTACAGATTTGTACTTTTAACAATCTACAATGTACTGTATACGCTTTTAACAGTGATAGTCAATGTGGCTTACTCCTGGGTAAGTGTGGATAGTTTTGCTGCCTTTGGGGTATTTGGTGAATTTGATTTTGTTAAACATTTGAAATGATAAAAATTTCCCTGTTTGATGATGACAGTTCTGGTCATGATATCACTTCCAGGTTGATGACATCTCTTCTGGTGAGTCCTGACAGATGGTGAGTCCCAGTGCTAAAAAGTTTGAGAACCACTGTCTATAGCACATGTCCCAGATTGTCTCTAGGCACTCTGATTAAAAGCAATGTTAACAAGGTTAATGTTCGGATGGCTGAAAAATACCTTCGCTTTGTTGCCTCTCAATGGGTCATACTAACAGAATAACTGATGGGCTCCATCTTCCTCTCATCATCTCTTATCATTTGATCCGAGTTGTTATGAGCCTGTTCCACATCCTCTGCAATCACTAGACTTTTCGTTGATGGATAATCCTACTTCAACGGTTGTTCATTGGTGGAGAAAAATCAAAACAGCACAAGAACCCATTTCCATCTAGTTCTTTTAGGTAAGTCACTGATCTTTTACTCAGAGCTGTAAGAAGCTGAATGACTAATGCAACTAACTAGCCATTCCACAATGGGATATGTTCAGCAATATTTATGTGGGCTTTGTAGGCTAAGATACACTTGGGTGACAATGAATCGTCAGTTCCTATATCAACCTGCCAACTATGAATGGGCCTCAGTGAGCCTAAACATTAAGTTCAGAAAGCCGTAAAGCCGATAGAGATCATGCATGATATCGATATGACCTTAATCTTGGGGGATATAAATTAATCCACTTTATGCAAGGGAGTGCTCTCATTCTCTAGTGTTGCATCTAAGTTTTTTCTCACAGCATTTTACAAGGAAAATAGTACCTCCCCCACCTCCATATGGGCCAACCAATATGATCACTGAAAGTGAAATTTCTTTATTTACAAGCACTGCCTATGAAAATTTAATCTGAGAAAAATATTTTGCAAAGTTAAATTACTTAAAGGCAATTTTTCCAGCATTTGTCCTGTGTGGTGGCAGGCTCTGCTGTTCTGGATTGGAGCCATTTGATCCATATTTTGATGCAATTTTGAGGAAACCAGCTGGCATATGTCAAAATCCTGTCATTGGATTGTGACCTTCCCATCAAATAGGGACTCACAGCAAACCCAGCTGCCCAGCAAACCTTGGCAGTGTAGGCCAAAGTTCAATCAAGATCTGGAAGGGGCAGCTCCAGAGGGTAGACAGAATGAGAGTCCAGGTCTACCCAACAGGTACATCTGGGCTCCAGGTCCAAGAGGAACCCAGGTCTACCCACCCAGCAAACCTCAGCCACAGAAGCCAGAAATCAAATGGAAATCCAGGTTTATCATCTAGGCTCTGAAAATAGTGCTCACTCCCCCCCTCCCCTGCAACACAAACGATGGATCTGTCCCTGATTAGTGAATTATTGCCTCTGCATCTGGACATTCAATACCTCATACAGTGGTTATCAAGGTTAATAAACACTGGTATATTATAATCCATTGTCAATGTTTAGAATCCACTTTAAAAGTCATATAAGGGCACAATCCAGAAGTGCAGTAGGGTTCCCCTATCTATCACTGGGCTGACCCAACTGCAAAATGGGCCACCCTAATATTTCTGGAAAAGGCTTGGGGCAGCCTAAGGAAACATAGGGTGCCCCAAGACAGGTGGACCTGGGGCTGCCCTAGCTGGGGCAGCCTAGGCAGATCAGCAGAGTCATGTTGAGGGTATGTTCAGCATTGTATAGGGCAGATCAGTTACCAGAGCCTGTTTCCAGGGCAGAAATGTCCTCCTCCTCCAGCTCCTCAGAGTTATACAATCTCAGGAGCAGGTATAGAAATGAGTAGACCCATAGGCATCCATGATAAGGCAGAGTAAGAATGGCAGTGTTGACCAGAAATCTGAGTTCTTGGCCAGCCTATCTGCAACTCCTGCCTCTCAACCTCAGGATATGGAACAACTACAGCAGGCCAGTCCAAGGATCCCCTTGTATTCACTGTAGACTGTCCTGTCTCATCAGGGACTCCTTATAAAGCAGGCACCGCAGCTGTTCCTTGTTCAGTGTGATCTTAGGGGGTCTCCTTGGGAGCAAGCCCTCCCCAGGTGTCACTGACTTGGTGCCTACTTAGCATGCTCTGGAGCAACTGGGACAGCCCAGGCTTCCTGACTCTGGAAGCAGCATAACTTTCTGCTCTGGATTCAGAATTGTTTGAATTCTCACTGCCTAACTCCTCACTGCCCTAACTCTGGACTGTGCCCTTTGTCAGTTTACAGCAACAACCAACATTCCCATCAATTGCATCACTGGGTGGTGTCACCTTGTTGTTAACTCATGGTATCACCCCATTAACTTAATTTATTTGACTATAGAGAAGTCCAGGTCACCAAACAAATCATTAACCAACAGAAAAGCAGTGAGCAACATAATGACACTCACAAACCTGAATAGGAATTCTAGTATTAGCTCTGATATGTGGAAAAGGGAGCTGACTCATAATATGATTTTACTGGTTCTGGGCTATGCCATAATAGCATTCACTAGCTCTCAGAATACCCACAGTGCAATCCAAACCTTCTTTCCAGGGTAGCACAAAGGACTTGTCACAAAATAGACTTGTCACAACATGGGTGTGTCAGAAAATTGCCATAAGGATGTAATATTATCCTCCTTTGGTAATTGCCTGCTATGTGTAGATAGCTGTCACCCCAATCTTGAGCTTCTCTGGGCTTGCCCACCTGAGGCTGCAACAGTTGAACTTCCAGTGGTGGTGACATGGGCTCTTCCTGCCAACACTAGCCTCAGCACGGTCCAGCACTGGTGCTCCTTACTCATCAGATGCCATAAACATTCTCACCCAGTGCTGGTGGTAGAGCACAGCACTGGCACTGACCAAGTTCATGATTGGGTCCTGTGAGAACCAACATTTTCATGGAAACCTGGTTTTCTTAATCTATTGAATTTTTTAAAATTATTACACAGAAGTATTAAATATGAACCAAAATTCCTTCATTTTTCTACAAAACAGTTTCAGTATTCATAGGGCAAAATGATTGTATTTATTGTATACAACGAGTAGAAATTTACTAGCTTAACACTTTTGAAAAACCATTTTACTATTGTCCTTTGCTCCCTCCCTCCCCCCAATGTATTTTTGAAAAAAAACTGGTAGAAAAATTGGCACATAATCTCTCCCTTCACAAAAATGTTAAAAACTCAATAGTAACACAGTTCTGTGCTCAGAAGTGAGCTCCACTGAGCTCAGTGGGAACTTACGCTCAGGTAAGTGTGTAAAGGATTGCAATTTTTAGGTTGCATTCCTATACATCCTTACCTGAGAACAAATCAGTGGCACATACTGCTGAGTAGACATGCATAGGATTATGCTATAAGTTTTCTACGTATTACAGATGCTTTCAGAAAAATGAAGAGTCCATTAAACATAAGAACAAATAGCAACAATATGTAAAACAGGTATTCCCTACTTTCTGACAGTTCATTTTCTGACAATCCACTCTTTCACCTTTCAATTAAATCCAGAAGTAATTAATTCAACATGTTCCATTCTTTCATCGTATGCTGTTCTAAAGGCTAAAATTGCCCACTCCCATGTTGATTTGCATATGACATGGTGGTTCAGACTGTTTTGACATATGTTTGTGTGTGTGTGAGAGAGAGAGCATACATGGCCTCTTTAGCTCCTAGTCTATTCCCATTTCCTGGAGGAAATCCATTTGCAGAAATGTTTGTGGGAAAGCAGGAGTTTGCAAGGCAAAAAAGACATTTGTAATTTGGCAGCTAAAGAAAACCATCAGAAGCAACATTTTTAAACTAAAGAAAGATCAGATTCCAATTTTCATCAATTTCTGCTTTTCACTACAGCTCCGGTCCCTAACCTGTAAGATAAGCGGAGGATGCCTACACAATACAATGGCAGTAACATTCAGATAATCAAATAATCCCTTGCTTTGTAGCCGATAGATAATATAGAAGCTAAAGTTCAAAGTAGCTCATAACGATAAGAATTTCGTTCCTAGTTGTGAAAAGCAGTGAACAGGGAAAGAAAGAAAGAAAGAAAGAAAGAAAGAAAGAAAAACTCGCTTGCTAGAAATAACTGCCTTGCAAAGTTAAAGCTAGAAGGATGAGAACAACGAGGGAAGATTCAGTTCATTTTTTTAATGGACTTTCAGAAGTGAACATTCCCTGCCCCTTTTATGGGATTTCATTCTGGTCAGAAGCACACAGGACTTGGGGCAAAGGGGTCCTTAACGTTCGGTTAGGACCTTTTGAACCCTGTTCATTCTACAAAAAGTCCTTTGAAAAGAAGTGATTCACTGGCCTGTCAGAATTAGTGGGTGATGCTAAATTAATGCCCTTCCCCCCCAACGTCTTGTTTGTCTAAGAATCTGGCAGGGGAAGTATTAATTCCAATTGCCACTGGATTAACAGTAGGCCATATATTCAAACCCTTATTGGCCTTTTAATATGAAAGAAAAGCAGCACATGGCTATTAATTACGTAAACAGCCTTACTTTTCCATCTTGGACTGAAAGAAAAAGACCAGCCATCTCTCCATTATGGCAGGGAGACTATAATTTAATTACAAGCCCAAATAGGCAAATGATGATCGAAGCAGACCAAACACTGAAACATTTTTCTTTCCTTTCCCCCCTTCTTTTTAACAATCATTCTCTCATTAATTGCTTGGATCTTTGAAGGAAAAGGCCCCCAAGCCCAGGCTTTGCACAAAACTCATCCAAGAGTGAAGAGGGCAAGCTGAACTGTTACTCCGTCCAGCTGCCTTTAAGTGAATGGTTTTCTGAAGGCAATGAATGCTTTCTGTCTCTCCTCGTACAATGTAGGTGTTACTGCTCTGGGGAAAAGAAACAAAACAGTCATCACTTGAAGGGAACTTGGTCCTGCCAAGGGGAGGGGTTCAATCTCACTCACTCATAAAATCATGCCTCCTTCATATCACTAAGAGGGACTTGGTACAAAAGGTGACTTCGAATGGTACTTTCAGGGGGCTCCAGAGAGCCCTTTGAAAGAACCGGGCTATTCTAAATGAGATTGGAATAGCATCTGCCTCGGTTTTGTGAGTCAATTGGCGAGCATTTTGCAGTGGAATAACCCTCCAAAAGACTAAGCAGCACTTCTCAAGATGTATGGAGGAGATGCATTTTAATACCATGTCTCCTTCCATCCTGCCTGCCTATGTGGATCTTGAACATTAATGTTTGCACAGATGCCTTTTCAAGTAACAAATGCGGCCATCGGATTTGTGTCTCTCCCAGCAAAGGGAAAATGGGTTCTCTCAGGGAGTGCTTACTCCTTTTTTAACAGACCATATTGCCGCAAACAATTTTTATTTGCCGTAAGAGGTGGGCAGAGTGGTTCTCATCATACATATGGCAACACAGTCCTTCACCTTTATGGGATTTATAAGCAGGTGTCTGTTATCAAGTGCCAGGAGTGCTTGAAAATGAAACAAGCTACCCTGAAAGGTCTTCTCAAAATGCAGAGTCTATTGCTTTTCACAGTATATTCTTTTTTTCCTTTGCAGATGGCTGCAAATAGAATGCTGTCTACTCCTTTTTGGAACCTTTTTGACCCTTCAACCCAGTACAGATATTGGAATGGATATTTAGGCTGCAATTTAGGCTGTAAACTTATCCTCATGTCAATTTTCTGATGAGGAATTGAAGGTACTCCAACTGGGCTTAGCATTTTTCCCCACAATCAAATATAACCCTCAAGTATAACCCCACACTCAAATATAACTAGAATTGATATATATGAACTATTTAGATTACTTAAACTTAAAAGATTATTTGGTTAAAAAAAAGGAAATAAATTTAGATCTAAGTCACATTTTATTCCCCATATACAAGACCCTTCAATACAGACATATGAGAAGATGGTCCTGCATGACATTGAGAATTTGGAATCCACTCACAAAAAGATATTTTTCAATCTTAAAAAGAAAGACATTACTCAAAAGATTAGCTACAGTAAGGATGAGAATTTAATTTTTAAAGAAGCTGATAAGGGTAGTTGTGGATAGACAGGACTACATTCAAGAAATCAGTAGACAAATTCTTCATAAGAATTACTACTCTCCCATTTCTCTGGACCCTACAGACCAGATAATGAGACTTGTAAGGATAGTTGTTAATAAAGGTGTGGCCTTGGGCTACATTGGTGATGAGATAGCTGGTTTTTTAATACAAGAAGACCCAAGGGTACCTTTATTCTATATACTACCTAAAATTCGTAAATGGGGTATGCTGCCTCCAGGCCCCCTTTCGATCCTTTAGCTAAATATTTTTTCTTCATCCTTTTGTTATAAAGACTCAGGCATATATTAAAGACACGGGAGATTTCATTAAAAAGTGGAAGGATAGTTTATAGTTTATAGTTTCTGGGGAAGAAATACAACTTCAGAAATAAGGTAGACATTCCTGGGATTACTCATCATCTAATTCTTGAAAAACCTGAGAAAAAACGTATCAACAGCAAACTGGAAACATTTGTGACCTTGAAATGTCTTGTCAGCTTTGAACGAATTGTGAATAACAAATTGGAATATATTTGATATATATTAGCACATTTGTAAGTTGTTCTTATATTTTATATTTATCATATGCTGTTTAAGATATCCTTGCACATAATTGAGTAATGGTATAATACATAACTTTTGTGAGTTATGTCTATATAGTAGCAGATTGTGACTTATTTGAGTTCTAGAATTTCCTGCTACTCCCTCATAATTTGTGATACTCCTTTTTGGAAACTTTTTGACCTTTCAACCCAGTATAAATCTTGGAATAGATATTTAGGCTGCAATTTTATTCAAACCTATCAGAGAATAACTGCCCAATCCTAAGCTTCCTGGCATATTACTGAGTAAACATGTATAGGATTGTGCAGGAAGTCTGTGGACAGCCTTAGTGGCCAATCCTATCCAATTTTCGACCTTCGATACAGCCATGCCAACAAGGCATGTGTTGCATTCTGTCATATGGGGGCATTCATGGAGTCCTCCCCAAAGTGAAGGCAATTTTAGTCCCTTTCCTTAGGGCTGTATTGTGGCTACATTGGCCCTGGAAAATTGGATAGGATTGCATACCTAATCACTCCAAATACTAGTTAGGACGGAGGCATGAATCAGTCACAATCATGACCATGCCAAAGAGCATGGTAAATGTAGAGTGTCATGCATTTCTAGAAAATGGGAGTCCTTATGAGCAATAACATGTGCGTCTGGATTCCCTTCTAACTCTATGATTCTATATTGCCAAGAGAGGTGGTGGACTCTCACTGGGGATCTTCAAGCAGAGGCCCGACATTCACCTAATGGAGATGCTCTAGGATGATTCTTGCTATAGGCAGGGGATTGGACTTCAGAACCTATTAGGTCCCTTCAAACTGTATGATTCTATGGAACTATTGAGGATCTTCTACACTATTGGTTATTTTGTTCTGTATACTGTACTAGTAAAAATGTAACTGTGTTGCAGGAGTAAAATTCCAGCCATATGCCATCAACCCTGCATTCACTCATTGACTAACCCTCTCCGCACACCATCCCCCCTTGCATAGTGTCCCCCCATGCACACCGTCCCCATGTGCATCATCCCCCATGCCCAATTCCCCCGTACAAAATCCCTCATGCACACCGTCCCCCACGCGCACTGTCCCCCATGTGCACCAATCCTGCATGCACATTACCTCCCATGTGCAATACCCCCTTGTGCACCATCCACCCATGTGTATATTCCTCCCATGCACAAAACCCCCATGCAACATCCCTACATGTGCACCATCTGCCCATGTGCAACATCTTCCATGCACAATACCTTCCATGCACATCATCCCCCATGCACAACATCCCCCATGCTCATCAACCCCTTGTGTGCACCGTCCCCCCATGAGCACCATATGCAACACTCCCCTGTGCATCATCTCATGCACAACATCCCCGTACAACATCCCCCATGCACACCATCCCCCATGCGCACCATCACCCCCATGTACCCTCCCTGCCAGAGCATCAGCTGGATGTTGATCAGTCAGACTTCAAAGTTAAGCATAAGACAAAACACATTGTACCCCTTTTCAGCCCCTTAAGGGTTAAATTTCTGAATATTGTTTCTTGATGGGTGGTGTTGTCACAGAAGGAACACCCTCCCCAAATTTCACGCTTCGGAGTCCAGGGCTTGAGGCAGAGCATCCATCAGTCAGAGATTCTTCAATGGAAAGTATAGGAAGGAAAATGCATTGCACCCCTTTTCACCCCTTTCTGGTTGGAATTTCTGAAAACTGGTTTTTGGTGGATGCCACTGTCACGGAAGGAACACCCTCCCCAAATTTCATGCTTCTAGGACCAGCGGTTTTGGCTAGCCATAGATGAGTGAGTGAGCCAGTCGTGAGTGAGTGAGTCAGTGACTTTTCAGTTTTATATACGTATTTAGATTTTCAGGCAAGAGTGGTTCAGGCTGCAATCCTAAAGACACTTTCCTGGGAGTAAGACCCATTGAACACAATGGGGGTTGCTTTTGAGTAGACATGGTTAGGATTGTGCGGTCAGTTTTTAATAGGATTCAGTATTGGCCAGTTAATGTGATTGTTTTGTCTGTAGGCTAAGAACTTTTCTATTGCATTTTATAGACATTAGTTTGCCATCAACTTGAGTTGCCTTGAAACAGAGGGGTGAAATTATACAGTAGTAAAGTATAACCTTAGAATAATGTTGATATCAGGCAGTATCAGACAAGAATGATTGTATCCAATTCTTAGTAATACAGTATATATATAGTACAATCCTAACCACGTCTATTCAAAAGTAAGCCCCACTGTGTTCAGTGGGCCTTACTCCCTGAAAGTACGGTATGTTTAGGATTTCAGCCATAAGCTGCAATCCTATTCCTGGGAGTAATACCCATTGAACACAATGGAGCTTACTTTTGATTAGACATGGTTAGGATTGTGCTCTCAGTTCATCAATTTAAAGGATTTTTTATGTGCAAGGCTAGGAATCTTTATATTTACCTTCATGTTGCCACCACCTTTGTTTATCTGTAAATATGCTGTCTACATATCTGTATATGTTGTGTACATCTGATATCTTATGCTTGATTTTTACAGAACAATATACTGGTTTGATATCTGCCTAATGTACATTGTCCATTTCTCCCAAATATACTAATGTCTCCCTTTACCCAAAAATTTACCTGTTATGTTGACAGGCTGTGTACAGTTTTGGAGAAAGGTGACAAGTCACAAATAAGTAAAGTTATTGAATGTTCCTGGGATATTATTATTATTATTATTATTATTATTATTATTATTATTATTATTATTATTATTATTATTATTATTATTATTATTATTATTAAACTCTGACCATGTTCAATCTGTATTTAAGCCTTCTTGCTTTATTTTCTTTTGGTCTGAGAAGACCTTTCCTCTGATTCCAGCATAAAAGGTTTAGGTGCAGTGCTTTCTATGGCAAAAAGCCCTTGCTGGGTCAGGGTAAAACCTCCCCCTACCCACCCACCAAAGTAGACCCGCACAAAAGATTTAAGGGGGAAAATTGTTAAAAGGGAAACCCTTTTCTCTTTGGGATGAATGCAATGGGGAGATTAAAACTTTCATTTGAGATTTTGCAGTATTCATAGTAGCGAGGCTATGAATAGGGCTAAGTCAGAGCCCACAGTGGTGGTGGTGTGCCCTTTTATACTCTGGCACATCTTCAGACACAGGTTGTTTTGCACTTGAAAGAGGTGAAAAAGGGGGAATGTGGGATTTTGACAGCTGATAGTGGCCTCTGAGCTCTTGATGGGGATTTTCTAATTAACCCCAAGAGCCCATCAGGTGGTCAAACTGGAATGATTTCTGTCAGAGAGGGCAAAAAGTTGGAATTTTCTATTCCTTCTTTCACTCTAGTTCAGTTGGCATGTCTTTTAACATCACCCATTAAACGAAATCAATTTTGTGTTTTTTTAACGAATATTTGGGAATTGTAGGATTGCCGGATTTGAGACAAGCTGAAGACTTCACAAAGCACGCTGAGCAAGGAGAGCACTCTCCTGTGTGGCTATCCAAAATAGTGTCATTAAAATCCTTAAGAATTACATTGACAATATTATAACCTCCAAGCATGAGAGGGAATGCACTTCAGATCAACATCTGCTAAAGAATCTAACTTTGAGCACAATGCTACTCATGTCTACTCAAAAGTAAGCCTGATTGTGTTAATTGGATCTTGCTCCCAGGAAAGTGTCTTTAGGATTACAACCTGACTGATAGACTGTCTGACTTCCAAGTCTGGCTAAAATATCAGGTAGCATAATCAGGGATGACTGGTATCCACTCAGAAGTTTCATGAACTCATTTCCTTTATATATGTTAATGGGCAGCTATGTAAAAATATTTTTACACCAATTTCCATTAGTGTAAATGATATCTGAATCTTGAAAGTTTGCATTTTTTGCATTTTATCGTGCATGTGATCACTCATAGTCTGGAATCCAATTTTCCCCAATTTAATTAAATGCAATGATAATTATTCTTTCTGTTACATGATTTCCAGGTAAAATATGTTTCATTTCAGTGGTTTTGTTAACAGGTTTGCTGCACATTCTGCTCCAGCATATTGCAAAGTTCCAGATTCTGCTCCAGAGTATTGCAAAGTATCAGGCTCATCTCAAGGTGTATTTGTGTTTCTGTTCACATGGAAGAGAGATTGCAGAAAATGTCCCGGGGAGATGCAATTGGTTAAACAATCCTTCCTGCCATGGTGAGTACAAGTTATTTGCTTGCATAGCTCATACTAGTCCATATAAGGTTTGTAGTCAAGTAAGATGTAGCAGAAAATGTAACTGGATGCATGTCTGAGTTTCAAAATTCTGAATATTTAGTGTCTGAATAATCTGTATTTCAGAATTTAGAGGAAGAGGAGGAGGGGGAAGAAGGTACCTTTTCAGCAAAACAAGAAATTAGCCCAAGAGCCCAGTCATAGGCATGTCTACTCAGCAATAAGTCCCATTATAGTTATTGGGGCTTACTCCCAGGAATTATATTGTTTTCAGACTCCTCTACTAACAATAGTGATATTGCAGGGAACATTTTTATTTAGCACAGAAGGAGACAAAATTCATATGGCTATTTTCTGAATGGATCTAGTAAGTTTAAACTGAGAGCCACAAGAAGTGGTGGATAAAGTTTAAATCCAAGTGGTGCTGTCCGTATCATGCACTCTCTGCATAAATCAAACCCGTGCATTCATCCTCTGACAAATGGAAGTGGACACCTTAAGGAAGAGGGTGTGAAGCATGTGGGTTTAGTACAACTGGCAGAAAGACATGATTATGTGTATTATTGTAGTCCCGAGAGGCCACAAGCGAGATCATGGGGCCACTGTGTTAAGACATGGCATATATTTATAGAAAAAGACAGCTTTGGTTCCAAAGAGCTTACAACTTAACATCGAAAGAAAAGAAAAGAGTTGAAAATGTAATACAGGCAGGGAAGAAAATTCACCATTCAACTTCTTCTCTTCTGTCAGTTTGTTGGAGTGATCTACAAATTGGAAGAACAAAAGTGAAAAGGAGGAGGATAGAGTAGAAAGAGAACCATAAGCCTACATCTTATAAGATTTCTACTACATTTTAATTATTTCTGTCTCTGCAAACGCATCTGCAATAAATAACTTTTGTCAAAGTTTATAAAAGGTGCTTTCTGAAGTTCAAGAAACTATGGCTGCAATCCTAAAGACACTTTCCCGGGAGTAAGATCCATCCAACATAATGGAGCTTATTTTTGAGTAGGCATGGTTAGGATTATGATCTTTGTCTATGGCTACAATCCAGAGTAACTACAGGAGCTTTTGCACTGACGTAGTAATGGGAACTGCATAGAGCAATCCAGAGTAAAGTGCCTCTTACATCTTCCCGTAGTTAATCTGGATTGTAGTCTCCTTTACCACTGTGGAAGAACATGATCAGGGTCAGCCTCAAATCTCCTAATGCTATAGGCATCATGCCAAATCTCTTTATGTTTAGGTTCTTCTGGTTCTTCTCCCTGATTCTGGATTAGATGAGGAAGTAGGGAGCAGAGAGGAAATGCAGAGGATTCAAGGCCAGGGTCTTTGGAGGTCACCAGGCTGTTCCCTGTTTGGAAACAGAAATAGGAACAAGGGACAGCGGAAGCAGATGGGAGAAGATGCTTCCTGATGACCATAATCAGGACTAGCCTCATGGATGGACTGGTCCTGATTATGATAGAAAAGGCCGTTAGGGGCTTCCATAACCCTAGCACATTGAATAGTGATTTACATATACCCCACATAATTGTCAAGGATGTTGGCGGAGAAGATGGTATCAGAAGTATTCAAACCCTATTTGCAATGCTTGAGGTGATTCTTAGCATAAAGGCATCATAAAGTGATACATATAATCCAAATGACACAAATTAAATGGCACAACGGGTGCATGGCACTTGGCAGAGAGACCACAATGTGATGCCAAAGACTGTGGAACAGAGGCTGAGCTTGGCAGGCAGAGTTTCTGGGCATTGACTTTGGCACATGAAGAGTCCACCATCCCATCCTGAGCCTCTTAGTGCCATTTTAGGATCCTTTCATCAACTCACACTTGAAAGTAAGTGGGGGTGACATAACTGCATCATGCATCATGTCCAACTATTACTGGGTGCCAAGTTCCATTGTGGCAGCAGTAAGTTTGGGGACCACTGGTTCTGCAAGTGGCTTATTGGCTCATTTCTGTAGGTTAATTTGGCAGGGGATTAGAGTACTCTTTGGGTCAGAGTACCAAATTTCATGGCATACTCTTTTCTTGAAGTTCAAACCAGTGTCCGCCTAGTCTAAGGGGTCTGTGCTGCTGGCATGGATCCCTACCACGGCTGAGTTTTGATGATATGTCATTGCTGAACTTCCAGGAAAAATGAGCTCCAAGTTGGATGGGGCCATGTGGACGGCCACTTTGAGCTGTGTGGCCATGTGGTTGTGAAGCTTAGAGAGAACACCGATTCTGACCATGAACCCATACGAAAACCAGAAGTACACATTGACCCTCAAATGAAGCCATTTTCAGCATCAGGTGGCTTCCTCACTAAGGCCAGCGGGACCCACACCAGGTAAGGAGGAAAGCCCCTGGATCCCCGTAACATTGTGATTAGTGTGGCACTTTAGGGACATTCTCCCACGTCTGCAAATTAGCCCTTGAGTCAGGCTAATTTGTTCGAGAAAGGTGGGGTGTAAATTTTTAAAATAAAAACCATTAGTACCATTATCTGAGTAGGATTTGGGGGGACTGATGATTTAATTTTCAGAGTTCTAGGATGGTGATTAATATAATACATCTGCAGTTCCTCCCCTAGTGTTCCTAACAGTCCATTCAGTCCCCTTTCCAAACAAGTACCATGTCAGGAAAATTTTGGGCATACTTCCCTTTAAGTGCCTATGTTTCAGCAGTTATTGATATATACTGCCATAACTACATACTGTCTCTCAAGTAACCCTTGGAAAAATAACACCCTTGATCAGAGTTTTCCAAATTGGATATTATGGCTCCCTGGGGTGAGGGAGCATAAAGGGTAGTGCAATAGAAGTAAGTTTGGGAATAACCGTCTGTGGGCCACTTTCTCAATTTTTCTCTTATCAAGCTTCTTCTCATGTAAAGTCCTTTAAAACAAACAAACAAAAAAGCATACTAGCACTATTGCTGATGTATCACTACTTTTGCAGCAGGATGCATCCCATATATTTCCTCCCACTTATTTTTCATGCATTATTAAAAAGGAATCCACTATGCATTTATAGTGGAATATACTGGCAATGCATTAAGAACCAAAGTATAGCTCTAGGTCCATTAAGTATTAGCCATTTAGAAAAAAAATTAAGGGGAAAATAGCAGTAGAAAGCAGCAGACTACTCACATGCAGTCTTCAGTAACTTAATTATGTGTGTGACTTTCCCCTTGACCTCTGTTCAGATGGTACTTCTTTAGTATCTTCAAACAAAGGGGTGGTCACCTGTTTAAAAAGCTTCCACCAGGATGCTGACACAAGCGGGAGTTTCTTTTCTCGTTGCCGCTTTATTTCCCGGCGCAGACTGTAATTTCATCAATTTTCCATGCTTATGGGCATGAATGCTTGACATTACCATGTCTTGCTGATAACAAAAAAGAAATTTCATGGTGTAATTTTTCAGTTGGAGAATAGGGAAGGGCATGACAATCTGCTCCAAAATATGGTTTGTTTACTGTCTCTTCTCAATTAGAAAGACCCACAGATACAAATGCAGATGTCATTTTTTTATGTGAACTTTGACAGCAGAATACAATTTTTAAAAAGCTGACTTGGCTTCTATTCAGAATGCATCTTTTTATTTATCTTCTATATTTCCATAAAATTTGAACTTCAGCACCATTTTATGTTGCTCTTCAGGCAACATAAAAGAATCAGTCAATGTCAATTTACAAATAATTTGTTTGATTCTACTATTCCAGTTCTAAACTGAATCTGAAATTGTCTGATTTTTTTGATCATTCAGATCTCTTTCCAGTGCAGAGAATGAAGGACTTTTAATAATTGTCTCTTGTAAAACAGTTCAGTCAGTCCAGACCAGGGGTGGCCAAACTATGGTCCAAGAGTTGCATATGGGTATATACAGCTCTTGGACATAGAATGTGTGGCCCACATGTTGGCCAAGCACCATTTCGCATTGAAATTAATATAAAAGATGATGAATGTCCAATCTTTATAATTATTTGTTGGGTATTGGGGCATCACTAGGGTTCACATCACCCAGTGCGGAGTTCAGCACATCACAGGACAGTGAGCAGGGGTTATGTGCCATTGCCCCACCTCCACTCAATTTTTAGCCATGTTTTGATAGAATAAAGATATTTCAAAGTGATTTGTTTCACTGCATTCTGTTGCAAATTACATACTGAACAGTATATAACATGATGGCATTATTTCTACAAACCATGTTTTTGATCGTTTTGGTCACTAGGGGTTTCACTCCCTGCAAGAGTGACATGTTTCTATCTACCTAGTGACAGCCCTGAACAGGAGCATTCTGGAAGCCTGGTACCTCCCTGGACTGACCTTCAACACCAGCCAAGGCATGCTTGCTTACTTGCTAGTAAACATGGCTGTGAAGTTCACTTTCATTTTCAATGCATTTTCAAAGGAATCATAAGATACCTCCTTCTGGGGTGATCTGTGGGGGCTGTGTTCATTGGATATGGACAATTCTGGTGTCATTGGATTGCTCTCAGCCTTCCTTTTCCAATGGACTAGGTCTCATTTGACTACTTGCAAGTAAAGCTGTGATATGGGTCACTTTCATATTTCATAGAGTTCAATGCATTTTTAGGTTTTTTTATTAGTTTCTTTTGGCCATCACTTTTGAAAGGAAGGTGCTATTTCAAAACAGATTTTTGCATTGGATTCTGCTCTTCAATTTGAATCCAACAGTATATAACATGGTGGGATTTTCCACACCTCCGTGAAGTTTTATTTTTGGGGTCCTCCAGTGCATGTCACCCACCCCCCTGGGCACATTACCTGGTGCAGTTTGCACCCCCGTATCCTGTAGCAATGCCCCGATTGGGTGTGCACTAAGATTCTGCTGGATTAAAACATAAGCTTAACATTCGGGGTAAATAAATACATTTAAGAATTTTAATTCTTAAATATTGTAGTTTTCAAATATCATATGTGGCTCTCTTACATTAAGAATGGTTGGCCACCCCTGGTTAACTAGTCCTTTTACATCATCATGATTCTACCCATCGTCTTTTAACCCTTTTGACAGATTCTTTTTTTCTTTCATTGGTGTGTATGACTTTATTCTTTTTTTCTTTCATTGGAGATGTATTAATAATTAATTAATTTATTAATGGGAAGCTGAATATTTCATATTTCAGGCCAGAGATTCTTAAAGGAGCAACCTATAATTAAAATATTACAATGAAATTGCAATAAAATGCATACAAAAAACAGGAGGGCAGTACATAATAGAGTAGTGAACTAGTGTCACATCAGGTAAGTTAATGCACCTTGAATCCCTTTAAAAGCTGGAATGATTCCTTACCCTACACCCTGAAGGCATTATGGAAATCTCCTGGAAAGCATTTCTACCACCCACCTGGCCTCTGAAGTTAATAGACCTTATTTTTTCCCTTTTAGTTTCTCTATGGCTGGACATTGATGATTCTGCCATAGATTTATCATAAGAAGACTGGAATTACAAGTCTTTGAGATGAATAAGTGCATAAGTACAGTCTCTGACAATATGATCAGGTACAATGATGTATAGAGCACAATCCTAACCATGTTTACTCAAAAGTAAGCTGCATTGTGTTCAATGGGTCTTACTCCCAGGAAAGTGTCTTTAGGATTTCAGCCAGAGTGTACCAAAAAAAGTTGATCCTTATATAACACCTTTCACTCTTTCTTCTTCACCTGGCACATAATGGGTGGTAATATTGAAAGGAACCTTCTTGATTTCTGAATACAATATTCGTTTGGAGTCAGTGATAAAAAAGAAGAAGGAAACAAAACAGAAAGTTTGTGGGATTTATACTGGAGCATCTTAAACAAGTACAAAATGTAGCATGAGACAAGCCAGTACCGTCAATGGAAGGTGAGATAAACAGTCCTTTTTTCAGAATGTACTTAGATGTTGTGAATCCATAACAGCAGCTATTTATGTGAGTTGAGTAATGTTCAGTGTTCCCAGTGATGGGCTTCAAAAAATTTAAGAACCGGTTCTCTGTCCATCTGGCAGCCACTTTTAAATGGCTATTTTTAAACTTTATATGTACTATCTCTTGTTAAGAACTGGTTCTATAGAGTAGGTGCGAACCTGCTAGTGCCCACCCCTGAGTGTTCCCCTTTCCTTGCTAACTGGGAGTGAAAAGTGGTTACTATGTGGTTGTTTGGTCAATAATAAGCATGTTATTTCAAATGACAAAAGCTTGAGAAATGCTGGAGAATGTGCCAGCCATGAGAAGCAGTAAGGAATCTGCAAATAAAGGTAGCTTCCAGCATCCCTAACCCATTGAATATGGATTATTATGTTTGACATAACTAAATATTTAAGTTGACGAGTCCACGAGCCTCTGGCTGTATGGCTGGCTCGCTTTGTATTTGGAGCCATCTACAGGGCAAACAAGACAGCACAAATTTGTTTTTCCCCTATTATAATCCTCCAATCTACTGAAATTCTGGAGCAAGTTACAGTTCAAGATATATGGGATTCAGGCTGCAATCCTAACCCCTGGTTAGTCTGGCACATAACTGGTGCTGGCCTGGGAGTGTAGCAAAAGTGCCACAAGACACTTCTGTGCCATCCTGCCCAATTTCTTGATTGATGTGCAGTGTTACTTGAAAGAGCATTTTTCAACAGGGTATCCCTGAAGTAATGACTGAAGTATTGTTAGCATAGTTATTATTGAGGTAAAAAAAGTCAAGGAAAACTCCTGACACTTCAGATGTGTCCTTTGTGATCTGTTGGTTGGAATTGAGTATAGACTTTTCCCAGAATATTTAAACAAATCAGCAAGACTATATGTGGTGACTGTGAGCATTTGAGGACTGAGTATAAGTTCAAGCTAAAGGTTCATTTACAACACAATCCTCTGTATGTCCAGTTGATTTCAATGACTCCCAGGCAAGTAGGTATAGAATTGTAGCTTTTATTCCAGCTTTCGGTTTTCAACGGCAATCAAGCAAATGTTTCTGGAAAGTTACAGACAGGAAAAGAATGTGATGTCAACCTTAGAGTAGGTTCCATGTAGCCAACTGCTGTGGACAAAGACATTCTTTATGAATTTTTTGAGCTCTGACATATTTATTTACTGTGTTTCATACAATTCATACAATAAAAAATCTAAGCCACTGATCGCCACCATATTTTTTGCTTATAAGTTCCATAACTAGCATCCAGTCCCATCCTCTACTGCTCCATAGCATGCAGCCTCACCAACAGGGGACAACCAGAAGGCCAATGAGTGGTAAATAAGAACTTTCTTAAACTTAACCTTTTGGTAGTCCAGATGGTCTGCAATGGGTTTCCTCAAACCCATGCCAGCTATGTAGCTGGTATAAATCGGAGAGAAAAGGTTGTGTCAAGCAGTGGAAGAAGAAGAACATGCATCCTGTGCAAGTTGCTCCCACTGAGATCCACACTGCCCTTCCCCCAAACTACCCCGAATTTCTCTTCTTCTCTGCCATTCACCTTCCTTGAGTTGTCCCCTCTGTCACCTTACATAGAACAGCAGAGTGACTGGGTGGTTATGGTACAATCCATAAAACTGCTGACAGCTTTCCCCAGAAGCTCTGTCATGAGTGAATGTTTGGACCACTGCAGGGCAATTTACATATGTAGGTTGAAAAATCAGTTTTCTTGCAAGATCTATAGCAGGAGTCTCCAAACCCCAGCCCAAGGGCCACATGCGGCCTTTGGCAAGCCTCAATGTGGCTCCTGGCAAGACCCCTCTATCCAGCACTTGGTAAAGCCTTTTAATCCACTTGAATACATTATCATATGTAAATTTATTCAAATTTATTCAAATTTGAAATGTAAATTAGTTTTCCAGCCCCCGACAGTGTCAGAGAAATGATGTGGCCCTCCTGCCTAAAGCTTTGGAGGCCACTGATTGGGTTAGTAATTATGTATGGCATGAAAAATGGCCTCCTTTTGTCAGTATTGCCCATCAAATTGCCCATCAAATTAATATCTAGGCTAAATTTTCACTGAGTAAATCAAGTTGTCTTAGGGTACAATCCAGACTAACTATGGGGAGTCCTTGCTCCAGGATAGGAACAATTTACTCTGGATTGCAATATGAATTTTCCATATGTTTTCAGTAGGAAGTGCAGTTACTACGGGTGCATGTAATGTCTCTTACGTGCTCCCGTAGTTACTCTGGATGGTAGGGATAGGTTGCAATCTTAAACACACTATCTTGGGAATAGGCCCCACTGAACACAGTAGGTCTTACTTCTGAGTAGACAAGCTTAGGACTGCACTAGAAGTAGAACCTGAACTGAACTGAATCATTCTTTGCAATGTTGAATCTGAAATGGAATAAAATCCTATTTAAAATTTGGAATACCCATTCAAATTTGGGATGAAAACAGCCATCATGGTGCTTTCAACAGTGGAGTTTTTAACATCATGTATTTATGGTGGTCTCCAAAGTGGTCTCCAGCACAGGGTTCACCTTTCCATCCAGGGGCCTCTCTTCACTGCTGCAGATTGCTCCAAACATTTGCACCAGCCTGCTGAGCATGCTTGGAAATTCAGGTGCAAAGCCTAAATTGGAGATGGAGCAAAAGACTACAGAAGGACAAACTCAGCACAAAAGTTGGGGTGCGCTGTTGTGTGAACAAGAGGCCTCTCTCTGGAACAGAGAGTGCTGTTTAGCTGGGGGATGATTTCAACAGGGCTCCAGATCAGTGGTGGGCACCAGCAGGTTCGCACCTACTCTATAGAACCGGTTCTTAACAAGAGATAGTACATATAAAGTTTAAAAATAGCCATTTAAAAGTGGCTGCCAGATGGACAGAGAACCGGTTCTTAATTTCTTTGAAGCCCATCACTGCTCCAGATCCAGCCTGCAAGCCAGAGTCTGGACAGCCCTGCAGTACAGCTTTAAGACTGAAGCACATGTTGGCCCTGGTCCAAGAAGGGGAAATGTGCACACAAGTGGCTTCTGTGAAAACATATTCATAGCCTGAAAAAGTGAATTTTTGAATTGCGATTGCACATGTGCTACTGAAGTAGCCTTGGCCAAGTTACTTAGAATAGTACCAGTCAGTTGAGGAAATGGGGAAGAAACAAAGAGCAAAAGAGTGGACTCTTGAGAACGTCCGTGGAGATTATGTTGTGAGAAGATACATAGATAGTGTACAGCTGTTGTCTTAAATAATCTGCCTTTCCATAGCTTGGCTGTTGTCCTCCGAGTCTGGTTTCATGACTCAAGATTTGATATTATAATTTCATTGGCTTTATAGTTCCTACAAAGCCTGCATCAGTTTGAAGTTCCTGATTTTATTTACTTTTCTTCTCCCACTTAAAGTATTTCTATCTCTTTTTGGTACAACCCCAGAGATTTTATCCATCTATGCGACAAGCATATCTGTTGTAATTATATTTTACACTGCCAATGTGACACATTAATGAAATGTGTCACTGCACCAGTGTTAGGATACATTTCATTAATGCAAAGCACCTTTGTTCTATGCTTTACATTTGGAAACAGATTTAAGTATTAAGTGGCTAATGTCTGCAGCCAGGGAATCCTTTCCGAATTTGTAACACTGACCAGAACAGACCGCATTACACTCTCCAAATGGTGCATTTTTGCATTTGAATGTCTGAATTATCCTGGTTTCTTAGAGACGACCACAACACTAACATCTTAAATCCCTAAAATATTGTCCGCTTCATTGAATGCTCATGATCTAAGCATATGTGTAATTATTCTGTAATTCTCCCCAAAATGTGATTCCTTGGAAATGCATACTAGATTTCCCCCATTGTCACTGCAATGACTATTTCTTTGTGTCCATTTCTTTAAATACGGTCACAGGGAAGTTAGTATGCCTTGGTGCACCGCATGGGTAATGATGATTCCATCCCCCCCATCTATCCCCCCCATGTCCATCAGGGGAAAAAATCGTACTTCGTTTGTTTGAGGGTACAGACTAAGGTCACAAAAAGACCATTTAAGATAGTATACATACAACAGTGGCCTTTCTTACAAGAAATAGGCCTAATGTCATATACAATGGAATTGAAGCTGAGCATGTATACCAAATAAGAATTTGCAGTTGTCTCCAGACCTGGCTGTGGTAATCCATGCATACATATACTTGGAAATGGGAGAGCGGAAAACCCTGCACAGTTTATATATAAAACTACTAATGGTTTGGTTTATCTAGTTTTTATAAGATTCTTCTATACAAAAGATGCATCAACATTTCATTAAGGACTGACAGTTATCAACTGATTAGCATTGAATTTGTGTTTTATATACTTAACACAGGCTATGAAATTTGATGTTTGTTAATTTTGTTCTTAAATCTAAAACTATGGATGCTACATTTCCTTGAAGGGAAAGTTTTTTTTAAGATGTCTGGTTTATATTTGAGATAGTTGTTATTAATAGAGCTTGCAGATTCACAAATTTGGTAGATATTGAATTCTCAACAACAGTGGCAGCAACAAAACCCCCTTTTTTACAACGAATTTATTAATGATTTGATATTTCGCTGTTGCCAAGAAAAAAATTCAGGCTTTATTCACTTAAAATATCTTCCACCACAATAGTTTTGTTTACAGTGTTTAGTCTAGTTATTTTTTAAAAGGTGATAAACTGATTGAGATTGAAATTGTGAAAAATAACTGCATTAAATGAAAATAATAAAATTCCTTTTAAATATTAAAAGAACCATTCCAGTCACCATTCCATTTTTGAGAGGGTTTTGAGTGAAAGAAATCAGCTTTCATGTTTTAACCCAATTATTTTTCAAAACTTTAAAAAAAATTACGGATAAAAAACTATTAAATATATCAAAATAAGAGCTTTACAAAGACCACTGACAATCATTGTATGCACTATTAATAGACATTTAACAAGATAAAAACTATGAAATAAACATTGCTGAGCAACAAAGTTTTGGAAAACTTAGAGCACAATCCTAACCATGTCTATTCAAAAGTAAGCCCCATTTTATTCAATGAGTCTTAGGTTGCAATCCTAAAGACACTTTCCTGGGAGTAAGGCCCATCGAACACAATGGGGCTTACTTTTGAGTAGACATGGTTAGGATTGTGCTCTTACTCCCAGGAAAGTGTCTTTAGGAATGCAGCCTAAGTGTACGTTGTGGAATTTTCTTTTAAAGAATCTTACTCTCAAATTAAAGCTTTCAAACTTTAATATATTTTTGAATTATGTATATAGAACTATTTGTTTATTTTGTTATTTATTAGTCCTTGTACAGATTAAAATCATTGTCTAAGCTTCTGATAGACTCATAAATGTATGTGAGGCAAGACAGTTTGCTGCAGAGACTTTTGCTGCAATCCTAACCATGTCTACTCAAAAGTACGGCCCATTGTATCCAGTGGGTCTTACTCCCAGGAAAGTGTGTTCAGGATTGCAGCATAAGTGCACAGTCATAACCTAGTCTAGTCAAAAGTAAGCCCAATTGTGTTCAGTAGGTCTTACTCCCAGGAAAGTGTCTTTAGGATTGCAGCCTGTGAGATCTATTTTAAGAATTAATTTTCCATTGTGAAATTCTTTGTAAAGATGGAAAACATAGGGCAGAATCCAGAGTAACTATGGCGAGTCCTGCTCCAGTGTAAGAACAACTTACTGTGGATTCCAATATAATTTTCCCATAGGTTTTCACTAGGTGGTGCAGTAACTACGGGTGCACATAAAGTCTCTTATGTGCTCCTGTAGTTACTCTGGATTTCAGGGATAGTCAGGGAGAAATGAACTCTCATTTGTCAGTGCAATCCTAAGCATGCCTACTTGAAGAAAGTCCCATTGTATTCAATAGTACTTACTCCTAGGAAAGCCTGGTTAGGATTGCAGCCTAAGAAATACCAGTAGATATCATTTATCAGTATCCACCCAATGCAGCTTATAAACAGAAACGAAAAAAATGTTTCAAATAAATAAGAATTAAAATAATTTTCCAACAATATAAAACTGAACAGATAAACTTGAAATGCAGGTAAAAGCTTAGGGGAACAGTTTTAACTAAGTACTTTAAAGACAATAAAGTAGGTACAAGGTGAAGTTGTCTTGGTGAATTTCTTCCATAGATGGGGTGCTGAACAAAGAATTCCCTGCACCTGGTAGCCACTCACTGAGATGGAGCACCCAGAACAGGCACCTTGTCAAAAATTAATGATGTAAACAATTTTAGCATGGTACACTTTTAATATGTCAGTGTGCCATGAGATGGAAAAAAAATATTAAAATCCACAGGTTTTTAGTTTTATTTCTGTGTTCCTAACAGACCTTTTTACCTGCAGCCCAGTTTGATTAGGACCTGGTTTATTAATTGATAACATCCAATTGTAATCGAGGAAGGCACATTGTACTGATTTTTAAGGCTGGGTTCTCTGTTCCCCCACCAATTCTCATAATTTTAGTTGTCATAACATGGAAGGAAAGAAAAACTATTGTTTCTTTGCTAAGCAGACTGTGAGGAAATAAATCAAATAGGAAACATTTTGCTGCAGTGTGCCTCTATTTACATTTCAGTTAAATGTTTTTAATTGATGCCAGCCAGGGAAACTTTTTTTCCTTCTCTTTCCTTCCTCTAAGGACCTGATTGTGCAACAGCAAAATGGAGCTGGGCTTTGCATGCTCCAGCGTGGCAATTTGTTGCTAGTAAATCTTGTTATGGAAGGTTTTACTAATCTGAATAAATTCAATTTCAGAATTCTTCCTTGATCTAAGCTTGCTTAAGCTCTCACTGAGGTCTAGCAATCCAACGGATCAATTCCAATAACAAAAGATAAGAATAACCTATCCTATTATTGTATCTCTGTTCAAAACTCTATAAGCTGTTACTTCGCTGAGAAAAACCCTTTTAATCTCAATGAACTTTTGATACTCTTTTTTCAATGGATGAAGTTCAGTGTTTCCCACTCTGATGCTTAACTGCTTGATGTGCAACCCAAGAGTGATGTCATAAGAACCTTACATACATCTTTCCTTTGGCAGTGCCTAGAAAATTAGAAGCCCCCAAAGTTTGTATAGGGAACTTTCTCCAGCATAGCAGTCTTCAAACTGGAGACTGATGCACTTGTAGAAAGGCTTCCCCAGCACTATTTCACATGGGATCCACACTGCCTATCTCCTTGAAACAGTGTCCCGGCCAGCCGCTTCTGCCCTGTAATCCAGGCATGATGGCTCTTAAGGTGATGGAGCCCTAAGTGGCCAGCGAAGCCACACCTGCAGAGAGATCATCTGCCCTGAACAGTGGCTTCTCAGCAGAATGATAAGCACTGTTCTCCCAGAGGTCAGGTCCAGATGTGCTGGATCTAGCCCATAAGTCAGAGTATGGAGAATTATGCTGTAGCATTAAGGTGTTATACCTTAATGGTACAAATTTTTAAAAGTGCGGCACTAGAAATGTTTCCAAAAGATTAAAAAGAGGCCAAAAATGTAAGACTTTTCATAAGACAAGAAATACTAAGTTAGGACCTAATACTATCCTCCCCTTTCCCTGTTGTTGCAGCTTTGCCCGACTGACTACCACTGCACCCTACGGCCCAGTTGTGGAAGTATCCTTTGGTAAGGGAACAATTTTTCACTTACATAGGGGTAGCGTCCATGGCTGGGGGGTGGTTCTATTTGAACCTGCACTAGGCTAAATATCTGGCAAATTCTGATCATATCACTAAAGGGCGATGAAGAGGGTGCTTTCAGGAACTTTCAGTTAGTGTGGGCTGCAGCAGACTCTAGGAGGTTTGGGGAACCCTGCACAGCCCTGTGCAGGGCTCCCCAAAGCTTGGAATCATCAAATGGAGTGATGACAAAACACCTCCTGTAAAACTGGACATGCTGTAGCCCCCAGTGACTGAAAATGAAAGCGCCTCCCCTTCATCCTGCTTTAGTGATGAGATCCTGTGGATTGCGAAGACTTTCTTAAGGAGTAAATCTCCTTAAAACTTTGAGAAACATTGCCAGAATCAGTTGTTTCTAAACTCTGTGGTTCTTGGGGTGTCACGGAGATTCACTTTTGCTATCTATCTATCTTTGCTTTGGCTGTGCTGTGTCTTTCTGGACAGTTTCCCCCATGATTATTATCATTTTTATAAATGTTTATGAACGTTTTGATACATTTTATTATGGACTATTGTAAGCCACTTTGGGTTTTTGCTTCATTATGGGTAAGACTGGTTATAATTTTTTTCAAATAAAATAAATAAGATATTGGTGATGGTGTCCTTAAGACTAAAGTGAAACAAAAGGGAAGAACAGAAACCTCTTGCCTATCATTACTGGAAATAGTGGGACGGTCCACTTCCAAAGGGATGCCTTCTGTTTCTGAACCACAACCCCCAATATGAATAGTTTTTCAGTAAGCTAACCTAAATGGCTGGCTCTGAGGATTGCAACTTTACTGTGGCACCCCATTCAGTACCATGAAAGTGACAAATGCTGTTGTTTTGTAAACCTAATTTAAGGGCTTTTAGATGGAAGCTTTTCATTGGACAGGCCAATTATTTTACTGTTCTATGGAGCATGCACTCTTAATGTCTTTATTTTCATACCATGAAGCTATTTTACGTTGCAAAGACACAAATCAACAGCAGCTAGTGGTGTGAAGCTATCAGATTCTAAACCGTAACAGTGATATTTGCTTTCCAAGCCTGCCTCAAAGTGCTTCGAGAGAATAATCTTGCTTCTTCCAACATGTCACAAAAAAATTTAAGTGCTGACTTTTCTTTAATAAAAAATCAAAGACAGAATCTCACAAAATTATCCAAAGTGTTCTGTCTGTGGATGAATCACCAGATTAATCTTTTTCCAGTTCTCAAATGATTTATAACTTGGTCTGATTTCAACCCAGACTGAAACAATAATCAGCTAATTGGTTTGATTATCTGATTATGACTTGGATCAGAGATTTAAAAAAGACAGCCATCTGGGCTACCCGATGGTGGCTGCCAGCTTGTCCTAACTTACGTTTTTGATTCTGATTCTGATTCCTCCCAGGAGTATGTACATGGCCGCGCTGGTGCTAAAGTCAAGCAGGCGGATCAGCAAATTGACCAAGTGCAGGGTGACCATATGCCATAGCAAAAAAAGCACAAGGCCATCCAAATGTAGGACACCCAAGAAAAATGTAGGATATGACAAAATGAAATTTTAAAAAACACTCATATATTGCTTTCATGTGTTTAATTTAAACACTATTTTACTTCTCATTACATTTAAAACTTTTACAGAGAATTTATTACATAGAATTTATTAATTACAAGAAGGCTACATGCTATCTGCTTACAAGGAAAAAGAGAACATTGAAATTTTTTCCCAGGACACAAGGATATGTCCTGGAAAAAGGACATATGGTCATCTTGAGCAAGTGGGCACCTCAAATGGACTGTCCTTCTGTGATTAATGTGTTTCTTATCTCCTATGGTGGGGGGTGGGGGTCACAAAACTGCATGCTATTTTCAGATAGTCCATGGAGACTATTCCACAAAAAGTAGTCTAAGGATTGGAAATTCAGATCTCTCCTTCCTCAACCATTTTGATTTCTAGAAGCAAATGCATCCATTCTACTCTGATGACAGCTACACCAGTGAGTTCCCCGAATGTTTTCCACACAGCAAGCATATCACCAACCTGCTTCCATTTATTAAATGGCGCTGATCATTCTGGCAAAGCTAAAAAGAACCTCTCTCACATCTCATCAGTAATAGTATGAATGGTATATTTGTGCATATACGGTCTGAACCAAGTATGTGTGTTTTAGGCATCATTTATTGTTGGTCAGTGCAGGAGGGCATAGGGTTTTTCCAGTGTCCAAACAGTTATTCCGAGAACAGGAAAAAGATGAAGTGGGGAGCCTTGAAGCACAAGTCTATGCATGTCTACTCAGACGTAAGTCCCATTGTAGTCAATTGGATTTGCCCCAATTGCAGCTTTTATCATTGGCAATCAGGGAGTTCTATGAAAACAGAAATAAGATAAAATGGAATGAAGAAGTGGTTAAGGAAATCAAATCAAAGGAACATGGGATGCTTTCTGGGGAGCCATGTCCTTTCTCAACGAAAGTGGCATAAGCAAGGAAATGCTGGCAAAGTCCACTTTGGGAATGCTATGACTTTTAAGTACGACCAGTATGCCACAACTTACGCCATGTACGCCATGACCAGTATGCTATGACTTTTATGACCAGTACACCAGCAGCCACCATGCGCAGTGCTCCAGCAGACTCCAGCTGGACACATACGCGCTGAGCTTCAGAAGACTTAGCGCGCTAACTCTCCTGAAGCTCGACTTCAGGAGATTCAGCGCGCATGCGCCAAGCCTGGTGCATGTGCCAGTGCAGCAGGGTTGGGGCCCGCCCCCACCCCGCCCCGCCCCCTAACCCCAGCCCTGCCCCTAACCCTGGCCCGCCCCCCAACTTCCAGCGAACCGGATCTTGGGGCTGGCTGGGCCCACCCCTGGGCGGAACGCATTTTCCTCCCTACACTTTACAGAGAATCCCTGTCTGAGGGATGCTCTGACACAACCCCTGGACCTAGAAGCACGAAATTTGGGGAGGGTGTTACTTCTGTGACATCAACACCCACCAAGAACTGATATTGAGAAATTTAACCCTTAAGGGGCTGAAAAGGGGTGCATGGGGGTGATGGTGCGTTTGTGGGAAGATGGTGCACATGGGGGATAGTGCGCGTGGGGGAGTGAAGTGCATGGGGAGATGGTGCGCATGAGGAGATGGCGTGCATGGGAGGATGTTGTATAGGGGTATTGCACATGGGGGATGATGTGCATGTGGTTGATGTGCATGGGGGTATTGTGCAAGGGGGGATGATGCACATGGGGGATGTTGTATGGGGTATTGCATTTGGGGGGATGGTGCACATGGGTGTGTTGCACATGGGGGGATGATGCACATGGGGGTTTTGTATATGGTGCTCATGAGGGGACTTTGCTCATGTGGGGAGAGTGCACATAGTTTAATGGCACATATGGGGGGATGGTGCGTATGGGGGGGTTGATGTGCATGGGGGAGGGTGCATATGGGGGGTTGGTGTGCATGGGGGGAGGGTGTGCATGGAGGGATGTTGTACAAGGGTATTGTGGATGGGAGGATGATGTGCATGGGGAGAGGGTGTGCATGGAGGGATGTTGTACAAGGGTATTGTGCATGGGGGGATGATGTGCATGATGCACATGCGCCAAGCCTGGTTGATGTGCTGTGGGGGGATGGCATATGGGGGGATTTTACTCCTGCAATGCAGGTACGTTTTCACTAGTGAGTAATAAGACCCAAATGCAACTCCTGCTGATGGATACTCCTCCCTTGCTTCAATCAAGTATTATATGTGAAGGACTAGACTTGACTCACTGATTCCTCTTTCCTCCATAGGGAACTCATATCTTCTTTGTATTTAAATAGAGCTACAGTCCCATAGTGTACTGGGGTGGGGAGGTAAGTGGGCACAAATGCCCCAGGCTAGGGCTGGTGCCATGACCCACTGCCCCACCACCAACAGATTAGAGAGTTCATGAATTTAGGGACCTAAATTTTTGCGTTTGTTTACAAGACAAAACTATGGTTTTGTTTCTCAGGGTTAACTGTGAGATTTATATCAATTGGATGCTGTGTTTACCAAGAGACATTGAATCAGGACAGATATTATTCATTTACTGTTTCAGCAAAACATTTTAAAAATTGAGAACATTTTTCTGTCCTGGAACAAAAACTGTTCAGGATGTTGTTGTTGTTGTTATTGTTGTTTTACTGGTTTGCCTGTAAAAAATCTGGTCAGTTGGCTTCAATCCTAACTCTGTGGTTTGCCATGGTTCAGAGGATGGTTCTTAGCTGGCTATGGGGATAGTGAAATAAGGAAGAGACAGTTTCTAAGGTCTGCTGCAACACCCAAATTGTTTACAGCCTTAATGAAAGCAATGCTTAGAAATGTAAATTAGCTCTGAGACAAAGCTTTTTTGTGAACTTTGAATTAAACAATTTGTATGTGTTCACACAATGCAAATTCAAGTGTTCATCAAATTTAAATGAATATTCAATCCCAGACACGTAAATTTGAAGGCCTATTTATAAATGTGTAAAAAGAGCTCCAGAAATCTCAAGAAAAAGTTTTTTATATATATCCATATCTATATCTTTAATGCAGGAACTTTTTTTTATAAGGAAACATCTCAAAAGTGCCAGAAATTGTGTTCCATCCTTCAAATGTCCAAAGCTTGTGTACGCATATCAGGATTTAGCCGGAATGATTTTAAAGTCTTATAAACAGATGATTGTGTAATCAAGATAAGTAAATAAAATAATTAAGCAGAGATTAACTGTTTTCAAGCAAGCAAAGTTTTTGATAAGTTCTACAGAGAAATGTTTACACATACGCCATAAATGAGACCGGGGGGGGGGGGAGAATCCCTTACGTTGCTGACAGCCCAACTTTGCATATGTGTGTTAACAGGAGAATGTGCTATGTTTAGGATGAATGGTAAAGCGGGTCTAAATGACTTTCAGATTAGCTGGAACAGATGGAAGGGTCACAGTTGAACAACTTTACACAGCAACATAAAGGCGATGTTCAAGTGGAGTTCATTGCCTCTGACAGATACTGTCAATCAAGCAGGGGACTTCTCAGTTAACCAGCAGCCTGTCCTTATAAAGATTAATTTTTTAAAAAGGATTGTGAGGCAATGACTTGAGTTTATCTTATCTACTTTCAGCATCAGCTCCACCTTAAGTGACTAGGTTTTTCACAGAACTCAGTTATATTTTCATGACAACTACAAACAGACTTAGCACTATGGACTGAGATGCTGTAGCAGTTGTGTGTCCAACTCATTTCAACTAGAGTCTGTTTTCTTCACTACGGCTGCATGCCCAAATAGAAAAGACCCTGTTTTGATGCTGTTTTTGTTCTTCTCCTGTATATACTGGAGATACTCAGCATATAGTGATGAAAAAGTTGAATAGAATAGTAGGTAAAAACTACGATCAGAAAACAAACTGTCAGAAACACATTTTTTTGCACAAAGTTACCGCAAAGCAAGTTTACATACAATAAAAAATGTTTTTCAAGGAAAGCTTGGCTGATGTTCAGTTGAGCTTCAGTATGTGATCATCTCTCACTGATGTTCCTGATGGACTATAACTTAATTGGTTCTTCATTTATAATATGGGGTCTTCTTAAACCATTGCCAAAAATTACTGAAGTGTGATTTCATCATATAGTAACAAGGGTGCCTCCATTTTTTGTTTTACGTTGTATTCTTTGTACACTCATGATTAGCTTTGCATAATATTTCAATCACATCACAATGTGAAGCAATCACTTTAGGGTAATTGATTCTATAAATAGAAGTGTTTATGGTGAGTAAGAGGAGACAACAGCCTAGAAAAGTGTTTGTTAAACTGTGGGTTGGGACCCACCAAGTGGGTAGTGGACAAAATTTCAGGTGAGTCCCTATTCATTTCAATATTATTTTAATGGACTATACTTTAATATATATGCTACCAAGGTATGTGTCTGAGTTTGGGGAAATGTTAATGGATCTGTATATTTAACAGGCTACTATGTATGTACTTTTAACAATGATAGTAAATGGAACTTTTTTCCTGAGTCAGTGTGGGTTGGATTGCAGCCTAGGTTTGTTAAAAAAAATTTCCTGCTTGATGATGTCACTTATGGTCATGACATCACTTCTGGTGGGTCCTCACAGGTTCTAAATAGATTCTAAATTATTCTAAAAAGTGAGTCCTGATGATAAAAGTTGGAGAATTACTGGCCTAGATGTCCAAAGTAGGGTTGGGACCCATTTGTGGGGCCAGGACCATTTCAGGTGGATCATGAAACGCTAGCTGCTGCATTCTTGCAATCTGGCAATGGATGCTGCCATCCTGGAATAGGGCACTCAAGCTGCAATCAATACCTTCCTGGGACTACATTTCATTGAATACAATGGGACCTACTTCCAAGGAGACATGAAGTTTTGGTAACAAGTGCTGTCACTTCCTGTTTGATATCAGGTTTGACTTTTAGGTTTATGATATAACTTCCGGGGATCTTGGACAAATTGTCACACTAAGAAGGCGACTCCAGATAAAATGATTGAAAACCACTGCCCTATAACTAGCAAGTGGCATAGCTTGGGAGAGCAGGGGGTGCAGTTGCACCAGGCTACAAGCTTTAGGGGGGCTACAAGCTGAGCTAGACACTAGTGGTTAAAATTGTGAAATATGGTGTATGTGTGAATGAGAATACCATCATGTTATATATTGTTGGAAAGACAATTTAATGCAGAATGCAATGATTCAAACTGCATTGAAATATCTATATTCCATCAAAAGTTATGGCTAATTAACTAAAAAATGAAAACGCAAAAGCCTATGGGACAAAAAGCAGATTTACTTTACTGAACTTTCCCATGATACTGATTGCTTTGAGAGCCAATGAGATGTAATTCTGATACTGTATGGAACTAATAAAGCATTAATAAGAATCAGTTCTCATCATATACAGTACAGTATTTATATCATAAAACAGTTACCCGTGCTAACTGGGTATACAGGCACTTCTAAGTGGTGCACCTCTTATATTTTGCAGGGAAAGAAAAACCATTTCTTTTTGCCTAGGCAAGTTTCCCTAACCAATAATAAGACACATAATTTTCCTTATTTTACCTAAATAATTTGATTTTGTTGTTGGGGGGAGGTCAAAAAAACTTTCTTTGACTCCAGAAAGCAAATACTGTAGGTGCTTTAGCTATTAATTGGTGCCATTAGCTAATTGGTGTCATTGGTTTTTTCTTACCTCTTTTCTTTAAAAAAATTTTTTTAATTAAAAAAATTCTCTTTAAAAAATTATTCTTATTTTTCAAAATTTTATTTTTAAAAATACCCAGGGATGACATCACTTCTGGTTGTGACATCACTTCTTGGGCAACATTTTGAGCTTTGCACATTGAATTAGCTTTGCACATGAACTAGCACATTGTGACCTTTTTCAAAACCCAATTATAAGTATACATAGTTAAAGACATTCAGTGGACGATATTGCATTCGTTATTGCATACAGGGTGCAATCCTAACATAGGCTTGCACAACTCATGGGTCTGCATTCCTGTGATGATGTAGAGCAGCAAGCACATGTCTGTGCTCTGGACTAACCCTTCCCCAGAAGTAGCATATAAGTGCCTTGGAGCACTTTTGTGATACACCCTGGCCACCATGAGACTTGTGTTGGGGCTTATACCGGCTTAATTGAGGGTATAGGATTGCAGCCTTAGGGTGCAATCCTAACAAATTTAGGTTGGCCTAACTCACCGTGGTGGTGTGAGGAGGTTGGAGTATGGCTGTGCTGTGGTCTAATGTCCCCACCTCAAGAGTGGTGCAGAAGTGCTGCACAGAAGTTTTGTGACACCTTCAGATCAGCATAGGACTTATGCTGGAGTTTATACCAGCCTAATTGGAGATTATGATTGCAGCCTGAGTGGACTTTTTATGAATAAACAGAATAAGAATACATGTTTTCAAGTCTTTAGAGAAAGTGATTCCTTTATCCAATGAAATTAAGAAACCTTTTCAAAATGCTGATAATTGTATAAATGTGTTAATAATCCTCACCTTCCACTAATCGCAACTCCCTTTGATGCAGCTTCCAAAGGAAAACTATAGTCAAACTATCTACAGTATATCAATAACATAGCATGCTCTCCTCACATTTGCAGGGTACTCTGCTCACATCTGCAGGTTGTGAGGCATCCCCTTATAACAACAGATTTATTTATCCATGTATGTGTGGGGAGGTGATCTGGAATGGACCATCCATGGATACAGGATACATGCATTATCAGTGATCATATCATTAGATCCCAAACTTTTCTATATGACTAATTTGTATCAGGGACTTAAAAGCATCGATTGTATGTTTAGTATGTTATCTATGTTAACACCTTTAGTACGTTATCTATGTTAAGGGCTGTGGGTGGCGCAAGTGGCTAAGACACTGTGCCTGTTAACCAGCAGGCCAGGGTATGAGACCTGGGTCGGCCCCACAAGACAGGGTGAGCTCCTGTCCTTAGCCCAGCTCTGCGACGCAGCTGGATCCAATCATATCGGCCCTGCCTTTCCATTGGACTAATTCAGTGGCATGGAGAGGAGGGATTTGCTGCTTGGGTAACAGCCTATCCTCCATAACAATCCAACCCAGGCTTTTGTGCTTCGCATGCAGCGTATGCAGCGCCAAGCACGATACCATAGTCTTCCAAGACTGATGGAGGCCTGCATTTTTAAAATCTATGTTGTATGTTATCTAGTAGTTCAGTCAATGTAATAAAAGAATGAAAGTGAAACTTCATCAACTTTAGAAAAAGACAGTTCAGATATTTTATGCACATGCCTAGAAAGTGATGTTGATGGTTGTATGCACCACCATTTTTTCTTGTACTTATTTCCAAAACTATGTTCATTTTTTTAGAACAATCCATGCCATAATGGTGTTCCTATTCACACATTTCCAGAAAGAGACTCTTAAAATGCTCTACTCTGTTGTCTTGGGCATCTGCCACCAGAAATCAGATGTAGCACGA